>CM066032.1:894464688-895664688 GCA_033557465.1 Ichthyophis bannanicus | reverse complement strand
TATTGCTGTCACTGCTACCTACAGCATACAGGAAACAAGAAGAAAAGCATAACACACTAGCAGTGATGCCAATCTGCAACACAGCGAGCAGCCAGCAATCTGCAACACAGCCAGCAATCTGTAACACTAGCAGCCAGCAATCTGCAACACAGCCAGCAGAGACCATCTCTAACAGTGCAGGTTCAGTGGATCTGGTGCTGGCCACCCCTCCTCACCCTCAGGGTAACATCTGAAACTGCTTGCTGTTATTATGTGCATGTAGCACATACATCCAGTGCATTTTACTTAGCTGATATGCTGTATTAGTGCATTTGCCATTGGTTCTTCAGCTGCAGACTGCTGTTTTGCATGTTCAGTGCCTCATGGGGAGGGCCCAACTATCTTAACCTTGTTGGTTCTTTTTTTGGCCATTGCTCAGAAGATTTGGAGTCTTCTTAATACTGTCAATTCCACTTTATATTTCTGGTGCCTTGGAGATCTTCTTGCCAATGCTGGTGTCCCTTGGCTCCTTTCATGATAGCTTTGAGTCTTTATGATACTGTAAGTGCTTTATAATTTATGTGCATACTTTGCACTCTACCCACACTCTGCCCATGTACACGCCCACTAGCAAAGTACACGCCATCATGCAACGTGCATAATTTTATAAGAGGTCATTAATGCATGAATGTGGCCATATATGCATATCCATATTCATGCATGACTAAAATACCCCCAGTTAGGCATGTGCGCCATGCCTAAAAGTACACCCCCTTATAAAATTACCCCCAAAATGCTCAAGAAGGCATTATTTGCACCCTTGTAGCTTTGTTTGAGTAATCACTAGAAACAGAAGTTCCCAGACACAAATAAAGGGAGAGCAGGAAGATAAGCTCCGCCCCGCTCCCCTCCGACAAGGCCAATCGGGCCCGATGACCACCCCAGCCAGCTCAAAACACTTTAAAAGGAGCCCTGCTCCAGCAGACCAGCCTCTTTGCCGCAGCTCCAGCCCCGATCGGCATCATCGAGAGAGAGCGGGAAGGTAAGCTCCGTCCCGCTCCCCTCCGACAAGGCCAATCAGGGCCCTCTTCCACTTTACAAAGTTTGCAGTCACTCCTGGCGTGCACGCGCCTGACGTGCATGCACCTGAGGGCCTCGCTAGAGGGCGCTTTGGAATTGCCCTTAGGCAGGGTCCTGTGTGGAAGTCACCCCCAACCCCGGAGAATTGCAATCCGCGGTAAGAAACAACCAAGCAAACTGAAGACGGACTTCAGAATCACGGAACTAAGCAGCAGTATTGAATGCTGAGGTCCCCACAAAACGTATGTAAGACTGCACGAAACTGCACTTGCTAATTACTGGACATACTTGTAAGAGCTAAAATACTCAGGTAGCCATTTCCTACAACAGATCAGCTTTCTAACAAATCTACTGCCATCTCAAATGGACACTGATGTGTAACTAGCTACTTTTATTCAAGTAGCCATAGTTATTCCTAAAAAGTACATTGCTGCACAAGTTAGACACCCTCGTTAAGCTAGCCAGATCTATAGAATGTAAGCTAGTCATTTAAAATACTCACTAAAAGTACTCAAGGTCAGTTGCATAGCCATCATTGAAGTGCAAAGTAACTATTGTACAAGCTAGCCTCATTGAAGTACAAAGTATCTATCTATTGTTGTGCAAGATAGCCAGCATTGTTAACCCAGATATCTCCCATACATGCAATTACTGCTGCCCCAATATTGTCAACCTAGCTATCTCCTATACCAGCACCCAGTGGTGCCCTACAATTCAACATGGCCATATCCATCCTAACCCTAACCATTTTGTACTTCCTTAGCAACACACTCATTGGCCCCCTCACTTCGGCCTCCAACCACAACCCCATTCTAACCTTTCAAGGCCGAGGAAAAAGATATCAAGGCAGCACATACTATAAGCCACCAGAACTACATCAAGACTCACACCCACACTTAATCTACATACCAATCCAACACCCCGCAAAACCCAAAGCAGCACAGCCCCAAAGCCAGCGAAGCCTGAAATGTGCCCTCATAAATGCACGTTCAGTCCGCAGGAAATGGCCAGCCATCACCGACCTTATAACCAATCTTGAACTAGACATCCTACTGGTCACTGAATCATGGCTCGCCGACTCAGACTCAGTCCTTACTAACCAACTCATCCCCCCCAACTTCTCAAGCCACACTTGCCACAGACCCAACCGCAGAGGAGGTGGCGCTCTCATCTTATCAAAAGCATAGCTCCAATACCAACTGGTCAAATCCAGCAGCATAATACACCTCGATACACTTACCATAACCAACAGCCACAGCAACATCAACCTAATCTACAGATCACCATCCTCCTCCCCTGATGACCTTGCAACCATAATTGACCTTGCCTGTAACCCCAAGAACACCCACAGGCCAAACTGGATACTGGGAGACTTTATTCTCCCAGCCCTCCAAGATACCCACTCTAAAGCCTTCCTTGAAGCACTCAATGATCTGGACTATGAGCATATATTTGAAACATAAGCCCGAACCACAACTTTGAACTAGTTATCACCCCAGTCCCATGGTCCGACCACAACCTAATCAAATTCCAGATACCCATGCATCAGGACAGCAACCTACCTAGGAAAGCTGCCGAACGTTCATCCCCACCCATGAGATGTTTCATACCATTCGACAAAGAGGTGATCCTCAATGAAGTCCTTCCAAACCTCAAGCTAGATTCTCCTGACCTGGATGAACTGATGGCCACTTGGAATAACAGCCTGAACTCCGCCGCATGCCTACCTACCTCAATCAAGACCTCAGACAAAACACCAAGAGGTAGGAAACCGGCACAATGGTACTCTGCAGAGCTACAGTCCTCACTACTTCTCCTTAGGAAACTAGAAAGAAAATGGTGCTGATCCAGGTCCCCAACTGACCAGGCAGCCTACTCCTCCCACCTGAATGCACACTACGACTCTATATCAGTGAAAATGAAAGAATGCCACGCTGAACTCCTACACCCCTCACTAAACAAACCTCACAACCCCTTCAACCTAGTGAAGTCCATGACAAAAGAATCTTCACCCACACAGAGTACAATACTGCACCCGCAGGAATACGCAGACTACATACTATCCAAAGCCAGCAATATCAGCATAACCATGAAACCCACCCCTGGACACAACCCATACCAACCACTACCGCTCAACTTTCTTACAACAACATCAGCCAGAGGCACTGAGGACATCATCGCAACTATCAACGCCACCACAGCTCCAAACGACCCCTGCCAAGTACATTGGATAAGATCCCTGTGCAAAGAACTCAGTCCAGCCCTAGCAAGGATCATGAAGAGGTCCTTCTCCGCAGGAACATTCCCAGCATGCCTCAAATAGACGTCGATCAGGCCCCTTCTGAAGAACAACAAGCTGAACTCCCAGAAAGTTGAATCCTATCGACCAATCTCAAGCATCCCACTTCTAGCCAAGTATATTGAGAAGGTAGTTCAATGGCAAATCCAAGAACACATCGACTCCACGGCCCCTCTTGATCCATGCCAACATGGTTTTAGGGAAGCACATGGCATCAAAATGCTTCTTGCCATGCTCTTTAACACATTAATCATAGGGATTAACAACTGCAGACAAGGATAGGGAGGAGTGGCCTAGTGGTTGGGGCAAGGTACTACAGGCCAGAAGGTTGGTTGTTCAAATCCCACTAGAGCAGGCAACCTTGGGCCAGAAGGACTGGGGTTTCTAGTCCCACATGTGCTCTTTGTGGTCTTGGGCAAGCCACTTAACCCTCCATTGCCCATGTTCCCTGTAAGCATTAGTGTCTCATATCCCCTTGTGTTAAATGTATCCCCCAACTGCTTTGATCCAGTGAAAAGCAGGATATAAATGCAGCTAAATAAATAAATAAAGGATATACCCTGATCTTCCTAGACATCTCCACAGCTTTCAACTCAGTCAACCACAAACAGCTCCTAATACATCTCCAGGAAAAGGGAATCCAGGGCTCAGCCTGGAGATGGTGCAAGTTGTACCTAACAGATAGATGACAGCAGGTTTGGACAGGCTCTGCAACCTCCGAGCCATTTCAACAAAAACATGGAGTCCCCCAAGGCTCCTCGCTATCTGCCCTCCTATTCAACATGTACATGCAGCCCATATGTGCAATCATCTGCTCCTTCAACATATCCTGCCTGATTTATGCAGATGATGTACTACTCTTAACCCCATTCACCATCGATCAACCAGACTTCTCTCCACTAGTAAAATGCTTTGACACCATCACGGACTGGCTTCACTCACAGAGTCTCAGGATAAACTTCAGCAAGACAGAAGTGCTGTTCATCACGAGAAATCAAAGCTTCTCCCCTCTGGCAACACTGAAAACAAGAGACGCCGAACTCCAGAGCCATCCCACCATCTGCTACCTAGGAGTCATGCTGGACCATCACCTCGATATGAAAGCACACATAGGCAATACTGTAAAGAAGGTCTATCATAAGATGAGGACAATTCGACATCTCCGACCCTTGCTGCAAGCAGAGGACTTCCGAATGGTTTTCCAGGCACTAGTAACCCCTCACTTTGACTACGCCAATGTAATCCTTCAGGGACTCCCCAAGAACACACTTAACCCACTACAGCTAGCAATGACTGCTGCCGCCCGTTTCCTACATGGGGCCTCTAGAAGGGAGCACATCACTCCAATCCTAAAGGATCTGTGCTGTTTACCAATTTACTGCCAGATCATATACAAAGTTGCTTTCTTAACTTTAAAGGCCATTAACAAAAGAACTGCCAGCTCTTTCACAAACCTTATCCTCCCCACACCTGCATCTAGAACAAGAAGATCCTCCACCACCAACACTCTAGTAACCCCCAGTGAAGTAACAAAATGCACTAACGCCACAAGAAACAGAGCGTTTAGGTTCTACGCACCTACCTGCTGGAATGAGCTCCTAGTGACCATCCGCACGATCACCGAACTTGCCCAATTTAGAAAGGCACTAAAGCACCTACATTATGCTCAGGCCAACAACACATTATGCTACATTTCCTACATTATGCTCAGGCCAGCAACACATCCTCCTACATTATGCTCCGGCCAACATTATGCTCCTATATAATGCTCAGGCCAACATTATGCTCCCACATTATGCTCAGGACAACATTATGCTCAGGCCAACAACACATCCTCACCTGGCCTTACCTTACAGTCAACCCAATAAATAATTCACATCCTTGTATCTAGCCCTCTGGACAAGCCATGTTGCTATAGCCACATAGCGACCTCCCTCCCATTGTATATAATCCGTATATATCCTGTATATGCTTTCCCCTGTTATCAATCCAAGTTGTACTACCTGTTCATTGTAGGCTCTTCCTACTCTGCACAAAATGTTATCTGTAAACCACACTGATTTTAAAAAGTGTGGTATATAAAAGCATTAAATAAATACATAAATAAGTAAATAAATAAATAAATAAAATAAAGAACAGATGTAATAGTTTCCATTCCCATGGATAGAAGTAAGAAAGTGGAAAACTATTGATCTCTTAATCTGACATTAATAATGGGCAAAATAATTGAAATACTAATGAATCAAATAATATTATAATACTCTGAAGGCAGTACATTTAATCCCTAGCTTGACCTTAAAAAAACACCCAGTGGGGAATTTTAGAAGATCCATCTAAGTGCAATCTGAGGCGTCTAAATCAGAACATCTGAAAAAAATGCAGGCACGTCCAGGTGCAAATGTGATTTCACAAATCTAGATCTGCCCAATATGGATGTCTTGGGGGGGCATCTACCTAGATATTCCCAAAATGGTACACCAGAACCTAGACATATAGGATAGCCTAGTGATTTAAGCAGTTGCCTGGGAACAAAGCAAGGCAATGTTGACTCCTGGTGACCTAGTAGCACCTGTGGTTCAAATCCAGCTGCTATCACTGATGTGCTCAGTACCAGAGATGAGCAAGTGCATTGTTCTTTGGACATTTTTCAGCTAATGCAAGAACTTTCCAGATACTTGTTCAACACTATTCATGCCTCGGAGCAGGTCTAGGATTAGATGTGACACTGGACATCCATGATGTTTCTGTGATCAGGTAAGGACATCCTGGTTCCTGGGAATACCCTAACCATGCCTCCAGTTTCCTGGTACCATCCCGGCCACATCTCCTCCACAAACCCATTCAGATTCAGATGTCCTCCTGCTGGAGATGTCCCCAGAACTGGCTTCTAAAATGGCTCTGGAGACATCTCTGTGCTTTGGCCTTCTCTAAGCCCATTTTCAGTTGCTAAAACATGAATAAGACTTCTAAAATGACACCTCCTCCCAGCCTATCTGCTTTTAAGGATTTTTGTAATGAATATATTTTATATACATTGGTGACTATATTTTATATACATTGGTATATATTAAATATCTTTATGGAAATGGGTAACAGGGGTAACATATGGAAAGCAGTGTGTATAAATGCCCGACGCATTGGAAATACGATCCCTGATGTTGAAGCTTTGGTGGGAGTGGCTGACTTGGATTTAGTGGCAGTTACAGAAACATGGTTCACAGAAAACCATGATTGGGATGTAACTGTACCTGGCTATACTTTATTCAGAAAGGACAGGGTAGGAAGAAGGGGAGGAGGAGTGGTACTATATGTAAAAACTACTATTAAAGCTTTGGAATTACAGAGCTTAAAAGGGAGAGAGGAGGCATTGTGTGTAAACTAGAAAGAGGGATAGAGAAATCTATTTGCATTGGTGTGATTACTGACCTCCCTCACAAGAGGAAGAGGTGGACAAAGAGTTAATTGAAGACATACGCAGCATTGCTAGGAAAGGGGAAGTGCTACTGATAGGAGATTTCAATATGCCAGATGTTGATTGGCACATTCCTGCTGCAGTATCATCTAGAAGTAAGGAGATCCTGGATTCTCTACAGGGAGAACTATTCAGGCAATTGGTAACAGACCCCACACGTGAAGGGGCCATACTGGACTTGGTGATTACCAATGGTGAAAGTGTTTCTGATGTTGTAGTGGGATCACCAGATGGTGTGGTTCAGTATCAGGACTAGGGCTGTTAGAATCCATTCAAAGGTGAGGATCCTAGACTTTAGGAAGACTAACTTTGCGAAGATGGGCCAATATTTCAGGGAGTCATTAGTGGGATGGGAACAGCTGGGGGATGTAGAAAAACAGTGGGAAAAACTGAAAGGGGATATTTTAAGGGTAACCAACCTTTTTGTTAAAATGGTAAATAAAGGTAAAAGGAAAAGGAGACCGCTATGGTTTTCGAAAGAAGTAGCTGAAAAAGTGAAGAAAAAGAGGGAGGCCTTCCTGAAATACAAGAGATCACAGAGAGAGGAAGACAGGCATATGTATTTGGAAAAACTTAGAGAAGCTAGCAAAGTAGTCAAGAAGGCAAAGATTCAAAAGGAGGAGGAAATAGCCAATGCAATAAAATGGGGGGATAAGACATTTTTCAGATATATTAGTGAGAAGAGGAAGGGCAAAAGTGGTATTGTCAGACTCAAGGGTGCAGGGGAGGAATATGTAGAAGCTGATAAGGATAAAGAGGAATTGCTTAACAAATATTTTTGTTCTGTGTTCACAGATGAAGAACCAGGAGAAGGACCTCAGAAAACACCCACAAATAGGAACAGAAGCGAGGGACATCTTGAACAATTTTCAGAAGACTATGTTCTTGAGAAACTAGCTCAACTTAAAGTAGACAAAGCGATGGAACCAGATGAGATACACCCTAGAATACTGAGGGAACTTGGGGATGTTCTAGCAAATCCACTGACTGACCTTTTCAATGCCTCGTTGGAGTCGGGAGTGGTGCCAAAGGACTGGAGAGAGGCTCATGTGGTGCCTTTACACAAAAGCGGAAGTAAGGATGTGGTTGAAAACTACAGGCCGGTAAGTTTAACTTTGGTGGTGAGTAAATTATTGGAAACGCTGCTGAAAGAGAAAATAGTGAGGTTTCTGGAGTCCAGCGGATTACACGATCCAAGGCAGCATGGATTCACCAGAGGCAGGTCTTGTCAGACAAATCTGATTGATTTCTTTGACTGGGTGACCAGGGAGTTGGACAGAGGGAGAGCTCTAGATGTGGTGCATTTAGATTTCAGTAAAGCCTTTGACACTGTTCCTCACAGGTGACTTATAAACAAACTGAGCACCCTAGGGATGGACCCTAAAGTTACTGCTTGGGTTAGAAATTGGTTGGGTGGGAGGCGACAAAGAGTACAAGTAAATGGAGCTCACTCTGAGGAGAAGGATGTTATCAGTGGTGTGCCCCAGGGATCTGTCCTTGGTCCGATTCTTTTTAACATTTTTGTTAGTGATATAGCGGAAGGGCTTTCAGGTAAAGTTTGCCTCTTTGCGGATGATACCAAAATCTGCAATAGAGTAGACACCCAGGAAGGTGTAGATAACATGAGGAGGGATCTAGCTAAACTTGAAGAATGGTCTAGAATTTGGCAGCTGGGATTTAATGTTAAAAAATGTAAGGTCATGCATTTGGGCTGCAGCAATCCAAGGGAGCAATATAGTATAGGGGATGAAGTACTTTTGTCCACTAAAGAAGAGCGGGACCTAGGCGTGGTTGTGTCTGATGATCTTAAAGTAGCTAAACAGGTAGAAAAGGCGACGGCAAAAGCTAGAAAGATGCTTGGGTGCATACGGAGAGGAATGGCTAGCAGAAAAAAGGAGGTGATAATGCCTCTCTATAAGTCTTTGGTGCGACCTCATTTGGAGTATAGTATGCAATTCTAGAGACCGCACCTTCAAAAGGATGTGAACAGGATGGAGTCGGTGCAGAGGGTGGCTACTAAAATGATTAGTGGTCTTCATTATAAAGCATATGAGGACAGACTGAAGGATCTTAATATGTACACCTTAGAGGAAAGGCGGGATAGAGGTGATATTATTGAGATGTTTAAATACTTCTGTGGCATAAATGTTCAGGGAGAGAGCCTCTTTCAATTGAAAGCAAGTTTTGCTACGAGGGGACATGGGATGAGGGTGAAAGGGGATAGATTCAGGAGTGATATGTGGAAATATTTCTTTACGGAAAGAGTAGTGGATCCGTGGAATAGTCTCCCAGTGGAGGTGGTAGAAATGAGGACAGTAACTGAATTCAAAGAAGCATGGGACAAACACAGAGGATCTCTAAAGGTAAAAAGGGGACTGTTGTAGTTGTTGATATGGAAGGACAGACTAGATAGGCCATGTGGTCTTTTTCTGTCATCATGTTTCTATGTTTCTATGACTCAGTGTATGCCGGTCTATCTCATGTGCAGGCCCAGATTTAGGCATACACAGCATAAACAACTGCCAGAACACCAGATTTTGAAGCCACTACATATTTGGACTGAGCAGCAGCCTGATTCCACTTGCTTTAGCATCATTCCGTACTGCTCTCCTGTCCTGCATATGGGAGCCAGGATCTTAAATTCATCCCTGCTCATTTACTTACTCCTTGTGACCATCCTGAAAACCAGACTAATTAACAAAGTAGCATAGAGTTGCCAACGTTTTGAAAGAGAAAAACCCACCACCTGTGGCTAGTTACGCTCTGCCCATGCCCACCCCTACCCTGCCCTTTACCGCCCCTGCCCCGCCCTCTACCCCACCCCTACCGCACCCTTACTCCACCTTCTGTCCCCCAAAAAATTGCAGAGAGGGCAATGTGCAAACTGAATAAGAAAGATTTCTACACATTCTTAAACAGAAATTCTATACTGACAGAATACGCAGCATTGGTTGCACACACAATACAGACAGGTCTTCATCAATAAAAGAGCACAAAAAAAAAGAGAAATATATAGACAAAACTTAAACTGAAACTCCAAGAAGACAGACTCTGCATGCAGTGCAATATCAGTTAAATAAGAGATGCAGTTCCCCATACTGTGTAAAATATAAAGGTAGTACAAATTCCATTCATTAAATTGAAAATAAAATTATTTTTTCTACCTTTGTTGTCTGACCATTTTATTCTCTGATCATGCTGGTTCTTAACTGAGGCTTCCGTTTTCCCATCTTCTCTTAGCTCATTTTCTATGGTCTATAGTCCATTTGCCATTTCTTGTCTCTTCTTCACTTCCTTCCATCAGTCTATTTCCAGTCCCAGTGCCCCCTCCCCATTACCCAGTCACTTACCAGTACCATTCCCAGGTGTCAGCTCCCTTTGAGCCTCCTCCTTACCTCCTCTGTCAGCTCCTTTTCAACCATCTCCTCCCCCCTTTCAGCTCTCTTCCAGTCACCTCCTTCACCCTGTGTCCCTTCCTGCCACCTCCTTCCCCCCTCTTTCAGCTCTCTTCCAGCCCTCACCTTCCACCTGTCAGCTCCTTCTGCCACCTCTTTTCCCTTGCAGTCTCTGTTCCTGCTTCTTACAGAGCAGTGGCTGCAATAAAACTAAGTTAAAAAGAAAATTAAACCTGTGTGGAGCCTTCCACACCCCTCCCCTTGTGCAGCTTCACCTCCCCCCCTAGTGCAGTTTCACCCCCCCCCCTCCCTTGCAGCCGCTGCTCCTGCTTCTTACAGAGCAGCGGCTGCAATAAAGTTGTTAAAAAGAAGAGAAAACCTGTGAGGAGCATTCTGCCCCCCCCCCCCCCAGTGCAGCTTCACCCCCTTGCAGCTGCTGCTTCTGCTTTTTACAGTGAAGTGACTGCAATAAAGTTAATTTAAAAAGAAAAGACAACCTGGAATGGAGGAGTGGCCTAGTGGTTGGGGCAAACTACTTCAGGCCAGAAGGTTGGGGGTTCAAATCCCATAAGAATGTAAGAACATAAGATATGCCATACTGGGTCAGACCAAGGTCCATCAAGTCCAGTATTCTGTTTCCAACAGTAGCCAATCTAGGTCATATGTACCTAGCAGTTTCCCCAAGGGACACAGGTTCCACAAAGCTTGTATTGGTTCAAGCATTGATATCCTGGGTCCCTTCTTAATAATGGCTTATGGACCTTTTCTCCAGGAACTTGTCCAAACCTTTTTTAAACCCAGCTACACTAACAGCCTTTACTACATCCTCCGGTAACAAATTCCAGAGTTTGATTACACGTTGAGTGAAAAAATATTTTCTCTTATTAGTCTTAAATAGTTTACCCTGTAGCTTCATTGCATGTCCTCTAGTCTTTCTATATTCTGATAAGGTAAACAATCGATCTACATTTACCCGTTCCACTCCGCTCATTAATTTATAGACTTCTATCATATCTCCCCTTAGCCGTCTCTTTTCCAGGTTAAAGAGCCCTAACCTTTTTAGCCTTTCTTCATAGGAGTATCCTTCCATCCCCTTTACCATTTTGGTGGCTCTTCTCTGAACCTTTTCTAATAACTCTATATCCTTTTTAAGATACGGCGACCAGAATTGCACACAATATTCAAGGTGCGGTCTCACCATGGAACGATATAGAGGCATTATAATATCCTTTGTTTTATTTTCCATTCCTTTCCTTATCATACCTAGCATTCTATTTGCTCTCTTGGCCGCCGCTGCACCCTGGGCCGAGGGTTTTAACATGGTATCCACAATGACGCCTAAATCTTTTTCCTGGGTGGTGGTTCCTAATGTGGAACCTTGCATCGTGTAACCATAGTTTGGGTTGTTCTTCCCTAGGTGCATAACCTTGCACTTGTCCACATTAAATTTCATCTGCCATTTTGATGCCCAGTCTTCCAATTTATCAAGATCCTCTTGCAATTTTCCACAATCCTCTTGGGTTTTAACAACTTTAAATAGTTTTGTGTCATCTGCAAATTTGATAACCTCACTCGTTATTCCACTTTCCAGGTCATTTATGAATATGTCAAAAAGCAGCGGACCCAGCACAGATCCCTGGGGTACACCACTATTCACCTTTCTCCATTGGGAAAATTGGCCATTTAGCCCTACCCTCTGCTTTCTATCTTTCAACCAGTTCCTGATCCACAATAGTACACTGCCTCCTATCCCATGACTCTTTAGTTTTGCCAAAAGTCTCTCATGAGGGATCTTGTCAAAGGCTTTCTGAAAGTTCAGATACACAATATCAACCGACTCACCTTTGTCCACCTGATTATTCACTCCTTCAAAAAAACATAACAGATTAGTAAGACAAGATCTTCCTTGTCTAAAGCCATGTTGGCTGTCTCTCATTAGTTCATGACTATCTACATGCTGAGTAATTTTATTCTTTATGATGGTTTCTATCATTTTTCCCGGTATTGACGTCAGGCTCACCGGTCTGTAGTTTCCCGGATCACCCCTGGAACCCTTTTTAAAAATTGGTGTTACATTGGCGATCCTCCAATCTTCAGGTATTAGAGATGATTTTAATGATAGTTCACAGATTACTAATAGCAGGTCTGCAATCTCATATTTCAGTTCTTTCAATACCCTTGGATGTATACCATCCGGCCCAGGTGATTTGCTACTCTTCAGCTTATCTAATAGTTGTAATACATCTTCTCGATGTATCAATATTCCTTCAATTCTTCTGCACCTTTAAATACCACTTCAGTCATGGGTAACATCCCTACATCTTCCTCAGTAAAGACTGAAGCAAAGAATTCGTTCAGTCTCTCCGCTATCGCCTTGTCGCCTCTTAGTGCTCCTTTAACCCCTTTATCATCTAATGGACCAACTGACTCTCTCACAGGTTTTTTGCTACGAATGTACTTGAAAAGGTCTTTACTTCGCGTTTTTGCTTCTGCAGCAAGCTTCTTCTCAAATTCTCCCTTTGCCTGCCTTATCAATGCCTTGTATTTGACTTGCCAGTGCTTGTGCTGTTTCCAGGTTTCGTCATTTGGCTTTTTTTTCCATTTCCTGAAAGATGCTTTTTTGGCAACAACAGCCTCTCTGACCTCAACTTTAAACCATGCTGGCAGTTTTTTGGACTTCTTTCCACTTTTCTTAAAGCGTGGAATACAGCTGGTCTGGGCTTCCAAGATAGTATTTTTCAACAACAGCCAAGCCTGATGTACGTCTTTAACCTTTGCAACTGCTCCTTTTAGTTTTTTCTTGACTGTTTTCCTCATTTTATCATAGTCTCTCCCTTTCAAAAGTTAAAAGGTAGTACTGTGGATTTCCTTACTATCCCTCCTCCACTAATTAAATCAAAGGCGATCATGCTATGATCACTATTGCCAAGTGGCCCCAACAACCTTATCTCTTGCACTAGATCTGGTGTTCCACTAAGGATTAGGTCTAATATGGCTTCCCCTCTGGTCGGTTCATGAACCAGCTGCTCCAAGAAGCAGTCATTTATATCATCTAGGAACTTTATCTCCCTAGCATGTCCTGACGTGACACTGACCCAGTCGATACCGGGGTAGTTGAAATCACCCATTATTATGACTGTGCTGTAACTTTTGTTAGCTTCCTTGATTTCTTTGAGCATTTCATCATCCATTTGGTCATTCTGGCCTGGCGCTCGATAGTACACCCCCACTGCCATTGCCTTCCCCCTTTTACATGGAATTTCAATCCATATAGATTCTACAGCAGATTTTGTTTCCTGCAAAACTTTAATCCTTTCTGACTCAATGCCCTCTCTAACATAGAGAGCAACCCCTCCACCAATTTGATCAGCTCTATCATTACGATATAGTTTGTACCCAGGTATCACAGTGTCCCACTGGTTGTCGTCCTTCCACCATGTCTCTGATATTCCAATCATATCTAACCTTTCATTTAGTGCTATATATTCTAACTCTCCCATCTTATTTTTTAGACTTCTAGCATTTGCATACAAGCATTTTAGAGAATGTATTTTATCCATATTAATTTGTCTGTTAGACATGAGTAATTTGGGATCTTTAAGCTCTGTCTGCTCCATACTTGAGGGCATTTGGGCTACTTTACTCTTTTGTGGAACCTCTCTGCTTTTGGTAGTATCCTTCAAAGATACATTCTTCTGAACCATCTGCTCTTGGGCGACTCGGCTTTCCCCTAATATCTAGTTTAAAAGCTGCTCTATCTCCTTTTTAAAGGTTAATGCCAGCAGCCTGGTTCCATCCCGGTTAAGGTGAAGCCCATCCCTTCGGAAGAGCCCCTCCTTTCCCCAGAATGTTCCCCAGTTCCTAACAAATCCAAACCCCTCATCTCTGCACCATTGTCTCATCCACGCATTGAGACTCCGGAGCTCTGTCTGCCTTTTGGGTCCTGCGCGTGGAACAGGAAGCATTTCGGAGAATGCTACCCTGGAAGTTCTGGATTTCAACTTCCTACCTAAAAGCCTAAATTTAGCCTCCAGAACCTCCCTACCACATTTTCCTATGTCATTGGTACCAACATGTACCAAGACAGCAGACTCCTCCCCAGCACTATCTAAGACCTTATCTAGGTGGCGCGTGAGGTCCGCTACCTTCGCACCAGGCAGGCATGTTACCAGGCGATCCTCACGTCCACCAGCCACCCAGCTATCTACATGCCTAATGATCGAATCACCAACTATAACGGCTGTCCTAACCCTTCCCTCATGGGCACATGGCCCTGGAGAAACTTCCTCGGTGCGAGATTGTTTTACATCACCTGGAGGACAGGTCCTAGTTACAGGATCACTTCCTGCCACACCAGGGTGATGCTCTCCTGTCACGTGACCTCTCTCCTCCATGGCAACAGGGATGCTGCCAGACTGGAGGTGGGACTTCAGGACTATATCCCTGTAGGTTTCGTCTATGTACCTCTCTGTCTGTCTTATGCTTTCCAAGTCTGCTACTTTAGCCTAGAGGACAGCAACCTTGGGCCAGGAGGACTGGGGTTTCTAGTCCCACAGGTGCTCCTTGTGGTCTTGGGCAAGCCACTTAACCTTCCATAGCCCATGTTCCCTGTAAAATAGTTATCTCCAAGTTATAATGCCCTGTTCAATGTAATTTCAGTTTGTTCAATGTAAACCACACTGATGCAGAATAGTGCAGTATATAAGAGAATATAAATAATAACCTGTGAGGAGCCCTCTGGTCCTATGAAATTCCTTCTGCAGCGCCCGATTAACTTTATTGCATCTGCTGCTCTGTTAAGAAGCAGGAGCAGCGGCTGCAAGAGGGGGCCATGGACCTTGGAAGAAAAGCTGATTTTCTGGTCTGGCCACTTCCAATCTCGCGGCCAGAGCAAAAAACTGGCTTTTCAAGGGCCGGTTTTGCATCTCTGCCGGCAGCCGTCCTGGCCATGGAAAAATCAGCCAGGCTGACTGAAAACCGGCTGGTTGGCAACCGTATAGTAGCATAGTAGAATACAGTAGATAAACACTGAAATGGCCCATATTGTCTGCCCTGGAATGGATTTTAGGCTGTCACTGCTGATTCATACTGATTACTTTCATGTCTTTATTTTGGGTTTTAACTGTCGCCTTAAAGAACTTACCTCATACTTTCTGTTTAGGGTTGAAGATGCCGCCCCATAGATGCTAATCTGAGGCCTTCTGTTTGTCTTTTCAAGCAGGTTACTTTGTGCTTCATTTAGGTTTATAATTGCAAAGCATGCTTCCAATACTTGGTTTGGAAATACTACATTAGAAGTTCCTTGGCAATATGCCTTCACATGATCACATGAAGAAGATTTTGTCAAAAATATATAGAATACATAGAAGTATAGGAGGTGAGACAGAGAAATAGTAGATGTAGCCTTTCTGGATTTCAATAGCTTTTTCAGCACTGTTTATCATAGATGAATAATAAACAGGTTAATCATTCTTGAAATAGGAGAAACTAAAATTGGTGGGCCTGATATTCAAAAGACATTTACACAGTTTACAGACAAGTAAACCGTGTAAATGCCTTAAACAGGGATATTCTACGGCACCTACATCCCTGACTATTTCCCCTGTGCCCCCCAATGCTATCTGGTTAGCATTTGGGCGTGTTGGGGCAGTGACTGTCGCTAACTTTGTAGCGGCGATATTGGACCGCTATACAGTTAGTGGTCCATGGCTAAAACTAGGCCAGTTTTTGGCTCACTTAATTCTAGCCACGGACCACTAACCGTGTAATGGTCTAATATCATCGCTACACAGTCAGTCTCTGAGGTTGACCCCCTTGACGCACAACCTGGATATTCAATGCAATCACCACGGCATCAAATATCTGGGGCTCAGGGTGAGCGGGCAGGGAGGGAGGAGTAGCCTAGTGGTTGGGGCAAGGTACTTCAGGCCGGAAGGTCGGGGGTTCAAATCCCACTAGAGGACAGCAACCTTGGGCCGGAAGGACTGGGGTTTCTAGTCCCAAAAGATGCTCCTTGTGGTCTTGGGCAAGCCACTTAACCCTCCACTGCCCATGTTCCCTGTAAGTATGTGTCTCATATCCCCACGTGTTAAATGTATCCCCCAATTGTGTTGTGACCGCTTTGATTGAAGGATAAGGCGGTATACAAAACTGTCTAAATAAATAAATATGCACCATAGTGGCACATAGCCCGCCCAGAAGAAAATTGGGCCCGGTGTATAGAAGTGATGTGTATGAAAAAAAATTGGTTAATTTCATTTTCTGCTCAATCCCCATTTTGCTTCATTTTCAGATTCTGAATTATTTGGATCATTCATTTCATTGTTTCCATGCGAATCAAAAGGACAACCAGTTCTATAATCTAATAGTATAGTTTTCCATCCACTTTAATCAAACTTGCTCAGAACTTGCTGGTAGGCATTTGCCACAGAGGCAATAGTACTCCAAGGCATCAAGAGCACCCTGAAGACCCCATGGAAAAATTATATCTGTCTCGTCTTGACCAATCTACATTGGCTACATATTGAATGAAGGATTGTTGTGAAAGCTTGATCCTGACCTACAGAAAGTTGTATCATTTGAGTCCAGAGTGTTTTGGTGAACAAATTTAAAACCTTCTGCTGTTTATCATTCATTATGGTCAGAAGAGGACAATCTCTTGGAGATATTCCCTTCAAAGAAAATGAGATCAGGAAACTTGCCAGATAAATCTTTCTCTTCGTAAACATATTCGGTTTGCAAATGCTGGTAGAGAAGTTTAATTTTAGATAGGCTTTTGTATAAGGATATTGGGGTGAATAATTTTAATTCCACTTCCTGCCATCTAGTTTACAATCTGGGGTATCCATCAGAGAGGGCTGGAACACATAACCACATACTAGATTCTAATGGATTTAGGTGATCTCTGTCTAACAAGATTATTTGGTTTTAGTTTGATATTAAGGGGGTTTTTTTGAACCCTGAGGGACTGTCATAAGTTAAAGGTAGAATTTTTGCTGTAGGATTACTTAAGTTTTTGTTTTTAATTTTTAGGAACAGATTAGAATTGCAGTTACTGTGAATGCAACATTTGTGAGCCACCTTTTATGCAAAAAAAGGCATATATATACTGCTAAATAAATATTATGCAATTTAATCTTCTGACCCTTTACCAGCATATTTCTGTTTCCTTGGTAATCTTATGTATCATCCTCCTTCTGTGTCTGCTAATTTTATGCTTTTGCTTCTGTACTTTTGAAGAACATAAGAAGTGCCTTTCAGAGTCAGACTGATGGTCCATCAAGCCCAGTATTCTGTTTCCAACAATAGCCAAGTACCTGGCAAGATCCCAAAAGGCAGACAGATTCCATGCTGCTTGCTCCCAGAGTTCTGCAGTGGTTTTCTCCAAGTCTACCTTAATAACGGTTTATGGGCTTTTCCCCTAGGAACCTGTTCAAACCTTTATAACCTGGCTACACTAACTGATTTTACCACACCCTCCTGCAACAAATCTCAAAGCTTAATTATGCATTGAGGTACACTAAAAAATTTTTTTTTAAACTGCCTCTAATGTTTCGATTGATTTTTACGTTTTTTGGTGCGCTGAATCCAAATCTGGTAACCAATTTGCTCCATCATGTACAGATTGTTTGCTACATTGGGTTAGCAGTTTGAGGTGAACGTTTCAGATTGAGTGCGATCGAGATAAAGGTTTCTTGGATGAATTCTTTATACTAATTGTTTAGTAGTTATTCAAATAAGAATAAAGAAAATTGTAACAAGGCAGCACATAAGAATAGAGTAATGTCAACAAAACACACTGTGATGGTAGCAAAATTGTCTGCACTTAAAACAGCCACATACATGTGCACAAACATTGAGCATATAAGAGCGAGGTTAGACACAAAGCAAAGCAAAGAAATGTGCAAAAAATGTTGTACAGGTATGTATGTAAGAATAGAAAACGCAAACCGCACCATTGCAATACATGAAGACAAACACCCGATGGTGTGAAAATAAAATTCTAATAAATGAGATCCGACACTGTGGTAATAACTAGCAATTTTTTATTTCAAAGTTTAGTAAAAACACGATATTTGTCAACACAGTTTAGATTTTAAAGTCATTCCTTGGGTCAATCAATCTCCTGGTGGGCCCGTTTCTTCTTCCCCCGAATGCTTCTCTTGGTGCGCTGCTTGGCGTATTTTTCATCTGGGGTTTCCCGCAGCAGCAACCAGCAGAAATCAGCCATCATAGTGGTGTTCCATCTTCCTTGGTACCTTCTCTCTGCGTCCTTGATGTCCTGGTGAAACCTTTCACCTTGTTCTTCACTG
The DNA here is from genome assembly GCA_033557465.1 of Ichthyophis bannanicus. Taxonomy (NCBI): domain Eukaryota; kingdom Metazoa; phylum Chordata; class Amphibia; order Gymnophiona; family Ichthyophiidae; genus Ichthyophis; species Ichthyophis bannanicus. The sequence goes on along the minus strand of CM066032.1, from coordinate 895,646,151 downwards.
TACGCCCCCAAGTTTTCGGGAAAGTAGTTCACATGGGAGTGCAAGAAATGGACGTTCAGGCTCATGTTACAGCCTTGTTCTTTGAAGACATTGAACATCCTGGCAACAATATCCTTATAGTTCTCATCCCGTCTGTTCCCCAAGAATTTGAGAACAACATCCTTGAAGGAATCCCAGGCTTCTTTTTCCTTCTCAGACACCGTTTCAGCGAATGCTCCATCTGAAATGAGTTTCCTTATATCAGGGCCAACAAACACTCCTTCCTTTAGCTTTGCTTCAGAAAGTCGGGGGAACTTTGAGCAAAGGTACCGAAAGCACTCACCATCTTTTGGAAGGGTCTTGATGAATTGCTTAATGAGACCCAACTTAATGTGGAGAGGTGGTAATAGAATTTTATCACGAGGTACCAAGCTCTCATGAAGAACATTTTTCTCATCGGGTCTCAAATACTCCCGAATTGGCCAGTCTTTTTTCCCCCAGTGTAGGTCGCGGGCCCGGCTATCCCACAAGCAAAGGAAGCAGGGATATTTGGTGAAACCGGATTGCTGCCCTAATAGCATGGATAGAATTTTAAAGTCTCCACAAATCATCCACTTATGCTCATCATAACGAATCTTCTGAAGAATCAGGGCCAAATTCTCGTATTTTTCTTGGAGAATAACAGAGTGAGCAATAGGAACTGAAGCGAATGTGTTGCCATTATGAAGAAGAACACCATTTATGCTGTCTTTTGACGAATCAATGAACAGCCGCCATTCAGCAGGATCATACTTGAGTTTAAACTTTTCCATCACTCCGTATATATCGTTGCAAAATACCAAATCTTCCTCTTTGCTGAAATACTTCAAAAATTGTGTCTCGCGGTTGCGGTACCAATAAAAAGTTGTTCCTGGTGACAATAGATTTTTCTGTTTAAGCCGAGAACCTAGCAGTTGGGCAGCATCTTTTGGGAGTCCTAAATCCCGGACTAAATCATTCAATTCAGCTTGAGAGAAAAGTTCAGGTTTTGGATCTGGTTCAGTTTCAAACTCGGAAGTACTGGACTCATCGGGAAAAGCCATCTGATGAGTCTCATCATGATCAGAACCGTCCACACAGATATGATCCAAAGATTTTGGTGGTTCAGGCACAGGTACTTCGTTGCTATGAGGCATAGGCCTAATTGCTGAGGGAAGGTTGGGGTAACTTATTACGTTCTTATCTTTTAAGTTGTATCCCTTCACAATGCAAGAGCAAAAATAGCAGTCACTGCTGTGGTCTCTTTGTTCACGGCCACATCATAGGTATTCCGAAACGAAATGCTTGTTTTTTACCTTTCATCCATAAGCGTAGATCTTCCTCACATGTCTTGCACACTTTGTGAGGAGCCCACTGTTTGTCTTGATCGCCTAACTTCAAACCGAAATAGGCGAAATATACTTTTTTAATAAATGCAGAAATGTTCCTCTGCCGCTTTTTCACGGTATATTCTCCACAAATAAAACAAAAACTGTCCGGAGAGTTGACGCAACCTCTGGCTCTGTGAGCCATCACAAATACACAGCACTGCAAACTACAACTGTAGTGAACCACTTCGGAATAAAGCTGGATTACGACTGAGCAAACAAAAGGTAATAATGAACTTGCAAGAAACTGAAATTTGACAGGAACGTTCATGTCGCAACCACCGTGTTTGAGCGAGCGAACGAGGCGAGGCGAACAGGAAAGAACATGCGCCAGCACGAGTACTGGATTTAGCCCCCCGCCTCCCAATTGTCTTGTTAATGTATAAAATGAATACAAAACACACTAAAATATCATGAGGGAGTGTTTCTAGTTAGTTAACCATTACAACCTCTATTTTGGGCCAAGAAAATAAACTGCAGTCGGCTAAAAAGAAATTTTGTGAACATTCCTTATATGGGTAAGAAATCTAATTTTGCAAGAAAACGTGACGTGATGGAACATTTTGGCTATTTTTCCTGGATTCAGCACCCCAAAATCTATAGGAATCAGTTGCAAAACTGGAGGCAGTTTTTTGGTAGTGTACCTGTGATGTCCTTGTCACTGTGCCTGCTACAAATATTTCACATCTCAATAGTCCTTTTTATGGCTGTACATTATTTCCCAGCATCTCTTAAATCTATTTTTGATTAGTCTTCCTTAACATATTCATTTTTTTGAAGTGAACTTTTCTGAAGTCTCAGTCCCTTTTTCTACTGTTGTTTGATTTTGATTCAGTGTTTGCAATCAATCACTATGTGGTGATCATCGGACCCCAGGCTAACCTCCATCAAAACCTCAGTTTTGTTATGTCACATCATATTTATAGACCTCTCTCCTTCATTGCAAAGCAGTTTGCAGCAAAATAAAAAAAATAATAAATACAGGTCTGGTCTTGTGGGTTTTTTTGCAAATGGGCTTGCCAACTAATTAATTGAGAAATCCTTCTTGGAAAGATTCCAATATCCGACTGCTTCTGGATGATTTTGTAGCTTGCATGCAATAATCTATGGCCCCTAATTATTAAGCTGTGGTATGGCATAAACATGCATTATTTTCCAATTAATGCATTTTAATTGCCAATAATGTGTATTATTTACCAATAACTGAGCTTAAAATTGGATTTTTTAAACTACAACACATGTGAAATAATAATAAACTGTAAAACATACAAATGTATGCAAAGCAAGTTGTTACTAAGCCATATGAAGAATACAGCTTGTGCTAAACTTCACAATCTGTGTTATTGATGGAAAGTTAACAATACCTGAAGGGGTTTTGTTAAACTCCCCTCCCCAAGGAGCAAATTAAAGGGGCTAGTAATTAGGAAAAAATAGCCTCCCCCTTCCCAAGTCTTCAGTCCTTTCTTAAAATGAACGTTTGTTTATGTTTATTGAAATCTGATATACCTCCCTTCAATAAAACAGCAGGGTGGTTTACAATAAAAATACATTAAAGAAAATGTGAAAAAAACTCCATAAAATAATAGGAAAGGAGAACACATCCATACCAGGTGACGAGGGGGTGGGAGAGTGGTGGGGGAGGAGAGGGAAAGTCAGGGGGGAGCAGATATCATCAGCATGGAGCCCAGCATATCATGTGATAGGAATATCATAGGCGGCATGAAATAGAAAGGTTTTGATTTGGGACTTGAAAGTAATGTAGGAAGTTTCCAGTCAGAGGGCAGGGGGGAGAGTATTCCAGAAGTGTGGGCCAAGGAAGTGTTGATAAAATTTGTATTTGGCTTGAGAGGCAGAGGGGAGGTGCAGCCGGTTGGAGTAGAGTGAGCGGAAGGAGCAATGTGGGGTGTGAAGAATGATGGAGGAGGCAAGGTAAGAGAGGATACCTGTGTGAAGGATTTTGTGCACCAGTGTGAGAAGCTGGAAGCATATCCTGACTGTATGGGCAGCCAGTGGTTGTAGGTCAAAGGGGGAGTGATGTGATTGTGGCGGACGGCATGGGCAAGATGGCGGACAGCGGTATTCTAGATAAGTTGAAGTCTATGGAAATGATATTGGGGAAGTCCTGCATAGATGAAATTACAGTAATCTAGATGGGAAATTCCAAGACAGAGTGTCAGAGTGATCAAGGCTGATGAAGACAGGAAGGGGCGCACATCTCTGATTTGATGCAAGGAGTAGAGGGACATGCACAATGGAAGTGACATGGTCATGAAAAGTGAAGGCTGAGTTCCAGGGTAATGCCAAGATAATATAGGGAGGAAACCAAAGGAATAGGGGTGCCAAGGAGGAGAGGTGCAGTAAAGGGTGAGGAAGTGTGGCCAGTGAGCCAGATGGCTGAGGTTTTGCTGGGGTTAAGCACAAGATGATTCACATGGAGCCACTCAGCCACATGAGAAAAACAGGAGTGAAGTGCAGAGAGATCAGGGGAAGATGAATCAGTGTGTAAAAGGAGCAGGATGTCATCAATGTAGTAATAGGTGGAGACACCGAACTGATGGATGAGGAGTGCAAGAAGGGAGAGACTGATGTTGAAGAGGAGCAGAGTGAGTACTGAACGTTGAGGAACACCACTGTCTAGTGGGTAGGAGACCAAGGGTGATGAGGTGGAGCAGACTGAGAAAGAGCGATTGGAGAGAAATGAGTGAAACCAACAGTGAACAACACTATGGAGATCAAAGTGGTGCAGATGAGAGAGAAGAATAGGATGACTAAGATCAAAAGCAGAAGACAGATCAAGAGATACCACAAGGGTGATATTGCCTTTGTCAAAAGATTCATGTGCCTCATTAAGGAGGTACAGAAGAATAGTTTTGGTACTGTGACATGGCTGGAAACTGGCCTGACGAGAGAGATACAAACTGAACAAAGTCCACCACCGCTCCAACAAAGAATCAAACACCCCAGGAATAAATGGATCACAGTGGGTTCTGGTAGATTGCGACCTGTAACACAAAGACATCCTACGCATCAGAAGGTATCTCTGCATAATGCCGTCTCTGCCTTGGCTAATGAGGATGCCCAATCCAAAGAAAATGAAGGGCCCTTAAATGAGACAGACAATGCCCAATCTCCTGCTAGAGGACCAAATACAAAGAAAATCTCACCAAACGTCAAACTGCTAATACGTGGGGATTCCATCATCAGAGGCACCAACTTGGGGGCACAGTTCAATGGAGAGAAGATAGTCAAGTGCCTCCCAGACTCTTCAGCCAGCAGGAATACAAACCAAGATATTGAAGTACTTAGAACAGAAAGTGAACACAGATGTGGGAGGTCAAGCTCTGGACGTCACCCCCTGCAAAAGCAGAATAACATCAGAAGCAGCCACACTTTTAAACCACACATCAAAAACAAGTGGGAAGATGTGGACAGAACAAAAGTAATGCAAAATACACACACGCCAGTTAAATCCTGGAAAGCAATGAGCACAAATGCTCAAAGCTTAGCCAACAAAGTTCCGGACCTGGAAGCCCTAATGGTGGAAATGGATTTGGACATTGTGGCCATTACAGAAACTTGGCTTAATGAATCACAATACTGGGATATAGCCATAGCTGGTTATAATCTATTCAGAAGAGACAGAGAAAATGGAAGAGGAGGAGGAGGAGTAGCCTTGTATGTCAAAAGCAATATTAAAGCTACTGAAATGCAGGGGGCATGGGGAAAAGAAGAAGCGCTCTGGATTGTGTTGGAAAGAGGAGATGGCACTGTTATCCATACTGCTGTAGTCTACAGACCTCCGACACAAATTGAAGAAGTAGATAATGAATTGATTATAGATATTGCTAAGATAGCTGCAAAAAGAAAAAAGCGATCATATTGGGTGACTTTAATCTACTTGATGTGGATTGGATAACTCCTTCTGCAAATCTGGAAAGAAGCAAAAAAATTATGGATGCTCTCCAAGATGCATTACTTAGACAAGTGGTGATGGAACCAACCAGGGAAAGCTCAACTCTGGATTTAGTGCTCACCAATGGTGATAGCGTGTCGAATGTCTGTGTGAGTGCCCCTATGAGCAGCAGCGATCATCGCATGGTGTGGTTTGAGATAAAAGCCATGGTACAGGCCAATCACAGCAAGCTCAAAGACCTAAACTTCAAAAACACTGACTTCAATAAAATGGCCGAGTACCTAAAGGAGGAGCTGACAGGGTGGAAGGAGATAAGGGAAGTGGAATTGCAATGGGCTAAACTAAAGTTGGCAATAAAAGGGGCAACAGATAAATACATAAGAAAAGTAAACAACAACAAGAGGAGAAGAAAACCTATTTGGTTTTCCAAAGAAGTGGCTGCTCAAATAAAGGCAAAAACCATAGCTTTCGCAAAATTCAAAAGCTTGCAAACAGAGGAGCACAGAAATGAATACAGGATCAAACTCAAAGAGACAAAGAGAGGAATAAGGATAGCAAAATCAAAGGCAGAGGAAAAGATGGCTAAAGATGTGAAGTGTGGCGACAAAACTTTCTTCAGGTATATTGGGGAAAGGAAGAAGATCAGAGGTGGAATTGCAGGAATCAGAAGTGCTGGGAATGCACTCATGGAAAGTGACATTAAAAAAGCAAAATTGCTAAATGAATACTTCTGCTCTGTTTTTAACTAAAGAAAGTCCTGGAAAAGGACCACCTGTGACTCCCAAATATAAAAATGGGAATGAAGTAGATACCACACCATTCACAGAAGATGAAGTGTTAGAACAACTTGCAAAACTGAAAGTGGACAAGGCTATGGGACTGGATGAGATACATCCCAGGATACTGAAAGAGCTTAGAGAGGTTCTTGCAGGGCCGTTAAAGGATGTTTTCAGCAGATCCTTGGAAACAGGAGAGGTTCCTCAGGACTGGAGAATGGCTGATGTTGCACCTCTACACAAAAGTGGTGACAGGGAAGAAATGTCAAACTACAGGCCTGTGAGCCTTACCTCAGTGGTGGGAAAAGTAATGGAGGTGCTCCTGAAAGAGCGAATAGTGAACTTTCTCAAAGCAAACAGGTTGCAAGATCTGAGGCAACATGGTTTCACCGAAGGATGATCTTGCCAAACAAATCTGATCGAGTTCTTTGACTGGGTGACCAGGGAACTAGATCAGGGGCATGCGATGGATGTCATTTACCTGGATTTCAGCAAAGCCTTTGATACTGTTCCTCATAGGAAGCTTATCAATAAACTTAGTAGCTTGGGGATAGATCCCAAGATGGTAAATTGGATCAGAAATTGGTTGACTGACAGATGACAGAAGGTGATGGTACATGGAGCTCACTCAGATGAAAGGAAGGTGATTAGCGGGGTGCCCCATGGGTCGCTCCTGGGCCCGGCACTGTTCAATGTATTTGTGAGTGATATTGCTGAAGGACTGAATGGAAAAGTCTGTCTTTTTGCAGATGACATGAAAATTTGCAACAGAGTGGACTCCCCCGAGGGAGTGGTTAACATGAGGAATGATCTACAAAAGCTGGAAGAATGGTCTGATGCTTGGCAGTTAAGATTTAATGCGAAGAAGCGCAGAGTAATGCACTTGGGTAGCAGAAATCCAAGGGAAACGTACGCGATAGGGAGTGAGAGATTGGTGTGCACAGGAGAAAGATCTTGGGAGTGATTATTTATGAAGATCTCAAGGTGGCAAATCAGTGTGACAAGGCCGTGGCAAAAGCCAGGAGGATGTTGGGCTGCATACGAAGAGGAATTACCAGCAGAAAGGAAGAGGTACTTATGCCACTGTACAATTCGCTGGTGAGGCCTCATTTGGAATACTGTGTTCAGTTTTGGAGACAATATCTTGCAAAGGATGTAAAAAGACTGGAAACTGTTCAGAGGAAGGCGACCAAAATGCTTTGGAGACTGCGTCAGAAGCCTTATGAGAAGAGACTTGAAGACCTAAACATGTACACTTTGGAGGAGAGGAGGGACAGATCTTTAAATTCTTAAAGGAAAATAATCTTTAAATACTTAAAGGAAAATAATGAATAAACAAACCTCTTCCAAAGACGGTGAAGCTGCAAAACTAGAGGGCATAACATAAAGTTACAAGGGGGTGAATTGAAAGGCAATGTCAGGAAATACTTTTTCACTGAAAGGGTGGTGGATGCTTGGAATGCCCTCCCGATGGAAGAGGTGGGGGCAGACACAGTGACGGAGTTCAAAAGGGCATAGGACAGACACAGTGGATCCCTTTATAGCAACAAGAAAATATCAAAATAAACTGAACCATCAAATTCCTCAACAAATAGGGGTGTCCTACATGGAGTGGTGGGTTCACCCATGGGCAAAGACATGGGGAGTGGTGGCCTGCACAGAGTGGCAGGTGTACCTACTCTTGACATTGTGCTGGGCAGACTAGATGGATCATACTGGTCTTTTTCTGCCGTCATTTATTATGTTACTATGTTACTATGTGTTGTCCAGATGGGTGACAAGCTATAAAAAAACAAGCTTTTCCAGAATTTCAGACAAGAAGGGAGATTAGAAACTGTTCTGTATTGGCTGGAGAGGAGGAATCTAGAGAGGGGCCTTTGAGAATGGGATGAATGAGAGCATGCTTCCAAACTTGAGGGAAAATGAGAGAGGAGTTGATTCTAGATAGTGCTGGAGGGAGAAGAGCAAGGGTGGGGTCGGAGAGCCATGAGGATGGAACAGAGTCAAGAGAACAAGTAGTTTTCCAAGAAGAGGAGATTTGCTTGGAAAGGGCAATAGATGAAATGGGGTTGAAGGAACTCCAGGTATGAGCTAATGGGGGAAGGGGCTGCATCTGATTCCCCAATCCCTTCTTAACATGAATAGTTTCCCTCCCCCTAAACCCCAATCCCCAATCGCTTCTTAAAAATAATTTCCCCCTACCCCACCTTGATCACTTTTTTAATTTATACTCCCATCCCCTGACATCACCTCCCTGGTATTTACCCCTGGGCTTGTAGGGGGGGGGGGGGCAGGAGTTATTCTTGTTGCCCCAGTGGCTCCCTCTTCCTATATGGTGCCACCTGAGCCCTAGCAAGTTCTCCACAAATAATGCAGGTTAGTAAATAGGCCTTCACCTTTGAATGCTGTCCTTCAGATGTTTTCTTTCATATCCACATCCGTACCTACCTCTTGTAGTGGTAGATTATAGGTTATTCCTACATAGACATAAGAACATAAGAAATGCCATACTGATTCAGGACAAGGTCCAGCATGCCTAGTATCCTGTTTCCAACAGTGGCCAATCCAGGTCACAATTACCTGTCAGATTCCCAAAAAGGTACATGGATTCCATAATGCTTATCCTGGGATAAGCAGTGGATATCCCTGTTCCTCTTTAATAATGGTTTATGGACTTTGCCTCCAGGAACTTGTCCCAACCTTTTTTAAACCCAGCTACACTTGCAGCTTTTACTAGATCTTCTGGTAATGAATTTCAGAATTTGATTACTCGAGTGAAAAAAATAAAAAAATATCTTATTAGTCCTATATGGACTATATTGTAGCTTCATTGAGTATCCCCTAGTCTTTCTACTTTTTGAAGGAGTAAACAATTGAAATATGTTTACCCATTCCACTCCATTCATTAATTTATAGACTTCTATCATATCTCCCCTCAGCCCTAGCCTTTTAAGCCTCTCCTCATAGGGGTATTTCCTATATCATTTTGGTGGCTCTTCTCTTACCTTTTCTAATTCTGCAATATCCTTTTTAAGATTTGGTGACCAGAATTGCACACAATAGGTGGCAGGGAGTTTCTGCAGCTGAGACGCTCCACACGTACCTTCTTCTGTCTGATTCTGTGGCTCATTGGAGACAATGGGGGTGCAGAAACATAAGCAAGCTAGCCTACCCTCAGGCTTGGCTGCGGATAACATCTTTGGGCAGAAGACTTTGGTGGCATGTGGCTTTTCCTCAGCTGCTGTTCAAGTGGGATCTACATCAGGGCTGACAGAGGAGTTTCCGGCAGCTCTGAGTGCATCCGGGGTATCATTGTCCCTCGAGCAGCGAGACCCACTGCCTCGATCTGGAAGTATAGAGCCGTCTGCCGGATTGCTTACCGCCAGGCTGTTGTCGAGTTCACCGGTGAGTGGGAGTGAAGAGGGCTCCAGTGTGGTGGTAGCTGCCTCTTCTTCTTCTGTTGTGGCTGCGTTTGGAGATGAAGGAGAAGTGAGATCAGTTCCCCTTGGTGAGGACCTTGCTACTGCAACTGGTGGAATTGGTTTGTCTCCAGTGTTGGGGATTTGATTAAACCTGATGTGATAACATTAGAAGCACTATGGGATGTGATTGCTACTATGAATACCTCCCTAATGACTGAAATGGGCTCTGTGAACACTGATTTGCTTTCTTTGAAAAATACTGTTTCTGAGGCTACATGGATCCAGGAGGAACAGGCTGATCGCTTGGCCAGTGCTGAAGCAGAGCTGGGTCATCTTTGACATCTGTATGCTGCCCAGGTTAAGGACAAAACTTTGCTTTCCAGGAAAGATGAATTATTGGAGAATCAAATTTGTAGGAATAATTTCAGACTGTTGAACTTTCCTAAATCTCCTATTGTATCTGCTTCTGAGATGGTGTGCAAATACTTCCAGGAGGTGCTTAAACTTCCTGGGGATAATTTTTCCCCCATTGTGAGAGCACAGTATTTGTCCATGGGCCCCAGTCCCTATGGTTCTGCTTCTGAGAATCCACTTCGGGACTCTGGAGACCTTACTGCGTTTCTGGAAGATTCTTTAGAAGTGGCCACTGGGCGGACAACCTTGCTTGTGACCCTGGCCTTGGAGCCAGATAACTATGTAGTTTTGCATGCATATTTCAGAAATTTCAATGTAACTTTTCTAGGTTCTAAAGTTTATATTTTTCCTGATCTCTCACAGGTTACCCAACTGAGGAGGAAGGAATTCCTTGGTCTTCGGCCTAGGATCCTTTCACTCGGGGGACTTTTGTTTTAAGGTTTCCCTCTCATTCTATAATTACCTGTAAAGATAAGGTTTTTCTGTTTTTTGAGCTGTTGGGAAAATTGATTTAAAGTCTGCCTTGGGTCTGCTTATATATGTATATATTGGCTTTGTATGACTGAACTCTTGCCTGATGAAACTACACAGGAGGATGGATGGCACAGAAGACAATAGCTATATGAGAAGACAATAGCTATATGAGAGTATATGCTTGCCATAAGATAATGGATGCGGCCTGTTATAGAGGATTCTGGGAAACCATATTCTGCATAGGAATATGCAGAATGTTGGGGCCTAGTAGAAAAAGTACAGGTCAAGCAAAGAATTCAAACTGATGAACACAGCATACTCTCTGCCTGGTTTCAATTAGTGCCAGAAGAACAACACAGGAAGGGTCAGAGGTCACAAGCTATGCATAGATGGACAGACCTATAAGCCAAACCAGATGTATAAACGTAAAAGAGATTCTTCCCCTGGCAAAAGTGTTGTAGGATTTTGGGGCCCTGCTGACACTTAAGAATGTATGATGGATTCAAGTGTTGTAGGATCCTGAGGCCCTGCTGACACTTAAGAATGTATGATTAATTTGAAACAGACATTTTGAGACGGGGAGAAATGTATATAAGGCAGTTATTTTTCAGGTAAGGGTGGGCAGTATTTTTTCTCCCCCTTCACAGAGAGAGAGAAGGTACTGTCTGCCATTTCTATAGACGGGCTTTTTGCTGTTCTGTATGACACTGCTATTTTGTTATACTGAAATAAAAGTTTTTGTAATTAAAAGCAATTGCCGTCTAAGTAATTCTTTGATTGATGCTGCTTGTGAGAACCAGAAGCCACAGAGCCTAGTCAATTGTTGGACTTTCTGGTGGCTAGGGAGGAGATTGTGGTTAGTACTGAATCCAATAAGGTTGATGCATAAGATCTCATCTCTGCTGTATGTTTTTCTTTTTTTTTCTTTCTTTTTTAGGGATATATTTCCTGGGGCCCCTTGTGATTTCCTATATTGTGGTCTAAACATGATGATTTGGATTATTACAGCTTTTCTTTTCTTTCTTTGCCTATTTGTTTGATGTATCATCTTGTTTCTGTCATTCTTGTTTGTACTTTATGGCACCAGAGTTATGGAATTCTATTCCTGAAGATTTAAGAACTCAGGAAGACCTTAAGGACTTTCGCAAATCTTTAAAGACTTACTTATTTATAGAATCATTTGGTGAAATAACTTAAATTAACCATTATGTATATTTAATTTCACTATGATATAGTATTATAACATACTGTTTTGTTTTGTATTTATATGTAATGTATCGTTTTTGTTTTCCCATACCCTCAATATGTAAGCCTTTGTTGTCTTGTCAACCACTTTGATTGAAGGATAAGGTGGTATACAAAACTGGTTAAATAAAGAAATAAATGCTGGACTGAGTTGTATAAAAATTGTGAAATAAAATAAAAAATTATAAAAAAAGAATTGCACACAGTATTCAAGGTGTTGGTCACACCATGGAATGATACAGAGGCATCATAATATCCTTGGTTTTGTTTTCAATTCCTTCCCTTAAGATTCCTAGTATTCTATTTGCTTTCTTGGCCGCCACTGCACACTGGGCAAAGGGTTTCAATGTATTATCCATGAGGACGCTTAAATCCTTTCCTATGTGGTGGTTCCTAATGTGTAAACTTACCTGGTGTAACTGAATGGAGTGGAATGAGTAAATGTAGATCAATTGTCTACACCATCAAAATATAGAAAGACTAGGAGACATGCAATAAAGCCACAAGACTAATAAGAGAAAATATTTTTTCACTCAATGTGCAATCAAACTCTGGAATTTGTTACTAGAGGATGTAGTAACAAATTGGGTGTTGTTTAAAAATACTATCCTGGAAGCCCAGACGAGCTGTATTCCACACATTAAGAAAAGTGGAAGAAAGTCCAAAAAACTGCCAGCATGGTTTAAAGGTGAGGTCAGAGAGGCTGTTGCTGCCAAAAAAGCATCTTTCAGGAAATGGAAAAAAGAGCCAAACGACGAAAACTGGAAACAGCACAAGCACTGGCAAATTAAATGCAAAGCATTGATAAGGCAGGCAAAGCGAGAATTTGAAAAGGAACTTGTTACAGAAGCAAAAACACAAAATAAAGACTTTTTCAAGTACATTCGTAGCAAAATGCCTGTGAGAGAGTCAATTGGACCATTAGATGATAGAGGGGTAAAAGGGGCAGTAAGAGGAGACAAGGCTATAGAGGAGAGACTGAATGAATTTTTTGCTTCAGTCTTTACTGAGGAAGATGTAGGGATGTTACCCAAGACTGAAGTGGTATTTAAAGTTGATACTGCAGAGGAATTGTGAGAAATATTGCTACACCGGGAAGATGTATTACAACTATTTGATAAACTGAATAATAGCAAATCACCTGGACTGGATGGTATACATCCAAGAGTGTTGAAAGAACTGAAATATGAGATTGCAGACATGCTATTAATAATCTGTGAACTTTCATTGAAATCATCTGTAATAACTGAAGATTGGAGGGTCGCCAATGTAATGCCAATTTTTAAAAAGGGTTCCAGGGGTGATCTGGGAAATTACAGACCGGTGAGCCTGACATCAGTACCGGGGAAGATGGTAGAAACCATCATAAAGAACAAAATTACACAGCATGTAGATAGTCATGGCCTAATGGGAGACAGCCAACATGGCTTTAGACAAGGAAGATCTTGTCTTACTAATCTGATATGTTTTTTTGAAGGTGTGAATAAACAGGTAGACAAAGGTGAGTCATTGACATAGTGTATCTGGACTTTCAGAAAGGCTTTGACAAGGTCCCTCATCAGAGACTTTTGACAAAACTAAAAAGTCATGGGATAGGAGGCAGTGTACTATTGTGGATCGGGAACTGGTTAAAAGATAGAAAGCAGAGGGTAGGGCTAAATGGCCAATTTTCCCAGTGGAAAAAGGTGGAGTACCCCAGGGATCTGTACTGGGTCCGCTACTTTTTGACATATTCATAAATGACCTGGAAAAGGGAATAACTAGTGAGATTGTCAAATTTGCAGATAATACAAAACTGTTTAAAGTTGTTAAAACCCAACAGGACTGTGGAAAACTGCAGGAGGATCTGGATAAATTGGAAGACTGGGCATCCAAATGGCAGATAAAATTTAATGTGGACAAGTGCAAAGTTATGCACCTAATAAAGAACAACCCACACTATGGTTATACGATGCAAGATTCCACATTGGGAACCAACACCCAGGAAAAAGAGTCATCGTGGATAACATGTTAAAACCCTCCACCCAGTGTGCAGCGGCGGCCAAGAAAGCAAATAGAATGCTAGGTATCATAACGAAAGGAATGGAAAATAAAACAAAGGATATTATAATGCCTCTGTATCGTTCCATGGTACGACCGCACCTTGAATATTGTGTGCAATTCTGGTCGCCGTATCTTAAAAAGGATATAACATTATTAGAAAAGGTACAGAGAAGAGCCACCAAAATGGTAAAGGGGATGGAAGGCTACTCCTATGAAGAGAGGCTACAAAGGTTAGGGCTCTTCAACCTGGAAAATAGATGGCTGAGGGGAGGTATGATAGAGGTCTATAAATTAATGAATGGAGTGGAACGGGGACATGTAATGATGCTACAGGGTAAACTATTTAAGACAAACAACGTGTAATCAAACTCTGGAATTTGTTACCGGAAGATGTAGTAACAGCTGTTAGTGCAGCTGGGTTTAAAAAAGGTTTGGACAAGTTCCTGGAGGAAAGGTCCATAAACCATTATTAAAAAGGGACCCAGGATATCAATGCTTGACCCATTACAAGCATTGTGGAACCTGTGTCTTTTGGGGATACTTCTAGGTACGTATGACCTAGATTGGCCACTGTTGGAAACAGGATACTGGGCTTGATGGACCTTGGTCTGACCCAGTATGTTATATCTTATGTTCTTATGTTCTTAGTAAAAGCTGTTAGTGTAGCTGGGTTTAAAAATGGGTTGGACAAGTTCATAGAGGAAAGGACCATAAACAATTATTAAAGGGGACCTGTGATATCCACTGTTTGCCCCAATACAAGCATTGTGGAACCGGTGTCTTTGGGGGAACTCCTAGGTACTTGTGACCTTGATTGGCCACTGATGGAAACAGGATACAGGGCTTGATGGAGCTTGGTCTGACCCAGTATGGCATATCTTATGTTCTTAGTTTGGGTTGTTCTTCTCTAAATGCATAACTTTGCAGTTGTTCACATTAAATTTCATCTGCCATTTGGACATCCAGTTTTATAATTTATAAGGTCCTCTTGCAATTTTTTACAATCCTCTTGTGTTTTAACAACTTTGAATAATTTTGTGTCATCTGCAAATTTGATCACCTCGTTATTCCCAGGTCATTTATGAATATTTTTAAAAGCAGCGGGCCCAGCACAGATCCCTGGAGTTCTCCAATATTCACTTTTCTCCATTGAGAAAATTTACCATTTAGCCCCACTTTCTATCTTTTAACCAGTTCCTGATCCAGCTGCCTTATCCAAGGTGACTCATTATAAATTAACCCTCTACAGGACTAACTAGTAATAGATTTAAAACATGAGGGAAGGGTTATGACAGCCGTTATAGTTGGTGATTCGATCATTAGGCATGTAGATAGCTGGGTGGTTGGTGGACGTGAGGATCGCCTGGTAACATGCCTGCTGGTGCGAAGGTAGCGGACCTCACGCGCCACCTAGATAAGGTCTTAGATAGTGCTGGGGAGGAGTCTGCTGTCTTGGTACATGTCGGTAGCAATGACATAGGAAAATGTGGTAGGGAGGTTCTGGAGGCTAAATTTAGGCTTTTAGGTAGGAAGTTGAAATCCAGAACTTCCAGGGTAGCATTCTCCGAAATGCTTCCTGTTCCACGCGCAGGACATAAAAGGCAGGCAAAGCTCCAGAGTCTCAATGCGTGGATGAGACAATGGTGCAGAGATGAGGGTTTTGGATTTGTTAGGAACTGGGGAACATTCTGGGGAAAGGAGGGGCTCTTCCGAAGGGATGGGCTGAATTTACCTTAACCGGGATGGAACCAGGCTGCTGGCATTAACCTTTAAAAAGGAGATAGAGCAGCTTTTAAACTAGATATTAGGGGAAAGCCGACAGTCGCCCAAGAGCAGATGGTTCGGAAGAATGTATCTTTGAAGGATACTACCAAAAGCAGAGAGGTTCCACAAAAGAGTAAAGTAGCCCAAATGCCCTCAAGTATGGAGCAGACAGAGCTTAAAGATCCCAAATTACCCATGTCAAACAATAGCCAAATTAATATGAATAAAATACATTCTCTAAAATGCTTGTATGCAAATGCTAGAAGTCTAAAAAATAAGATGGGAGAGTTAGAATATATAGCACTAAATGAAAGGTTAGATATGATTGGAATATCAGAGACATGGTGGAAGGAGGACAACCAGTGGGACACTGTGATACCTGGGTACAAACTATATCGAAATGATAGAGCTGATCAAATTGGTGGAGGGGTTGCTCTCTATGTTAGAGAGGGCATTGAGTCAGAA
Source organism: Ichthyophis bannanicus (assembly GCA_033557465.1). Lineage (NCBI taxonomy): Eukaryota > Metazoa > Chordata > Amphibia > Gymnophiona > Ichthyophiidae > Ichthyophis > Ichthyophis bannanicus. Next base: position 895,630,250 of record CM066032.1, on the reverse strand, counting down.
AGGATTAAAGTTTTGCAGGAAGCAAAATCTGCTGTAGAATCTATATGGATTGAAATTCCATGTAAAAGGGGGAAGGCAATGGCAGTGGGGGTGTACTATCGAGCGCCTGGCCAGAATGACCAAATGGATGATGAAATGCTCAAAGAAATCAAGGAAGCTAATAAATGTCACAGCACAGTAATAATAATAATCTGATATGTTTTTTTGAAGGTGTGAATAAACAGGTAGACAAAGGTGAGTTGGTTGACATGCTATTAGTAATCTGTGAACTTTCATTAAAATCATCTGTAATACCTGAAGATTGGAGGGTCGCCAATGTAACGCCAAGCATGTAGATAGTCATGACCTAATGGGAGACAGCCAACATGGCAAAACTAAAGAGTCATGGGATAGGAGGCAGTGTACTATTGTGGATCAGGAACTGGTTAAAAGATAGAAAGCAGAAGGTAGGGCTAAATGGCCAATTTTCCCAATGGAGAAAGGTGAATAGTGGTGTACCCCAGGGATCTGTGCTGGGTCCGCTGCTTTTTGACATATTCATAAATGACCTGGAAAGTGGAATAAAATTTGCAGATGACACAAAACTATTTAAAGTTGTTAAAACCCAAGAGGATTGCAGAAAACTGCCAGAGGATCTTGATAAATTGGAAGACTGGGCATCAAAATGGCAGATGAAATTTAATGTGGACAAGTGCAAGGTTATGCACCTAGGGAAGAACAACCCAAACTATGGTCACACGATGCAAGGTTCCACATTAGGAACCACCACCCAGGAAAAAGATATAGGCGTCATTGTGGATACCATGTTAAAACCCTCGGCCCAGTGTGCAGCAGCGGCCAAGAGAGCAAATAGAATGCTCGGTATGATAAGGAAAGGAATGGAAAATAAAACAAAAGATATTATAATGCCTCTTTATCGTTCCATGGTGAGACCGCACCTTGAATATTGTGTGCAATTCTGGTCGCCGTATCTTAAAAAGAATATAGCGATTTTAGAAAAGGTTCAGAGAAGAGCCACCAAAATGGTAAATGGGATGGAAGGATACTCCTATGAAGAAAGGCTTAAAAGGTTAGTTCTCTTTAACCTGGAAAAGAGACGGCTGAGGGGAGATATGATTGAAGTCTATAAATTAATGAATGGAGTGGAACGGGTAAACGTAGTTTGATTGTTTACCTTATCAGAATATTGAAAGACTAGGGGACATGCAATGAAGCTACAGGGTAAACTATTTAAGACTAATAAAAGAAAATATTTTTTCACTCAACGTGTAATCAAACTCTGGAATTTGTTACCGGAGGATGTAGTAAAGGCTGTTAGTGTAGCTGGGTTTAAAAAAGGTTTGGACAAGTTCCTGGAGGAAAGGTCCATAAACCATTATTAAGAAGGGACCCAGGATATCAATGCTTGAACCAATGCAAGCATTGTGGAACCTGTGTCCCTTGGGGAAACTGCTAGGTACATATGACCTAGATTGGCCACTGTTGGAAACAGAATACTGGGCTTGAAGGACCTTGGTCTGACCCAGTATGGCATATCTTATGTTCTTATGTTCAAAGATTTCAAAACATTTCTTCAGCCATTGAACAATATAGTACAGCCTTCAAGTCTCCTGTGATGGCTCAAAGCTCATTTCTGCAGCAAGAGCTGGACAATTCTGGGTCAGTTTTGTGGTAAATTTGCATAATTTGAATATAGTTTCATTTTCTGGAGTGTCATAAGCCTCTATGGCACCTATATTTTTATTTAGTCTTTGATTTCATGTTATTAATAAAGGTGATCAACTCAAACATGATGGGGCAATATCAAAGGTATGTATATAATGGTGCAAACTCCTTGGGTAATTTTTCCAAAGGATTTTAATGAAAATACTTTGATTACTACTTAACAAAATCTTATCTATGCAGACCGAGACTTTGGTTTCTCTGGGTAATTTTTTGATGGGAAACATGAGTGTGGTTTTGGATCATTGTTGTTAAGTGCCGTCGAGTCGGTGATGACTCCTGGCGACCCTCTGGATAGTTGACCTAAACTTTGTTTAGTCTTCAGCCAAACAGCTCATTGTTGATAGAGTGGTAGCCATAGCTGCTGTTATTGTATCTATCCATTTCATTCCTGGCCTTCCTCTTTTACGGTGACCTTCTACCTTGCCAAGCATTATGTCTTTCTCCAATGATCTCTCTTTTCTCATGATGTGTCCAAAGTATGAAAGTCAAAGTCTTGTCATCTGAGCTTCTAAGGAAAGCTGAGGTTTGATCTCCTCTAGTACTAACTGGATTGTTCTTTGGGCAGTCCATGATATACACAGTATTTGTCACCTGTGCCAAAATTCAAAGGCATCAATTTTCTTCCTGTCTATCTTTTTCACTGTCCATCTTTCACATCCATATGACACTATTGATAATATCATGTCCTGGACAAGTCAAATCTTTGTATGGAGAGAGACATCTCTGCTTTGAAAATCTTGTCTAGGTCCTTCATAACCATTTTACCAAGAGCAATATGTCATTGAATTTCCTGACTGCTAGTCCTTTCTTTATTGATTGTTGATCCAAGTACGTCAATTTATTCTCTATCAATGATGAACTTATTGATTTTGCCAGTTGTCAGGATCTTTGTCTTCTTAACATTAAAGTGCAGACCCATTTTAAGACTATGTTCCTTGATCTTGAGAAGCAAATGTTTCAGATTGTCTTCATTTTCAGCCATTAATGTGATATCATCTGCATAGCGAAGGTTGTTAATGAGTCATCAGTCTTTACACCTTGGTTGCCTTCATACAATCCTACTTCTCTGATGATCTGTTCTGCATATAAATTAAAGAGGTAGGGGGAAAGTATGCAGCCTTGCCGTACACCTATGCTTAAGTTAAACCATTCTGTTTCTCCTAGTTCTGCTCCAGCTGTTGCTTTTTGATCAATGTAAAGGTTGTGCAAGAGAACTATCAGGTATTCTGGTATACCCCTGCTTCTTAAATGTGGCCCAGAATTTCTTATGGTTTATACAGTCAAAAGCCTCACTGTAGTCAATAAAACACATATGGATATTCTTTTAGTATTCTTTTGTCTTTTCAAGGATCCATCTCACATCCATGATGATGTCTCTCATTCCTCGCCCTTTCTTGAACCCTGCTTGCACTTCAGGCAGTTTTTGTTCCAGGTATGATTGCAGTCTCTCTGAATGATCTTGAGTAGAATCTTGCTGGCATGTGGGATCAGAGCGATTGTGCAATAATTTCCACAGTCAGTCGGGTCACCTTCTTCAGTATTGATAGTATCATAGATCTTTTCCAGTCAGTGGGCCATGAATTTGTTTTCCATATTTCTTGGCAGAGCCTTGTAAGTATGGTAACTACTTCATCCGATTGCTGTAATACTTCAATGGGAATGCCATCAATGCCTGGTGCTTTGTTCTTTCATAAGGCTTTCAATGCTGTTTTGACTATTTCTTTTATCATCAATGGTTCCTGATCATAAGGTATAGGTTGAAACAGGTGTTGGTCCACTTGATCTTTATGCTATAATGAGTCTGTATATTCTTTCCACCTTTTCTTGATCTTCTCAGCATCATTCAACATGGATCCTTGAGCATCTTGTAGCATTCCATTTCAAGGCTGGAATTTTTTCTTTAACTCTAGTAGCTTTAGAAAAGCCAATGTTGTTCTTCCTCTAATAATTTCTGATTATATTTCCTTGCATGTGTCATTGTAGTACTTCTCCTTGTCTTGTCTTGATATGTGTTGGAAATCTCTGTTGAGTTCTGCTATTGCCTCTCTTTCTCCTCTGACTTTAGCTTCTCTGCGTTTCTGAACAATTTTCAGAGTTTCTTCAGTCATCCATTTTGGCCATTTTTGCTTTTCCACCTTATATGGAGAATTCTTGCTTTCTTCCAACACACCCTTCTTAATGTCATCTCATAATTCTTCTGGAACTCTGTCATTTTTATCTAAAGCAGCAGACCAATTTTTTGGGCCATCTTTAAAGTTCAGTGGTATATTCTCAAGTTCATATTTTGCTACATTCTTGAGTGGCTTGCTCTTTTTCAACTTTAGCTTCAGTTTACATACTAGTAGTTGGTGATCTGTACCACAGTCAGCTCCAGGTTTTGTCTTTGTTGATGTTATAGAGCTTTTCCATCATTGTCTTCCACAGATGCAGTCAATTTGATTTCTGTACAATCCATTAGATGAAGTCCATATGTACTGTCAGTGCTTGTGTTGTTGGAAGAAGGTGTTTGAGATGAATAGATCATTGGTCTTGCAGAATTCTATCAGTCTTTCTCCAGCTTCATTTCTGTTGCCAAGTCCATATTTTCCAACCCACTTTGCCTTCTTCTTTGTTGCCAACTTTTGTGTTCCAGTCACCCATGACTATCAGGATATCCTGTTTACATGTTCTGTCAATATCAGCTTGTACCTGTTCATAGAACTCATCAAAGTCTTCCTCTTTTGCAGCTGTTATTGGGGCATATACCTGAATCATAGTTGTGTTGATGAGTTTTCCTTGTAGACGAATATAAATTAAGTATTCACTGACTGCATTGCATTTCATTACTGTTCTTGCAAGTTTCTTCTTAATTATAAATGCAACACCATTTCTTCTTTGTCTTTCATTTCCAGCATAGTAGACCATATGATCATCAGATGCAAAGTGCCAAATCCAGTCCATTTCAGTTCACTGACACCCAACAGATTGAGTTGTACAGGTTCCATTTCATTTGTGACCACCTCCAACTTCATGCACAGCTACATCGGCAGATCCAACCACATCATAAGTGCTGGCTTTACTCTTAGAAGTCTTCAGCTCATCCCCAGTAGTCACTTGAGTGTCTTCAAACCTGGGAGTCTCATCTTCCAGCACTGTGATGTTTTGTAAAGTATTTTTCAATTGACATAATCTTTTTCACATAGAGGTCTAGTTACTAAGATGCAGTAATGCTGACTCTTGGCAACCCAGCTGCCTCTGGGTTTTCTTGGCAATGTATCACCAGAAGTAGATTGCCACGCCTTTTCTTCCAAGACAATGGAGGATAAAGTGACCTTCCCAATATCACACAGAGTGCCAGAAGGAATCAAACCCAGATCTCCCGAGTGCTAGGCCGTTGCTCTAACCACTAGGCTACTTCCCCACTTCTGCACTAACATTAAAAAGCATTAATTCACAATTAATGCATATCACTTGAATGCAGATCCCATACTATTCAATGGATCTAGTTACTAATAATGCATGTTAATAGTGAATTAATATGCATTAACATTAGTGCATCTTAGGGCCCTTTTTACTAAAGCCTGCTAAAGATTTGCAAAGAAATTGCCAAACAAACACACGTTACTTGGAAAACATCCACAGTAGCTGTTCGGGACGTGACCAGAATGGTCTCAGAAGCTAATGCACGATAGGTCAATCTAATGTGCGCTCCACTAAGGCAGGTTTGCTTTACAACTCCCATAGAGGAGTTGCTCAGTTGCTGCTAAGAGCCCTCATTCTAGCAGTAACATGTTCTCCACGCCCACATTCCATTCATTCCCTGCCCTATCCCAGAATCGCTGATTAACATGTGTTTTAGCTTGTGGTGACGGACACACTCCTGCGTTAGTGTTCCTGACTGCCAGTTGCCATGCAATAAAATGCATGTTAACTGGCTAATAGGCTTTAGTCAAAGGGGCCGTTAATAATTAGGCCCCTATGTATCAAGAATAATTCCAAATATTTGCAGAAAGACAAGAAGGTTTCAAGTTTTTTTTTCATTTGTTTACTAATGAAGAGCAAGAATTCTTTCAAAGTCTTTACTGAGTGCACTTTGTGTTCAATGCACCACAAGCCAATGTTTCTGGAGTGAATAAAATAATTAAAAGAAAACAAAAACTGCTAAAATCAAGAAGTTTTACCAGAGCAGCCATTATGAAGTGTCAAAAGCAGTCATGGTGGTCACTTTCTTAATAATAATCTCACATTTTAGTTACTTGCATTTTTCTTCTGTTGCTTTGGGGCCAGTATGTATTCCACAGTATGAGGTAGGCCTGAGGACTGCTGTTATGTTTTTTATTAGAACAAGCTGCTCTGTCCCTTAGGTATTCTTTGGGCCGAAGCCCATTGCTGGAATGATGTCAGGACGTGCTCTTTTTCACTGTTAGCACACTTTCCAAACAGGTTTTCAAAACATTCTTACTCTGATATATTATGATTTGTTTGGCCATTTAAGAAAACATTTTATAAAGCTATTGGAAAGAGGATACTACGTTCTTTGTTATGTAAACAAGCAAACAAAAATGATTGTCTTCTTTGCTATCTGACTCCACTAAATATTAGAGTTGTTTAGATGACAGAACAGAGTGAAAAGCCTTGATCGCAACAAAATCTGCTGGTTTCTCTGGAGGCTTTCTATGCGCAACAACAGACTAGGTAGATGTGACATCTGGGAGGGCAGCCAAGTCTTCAGAATTAAGGGGCCTGTTTACTAAAGTAAGAGCAAGCAATTACCATGTGAATTAGTATGTAGTAACTCAAAGTGCATGGCTGTGGCAACAAACACCTGGCTCAAACCTTAGCATAGATTAACTGACGTGCTAAGTGCTTACCATAGAAGGGGGCAGGAAATGGGTGAAAAGCAGATGGTTTACGGTCATGGACAGTGCTCTGCAGTTAGCACATGGTAAGTTACCATATGCTGTTTTCAAGAGTCAGTAAGTGCATCAATGAACTTACTGTGGCCGCTGCAGCTAAAATGAACTCTCCACCCCTGTATGGCACTTTAGAAACCCTCCAACTCCTGACACCACCTCAGGCATCTCCAATAGCATCGCCCAATACTCCCACCACACCCTGATATCTCCAATGAAATCTCCCCCATCCCTTGACACTCCCACCCCGACTCTTAAATTGAATTTAATACAGAATTTATAGAAACATAGAAACATAGAAATATGATGACAGAAAAAGACCACATGGCCTATCTAGTCTGTCCTTCCATAACAACAACTACAACAGTCCCCTTTTCACCTTTAGAGTTCCTCTGTGTTTGTCCCATGCTTTTTTGAATTCAGTTACTGTCCTCATCTCTACCACCTCCACTGGGAGACTATTCCACGGATCCACTACTCTTTCCGTAAAGAAATATTTCCGCATATCACTCCTGAATCTATCTCCCTTCACCCTCATCCCATGTCCCCTCGTAGAAGAACTTGCTTTCAATTGAAAGAGGCTCTCTCCCTGAACATTTATGCCACGGAGGTATTTAAACATCTCAATCATATCACCTCTATCCTGCCTTTCCTCTAAGGTGTACATATTAAGATCCTTCAGTCTGTCCTCATATGCTTTATAATGAAGCCCACTAATCATTTTAGTAGCCACCCTCTGCACCGACTTCATCCTGTTCACATCCTTTTGAAGGTGCGGTCTCCAGAATTGCACACTATACTCCAAATGAGGTCGCACCAAAGACTTATACAGAGGCATTATAACCTCCTTTTTTCTGCTAGTCATTCCTCTCTGTATGCACCCAAGCATCCTTCTAGCTTTTGCTGTCGCCTTTTCTACCTGTTTAGCTACTTTAAGATCATCAGACACAACCACGCCTAGGTCCCGCTCTTCTTTAGTGGACAAAAGTATTTCACCTCCTATACTGTATTGCTCCCTTGGATTGCTGCAGCCCAAATGCATGACCTTACATTTTTTAACATTAAATCCCAGCTGCCAAATTCTAGACCATTCTTCAAGTTTAGCTAGATCTCTCCTCATGTTATCTACACCTTCCTGGGTGTCTACTCTATTGCAGATTTTGGTATCATCCACAAAGAGGCAAACCTTACCTGAAAGCCCTTCCGCTATATCACTAATAAAAATGTTAAAAAGAATCGGACCAAGGACTGATCCCTGGGGCACACCACTGGTAACATCCTTCTCCTCAGAGTGAGCTCCATTTACCTGTACTCTTTGTCGCCTCCCACCCAACCAATTTCTAACCCAGGCAGTAACTTTAGGGTCCATCCCTAGGGTGCTCAGTTTGTTTATAAGTCACCTGTGAGGAACAGTGTCAAAGGCTTTACTGAAATCTAAATACACCACATCTAGGGCTCTCCCTCGGTCTAACTCCCTGGTCACCCAGTCAAAGAAATCAATCAGATTTGTCTGACAAGTCCTGCACTATACTGCACTTCAACCATCAAGCTGAAAGCAGATAAAACATCATTATTAGCACAATAAATCAATAAAATGGTCAATAAAATAAACAAAATATATCAATTAATACAACAAATGCCAAGAAAATTTACCAGCTTAACTCACAAAACCCAACTTAAGTAAAATCTTCCCATGATCTAAACTACCTATTGCTCCTCTACAAAGATATCAAAGAGCTGGATATTTAAATGCTAGTGTGGTCAGCCGTGGCATTTAAATATTCTTCAAATATTCAGTGGCAGTATCTGGATAGTGACTGTCACTGAATATCTGGAGAGTTTGTGGCCATTATCCAAATAGTGGTGATTCTCAACTGCTATCTGGATAGATTATTCAGATAGCAATTTAGGACAACAATTTTGATGGCCCAAGCTATCTAGATAACTTATATGGATAGTGGCTGAAAACCATCACTATCTGGATAATGGTGGCAGTAATCTGGATAGTAGCCAGCATTGCCCTTGCTCTGCTTATGAACTGGCCTGGCGCTCTCTGGATAGTACCAAAGTGGTCTGTGTAGTCAGCGGCACCATCTGGATAGTGCTGTTGAATATCTCATTCCCATTATAGGGATCATTCCGATGCTGGAATAGTGGGATTATAAGTCCAGTTTGGAAGTACAACCCTCTGCTAGTCACTTGGGGCTGATTCCATGCTCAAAGCTCCCTGAAGGTATGGAGGAGACGTACGGGGAGCGCTGGATGTGAGCGGGCAGGGGAGGGCCAGAGGAGGAGCATGGGCGAGGCGGAGGCGGAGGCGGGACCCTGACTCTGGACATACAGGGCCGATTCCAGTTACGGCCCTGTATGTCTGGGGTGGAGGAGATAGTCGGGGGACTTATTCCACCATGGCACCAGCAGAGCTCATCCTGAAGGTAAAAGGCAGCAGGGGGTTCCTGGCCACCCAATCCCGGTCTTGGTAGACCCCTCCAGGGGTCAGGCAGTGGGGAACAGCACATTTGGGGCTGTGCAGTGGATCAGAGCTCCTGCATGGTGTCCTGGTGCCATGGCAATGGGACGCCACGGCACCGAGGCTACATGCAGATGCTTTGGCTGGGCTAGCCAGGGATCTCACTGAACATCTGGCAGTACAGAATCGGGGCATATCCTGCCCATCCAGGCCTTTTACCCTGATTCTGCACCTGCGGGAATGTCTAGCTTCTGCAGGTGCAGAATTGGGTGCAAATCCAGCCTGTGCAGATTTTGGATGTCTGGATGGGCCGAACATGCTCCGATCAGAATGGAGCCCTATCTAGACAGTCTCCATGGTTATAGAAACAAGGGTTTTTTTCTTTATTACTTTACTGAAATATTTTCCTTGAAAAGAATTACATAACTTGATTTAACTTGGGACAACTAAGTTTCCAACAATTTTTGAAGAGATAAATAAGAATCCACCTCCTGGACTAGTCCCTCATCAAGTTCTTTTCTGGGGAGAGAGAAGCATGGCTGCCCAGTTCTGCACTTTAACATCAACACTGCTGATGTTCTGGAATGGAGGAGACTTGTTGGGGACCTTTGGATGGTGAACGGAAGGCCCTGTGATGTTTTCTGGAAGGACCCTCATTTCTCCATAAAAGTTATCCATGTTTGTGGAACCAGCTGGGTATGAGAAGAGTAATTGCCCTATTGCAGACTTTAAAATCAATGTTGTTGGTGTTTCCAAGTGGAAGAGGCTTGCTGGGGACCTTCAGGTGGTGAGTGGAAGGCCCAGTGATATAATCCGGAAGTACCCCTTCTTTACCGTAAAAGATCACTGTGCTGGGAGAGAGGTTACCCAGTGCTGCACTTTAACTTCAACACAGCTGGTGTTACAAAATGAAGGAGGCGTTTTGGGGACCTTCCAGTGGAATACTGCCAATTAGTTGCAGCCTTCTACAAGACACAAGCAGTCCAAAGGATCTTGGGAAAGGATCAGTCAGGTGGTGCTACATCATAAGGCAGAGACAGGTAGTAGAATAAAAGTAGAAAGAGGCCTGAGTTCACTTCCCATTTAGGACCTGGCTCCTGTGAGGTAGGTGCATGATAATGCCTTTTTTGGAAGCTCCATGAATCCTATGGCTGGGCTTATTAGGATAAGGATTCTGAAACTGGTGGAGAAGACAGCTGATATGATCATAAGATCATAAGATATGCCATACTGGGTCAGACCAAGGTCCATCAAGCCCAGCATTCTGTTTCCAACAGTGGCCAATCTAGGTCATATGTACCTAGCAGTTTCTCCAAGGGACACAGGTTCCACAATGCTTATGAACATCAGAGCATATGAACATCAGAGGTATCTAGTCAGAATATATCTTCTGATCTGTAGCCCTCCCAGTGCGCTAAATATTGTAATTTTCCTCCAAAGTGTTGAGAGTCTACAATAGATTGAATCTCATATTCAGGGTTCCCATCCAACATGATTGGCCCAGGGAGTAACCTTCCTCTCACAGGATTATGTTCTGGTTTAATCAGGGCTACATGAAAAACATTGGCAATGCACAAGCAGAATGGTAATTTCAAGTATATGGAACAACACTTTTGCATCTCATTAGGACCAATGTATTTAGGGCCCTGTTTGGTAGGGGGAAACCTGAGCTGAATATGCACGAAGGGCAACCATACCTTGCCTCCCACCTTGTACTCTCGTCCTGCATGTCAATGCTGGCCTTTCAGTCACTTCTGTTTTTGTGTGGCTAAATGCACTGTGGATTGGACATACTGCCAAATATTTTCCATATGGTGAACAAGTTGATCCACTTCAGTCACATCCAAGGTGACAGCAGTCAAAGAAACTCTTAGATGCCCTGCCTGTTTGCTGTTATGCATTTCAGATAAAACTGCCTCACGTGGATTATTAGGGATGAAAGGCAATGGATGAGGATACCACTTGGTGCTCTTGTATGAGCCTGCTGGAATTTGGCAGTGGTGGTTAAAGCTGCTGCTATTTTGATACTCAGTACGATAGGTTCCATACAAGGGGTCTGTGAGGGACTAACAGAAAATCTTCAGGGTGTTGGTTTTACCATTCTTGGACCCTGGCCAATATATGATAAAGTTAAATTGGATAACGAACACTGCCCACCTAGCTTGACAAAGGTTTAGCCTGTTTTAATAAAAAATCTGTTAGGGTTTAGGCAGAGTATTTTCTTTAATGATGCTCCAACTGCATACAGTAATGGTTTGTAGGGTTCCATTTAGAGCTCCCTAGTGACTCTCTGGAGATAATTTTATAAAAACTCTTTCCACATGTAAAACATTAGGGATGTGCATTCCTTACTGTGTATTCCATTTGTTAGTGTGCCCCAAAAAGGTTTAGTGTGCACTAAATCTACTTAGTGCATGCTAACCTATGAATTAAAGTGCACTAATGGGGTCATTTCAGAATAAAGAGTTTGTATGTGTGGCGGGGAAGTTTATGTGCTGAAAACATCCCTGACCGTATTCTGTGACACTGCTGACATGCACGTCTACGACACTAGCACAAGGATCTCAGAACGTGGGCAGGAGAGGGCAGAATAGGGGCATGGTCACCCACGGAGATGTAGAAAGCATATTCAAGAAGGCCCCATGTACGAATTAAGTGTTTCCCGAAAACGTCCATGTTATTCCTGCTGAAACATGGTATAAGACTAGGATTTAGAAAATATTCTGCTGTGTTCTACAATGCGTCCCATAGAGAAGAATGGTTATTGTAAGTATGTTTGAACTGATATGACTATAGTCTGGAGAACTACAAGATGCAGTCTTAAGGTACAGGGAACAGAGGTGAGGGAATATTGTAAGGTACAGAAACATTTCTAAACACCCATACAGAAAGATTAAGAAGAGCAACAGTTATATAGGCTCTGCACCTATGTGCTGTTTGTGCTAAAGGAGCCAATCCATGGGATCCTCACAATTCCAATGTTCAGAAAAATGGGACTGCTGATGCAGGGAAAGTAAGGCGTGAGCAGGACAAGGATTCCTTTTTGGGTGAGAAATGAAGAACATATTTGTAGTCCTGGTACCCGATGTGATTATGTTGTCATAGCTTTTATGTATAGGTTCAGGGCATCTTTTGGCAGAACCATGTTTTTGTGACAGAAAGTGAGAGTGCATGTGTGTGTGTGGTTTGAGGGGTGCATGAGGGGAATCTGGTGTGCTCATCTGCAATTCAGAGGGGGCCAGAAAGCCTGGCCAGTACCTGGACCGTATGGATGACTGCAGCATCACCAAGTGCCAGTAAGTTTGGGTAGTCCAAATCTGAGAGAGTTCACTATAACTAAATGTGAAAACATATCCCTATCATTGATAAGGGACCCTCAGAATAAGGGCACTCAACAGTGCAAACAGCACTAATGCATGCCCATAATACACATTTTGTGAGACCGATAGTGTTGCTGTTGAGCATTTATTAGCGCTGTTTGCACTTCTGAATGCCCTTATTCTGAGGGTCCCTATTATTGACAAGGATATGCTTTGACATTTAGCCATAGGGAGCCTATGCTGACTCCTTATGGATCAGTTTACATAGGGTACTCTAATTAGATCAGATATTGCTGGCAGTGTGATAGGGCAGCCATATATCCACTGTGCCTGGCACTGGGAGCCACGACTGATGTGGTGCCAATATTCCTCTTGATTGGCCCATACAGCCTACATCCCTACCCAGACCAGGATCAATGAGAGTTGCGAGAGTGGTAATATATCTGGAGTTTGGCTACTTGGTGTGATGACACAGGGATCTCCCCTCCCATGCCCACACAGCCCTGACAAGGGGAGCAGTGCCACATATGTGTGATGTCGGCACCGACAGAGCCTTGCGGATGCATCTCCCCAGCTTTCAAAGAAAGTCTTTCGGAGATGTCACCACACATGATGGTCCCCTTCCTGCCTAAGAGTGTCATCTTATTCAGTCAGATGACATAGCTAGAGCCGACAAAAGAAGATGGCAAAACTTCTACAGCAACTCCAAGGGGAGGAGGAGGGTTGTGAGGACTGATTCCTGCTGTCCCTGGAGAACACCTTTTACAGGTGAGAAACTACGCTTTCTCCAGGAACAAGCAGGAATACAGTCCTCATATATGGGACTCCTTAGCTACAGGCTACTGAGAACCTGTAAAAAACATGGCCCATCCATGAGCAGCCGCAAGAAAGTCTGATGAGAGACTCTAAGGATCCCAGAGTCAAGGGAGAACCATCACCCTGGTAGCCTAAACAAGAAGGATTGGAGGGTAAGAGTTGCCTAGACCACAAAGAGATTACAGAGTCTCGCAGAGTCTCAAAAGCACCTCTATCAAGCCCCTACTAAAAAACAACAAACTAGACCCTTCGAAAGTAGAATCCTTCAGACCAATATCGAGCATCCCACAGCTTGCTAAGATCATCGAAAAAGCCGCTCAACAACAAATCCAGCAACATATCGACACCCAAGCACCGTTGGATCCTGTCCAACACGGATTCAGGGAAGCACACGGAGTAGACACTGTCCTCACAACCCTGTTCAACGATCTGATCACAGGAATCAACAACATACAACAAGGCTTTGTCCTCATCTTCCTGGACATATCTGCCGCCTTCGACTCGGTGAGCCATGACATACTTATACAACGCCTAAAAGAAAAGGGGATCCAAAGCACAGCGCTAAAATGGTGTGAATCCTACTTATCTAATAGGTGGCAACAAGTCAAGGTTGGCCAAGCATCTTCCAAACCATTTCTGCAAACACAGGGAGTTCCCCAAGGATCGTCCTTATCATCCCTGATGTTCAACATTTATATGCAGCCGATATGTGACTTGATTCGATCCTTCAACGTAAAGTGCCTGGCATACGCTGATGACATCCTCCTTTACATGCCGTTCTTGATAGACCAACCAGTGCTCTCCCCAATCATCAACTGCTTCGAAGCAGTAGCCAATTGGCTATTATCACAAAACTTACGGATCAATCACAGTAAAACAGATGTCCTATTTGTCACAAAGAACCTCAAATTCATACCTCCTTCATCACTACGTGTCAACAATGTAGAGTTGAAGTCCAAATCCACAATCCGTTACCTCGGCATCACCCTGGACCAGCACCTGAACATGACAACGCATATCAAAAACATCACAAAGGCAATATACCATAAAATCAGAACTCTACGCCACCTTCGACACCTACTGGACTTCACAGACTATCGGACAACCTTCCAGGCACTAGTCCTTCCACATGTCGATTTTGCAAACATCATCCTGCACGGCCTCCCACAATCAACTTTAAACCCCCTCCGCTTAGCCTTGAATGCAGCCGCAAGAGTCCTCTCCGGATCGTCAAGATCCGACCACATAACACCCATCATGAAAGAATTGCATTGGCTACCTCTACATGCCAGGCTCCAATACAAATCATTGGTCCTCACTTTCAAAGCCCTAAATAACTACCCCCCTACACCAATCAGCAAACTAATTCATGGCACCCCAGAAAACAGAAACAGAAGATCTACTGCACGGAACACATTAGCAGTCCCTAAGTTAATGACTAAGTGCACAAAAGCTACCTCCAACAGAGCCTTCTCATTATTTGCCCCTTCAAACTGGAATGCACTCCCCCACGAAATCCATGGAATAAAAAGCCTCATCCTATTTAGAAAAGCCATAAAGCTCCACCTGTTCACAAAATGCTACTCAGAAACCTCCAGCGATAGAAGCACAACTAACAACCTGCAAACTTCCCCCACACACCAGTCGCCCCTGCACGTCAACACCACAAATAATAGGTAGTCCCCCAAACCCTACCAACCTTCACAAAACTAATGCAACACCCAGTTACATTAGAGCATTGTACATAGTTTGAGTTAATATGTATTTAGTTTCCCCGTTTTCTCCCCCATGTTCAATTCCCTGTTATTTGTAAACTCAATGTTATTTGTATACATTGCAGTATTCTTGTTCGATGTACACCGCGCTGATTTTAATAGCGCGGTATAGAAGAAAATGTTAAATAAATAAAAATAAATAAATACAGAGTACAACCTGGCTGAAGGGGCTGTCCCATTGGGGCTCCCTCTCCAGGCAGTAGCGAGCTGCAAAGGTGTGGACTGAGGACCAGGTGGCAGCCAGGCAGATGTCTGCCGTAGGGACAGAGTGCAAGCTTGCAACCGAGGTCGCCATAGCCCTGACATTGTGTGCTATGACCCAGCACTCCGAGAGCCCAGCTTGATCATGGGTGAAGGTGATGCAGTCCGCCACCCAGGTGGACAGGGTCCACTTGGTAACAGCCTCCCCCAGGAGACTGGGGTCATAGGAAACAAAAAGCTGTGAGGCTTTGTGGTGGCCCTGGGTGGGCTACAGGTAGAAGGATAGGGCCCTCTTACAATCAAGAGTATGGAGAACGGATGCTGCCTGGTCAGCATGTGGCAATGGAAAAAAGGTGGGGAAAATCATCTTTTGGTTGAGGTGGAACTTGGATACCACCTTCAGAAGGAATTAGGATGGGTGCGAAGCACGACCCTGTTCTTGTAGAACCTGGTGTAGGGTGGCTTTGCCACCAAGGCCTGGAGCTCACTGACTCTGCAGGCAGAGGTGAGCGCCAACCAGGAAGACGACCTTCCTGGAAAGGTAATGCAAATGGCAGATAGCAAGAGGTTAAAAAGGCGGCTTGGTGAGCTGCATCAAAACCATGTGGAGATCCCATTCCACCAGTGGCGGGCAGATGGGAGGCTTAGAAAGCAGAAGGCCCCACATAAATAGAGTAATGAGGGGCTGAGCAGAAAAGGGTTTGCCCTCTATGGAATGATGGTGCGCCAAGAGTTCCTAAGTTGCACTCTGACAGAGTTGGACTTGAGTCCAGTTCGCGAGAGGTGAAGCAAGTGCTGCAGCACCATGTGCAACTGTCAAGAAAATGGGTCAATCAGTTACTCTACACACCACACTAAGAATCTGCACCACTTGAAGATATAAATCCGTCTCCTGGAGTCCTTATGAGAAGTAAGGAGGACTTCCTCCACCTCCCTTGGGATGTTGAAGGGTGCTAAGGCTACCCATTCAGCAGCCATGCTGTTAACATCAGGGACCCCAGGTTGGGGTGAAGAAGGGAGCCTCCTCCTGGGTCAGTAGCCCTGGGGCATTCCCCAGAGGGACCGGGAGCTCCATCGAGAGGCAGAGCAACGGGGGAAATCAAAGCTGCCTGGGCCATCATGGGGCCACCAGGATCATAGGAGCCTTGTCCCGCAGGACCTTGAAGAGGGTTCAGGCAATTAGTGGTGTGGAAGGGAAGGCATAGAGAAGGACCTCCAACCACGAGATGAGGAAGGTATCCGCCGTTATCCAGGACGGATAGTAACGCATAGTAACATAGTATATGATGGCAGATAAAGACCAATATGGTCCATCCAGTCTGCCCAGCAAGGCAGTAAGAGTAGGTGCACCTGCCACTCTGTGCAGTTAGCCCCTCCTCATGCCTTTGTTTAGAAGTGTACCCACCGCTCCATGCTGGTCACCCCTATTTGTTGAGATATAAGAGACAGTTATGCTTATTTTGATTTTATTCTGTTGCTATAAAAGGATCCACTGAGTCAGTCCTATGCCATTTTGAATTCTGTCACTGTATTTGCCCCCACCACTTCCATCGGGAGAGCATTCCAAGCATCTACCACCCTTTCAGTGAAAAGGTATTTCCTGAGATTGCCTTTCAGTTTAACCCTTTGCAGCTTCATGTTATGCCCTCTAGTTTTACAGCTTCCCCATCTTTGGAAGAGGTTTTGTTTGTACATTAATATTTTTTAAGTATTTAAAGGTCTGAATCATATCTCCCCTGTCCCTCCTCTCCTCCAGAGTGTGCATATTTAGGTCTTCAAGTCTCTTCTCATACGTCTTCTGACGCAGGCTCCAAATCATTGTTTTTAATAACTTTATTTATCTTTTCAACCAAACACGTCAAACAATCTACACCATGAAACAATAACACTTAACACACAGAACCCCCCCACCCCACCCATGTCCACTAGGGTCTAAGCTAATACATCATGTGATTACTAAAATTTTTGAGTACATCCCGATAAGCTTCTTCATTGTATACATTATTATACGTGCATTTCCTTTAAACATTATAACAGTGTGCTCCAGCTCCAAAATTGTTTAGGGCTTTCCATTTCAGAATATTATGGGGGGTTTGCACTGATTCTTTGAGAGGCATTTGCTCGAATTTGCTATATAAACAAACCTGGTTCCACCATGTTTGACAGTGGAGATCTGTGGTTTGTTTTCAATTGCGAACCAGTAAGTATATAGCCACCCCCAACATGAAGTCTAATAGGAATCTGTAATTCTTATTCAACCCAGGGATGACCATAGCCAAGCGAAAAGCTAATATCCCCCATGTGAAAGGGGTGTTAAAGTCCAGAATTTCTTGTATTTGGACCCATATCTGTGTCCAGAAGGCCTGTACATTAGGACAGTCAAAGACTATGTGTTTAAGAGTACCTATTTGTTTTTGAAACATCCAGCACCGCTCACTTGCTGACCTATCCCATTTATTTATTTTCACCAGTGTTAGGTAAGCTCTGTGTGCGAAGAAAAATAAGGTCTGGGTGATAGAGGCAGATTTGGCTGTTCTTACTTGTCTTGCCCAAAATTTCGCCCAACTTCGTTGTGATAGGTAAACTCGCATGTCTTGTTCCCACACACACTGCAACCCAATTAACAGACAATGTGACAACTGTTTTAATTCTTTATAAAAGAAGGAAGCTACTCCTGCAGCTAACTGTGCTTGTAGTATTTTAATGTTTACCCCCCATTCTTCTTGCAAGGATTTAATGTCCACCACTGCTTTCTCCACACAGTGCTTTAATTGCAACCATTGGAAGTAGAGAGATCCAGGGAGATTAAATTTCTGCTGCAATCCATTAAATTTTTTTCATTTATTTCCTTCTATTAACTGACCAAGCATCCAAATACCTCTATCATACCATTGCTTCCAAGCAAATGTTTTCTGCTGGATCTTAAAGAGTGGGTTATACCACAGAGGGAGGCATGTAGAGTTTCCTCCGTTTGGGCCAGCGTACTATCTAGGGCCTGGCAAGCTCTTTGTGTGTTTAGCACCATCCTTGGTCTCTCCGGGTTATCCCTAAAAACCATTCCTGGGAGACAATTCATAGGAAAGGGGGCCACAACCTTTCCTCCAAGGTTAACCAAACTGGGCTTTGGTCAGATACCTGTTCCATCCATCTTGACCCTTGTTTCATCAAGAACACATTATGGTAGGCTAGGAAATCTGGAAAACCCCACTCTCCCATCTTCTTTGCAGGATTTGACTTTTTTGAGGGCTATTCTGGGGGGTTTGTTGTTCCATAAGAAAAGTGTTAATAGTCTTTCCATTTGTCGGTACAATTGGCTCGGCAGATATAATGGCACCATTTCCAGTATATAATTGATTTTTGGTACAATAGTCATTTTAATTGTCTCCAATCGACCCCACCACGATAAGAGCAGAGGGGACCATTTAGTAGTCATATTCTGTATAATAGCCAGAAGTACCTCTGCGTTGTACTTAAGTGTCTCCTCCAAAGGATAGCAGTAGTGCACCCCTAGATATTTAACCTTTTTTGGTTCCCACACAAGGGGAAATCCTACCAGGTCGGTTTTGTGTACCCGTAATTTGAGGGGGAAGGCTACTGATTTTGACCAATTGATCTTATACCCTGATAACAAAGAGTAATAATCTATTTGCTCTAGAATATGTGACACCGACTCAGGAGTAGCAAATAAAAGGAGATCGTCAGCATACACTGATAATTTAATCTCTCTGCCTGCTATAGTTATTCCATGAATCTTGGAGTTTTGGCACAATAGAAGGGCAAGAGGCTCAAGTGAAAGATTAAACAGAATTGGTGATAGAGGGCAACCTTGCCGCATACCGCGGCCCAATAAGAGGTCTCGTGACTGAGTGTTATTGACACAAATGCTGGCAAGGGGACGGACATACATTACTTTAATTAATTTAAGAAACCTTATCCCAGACCAAACCAGTCAAGAGCAGAGTACAGGAATGACCATTCCAGGCGATCAAAAGCCTTTTCGGCATCTAACGATAGTCCCACTAGCGGATCATTCATGTGCTCTGCCCCAGTCAAGACATGGCACAGCAACCTGGCGTTATCCACAGCTGATCGGCCTTCTACAAATCCACATTGGTCTGGATGGATTAAAAAGGGGATTACTTTGGCCAATCGACGTGCCAGAACAGTTGCATAAATTTTATAGTCAATGTTTAGTAGGGAAATTGGATGGTAATTGCTCACTATCTGTGGCCCCCTTCCTGCTTTTTTTAACACTATGACATTTGCAGCTGCAAACGCTCCCACTTGGGGGCTTTCCTCTATTAATGCATGATAATACAACTGTAAGTGCGGTCCTAATTCCTTGGCAAAGATCTTAAAGAATTATGAAGGTAAGCCATCAGGCTCGACAGCCTTACCCAGTGCCAGGGAGTCTATTGCTTGAAATATCTCAGCTAGGGAGATTGGACTGTTTAACGTCTCAGACTTTTCATTGTCCAAAGTTGGTCTCTTAATCTTGTCCACTAATTGTGCAAAGACGTCTCGTGAACACACTTTTTCAGAGATGTATAACTCCTCAAAAAAGGACCTGAAAGCCTCTGCAATATCAGAGTCTTTCACCAGCAAAGATGGATTCCCGCGGTCCTTAATGGCTGCAATTCGATTAGCCTCTTTCCGCACTCTTAGGATGTTGGATAATAGCTGGCCCGCCTTGTTATTCTCCCTGTAATATGTGCCTTCTTGGGCTTTAATATTTTGAGAAGCCTCATTGGTTAGGAGCTGGTTATATTTATACCTTAAACGCTGGAGGAGTAATAGAATATATGGATCCTTTCTCTTGAGCAAAATGCGCTCTCGCACTTTTATCTGTGAATCCAATTCATGTAATTGCTCTTTGCGCTGTCTGGTCAAGTAAATGCTAAAACTAGTGATGGTCGCTCTAAGTGAGGCTTCAAATCCTTCCCATCTAGCCCATCCAGAGGTCTCTTGCGGAGGGTTAAAATGGAAGTATTCTGTAATAGCCGCCTGGATTTTGACTCGGAAATCAGCATTATCCAGAAGGGTTCTGTCAAAGAACCATTTTGCCTGTGTCAAGCCGGATCTTTCATTTTTCATCAAAATGGAAATCGCTGCATGATCCAAGATATGAGTTGTATGTATCTCAGCAGCTATTATGTTAGAAACCAGGGTTTTAGATAGAAGTAGGAAATCAATTCTTGATAAGGAGTGATGTGGGGGAGAGAAGGTGAACTCCTGATCTAAGGGGTGTAGCAATCTCCATATATCCACCAAACCCACCTCCTGCAGAATAGAGACTAAAACTGAGTGAGCCTTAGGAGGCCTAATTGTTCTAGGAGCCTTCCTATCCACTAAAGTATCTAATACGAGATTGAAATCCCCTCCAATGATTAACGGTATTGTAGAATCCCTATATATTTCTTCTGCCAGATTCCTAAAGAATTCTGGGTTGTCACCATTGGGGGCATAAATATTCACTAAATTTAGTTCTAATACCCCAAATTTGAGGTGAACTTTAACCCATTTACCTTCATGATCTGAACATGATTGCAATACCGATGGGCTAAGGGACTTCCGTACCAAGACAGCCACTCCATTATGCTTCTGAGCCGCCGCTGAGAAAGCCACCACAGTAAAAGGCTTTATATTACGTTTTAGGGACTCTCTCATATTTAGATGGGTTTCTTGTAAAAGTAAAATATCAACTTTTTCATGTTGTCCATAAAGGATTATTATTTTCCTTTTTATGGGATTATTGGTACCTTTTACATTTAATGATAATATTTTAATAGATGCCATTATAGTGCTTCGTCAAGTTTCTCCTTATGCATTGCCAGTCTTGTTTTTTACACAAATATATACAGTCAAACCTCGGTTTTCATGATTAATCCGTTCGAAAAAGTCTGACTAAAACCGAATGTATGAAAACTGAAGCAATATTTCCCATAAGAAATAATGTTAATCCAATTAATCCGTTCCAGACACCCAAAAATATTCACAAAAATACATTTTATAGAGAATAACTATATTTTTACATACAGAAAACAATGAGAAATAAATATAAATGAACATCACTTTTACCTTTATTGAAGACCCTTGTTGGCAAGATGCAGCCAGACACCCAGAGAGGAGATCGGGCACAGGAATTAAAAAAAAAGAAAAAAGAACAAAACAAGAAGGATCCACAAAAAAAAGCCTCCAGTAAAGGCGCCAGCCACAGCCACCGGAAACACCATTCTCCCGCTCAGGCAACCTGGAACGCAGAGCTGAGCATGTGTTCCAGAGCCATGTGGCAATGGCTGCAGCAGCACAGACTCCCGAAGTCTCAGCCAGGCAGCAGAACACTTCTCTCACCTGCTCGATCCTCACAGGACAGCACACACACAGAGATTCTATGATCGCCGACTCTCTCCCCTGCCTCCGATTCTCAGCATCAGACCAGCAGAACAGCTCCCGGCACTTCTCTCACCTCACTGGACAGTGCACACCCAGAGATTCTCTGATCGCCGACTCTCTCCCCCACCTCCGATTCTCAGCAGCAGCAGGACTGGCAAGTTTGGAAGACCCCTTTCAGCAGGGAGTCCCAGCAGGGAATCCTAATTAAGCGTTGGAGCATCAGACCAGCAGAACAGCTCCTGGAACTTCTCTCACCTCACCGGACAGCACACACACAGAGATTCTCTGATCGCCGACTCTCTCCTCCGCCTCTGATTTATTTATTTATTTTATTTATTTATTTTATTGTTCTTATATACCGCACTCTTAAAAATCAGCGCGGTTTACATAAAACGAATACTGTGCCAAGTAGACACTTACAATGAAACAGGGGAATGAAACTTGGACTTGAACATGAGAGCTATGTACAATACTAAGAGAAATAACTACAATATGTATCTACAGTATGTACATTCTTAGACAGGCTTTCAGTTGGTTCTTGTTGTGTACATAATAGAGGGTGTTGGGTTGGTGTATTGAGAGTAGTGTAGGAGAAATAGGTGATGTTTTAACAACTTTCTGAATTGTGTCAGGTTTGTTATGGCTCTGATGGACGCTGGGAGAGCATTCCAGCAGCTGGGTGCATATAGCTTGAAGGCTCTGTTTTTTCTTGATTTGTTGCATTTCGTCATCTCTTTGGGGATCTGTAGGGTATTGGCAGTGCAGGATCTCCTATCCCTGTTTGCTGACATGGGGTGAACAAGGTCCATTAAGGCTATAGGGGCTAATTTGTTGGTTACCTTGAAGGTAATGATGTTTACTTTATAGGTTAACCTTCAGTGTATCGGGAGCCAATGTAGGTTCTTAAGGACAGGGGTAATGTGATCACCTCTAGCAGCTCCACTTAGGACACGGGCGGCCGCATTCATGGCTAGCAGTAGGGGGTTTAAGGTGCTCTTGGGTAGGCCCTGTAAGATCACGTTGGCATAGTCGAGGTGAGGCTTAATCAGGGACTGAAACACTGATCTGAAAACCTCGGGTTGCAACAAAGGTCGAAGGTGTCGTAGAGTTCGTATCTTGTGGTATATTTGTCTGATGGTATTGTTGATGTGTGCTTTAAAATTGAGCTGTTGGTCCAATATAATGCCTAGGTAACGGATGCTGGGTCTACTCGAGAGTTCTGCATCTCTTGTCTTCAAGGTTGGCAGAGGAGAGAAGGATTGGTTTCTAGTAACAAATAGTATGTCAGTTTTGTTAAAGTTGATCTTGAGGCCTTGTGAATGAAGCCAGTCGGTTATGGCATCAAAGCATTTTGTCAGTTGAGTGAAGTCCGGGTTTTCAGTCGTGAATGGCGTATAGAGCAGAACAACGTCAGCGTAGAGTAAGCATGAGATGTTAAATGAACGGATTATGTTACATATAGGTTGCATGTAAATATTAAATAGGAGTGCGGAGAGGGACGAGCCTTGGGGGACACCGTGCTGTTGTTGGAATGACTGTGAGGTTGTGGTTCCGATTCTCAGCATCAGACCAGCAGAACAGCTCCTACTGTACTGAGTGCCTCTCCCCCCCCTCCCACCCAGTACGGACCATTTTAAATTGTACGAGAACCGGGACAAAATCGCAATGAAAAAAGTCATCGAAAACTGAAGCTAACGAAAACTGGGGCATACGAAAACCGAGGTTTGACTGTATAGCCTTTACCAACCCAGAGCGCCTCACCTAACCCAGTTACAGACCCTATAATTTGATTAGCCCCTCTGCACATCATTTCTTTAACCACATATCTCCAGCCAAACATACTCTTACTCATAGACCCAGTGGACCATGGGGGGGGGGGGGAGTAACTTTAACAGACCTAATAGGTGAGCCCTGTAAAGGCAGAACAGACACCGAGGGCCGATGCCATTTTCTATCTAGTCTGCGCTGACCAGTTTGATATCGCTGCCCACAGATATTGAACCCCACAATACTTATTAGCCACTACCCCACTGTTTTTGTTGTTGTTGTTGTTGTTAAGTGCCGTCGAGTCAGAGTCGACTCATGGTGACCCTCTGGATAGCTATCCTAAATTATGTTCGGTCTTGAGTCAGGCGGCTCATTGTTGACAGACTGGTACCCGTAGCTGCTGTTATTGTATCGATCCATCTCATTGCTGGCCTTCCTCTTTTGCGTTGATCTTCTATCTTGCCAAGCATGATGTCTTTCTCTAATGATCTCTCTCTTCGCATGATGTGTCCAAAGTATGAAAGTCGAAGTCTTGTCATCTGCGCTTCTAAAGAAAGCTTAGGTTTGATCTCCTCTAGTACCGACTGGTTTGTTTTTTGGGCAGTCCATGGTATACACAGTATTCGCCGCCAGCACCATAATTCAAAGGCATCAATTTTCTTCCTGTCTATCTTTTTCACTGTCCAGCTTTCACATCCATATGATGTTATTGAAAATACCATGGCTTGAACAAGTCAAATCTTTGTATGGAGAGAGACATCTCTGCTCTTGAGAATCTTATCTAGGTCTTTCATAGCCATTCTGCCAAGAGCAATGCGTCGTCTGATTTCTTGACTGCTTGTTGCTTCTTTATTGATAGTTGATCCAAGTAGGTTAAAGTTGTTCACAATTTCAATTTCTTCTCCTTCAACGATGAACCTGTTGATTATGCCAGTTGTCATGATCTTTGTCTTCTTTACATTAAGGTGCAGGCCCATTTTGAGACTATGTTCTTTGATTGTGAGAAGCAAATGTTTCAGATCATCTTCACTTTCAGCCAGTAATGTGGTATCATCAGCATAGCGAAGGTTGTTGATGAGTCTTCCGCCAATCTTCACACCTCTGTTGTCTTCATACAATCCTGCTTCTCTGATGATTTGTTCTGCATATAAATTAAACAGGTAGGGGGAAAGTATGCACCCTTGTCTTACACCTTTGCTTATTTTAAACCATTCTGTTTCTCCTTGTTCCGTTCAAACTGTTGCTTCTTGATCAATGTACAGATTGTGCAAGAGAACTATCAGGTATTCTGGTATACCCATGCTTCTTAATGTGGCCCAGAGTTTCTCATGGTTTACACAGTCAAAAGCCTTGCTATAGTCAATAAAGCACAAATAGATATCCTTTTGGTATTCTTTAGTCTTTTCAAGGATCCATCTCACATCAGCAATGATGTCTCTCGTTCCTCGCCCTTTCCTGAACCCTGCTTGCACTTCAGGGAGTTCTTGTTCCAGGTATGGTTGCAGTCTCTTTTGAATAATCTTCAGTAGAATCTTGCTGGCATGTGGGATCAGAGCAATTGATAGCATTCCCATAGAAGTATTACAGCAATCTGATGCAGCTGTTACCGTACTTACAAGGCTCTGCCAAGAAATATGGAAGACAACATCATGGCCAACTGTCTGGAAAAGATCTGTGTTTATAACAATACAACCATTTTTACCATCTCCTTATTATTTATTTATTTATTTATTTATTTATGTATATATTTCTATACCGCCCCTTCCAGCGATCAAGGGCGGTTTACAGGGAACATTTTAACAACTGTACACAGATGTATACATTTACATTGAACAATTAGAATTAACTATTTACAATGAACGGTTTACAATTATTAACAATCTTATCAGTTCGCTGTTTCCCACAATATACTACCATCCATCTCAGTTGGAGTCACAGATATTGTCCTGTGCTTAAACTGCTCAAGTCATCTGCTCCGCTTCTTTTTCTTCCAGAAAGGCCAGTAAGGCCTCAGGCTCATCAAAGGTTCTTGTCTGATTGTGGAAGGTAATCCTCATTCTGGCTGGGTAAAAGAGACCATATCTTGCTTGTAGCTGTTGACGTCTTGGTATCAGCGCCAGAAAATTCCTCCTCCTATCTACTGTGCTCTTCGCAAAATCAGGGAAGAACATCAACTTATGGCCCTCAAACTCTAATGGGGAATGTGCTCGAACTGCTTCCATAATTTTAGCTACTTGTTGAAATCTCAGTACCTTGAGAATGATTGGTCGTGCTCTTTTACTATTTGGTATGGCCTGAGAGGGGACTCGATGCGCTCTCTCGATTTCAAAAGGCATCTCAAAAGATATCTTTAATACCGCTGGAATCAGCTGATGTAAGAAGGCATAAATGTCTTTCCCTTCAGCGCCCTCCGGGACCCCTACAACCCTCACATTGTTCCTGCGGGATCTGTTGTTGTTATCTTCAAGCTCCCTCTGCAAAGCTTTTATTTGTTTAGTCTGCTTGCTGACCTCTCATAGTAGTTCCTCATGCATCGCCATTTTTTGGTCTGTCTTATCTTGCTGCAAAGCAAGTGTATCCATGCTCTGCTTTAGTGTGCTTATGTCTCCTTGCATAGTTAGTAGAGAATCGCTGTTTAGCGTAACAATTTCTTTGATCGCCCTTACTTCTGTTAGCAGTTCCTGCATCGCCTCCAGCCATTCACATGCGGCCGCCATTTTCTGGGGGGACGGGGGCTCCGTCTTTGATCTCTTCACGCTTGTACATTGCCCCCCAGTGAAGTCCAGCCATGTTGGCTTCGATCCAGCCATCTTCCAGCAACGAAGAACCACCTATCGTCCCTTTCCTTATTTTATTGCCAGCGCAGTCACCGTATTCTCCATGGGACCCTCCGGAGCTCCGTTTTTGGCATCCATTCCGCCCTGTTCCAGGCTCCACCTCCCGGCTCCAAATCATTTTGGTCACCTTCCTCTGAACCGTTTCCAGTCTTTTTATATCCTTTGTAAGATATGGTCTCCAGAACCGAACACAGTATTCCAAGTTAGGCCTCACCAGCGAATTGCACAGTGGCATTAGTACCTCTTCCTTTCTTCTGGTAATTCCTCTCTGTATTAAACCCAGCATCCTTCTGGCTTTTGCCACCTCCTTGTCACACTGTTTTGTCACCTTCAGATCCTCAGAAACAGTCACTCCGAGGTCCTTCTTCTGGTCCATACACTCCAACCTCTCGCTCCCTAATGCATACAATTCCCTTGGATTTTTGCTTCCCAAGTGTACAACCCTTTACTTCTTCACATTAAATCTTAACTGCCAAGCATTAGACCATTCTTCCAGCTTTTGTAGATCTTTCCTCATGTTCCCCACTCCCTCAGGAGAGTCCACTCTGTTGCAAAGTTTTGTGACATCTGTAAAAATGCAGACTTTTCCATTCTGTCCTTCAGCAATATCACTCACAAATACATTGAACAGTACCGGTCCCAGGACCGAATCCTGGGGCACACCACTCGCTAATCACCTTCCTTTCATCTGAGTGAGTTCCGTTTACCATCACCTTCTGTCATCTGTCAGTCAACCAATTTCTGATCCAGTTTATCACCTTGGGACCCATCCCCAAGTTGTTTAGTTTATTGATAAGCCTCCTATGAGGAACAGTATCAAAGGCTTTGCTGAAATCTAGATAGGATGTGGCTGGGGACAGCAGAAGTGGGGCAGCTGAGCACTGGTTGGGCTGGCGAAGAGGTCCAGACTTGGGATGCTCCAGAGTCGGAAGAGCCACTGTGACATCCTGGGATCTAGTTGTCATTTGTGTGGCTGGAGGACCTTGTGCAGTCTGTTTGCTAGGGCATTGTCCTGGCCCGGGAGGTAGGTGGTGAGACCCCATGCCCCCCTGCTTGTTCAGTTAGAATATCGTGACCTGGTTGTCCATTTGAACTAGCACTGGTGGTGGAAGCCTTGATTACCAGATGCTGATGGCTCTTCGCCAGGGACCAGTTGCCCTGCATGCGGAGTTCCTCGCAATGTGCACCCCAGCCCAGTAGGGAGGCATCCATATTGAGGGTCCTCTGGGGATTTGGGGGCTGAAGGACATGTCCTCTTGAAGGTGCTCTGTGGTCTGCCACCAGTTGAATGACTCCGCTAGCTGACAGGATACTAAGACTTTGTCCCAGAGTCTGCCTGTGGCTTGTGTCCACTGGGAGCAGAGACACTACTATGCGTTGGAAAGCACATGGACTGTGGATGGCATTTAGCCTCATAGGTGGAGCATGGACCATGCCGACGCTGCGTGATGGCATTGCTCCTCGGTGGCTAGAGTCCTGAGATGATCTGCCCTGTCCAAGGGAAGGAAGGCCCTGGCTTGAAGAATGTCCAGTCGAGCCCCTATGAACTCCAAGTCCTGTGATGGAGTGAGGTGATACTTGGGGTGGTTTATTTTGAAGCCCATATGCTACAGGACATTGATGGTGCAGGCTGTAGCCTGTTGGATCTCAGTGGCCATGCCCCCATTTATGATCTCATTGTCCAAGTATGGGAAGATGAAGGCTCCTTGGAGATGGAGGTAGACTGTCACCACTGTCAGGCATTTGGTGAAGACTCTTGCACGGAGGCTAGGCCGAAGTGTAGTACCCTGTTCTTGTATGGTCACCCCTAACCATGAACCTTAAGTACTGCCTGTGATTGAGATTAATGAGGATGTGGGTGTATCCTTTAGAGCCAAGGAGCATTACTGGAGGTAGGGCAGCAATGTTCCAAGGGAGAGCATCTTGAACTTCTCCCACACCAGGAACTTGTTCAGGGTGTTCAAGTCCAGAATGGGCCTTAGGTCCCCTGTTCTTTTTGTGACCAAAAAGTATTGGGAGTAGAATCCCTTGCCCCTGAGATGGAGTGGTACTGGCTCCATGGCTCTGTCCATGAGGAGGCCTGCGAGTTCCTGCGGTAGCAGTGCCTGGTGCAGGGGAGTCTGAGAGGGCTCTCCTGAAAATAAAGGGGGAGGTATCTGGTCCAAATGAAGGAGGTAGCCTTCTATGACAACTTGGAGTGCCCAGGAGTTGGTGGTGATGACAGGCTACCATTGGGCGAAATGAATCAGACGCCCTCCTGTTGGCAACTGCTCCCACACAGGTGGAGAGGCTATGCTCAGACAGTTAAAACCGAGCTGAGGTCTGGGGTTTGAAGCCTTTAGGCTTGCACAGGCCTTGGCCTGCTCCCTTGCCCTGGTGACCCCATTGTGGGGTCTGGGACATTTGGTATTGGGGGTAGCCTCAATAAGTCTAGCCCTTTCTCTGAAAAGGCAGCCTTTTCCCCGAAGGATTCTTCTTCTTAGTAAGGGTGGAGGTCTTCCTGGAGAGTTGAGTCCTCATGAGGAACTCGGTCTCAATCTCTGCCACCTTTTCTTCCATTGGTTTGCCAAAGAAGTTTTCCCTGAGGCAGGGGACGTCTAAGAGTTTCTCTTGGACCCACTGCTTGAGGTAAGTGGACTGTGAGGCTCTTATAGGTTCCAGTAATGAGTTCCAGATTGTTGGGACAAATAGTGAGAAAGCTCTATTGCTGGTTTGCTGAGTGCATCTTGTCTTGAGATGGGGATGACTAAGATTCTGATTTGCTTTTCTTACTCTTGTGGGTACTGCACTGATTAGGTCCTCGAGGCAGGGGGGCTGATAAGTTATGTATGATTTTGTAGATTGTAGTTGCTACTTGACAATCAATTGACAATCTTGTGACCTTTCTTAAGAATCAACCCCCTCAACAAGATAACAAATCTTGAAACATCAGCATTCACCCTTTGCCTCAGTCTTTCAACAGCCTTAGATGACATAGCATCACACCAAACAAGCCTAGGAATAATTAGAGACCATAGAATTTCACCTTAAGAAAAATAAGATCGAATCAGTATCAAACAATTAGCATTCCCCACTACATGAATAAAACAATGAGGAGTAACAGAACATTGGAGGAATATTTCATGGAGATCCCCTGTTTTTTATGCCACTTAATCCAAAGACTCTGAACCAGGAATGCACTGACCCCCTCAGTAAATGTGCACACCGAAACTACTAACCCTACAGACCTACTCGATACATGTATATAGTTATAATGTTCCATGTACATCATTTTATACATAATTGACTTATATGTAATTTGAATTTGGTTCAATGTAAACCACTTTGACCCAGTGAAAAGCGGTATATAAGCCCTGCTAAATAAATACATAAATAAATAAACATTGCTCCATATTCCAAACCAATGGAGGCAAATACCATATGCAGCAAGACCTATGTGAAGACTCCATTTGGTCTCTGCTGCCCACTTTCTGGCTCAAAACACATAAGAATGTCTACATATCCAGACATGCATTTCTGATGTGGCTCTACCTGCAAAACAGTCAGAACATTAAATCAATAACTTAACAAATGTAACATTGATGTGTCTTAGAATGCCAGAGCCCCAAATGCTTAACAGCAAGTGCTGGCAAACTCTGGGCCGCTGCAAAGGAGGCTGCTCCAATTCTGATGCAATGAGCACCATATTGATTGGAGTCATAACGAGCCTTGCACAAGGCATGCTTCAGGACAGCTCCAAACTGAAACCGAATCAGAGGAGACCTATCCTCATGAGACCACCAAAATGAACCCCTGGAACTCAGAAATCCAAAAAGGATTGGGCAGATCCAAACGGACATGTTAAAAACCAGGCACACTCCGTAAAGATACCCAAACATCTTTTTCAAATTGATCTGTCTTAGAATGATGAATCTTCAATTGAACCACCTTCTCATAAAGCTCCACATCATTCCATAATAGTCCCATATGCCCATCAGAGGTCCTTGATGTTGCCACTAGCTCACTGACACGTAAAGCAGTAAAAAATGCAAATGAGAAGGCTACTTGAAACAAAAGAACCTCATAGTGAGAGGAACATGTATCTGACAGAACATTAAACAATTTGATCAGCATATCATATGGAATGTTCTGCCTCTGCGCACTTAAGGTGGACTGTCTACTAGATTGTGCAAAACTGTGCACAAGCTTGCACACAAAAAAGGATGCTGTTGGATCCTTATAACCATCCAACTTCATGAAAAAGACTACACTTGCCAAAGAAATTGATATGGTGTATACTGACATGCCTACCGTTTTTGCATAAGCAATGAATCGCAGCACACAAAATTCATCTTTAGATTCCTTCAACACTAGATACTCAGAAGACAAGAATTTCATGAAGTGCCTCCATCCCCTTTCATAAGTCTTCCAAGTGTTGACAGAGAACACTTCAACAGGCTGGCAAGCGTTCTAATATTTATTTATTTATTTATTCTTCTATACCACATTTCCTAGGATCAATGCAGTTTACAGAGAACAAAACTTCAACCATACATGGAAGAATTTTTACAAGAGCTGGATTGCTTAAACATATTAGGTAAAACAGAGAACAAGGTAACTATATATATAATAGAGAGGTTGCATGAGGTAGTAATAGTCTGGTGCCCCTCTTAATAGGGGGAGGAGGGAGGGGAGGAAGGGGTGGGCAGGGGGAGAGTTCATAGGTAGGTGAGTCAAGTGATCCCACTGAAATATTCCAGGAACAGGTGAGACTTTATCAGCTTCCTGAAGGTTATTAGGTTGTGGGTGTCTCTGATGTGGTGAGATAAGGCATTCCAGAGTCAAATATGCCAGGAGAGTCAAAGGCATCTTGTCTGATCCTGAAGCCAATGCACAAAAAGGGGGACCACTGGAAATGAGAGAGAGTCCACTATTGCATTGTCCACTGCTGGAACATGTTTTGAAGTCAAAGTCACATTCAACTGTAAACAATGTAAAACCAACAACCTCAACAATTCTACAACCAGAAAGGAATTTGCTGACTGCCTAGTACTTGCTTCTACAACTGCCACATTGTCAGAATGCAGCACTATTCTCTTTTGCCTAAGTCTTTTGCCCCAAACTAAAAAAGGCCACCAAAACTGGAAAGAGCTCTAAAAATGCAATTTCTAACACCAACCCTTTTCCCATGAACTTTCTGGCCATGACTGTGCACACCAAGCCTCCTTAAAATAAACACAAAACCTCAATGCTCCTGAGGCATCTGTGAATAAGTCCAGGTCCCAGTTTGAAACCACTGGGACCTGCCATATTCTCCTACCATTACAACTCACATAAAAATGATCTCCAAATGACGAGATCAACTTTAACTTGATGAGACAAATGCACAAAATGGTGCTTCCTAGTTAACCCCTTAGTTAGCAATGCTAAACAATGAGTAAAAACTTGCCCCATCGGAATAATTCTACAAGCAAAATTAAGAAGGCTCAGCAAAACTTGAATCTGACCAAAAGTAATCTTAGAATGAAAAGAAGTCTACTCAATCAATTCTTGAAGTTATCTTATTCTCTGGCAGTCAGGATTCTAATAAACCATAAACCATATGCAAGATGAATCCAGTTCAACACTCAAAAGAGTAAGAAAAATACAAGGACCTTCAGATTTCTCCAATATTAATGATATGCCAAAGATTTTTGCGAATGTCTGAAAAATGTCCAGCAACCAGCCACACTTTTCAGACTGAGCTGGCCCCACAAAAAGAAAGTCATCCAAGTAATGAACAATGGAAGTGGAACCTAACACACATTCAACGACCCAGTGAAATAAGGTAGCAAATTCCTCAATACAGACACATGGACACATACTTGTCAAAATAATATTTTCTTTCAGAATGGAAACCTAATAAAGGAAAGGACTAAGGATGAATAGGAAGTAATGGAAAGGCAGACTCAATGTCAGTTTTTGTCATTAAGGCACCAAGACCAGAACGTCACAACAGGTCAAGAGCAGAATCAAAAGAAGCATATTGGACCGAAGACAGAGCAGGATCAACAAATAAATTTACACTGTTTCCTAGTGGGAAATACAAATCATGAATTAAATAAAAATTTACATGCTCTTTTTTTGGTATAATACCCAAAGCAGAAACAGATTCTGAAAAGGAAGAAAATGAAAGGGGACCAGTGATCCTACCCAACTCTAGTTCTTTCTGTAATATTTGAACCACCTTCTCCTTCAAAGAAGACGCCGAAGGGGAATTCCACACCCTATGTTTGGGTTTATTAAAATTTTGATATACCGCCTTTCATAACAGTAACAAGGTGGTTTACATCTTAAAAACAATATAAGGGGGTGAAAGGAACTCCATTGTTATAGCATGTCAGTTGGGGGGGATGTTAAAATATTAAAGGATTTCTGGAACAGGTAGGTTTTAAGTTGAAATTTGTATTTGGTGAATAACAGTTCCATTCAGAGATCCAAGGGGAGGTTGGAGGAAAGATACCTACACAAATTTTCACAAGATTGGTACAATCCTAAATTTGCAAATATTGCAGAAATGTGTGCATCTTGTCTGCAATTTCTCAGATTTGTAAACAGTGCCCCTTAAACCCCAGATTTTTAGCTAATGAGTTGTTTAGGAGTGGCTGCTGTGGGCCTGCAGCAATCCTAGGGGTGAGCCAAGAGGGCTTCCTGGAGCAAAACCATGGGCTTTTATTCCTTTTGAATGGTTACAGATTTTATTTGACTTAAACTCTGTTGATCAATTAACTGGATGGTAGAAGCATTTCCAACCACTAACAAAAAGGCACAGCAAGTTGCGAAAGTTTTACTAAAAGAGATTGTACCCAGGTTTGGTCCTTGGCAAGTAATAGACTCGGACCAGGAACCCGAATTTACTTCAAAAACTAATCATAGTTTGTCAGAATCTTTAGAGTTTACTCGGAAGCTTCATACTCCCTGGTACCTCCAGAGCTCGGGGCAGGTGGAAAGAATGAATCAGACTTTAAAACAGCAATTATTGAAACTCTGTAAAGAAACTAAATTGTCCTGGCTAGAAGTTTTGCCTTTGGTTTTGTTTAACATTAGAATCGCCCTAAGGGGTAAACGGAAAGTTTCTCCATTTGAACTGTTATATGGAATACCCCCGTGTACACATCTGAACCGGCAGAACTGCCTTCTTTCATAATGCAAGATTCACATTTGACCTCTTATATCTCTCAGCAGCAGCAGCATCAACTTTCTTCCCTCCACAGGTATGCTCAGCAGTTCCAGTCCCTTCCGCTAGATGTCTCAACTCATTCCTTTCAACCCTGATACTAGATCCTGGTAAAGACATACTGCCAGCACACGCTACAACCCCCTTTTTCAGTATGGGACCATTCCACATTCTTCTGACAACACTGGCTGTAGCGACGGTGGCTGCTAAAGGATCCTGAACCCATTACCCATTACCCTCTCTGTAAATATTCTCCATCTCCAGATCAGGCTTCAGGACCAGGATGAGAAGTAGCTGACACCGGGGCAGCCAAGGCTCTAGCAGCTGGAGAAGGAGAGGAGAAGACTCCTGAAGAAAAGTGGCTATTGGCCTGAAGGTAAAGCTAAAGAGGATACACAAATGACTGTTTCCTGTTACTCTTTTTGGCAGACCTGCTGATATAGAATCCCCTTTGTTAATTGGTAAACTGGGAAGTTTAGGGTGGACTGGATTTATTGTCATATGTTTAATTTCTGTTATCATTGTAATCTTGTTATTATGTACTTGAGATGCTGCTCCTTCTTATTTTGTTGTGTATTAGTAAGCCTCCCCCCCCCCCCCCCGATGAGACTACCTCAGCCCTCCTTAAGTATAACAAGAAAAAGCTGTAGTTGACAGGAAGAGAGAAAATATACTGAATGCCCTTCCAATTTGGCAACGGTGACATTTATTTCCCCTTCCAGTTCTTGTGAATATACTGAAAAGTGGCTAACTTTGCAGACACAAAGGAATGATTATCTTTCTGATTTCTATGACACTCATTTAGCTGAATCACTTCCTTCACCAGGAGTAGATGTCCTAGGTGAAGAAGAAGATTTTGGACAGTAGAAAGACAATTTAAATGTGAGATTGTAAAAGGGAGGAGCGAAAGCTACTACAAAAAATTGTTATGTGTGTGCCCATGTCCCATCTCACCAGAATGGGATGGAAGCAGACTTACTCTCTTATGACTTACTTAGTTTCACACCTCCACTACCTTTTAATACAGGCTCTACCTTTCTGTCCTTAACAAACCTTGGTCATAGTACCCTATGCTTCCACAGAGAAGGGGCTGGTCAAAAATTAGGGATAAGTGTTTGTGAATTTAAGATCTATCTCAATGATTACATTAACACCCTTACTAGCTCTTCCCTGACTATATCCTCACCTAATTTGACTGTCACCTAATTTGACTGAGATATTGTGTTTAGAGAGATCTGTGAAGCAGTTAGCAACTCACAGTGGGAAACTAGTCTCTCTTAGCACAGATCCCCCTTACTGTAAAAGCAAGTTAGAAGTAATTATAATTATGTTTAGGATGTCACCCCCAGTTCTCACCTCCTTATCTTGTGTTTGGGTGTCATATCTCAAGTCCAAAACCTTAGTTCTCATGCATATTCCTGAAGAGTTTATTGGGACCCTTTGGCCAAAGTGATACTTTCATCCCTCCTTACTCACGCCCCTCTGTATTCCACATTCTTATCTCACCTCTCTTCAACATGCTTTTTGTTCCTAAAGGAAACAGTCTGTAAAATAATTTGCTTTGTACATGGGAAAAGTTCTAAGATGCATTATAGCCCACCTACTTTCCTTGTACTAGAAAAGGTATAAAAAGTCTGTACTTTGCCAGTTACATGATCACTTGTGGTTCCAATACTTGTGATCCTTTGCTGCAGCAAAAAATACATTTGCTTTTGCCTTGCAGATTGGTGTTTTTGTCAATTTTCCCTGCTGAAGTTTGGACCCAAGTGACAGAAAGGATCAGAGCCCGACTAGGGGCAGCTCTCACAACAGCACTAATCCCCCAACTCTGCACTTGCACTTTGCTCTATCAAATCGCTTAATGTACTTCAAGTTGTGCAAAATTTTTTTTATCATGCAGGCATTTAATCAACTTCTGCCCCCAACACTTACTTTAACCCATCCTCCCCAGATCTTCTTCCAAAATCATCAGAGCAGAATGATCATACTGACCCTCTGCTTGGACCGTTATTCCAGTCCACATTGGCAATCAGATTATCATCATCCCTTTCTCTCTCCCTGACTCCATCAGACTCCACCAACTGAGATATCGGCATACCAGCAACAGCCTGTGCCTATACCATCACTGGCTTGGCACCTGAGTCTCAACCATACCTAAGGCCCAGACAGTAGTCACCAAAGTAGATGTTCCTCCAGAGGAACCTTTTGTTCTGAGAATATTTTCAGCAGCTGAAACCCTCTTCTCTTTCTCTTTCTCTTTCCCTTTCCCTTTTACCACTTTCCCAGCCTTCTGCCCTCCTGACGGAGCAGACTCTACTTGTTTTACTATGTTCTTAACAGCCTGTTTATCCAATACTTTTCCCTGAGAACAAACCACCCCTTTACCCCCACTGCCCTTTTTAGGAGTCATCCTAAAAAGATTAGTCCCACAGATAAGGCACTCCATCACCAAAAAGTAAAATTATTACTACAATTCTCTTAGAAACAAAATACTGGAGAGTTTGCATGAACAGCCCAAGACTTTCACATACCCCCTGTCTCACTGTTACCAGAGACTCAGCTGAGGTAAGCAGCTAATTAACTTCCTGCCCAACTTCTTCTTACTCTTCACAACCTCCCCTCCCCTCCCCCATGATCTAACCAATCAACAGAGTGCATAATCCAGTGGCTTTGATATGTTAAATTGCTGCCCCCTCATCCCATTAATCACTGCCTTTGCCTCACTTGTAACCAGAGCAATTCTTGCAACAGAGGAATCACCTGTTCATATTTACCCTTTGCATAAACACAGTTTTGCTCATACTGAAACTGTTGCAACTGATATTCTGGCAGGCCAAAGGACACCCCACTGCATCAATCAACATGGGATGTTGCCAGGGCATGCAACACCACAAGAAAGCTCTGTCTGTCCAAATAATCTATTAAGATGGTGTAATGCCCCAGTGCTCCCTTTACCACACCTACAATCTATCGACCCGATTGCAGATGACTATCTAACTGCATACCCCAAAACCACACTACGTCTTGAGGCTCCAAGACTTCTCAATCCACCTCCAATCTTACATTTAGTTCATGACCTCCTCTGCTACACCACAACAACTCACACCTTTGTGGATTCAATCTCAAGCGATGCATGGGTAACCAATGGGAAATTTGATTCAGTCTGTCATTCAGTGTTGACACTTTCTGCCCCTAATTCCTGCTATCATCCATTCGTACAACGAGCATTACATCATCTGCATATAGTGTTACGTAACTCCCAGCTGCATAATTAGTTGTCCTAAGAGAGCCAAATAATATTAAAAAGTAGTGGGGATAACACTGATTCTGAGCAATCCCAATCGTCACTTGCCTCTCACTCGCATACTGCCTAGCACTTTTTGGGTATGATCTGCAGGGGGCCACAGGGGCCACAATCTCACCCTACACAAGGAAGTACACAGAGACCAATTTCTCAGCAATACTCACAAAATCTTTATTACAGGATATCCTTTTCTCAGCATAAATTCTTCACACACAAATTCTCTAACACAGTCACTTAGGTAGCTACTGTATAGGAATAGACTGAAGAGAAAGGTTAATGGGGCAATTCAGCACACCGTCACCTCCGTGGCAGGGCTCAGTAAACTCCCCAGTTTCTCCTTTGTCCCAGTCTGTTTTTATACAGTTTGTTCTGAAAGGTTGGCAGAATAACATTGGTTAGTTCTTTCTTTGCAGCTAGGGTTCTAAAGATACTTTTTCTGCATAGGACTGGCATAATTTCACTTTTCCAAGGTTCAAGTTAGCATGCTACTTCTGGAGAGAGATCTGCAATTTTAAGTATTTACTTCTGTTAATTTTTCTAAATCTTGGAGGAAAAGGAATTCTTTATATTAAAACTGATTAATCTGTGAACTCAGTGTATTTGTTAAATCAGTCAGGGCCTAGTAGCAGCAAAGAGTTTTCAGTTTAAATTTAAAACACAGCAGAGAGCTTTCTGGTTAAATTTAGAACCCAAGACTCCCTCTATCCAAGCAAGGGCTGTGGGACTCCCCCTGGAGATTGGTCACAGATTACCTTAGAAGCACAGGGCAGGGTACTATGTAGCAGCCAGTTCTTAATAAGTCTTCTTTCCCTCCCTCCCTCCCTGACACACAGCCACCCCTGGGATAATTGTAGCTTTATAGGTGCTTAAACCTCTTAAAGGAAAGGAGGTGTCATATTCCCTCTCAGGTGTAGCTGTTTATTCTCATCAGCTTACAATAACGACCTGAAATTAATTAAACATATTAGATATAGTTTTATTAGTATAAGTATCACTAGCAACCCTTAATAAGTAAAGAACTTAAATATCTAAACATAACCTTAAAACTAAGATGCGGACAGCAGTCCAGCAGCGAGATGGTGGCTTTCCAGTCTTTTGCACTGAGTGTCACATGTATGATTTTCTCCCATTTGGTGGGGGTCTTACGTGTGCACTAGGTGCAAGGAGCTCTTTGCTCTCAGGGAACGAGTCCGATCTCTGGAGGCTAAAGTAGCAGACTTGGAGGACATAAGGAACACACAGAGGTACATAGGCGAGACCTACAGGGATATAGTCCTGAAGTCCCACCACCAGATTGGCAGCATCCCTTTTGCCATGGAGGAGAGAGGCCACGTGACAGGAGAACATCACTCTAGTATGGCAGGAAGTGATCCTGTAGCTAGGACCTGTCCTCCAGATGATGTAAAACACTCTCGCACTGAGGAAGTTTCTCCAGGGCCATGTGCCCATGAGAGAAGGGATAGGATAGCAGTTATAGTTGGTGATTCAATCATTAGGCATGTAGATAGCTGGGTGGCTGGTGGACGTGAGGATCGCCTGGTAACATGCCTGCCTGGTGCAAAGGTAGCGGACCTCATGTGCCACCTAGACAAGGTCTTAGATAGTGTTGGGGAGGAATTGGCCCTTTAAATTTGGAGGCACCATCGCCTGCTTTGAACTTGCTACCCATTGCCTGCATTGAACTTGTTACCCATTGCCTGCTTTTAACTTGCAACCCACTGCCTGCTTTGAACTTGCAACCCATTGCCTGCTTTGAACTTGCAACCCATTGCCTGCTTTGAACTTGTTACCCATTGCCTGCTTTGAACTTGCAACCCATTGCCTGCTTTGAACATGTTATCCATTGCTACACTGAACTTTGCTGCACAGGCTATAATCTCCCCGCTACCCACTGATGGTACATAAGAACATAAGATATGCCATACTGGGTCAGACCAAGGTCCATCAAGCCCAGTATCCTGTTTCCAACAGTGGCCAATCTAGGTCGTACATACCTAGCGTATGTTATGTATATTGCATAGCATGCTGTCCTCACTTGTAAGCCAGCACATACTGCATAGTGTGTAGAATCCCTACCCGCATCATTGCTTGTAGATTATCATATGCTGCTTTGTCCCATCACACCTCTTCTATGGCCCCCCATCTCATCGTCCTTCTCTTCCTCATACTCCCCAACTGCCTCCCCTCCTACCAGCACCCTCACTCTCCCCCCTATCCCCCCTCTACCTTCCTCACCTCTCCCTCCATTCTGTCCTCTAACCTAGCATCTGCTCTTGAACTTCATTACACCCTCCCCCTCATTCAACCTGCCCCCCTCTCTCTAAGGCAACCCCACCCTCGCTTCCACCACACGGCCTCTGCCTTACCCTGCTCACTATTACTCCTTCTCCTTCTCTCATCAGGTAATATCAACCCCAACCCTGGCCCCCCCATTTTCTATCTCACTCTAAGAAGAGTTCCTCATGTACCTTATCTAATCTCATCCATATCCCTCTCCTTTCCCCTTCTACCCGCCCTCACTCATGCCCCAATCACTCATCTAGAGATATCAACCCCAACCCCATCCCCTTTAGAGCTCTGTCTCACTCCAAAAAAAAAATCCTCACGTAACCTATCTAATCTCATCAATATCCCCATTCATTCCCCTTCCACGTCCCCTCCCTCATGCCCTCATGGTGGGCACACTCATCCAGAAACACCCACCCGTACCTAGCCCCTTTAAATCCCCATGCTACTCTGGAAATAGATCCTCACATACCAGCCCCCCTAGACCGCCTTCTTACTCTGGAAAGAAATCCTCACGCAAATTGTCTAACCTTATCCATATCCATATCCCTCTCCTCTCCCCCTCCACTCTCCCATTCTCATGTGCCCTATGGAACACATGCTCAGTCACCAACAAACTTCCTTTTACCCATGATCTCTTCATCTCTAATGCAATACACCTTCTTGCCCTAACTGAAACCTGGCTCCACCCAGATGACACCACATCCATAGCTGCTCTCTGCCACGGGAGATACCAATTCTCCCATACACCTCGTTCCACCGGCCACGGTGGTGGAGTTGGGCTTCTACTCTCCCCCTCCTGCCAATTCCAACCCCTCCTGCTACCCCAGTCACATTCCTCCCTCTCTTTTGAAGTCCACTCCATTTGCCTCTCTACACCTCTTCCCCTCTGAGTAGCTGCTATCTATAGCCCACCTGATAAATCCACATCGACCTTCCTTACCGACTTTGACTCCTGGCTTTCCGTCTTTCTGGATCCCTCCTCCCCCACTCTTATTCTCGGCAATTTTAACATTCACGTCGATAACCCCTCTGATCCCCATGCCTTAAAGTTCCTCACCCTCACCTCCTCATTCGACCTCCAACTCTGCTCCACTGCCCCCACCCACCTGCATGGCCACTGCCTTGACCTGATACTCTTTTCTAACTCCTCTTCTTCAAACTTCCACAACTCAATCCTTTCCTCATCTGACCACCACCTTCTAACCTTTAATCTTCAGCTTCCACCTTCTCTACCTCGTCCTGTCTCCTCCAACCTATTTAGAAACTTAATAATATTGATCCCCTGACCTTCTCCTCCACCATTTCTTCTTCTATTTTCTCCATTATGTCCTCCAAGTCCGTCGATGAGGCAGTATCCTCTTATAATACTGCACTATCCTCGGCTCTTGACACTCTCGCCCCGCCCACCCCACATCCCGTCCAACATTCTGTTCCCCAGCTCTGGCTTTCTTCCACAACCCGCTACCTACGCATCTGTGCCCACTCTGATGAACATGCTTGGTCCAAATCCCATTCTCCAGAAGACCTTCTACCAGGGCCGGATTTACCTATACGCCATGTACACCATGGCGTAGGGCCCACAGCTGGCAAGGGCCCACAAAAATGGAACAAGTTAGGCTTTTTTTTAAAAAATAAAATAAAAAAAAAACCTGCTGGCTGCCGCCGCGGGGCCCCCTCTGCTGCCGCGGCAGCATGGACTGACCCATGGGGGCCCCCTCTGCAAGCTCGATCCCTCCCACCGTGCCTCCCTCCCTCCCTCCCTCCCTCCGTGCAGGCTGTGAGAGACGCGAAGGCAGACTGTCTCCCTCGCGTCTCTGTTAAGCACGCAGGGGCTGATGGGAAATTTCCCATCAGCCCCTGCGGGCTTAACAGAGACGCGAGGGAGACAGTCTGCCTTCGTGCCTCTCACAGCCTGCACGGAGGGAGGGAGGGACCGACCGAGCGAGCGAGCTTGCAGAGGGGGCCCCCGCGGGTCAGTTCATGCTGCCGCGGCAGCAGAGGGGGCCCCGCGGTGGCAGCCAGCAGGTTTTTTTTTAAATTAAATTTTACTTTAGGCCGGGGGGGGGGGGTAGGACTGGTAATGGGCTATTGGGGGGGCTGGGACTGGAAATGGGTTGGGGGATTAAGGCTGGAGGTGGGCTGATGAGTTTAGGACTGATAATGGGCTGTGGGCTGTTGGGGGGGTTAGAACTGGTAATGGGCTTTGGGGGGGTTAAGACTGGTAATGGGCTGTGGGCTGATGGGGGCTGTCTGGTAATGGGCTATGGGGGGGCTAGGACTGGAAATGGGCTGGGGGGTTAAGACTGGAGGTGGGCTGATGGGGTTAGGACTGGTAATGGACTGTTGGGGGGTTTAGAACTGGTAATGGGCTTTTGAGGGGGTTAAGACTGGTAATGGGCTGTGGGCTGATGGGGGCTGTCTGGTAATAGGCTATGGGGGGCTAGGACTGGAAAGGGGCTGGGGGGGTTAAGACTCGAGGTGGGCTGAGGGGGTTAGGACTGGCAATGGGCTGTTGGGGGAGGGTTTAGAACTGGTAATGGGCTTGGGGGGGTTAAGACTGGTAATGGGCTGTGTGCTGATGGGGGCTGTCTGATAATGGGCTATGGGGGGGCTAGGACTGGAAAGGGGCTGGGGGGGTTAAGACTGGAGGTGGGCTGATGGGGTTAGGACTGGTAATGGGCTGTGGGCTGATGGGGGGGTTAGGACTGGCAATGGGCTATGGGGGGCTGACTGGAAATGGGTTGATGGGGTTAGGACTGGAAGTGGGCTGGGGGGGTTAGGACTGGTAATGGGTTATGGGGGGGGCTTAAACTGAAAATGGGGTGATGGGGGGTTAGGACTGTAAGTGGGTTGATGGGGGGCTAGGACTGGTATTGGGTTGGGGGGTTGCTAGGACTGGAAATGGGCTGATGGGTGACTAGGACTGGAAATGGGCTGATGCAGGGACTAGAAGGGAATGGATGCTGGGTGAGGCTGGAACTAGAAGGGAGCTGATGTTGGGGGAGGATTAGAATGGGATGGGGCTGGAAGAGTAAAATGGAGAAGGGAAAAATATTTTGTGTGGGAGGGATAAAAAATCTACAATTGGCCGGGTATTGGGAGAGTAAGTGGGGATTGAGGATGGAGGGGTAAAATTTGAGTGGATGAAATAGGAATGAGGAAAGAGCAAAAGGAAAGATTAGTATGTTAAAGCAGATGTAGAGAGAATGGAAGAAAACTAGAAGAGAGAAGAAAGGACAAATGGACAGCAGACGATGGAGAGTTAGCAGAAGACACGAAGAAACCAGAAGAAAGTGGCTGGAGCAATTGCAGCTGAAAAAAATGCACAAAAGGTAGAAAAATATCTCTTTATTTTGAATTTATTAATTGGAATATGTCAGCTCTGGTAAATGTGCATCATTAACGTCTGCGCTTTGTTTAGTACAAGAGCAAATTAATGTATAGTTTTATTTCTACAGTGTTGTACATTCCAAGTTTGACTTTTGGGATTCCCAGTTTAATTATTGTCTTCCTGTTTCTAAATTGTGATTACTTGTTTGGTGATGGTCTATGTTCTGCATGTGTAACTGAGCTGAGGTGTTCTGTTTATATAATTCCTATTTGACATTGCCACTTGTTCTCTTTCCCCAGTAGGTCATGCATTGTTGTTCTCTGAAATGTATTGGTTTAATATTTGCAGTGTTGCCTTTTGATTGGTAGAGTATGGTGCTTTGTGAGTCCTGGTAGTGCTGTTAGGATACGGCGGGTTTGCTATGGGTTCTAAATGGGCAGTGTTTGTAGTAGTTCCTAATGTGTCTGGCAGTTGGCACTGGATTATAGTAATGTAGAAATCT
The DNA here is from genome assembly GCA_033557465.1 of Ichthyophis bannanicus. Classification (NCBI taxonomy): domain Eukaryota; kingdom Metazoa; phylum Chordata; class Amphibia; order Gymnophiona; family Ichthyophiidae; genus Ichthyophis; species Ichthyophis bannanicus. Next base: position 895,587,433 of record CM066032.1, on the reverse strand, counting down.
TTTAGTCTTTCTTTATCCATACACTCATTAAGAGGCACGTTTACTAAAAGTTAGTATATGGTAACATTATGCAAATATTTATGCAAATGAGGCCCCTTATGCAAATGAGGCCCCGCACCCCCCTTGGGCCGCCCCTGCTGGGGGCCCACAATTTTTGTTGGCGTAGGGCCTCACTCAAGGTAAATCTGGCCCTGCCTTCTACACTTCAAATTCATGCTTGGCTCCTTCCAATCAGCCATAGCACTTGCCAAACAAGAATACTACATCCATTTGACTAACTCCCTTGCTTCTGATCCGCGCCGCCTCTTTAATACATTCAACTCCCTCCTTAAGGTGCCCCCACCCCCATTCCTGCCCTCCCTCTCCGCCCAAACTCTAGCAGACTACTTTCATGACAAAATCTACAAAATTATCCTCCAGTTCCCCACTTCCTCATCTACCTCTCCCCCTCCCTAGTTCTCCCCCCTCATCAATGCCTCCTCTTTGACCCTCTCCTCCTTCCTTCCCGATCTCCGAAGATGAAACCATACTCCTTCTTTCCTCCTCCAAACCAACCACCTGTTCCTCTGACCCCATCCCCACCCATCTTCTACATCCCATCTCCTCTTCCTTTGTCCCCCCCATCTCTCATATTCTTAACCTTTCACTCTCCACTGCTGCTGTCCCTGCCAACTTCAAACATGCTGTTGTCACACCTCTCCTCAAGAAACCCTCACTCGATCCCACCTGTCCCTCCAATTATCGACCCATCTCCCTCCTTCCCTTCATATCTAAACTACTAGAATGAGCAGCCCATCGTCGCTGCCTTGACATCCTCACCTCCCAAGCCCTCCTGGACCCACTACAATCTGGCTTCCGTCCCCTTCACTCCACTGAAACGGCTCTTACAAACGTCTCCAATGACTTGTTCCTGGCTAAATCTAAGGGCCTCTACTCTATCCTCATCCTTCTTGACCTCTCTGCTGCCTTTGACACTGTTGACCACGATCTTCTCCTCACCACCCTCTCCTCGCTTGGTTTCAAGGGATCTGTACTATCCTGATTCTCCTCCTACCTCTCCCATTGCTCCTTTAGCGTATGCTCCGGCGGCACATCCTCCTCCACCACTCCGCTCCATGTTGGTGTACCCCAGGGATCTGTCTTGGGCCCCCTCCTTTTCTCCCTCTATGCCTTATCTCCTCCCATGGCTTTCAGTACCATCTCTATGCCGATAACTCCCAAATCTACCTGTCTATACCTAATATCTCTCCAGCAATCCAGACCAAGATCTCTGCCTGTCTTTTTGACATCATTAGCTGGATGTCTCACCACTGCTTGAAACTAAACATGGCCAAGACTGAACTTCTGGTCTTTCCCCCCAACTCATCCCCTCCTCTTCCCCCTTTCTCAGTCTCCGTGGATGGATCTACGATCCTTCCTGTTCCCTCGGCCCGCAATTTAGGGGTTATCTTCGACACCTCTCTCTCCTTCTCCACACATATCCAGCTTGTAGCTAAGACCTGCCCCTTCTTTCTCTACAACATTAGCAAAATCCACCCCTTCCTTTCTGAACACACTACCAAAATGCTTATCCACTCCTTAATCTCCTCTCGCCTCGACTACTGCAACTTACTCCTTGCTGGTCTCCCCGCAAGCCATCTCCTTTCCCTTCAATCTATACAAAACCATGCTGCTCGACTTATCTTCTGCCAGTCTCGCCATGCCCACATTACTCCTCTTCTCAAGTCACTTAACTGGCTCCCTATCCAATTACGCATCCAATTCAAACTTCTCCTACTGACCTATAAGTGCATTCACTCTGCGGCCCCTCCATCCTCTCATCTCTTATCTCCCATACACCCCCTCTCGGCGACTTCGCTCCGCTAACAAATTACTTCTTTCTAGGCCTTTCACTCACACCGCTAACTCCTGACTTCGCTCCTTTCACCTTGCTGCTCCTTATGCGTGGAACAGCCTACCTCTCCCCATATGCCAGGCACCCTCTCTGGCTCTCTTCAAATCCAGGTTGAAGGCCCACCTCTTCACAATCGCTTTCAGATCCTGACTTCCATCCCTTATCTTAGCCTGACTCCCGTCAATCTTCATGACTGAGTTGTAAGACCAAACTGTGCTTCGCACCTTGTTGACTACTGCTCTGTATTGTCTCACTTTTTGACTAATGCTCTGTATTGTCTCAACAAGATTGTAAGCTCCGACGAGCATGACTCTGACAAGCAGGGACTGTCTCTTGTATGTTTATCTGTACAGCGCTGCATGTATGGTGCTATATAAGTGCTTAATAGTAGTAGTAGTAGTGGTAGTAGAGTCTGCTGTCTTGGTACATGTCAGTACCCATGACATAAGAAAATGTGGTAGGGAATTTCTGTAGATTAAATTTAGGCTTTTAGGTAGGAAGTTGAAATCCAGAACTTCCAGGATAGTGTTCTCCGAAATGCTTCCCGTTTCATGCGCAGGACCCAAAAGGCAGGTAGAGCTCCGGAGTCTCAATGCATCAATGAGACAATGGTGCAAGGATGAAGATTTTGGATTTGGTAGGAACTGGGGAACATTCTGGGGAAAAGTGGGGCTCTTCCGAAGGGATGGGCTTCATCTTAACCGGGATGGAACCAGGCTGCTGGCATTAACCTTTAAAAAGGAGATAGAGCAGCTTTTAAACTAGATAATAGGGGAGAGCCGACAGTCGCTCAAGAGTGCATGGTTCAGAACAATGTATCCTTGAAGGATACTACCAAAAAAATGAAGTTAGGGCACATCAGCAGAGAGGTTCTAATAAAGACAAAAGTAGCCCAAATGCCCTTGAGTACGGAGCAGTCAGAGCTTAAAGATTCCAAATTACCCAAGTTTTGCAGGAAACAAAATTCGCTGTAGAATCTCTATGGATTGAAAATCCATGTAAAAAGGGGAAGGTGAGGGCAGTGGGGGTTGTACTATCGAATGCCTAGCCAGAATGAACAAATGGATGATGAAATGCTTAAAAGAAATCAGGTAAGCTAACAAAGGTTACAGAACAGTAATAATAATTGATTTCAATTACCCCATTATTGACTGGGTCAGTGTCACGGCAGGACATGCTAGGGAGATAACGTTTCTAGATTAAATAAATGACTGCTTCTTGGAGCAGCTGGTTCATGAAGCGACAAGAGGGGAAGCCATTTTGACCTAGTCCTTAGTGGAACACCATTTATGGTGCAAAAGATAAGGGTGTTGGGGCCACTTGGCAATAGTGATCATAGCATGATCGTGTTTGATTCAATTAGTGGAGGAGGAATGGTAAGGACATCCACAGTACTACCTTTTAACTTTCAAAAGGGAGACTATGATAAAATGAGGAAAATACTTAAGAAAAAGCTAAAAGGAGCAGTTGCAAAGGTTAAGGACTTACATCAAGCTTGGGTGTTGTTTAAAAATAGTATCTTGGAAGCCCAGACCAGCTGTATTCCACACTTTAAGAAAGGTGGAAGGAAGTCCAAAAAACTGCCAGCATTGTTTAAAGGTGAGGTCAGAGAGGCTGTTGTTGCCAAAAAAGCATCTTTCAGGAAATAGAAAAAAGAGCCAAATGACAAAAATGGGAAACAGCACAAGCACTGGCAAATTAAATGCAAGGCATTGATAAAGCAGGCAAAGAGAGAATTTGAGAAGAAACTTGTTGTGGAAGCAAAAAAGCGTAATAAAGACTTTTTCAAGTACATTCGTAGTAAAAAACCTGTGAGAGAGTCAGTTGGACCATTAGATGATAGAGGGGTAAAAGGGGCAGTAAGAGGGGACAAGACTATAGCAGAGAAACTGAACAAATTCTTTACTTTGGTCTTTACTGAGGAAGATGTAGGGATGCTATCCATCACTGAAGTCGTATTTAAAGGTGATACTGCGGAAGAATTGAAAGAAATATCGATACACCGGGAAGATGTATTACAACTATTTGATAAACTGGAGCGTAGCAAATCACCTGGATGGGATGGTATACATCCAAGGGTGTTGAAAGTATTGAAATATGAGATGGCAGACCTGCTATTAGTAATCTGTGAACTATCATTAAAATCATCTGAAATACCTGAAGATTGGAGGATCGACAATGTAATGGCAATTTTTAAAAAGGGTTCCAGGGGTGATCCGAGAAAGTACAGACTAGTGAGCCTGTACCGGGAAAAATGGTAGAAAAAATCATAAAGAACAAAATTACTCAACATTTAGATAGTCATGGCTTAATGGGAGATAGGCAACATGGCTTTAGACAGGGAAGATCTTGTCTTACTAATCTGTTATGTTCTTTTTGAAGGTGTGAATAAACAGGTAGACAAAGGTGAGTCAGTTGATATAGTGTATCTGGATTTTCAGAAAGCCTTTCACAAGGACCCTCATGAGAGACTTTTAGCAAAACTAAAAAGTCATGGGATAGGAGGCAGTGTACTATTGTGGCCAATTTTTCCAATGGAAAAAGGTGAATAGTGGAGTAGCCCAGGGATCTGTGCTGGGTCCGCTGCTTTTTGATATGTTCATAAAGGGAATAACGAGTGAGGTTATCAAATTTGCAGATGACACAAATCTATTTAAAGTTGTTAAAACCCAAGAGGATTGTGGAAAATTGCAAGAGGATTGCAATACACACCTGAAAAGACTGGGGACATTGTTGCAGTCTGCTGCATGCTGCACAATATATTTCTGGAACACGGAATGCATGCAAAATAGCTCCCGACTTGCCACCAGAACCTTACATCTATGCATCTGCCCATTCCAAAGCAGCAAGGGGTAATGAGAGATGAAGACTTATAGAGGACTAATTTCTAGATAAGAACATAAGAACATAAGATATGCCATAATGGGTCAGACCAAGGTCCATTAATCCCAGTATCCTGTTTCCAACAGTGGCCAATCTAGGTCATACGTACCTAGCAGTTTCACCAAAAGACACAGGTTCCACAATGCTTGTACTGGGTCAAGCATTGATATCCTGGGACCCTTCTTAATAATGGTTTATGGACCTTTCCTCCAGGAACTTGTCCAAACCTTTTTTAAATCCAGCTACACTAACAGCCTTTACTACATCCTCCGGTAACAAATTCCAGAGTTTGATTACAAGTTGAGTGAAAAAATATTCTCTTTTATTAGTCTTAAATAGTTTACACTGTAGCTTCATTGCATGTCCCTTAGTCTTTCTATATTCTGATAACGTAAACAATCAGTCTACGTTTACCCGTTCCACTCCGTTCATTAATTTATAGACTTCTATCATATCTCCCCTCAACCATCTCTTTTCCAGGTTAAAGAGCCCTAACCTTTTTAGTCTTTCTTCATAGGAGTATCCTTCCATCCCCTTTACCATTTTGGTGGCTCTTTTCTGAACCTTTTCTAATAACGTTATATCCTTTTTAAGATACGGCGACCAGAATTGCACACAATATTCAAGGTGCGGTCTCACCATGGAACGATATAGAGGCATTATAATATCTTTTGTTTTATTTTCTATTCCTTTCCTTATGATACTCATTAAAAGAGGGCTGCTACACAGTACCCTGTCCTGTGCTGCTGAGGTAAGCTATATTCTGATTTGATTTAAATTATAGCTCTTTGCTGCTGCTAGGCTCTAACTTATTATGAAATTTAAACTACAAGCTCTCTGCTGGGTTCTAAATTTAACCAGAAAGCTCTCTTCTGTGTTTTAAATTTAAACTAACAGTACTTTGCTGATACTAGGCCCTGAGTGACTATTAAATTTAAACTACAAGCTCTCTGCTTGGTATGAAATGTAAACAGAAAGTTATCTTCTGTGTTTTAAATTTAAACTTAAACTGCTGCTACTAGGCCCTGACTGATTTAACAAAAAACAGTGGGTTCACAGATTAATTAGCTTTAATACAAAGAATTCCTTTCAGAAAATTCTCACAATTGCAGATCTCTCTCCAGAAGTAACAGTCCCCTTTTCTAGTCCTTCAAGACCGAGGATCACAGAGCTCTGGTTGAGCTATTTATGTCTGTGCTGCTGAGGTAAGCTGTGACCAACTTCCTGGGTGATTAACAGTCCTTGCTTGGATAGCAGGAGTTTTTGAAAATGGCCTTTTGACCTGCCACCTGGTGTTAACACCTATTGAAAAAGTATCACAGGTCTCTTGCCCCCTAGATAGAAGGCCTCTTTGTAAATGTCTCTAGAAGACTTTATTTGTTGCTCAAAGAGTACTGACCCTATTTTGCCTTTTATGCTAAGCTATATTCTGATTTGATTAAATTATAACTCTTTGCTGCTGCTAGGCTCTAACTTATTATGAAATTTAAACTACAAGCCCTCTGCTGGGTTTCAAATTTAACCAGAAAGCTCTCTTCTGTATTTTAAATTTAAACTAAAAGTACTTTGCTGATACTAGGCCCTGAGTGACTATTAAATTAAAACTACAAGCTCTCTCCTGGGTATGAAATGTAACCAGAAAGTTCTCTTCTGTGTTTTAAATTTAAACTTAAACTGCTGCTACTAGGCCCTGACTGATTTAACAAAAAATAGTGGGTTCGCAGATTAATTTGCTTTAATACAAAGAATTCCTTTCAGAAAATTCCCAGAAGTATATACTCACAATTGCAGATCTCTCTCCAGAAGTAACAGTCCCCTTTTCTAGTCCTTCAAGACTTTGATGACTTTGAACTTCATGTTATCAGTAATCCTTATGTGGATTGATATGATATGATTACTTGTCTTTTCTTAATAAATGGTTCCAGGATGAGAATACTTTTGATTGGTATTGTTTTTTTTAAGGATCTGGCATCTCTTCCTGATGTCTCCTTGCTTGCAAAAACTTGCATGATTGTGTACCATGAATACATTAAAATGTGGCCCAGGAAAAGGAGATGCAGAAAAAATGGCTGAAAAGGCAACTTTATGACCATCTCAGCATCCTGGCAAGGTAAAAAAGGAGACGTCAAACCAGACGTGGAAATGGCACGCCTGCGGGGGCGCACAAAGGGACTTGCCCGCGGTAGAGGTGTGTGCATTAATGTGAAACCCACAGAAAATGGCTGAAGAAAGAGCAGAGGGGCTATATCCCGGGCAGAAGCCCAACTTCCTCTGGGAGGATGTTGAGCTCCTCATGGCCCTTATAGTGGCAAATTAGAAGCTCCTGTTCCCTAGGCCATAGTAGAGGCGCAACTACTGCCTCATGCAGAGGGCATGGCAGAGGCTTCAAAATACCTTTAATGAGGAATCCATCTTCCACAGGGAGGTGAGTGTGGCACTTAGCCAATTTATATATTTCCAGGGGTGGGAGTTTTCTTTTGGGGGGAGGGACGTATGGGGGGGGGGGGTGGAGGAATAGCCAATTGGTTAGAGCAATGGCCCACTACCTAGAACTCCTTTTTTGTCTTGGGCATCTGAAGGCACATTTAAAACAAATGATATGTGTATTTTTTTAATTTTTATTTTTATAACAAATAATTGATTCTTGTATTTCAAATTGAGGACCTCAAGAAAAAGATCAGAGAGCTGAGGAGGCAACCAAGGTATCTGCTATGGATACGCCATGAGTAGATCTCCTCAGATAGGCATCATAAGTTAACAGAGGTCGGGGGCTGTTGTATTTGGTCTATTTTTTGGTATATACACTGCTTTGTATGGATGACATGACATGCGCTTATCTTTTCTTTTGGCAGAGTCCATCCCGTAGGAGGATGAGGAAGACCCTGGCCCCTCTCGCTGTCCACATCACCGCTGCCAACACCGCTACCCCCTCCCCCCCAGAGCAACCTGCTCCCCAGCCACAATCACACCACCACCATCACCAGCTGGAACAACCTCCCCCCCCTGCCCAAACAAACCCCCCAGTCCCAGTCTCTTCAACTGCCCCTCTGCAGCCCGAACAACCTCCCCCTCATCCCGAACAACCTCCCCTTCAGCCCCAAAACCCCTCCCCCCAGCCATGCCCTGCAACAATCACTCCCCCCCCCTGTGGAATCACCTTTCCCTGATTACACCCAGCCCTTCCCACCCTGTCTCCCCCAATCCAGGAGGTAGGGGATGATGCGAGGGTTCCACATGCTATGGCACTCCCCCTCCAGGCAACCTGCAGGGGATGTCCACAACATGCTATGGGGAATCAGGGGGCAGCTAGCAACCACAGTTGCCTTTGGCAATATGCTCAATGTCCTCATCGCAGAAGTGATCAAGAACATTGAGCATATTGCCCATCATCTATCGCCCTCCCCTATCACTGATCCTCTTCCTCCTGGATTGGCACTTTTTTTATTCCTCTTCCCCCCCCACACCCTTTGTAAATAGTTTGTTTTAAAAGTTTTGTACAGGCCCAAGGCCCAAATAAATGTAGTTTACCCGAATTACAAATGTGTCCTGCCAATTTTTGGGAAACGGGATGGGGGTAATTGTGGTGGGTGGGAGCACAAGAGAACACCAGATCCAACAATAAATATTTAATCCAGAAAACGCCACCAGGATATTCTTACAAAATACACTGTACAATACAATATATACACTGTGGATACGTCGTGAATATCCATAGTGTATATGGATACTCACGGCCAAGTACCTGAAGGAGGAGTTCGCAGTGTGGGAGGGGATAAGGGAAATGGAATTGCAGTGGGCTAAACTAAAGGAGGCAATAAAAAGGGGCAACAGATAGATATGTAAGGACAGTAAATAAAAACAAGGAAAAGGAAACCTATTTGGTTCTCCAAAGAAGTGGCTGCACAAATAAAGGCAAAAAACACAGCTTTCACAAAATTCAAATAGTCACAAACAGAGGAATACAGAAAAGAATACAGGATCAAACTAAAAGAGACAAAAAGAGAAAAAAGGATAGCAAAATCAAAGGCAGAAGAAAAGATGGCTAAAGATGTGAAGTGTGGCGACAAAACCTTTTTCAGGTATATTAGGAAGAGGAGGAAAATCAGAGGTGGAATTGCAGGACTCAAAAGTGCTGAGAACGGATTTGTGGAAAGTGACATTGAAAAAGTGAAAATGTTAAACAAATACTTCTGCTCTGTTTTTACAAGAGAAAATCCTGGAGAAGGACCACATGTGACTAACAAATATACAAACGGGAATGGAGTAGATGCCACACCATTCACAGAAGATGATAACAGCAAGCTAGAGGACAGCAACCTTGGGCCGGAAGGACTGGGGTTTCTAGTCCCACAGGTGCTCCTTGTGGTCTTGGGCAAGCCACTTAACCCTCCATAGCCCATGTTACCTGTAAAATAGTTATCTCCAAGTTATAATGCCCTGTTCAATGTAATTTCAGTTTGTTCAATGTAAACCGCACTGATGCAGAATAGCGGAGTAAATAAGAGAATGTAAATAAATAATAAATGATGTATTAGAGCAACTTGCAAAACTGAAAGTGGCCAAGGACATAGGACCAGATGGGATACATTCCAGGATACTGAACGAGCTCAGAGAGGTTCTTACAAGGCCATTAAAGAATATTTTTAATAGATCCTTGGAGACAGGAGACGTTCTACAGGACCGGAGAAGGGCTGATGTGGTATCTCTTCACAAAAGTGGCAGTAGGGAAGAAGTGACGAACTACAGTCCAGTAAGCCTTACCTCACTGGCGGGAAAAGTAATGGAGGCACTTCTGAAAGAGCTAATAGTGGACTTCCTCAAAACCAACAGGTAGCATGATACAAAGCAATATGGTTTTACCAAAGGATGATCTTGCCAAACAAATCTGATTGAGTTCTTTGACTGGGTGACCAAAGAACTAGATCAAGGGCATGCAATGGATGTGATCTACCTAGATTTCAGCAAAGCCTTTGATACTGTTCCTCATAGGAGGCTTCTCAATAAACTCAACAGCTTGGGGATGGGTCACAAGGTGGTGAACTGAATCAGAAACTGGTTGACTAACAGACGACAGAAGGTGACGGTAAACAGAACTCACTCAGATGAAAGGAAGGTGATTAGCGGTGTGCCCCAGGGTTTGGTCCTGGGGCCGGTACTGTTCAATGTATTTGTGAGTGCTATTGCTGAAGGATTGAATGGAAAAGTCTGTCTTTTTGCAGATGACACAAAAATTTGCAACAGTGTGGACTCTCCTGAAGTAATGGATAACATGAGGAAAGATCTAGAATAGCTGGAAGAATGGTCTAATGCTTGGCAGTTAAGTTTTAATGTAAAGAAGTGCAGTGTCATGCACTTGGGAAGCAGAAATCTAAGAGAATTGTATGTGATAAGGGGTGAGAGGCTTATGTGCATGGACCAGGAGAAGGACTTTGGAGTGATTGTTTCTGAAGATCTCAAGGTGGCAAAACAGTGTGACAAGGCGGTGGCAAAAGCCAGAAGGATGCTGGGTTGCATAGAAAGACAAATTACCAGCAGAAAGGAAGAGGTACTAATGCCACTCTACGATGAGGCCTCACTTGGAATATTGTGTTCAGTTTTGGAGACTATATCTTGCAAAGGACATAAAAAGGCTGGAAACAGTTCAGAGGAAAGCAGCTAAAATGATTAGAAGCCTGTGTCAGAAGGCTTATGAGAAGAGACTTGAAGACCTAAATTTGTACACTAGAGCAGAGGAGGGACAGGGGAGATATGATTCAGACCTTGAAATACTTAAAGAGTATTAATGAACAAATAAACCTCTTCCAAAAATGGGGGAGCTGTAAAACTTGAGGGCATAACATGAAGCTGCAAGGAGGTAAACTGAAAGGCAATATCAGGAAATACTTTTTCACTGAAAGGATGGTGGATGCTTGGAATGCCCTCCTAATGGAAGTGGTGGGGGCAAATACAGTGACAGAATTCAAAATGTCATGGGACAGACACAGTGGATCCCTTTAAAGCTACAGGATAAAATCAAAATAAACATGTTGTTAAGTGCCGTCAAGTCGGCGTCGACTCATAGCGACTCTCTGGATAGTTGTCCTAAATTGTGTTCGATCTTCAGTCAAGCAGTTCATTGTTGATGGACTGTCACCCATAGCTGCTGTTATTATATTGATCCATCTCATTGCTGGCCTTCCTCTTTTGCATTGACTTTCTACCTTGCCAAGCATGATGTCTTTCTTTAATGATCTCTCTCTTTGCATGATGTGGTCCAAAGTATGAAAGTCAAAGTCTTGTCATCTGAGCTTCTAAAGAAAGCTTAGGTTTGATCTCCTCTAGTACTGACTGGTTTGTTATTCGGGCAGTCCATGGTATATACAGTATTTATCTCAGCAAATAGGGGTGACCTACATGGAGCAGTGGGTACACCCCTAAACAAAAGCATGGGGAGGGTAGACCTCACGGAGTGGTAGATGTACCTATTCTTGCTGCCTTGCTGGGCAGACTAGATGGACCATACTGATCTTTATCTGCAGTCATATACTATATTACTATGTTACAGTAAAATATATACAGTACAATACAATATATACAATACAACATACCTCCTCTAATAACAAAATTATACATATGTATTTAACATGCTGAAGCTGAAACCGAAAGAAAAAAGGACCCCACAGCAACTCTACCAACCAGTGGCCGCATCTTGCTGTATCTTGTCAGGAGTGAAGCACTACCTGCGATGAGGAAAGAGAAGAAGAGATTTTTAAAGAAAGCAATGAGCATAAAATACCACAATGAGGCCTTCAAAAGTTTGCATCCACTTATCAGGCAAAGATATTTATCGCTGGGCTTGTGCGGAAATCAGGGCCAGAAGCACCTGCCCAATAGCGTGCAGCTCCTGGCTTATGCTGCCTAGATGCTGGCTTTCGTTGTCTACTTCTTGCCTCACAGCACATAGCTCTTACCTCATGGCGCATAGCTCCCCCAGGAGTGAGTCTTCTGCCTGCTCCTGCAATGTCAAAACTTGGGATGCTAGATCTTCCAGGGGGTCTGTAGTCACTGTTATCTCTTGCTTGTGCAATGTGGTCTGCTAAGACAGACACAAGAGATCTCCATCTTTAGTCACTGAAATAAATAGGTCAGCTGAGAGTAACTGATCTGCAACAGGGTCACAACACAATACTCACTGGACTCAAATCTTGCATAGACAAGGAAGGAGGTCTAGGCCTCTGCCTAAACTCCCAAAACAAGCCCAGGATAATGATGTATAGGTATACTCACCAGCAGAGGTGGAGGGCTGTGCAGACAAGACCCTCGAGGCAGGGCTTAGAGAGGAACACACTACAACGAGAAAGCAAGGGAGACAGTTAATACAGCCATCTTCCTCCTGGGCCCAACTCCCCAAAAAATCCCAGGGTAATGCTGGGTGGGTATACTCACCAGAAGAGATGGACAGCAGTGCAGACAAGCCCCCAGAAGAAGGTTTGGAGAGAAACACTGTAACAAGAAAGCAGTGGAGACAGTTAATACAGCCATCCTTCTCCCAGGCCCAACTCCTCAAAAAAGTCCAAAGTACTGCTCAGTGGGTATACTCACTGGAACAGATGGAGGGCAGTGCAAAAAAGCCCCCAGAGGCAAGGCTTGGAGAGGAACACATTTCAATGAGAAAGCAAAGGAGACAGTTAATACAGCCATCCTCTTCCAAGACCCAACTCCCCAAAAAAGCCAAAGGTAATGCTGGGTGGGTATACTCACCGGAAGAGATGGAAGCGATGGAAGACACTGCAGTGAGAAAGGGATAGCTGTAAAATTCAGCATGCTTACAAGCCCACCATCCAAATATTCCAGGTTCTTCTAGATATGTACTCACCAGACATCCCTAAATCTACACCACTGGACAACTCAATGAGACCTTCCGGCTTAAAGGTAGAGGCACTCAACTGCTCCAGTGGGGTCAGCCCAGTGGAACATAGAGGTCCATCCCCAGTCTTCCATCGTGATCTCTCAATTGCAAGGATTTTTTTTTGTGGTATCGCTAATCACGCCACCGGTGCTTCAATTGCGTTATCGTGCGCACCTTCACCTCTAGGGCATGCACCTCTGCTGCAAATTGATCCCACAATTTATTCCTTTTCCCAGCTGTATTCTTTGCAAGGAATAAATTGTGGTAACTGGCAACCACATGACGGTAGAGCACATCCTTTTCCTCCTCTGAAAACCTTGAAGAGTGAGACCGTGTTGCCCTCTGGCTGGCAGCCTGCTCAGCCTCACTACCTGACCCTGAATAACGTTGCATCTCTACAAATCAGAAAGAAATGAGAAAGGGATAGCTGTAAAATTGAGCATGCTTGCAATCTCACCACTGAAGTACAGCAGGTTCTTCTAGATATGACCTCACCAGACATCCCTGCATCTACACCACCAGAAGGAAACCTGAAAAAACACACGGTACTTCAGCATATGCCTCAGTAAAAGAAAGCCCGGTACTCTAACGTTTACATTTATGCGTCAAAGTGATTGCATGAATATACACACTATTTATCAACACCTATAATATTGTGAAATCATACGCATGTGCTATCAGCCAATTTAACTGTACTGAGCATTTTTGTTCCATGTAAACCGCGCTGATGCTGAATAGTGCGGTATATAAGAGACTGTAAATAAATAAATAAATAAATTCTTGTCTTTCATTCTCATGAGCATGTGTTACCTGATTTCTAACGCAAGCATTTTATCATGGGTTTTTTGTTAGCGCTGGGGTTTTATGTGTATCACATTTGCATACGCTTGGTTTTGCATGTCCTTCATTTGCATGGCCTCGACTTTCTGCATTTCGCGTTCGGATCTGTGCGTTGTCAGTGCGCTACGTGCACAGGTAAAAAAAACTGTAACACACGCGTTCAACACTAGTTTTCTGCATCGGCCTATATGATTGTGTTTCTCTACTATGGCTTAGCGTAGAAGGTGACTGTTGTAAATTATAGCAGTAATGACAGCGTACATTATTATTGTGTTTGCTTGCAATGTGGATATCAATGTATTCTATGTTTCACTAAGAGATTGACTTTGATAAAGCTTGCCCAAACTATGTATCTCAACCCAAGAGATCTGCAGATGGAAATGGATTTAGAAGAATGATGGAAATAAACCTGTAAAGGTTGAACAAAGAGTCTATAATTAAGTAGATTCATGTTCTAAAGGAAGGAATTGAGGGATAAAATAATCAAGACCTGATTGCTTTGTTTAATACAATTAATAATGCTACTTTTAATCCTCTAACTGTAATCCCTTTGTAACTGCATGGCTTGCATGTACACAGATTGAAGGGTGTTGCGAAGCTGAGCAAGGAAAGGAGATGAGTATGTCTGCTAGGCTAAAAAGGGGCCTGCAGGAGATAAGGAAAAGGAAAGAACATGAGACTGGGCTAAGAGTCCAGGACAATTATGCTTGGTCATTTTTGGTCAGCTCTATGAACTGGTCAATAGGAATAAAGATCTAGATGTTACTGATCAGAAAGATACAACATTTCTGTTAAAAAAATGTTTTTTGTCTAGACTTATCAGGATGAAACACCTGCCCCTGGGCCCATTTAGTTCTGTATACTTGACATCTGTACTTCTGTTTTTGGCATATAAAAGATGTGCCTGATCAGTACTGCTTAGAGACTTGCATTTCATGTTAGAATCCCTGCACATCTGTCAACTCTCTCAATTGCGCAATTTATATAATAAAGGCTCATTCCAATTATCCAAAGAGTACTTCTTTATTTTAAAATTTACACGACACTACTTAAGGTACAGACCAACAGCAGCCCATCCATAAATTTCTGGATAGATGGAGCTTCTGGCTTACTACAGAACTTTGCTATCTCACATCTCGCCACCATAAGACAGCAGATTATCCAGCTTCTCACCCCAGGTCTGTCCTCCTCAGGCACCCCCAAAAGTAAATACACCCAAGGATCATCATCAAGCAACTGACCACATAATAAACTCCTCAACCCCCCCCCAAACCTCTGCACAACTTCACACCCGCACCATACATGCAGAAAATCCCCAACCTTCCCACATTTCCTCCAACATATCGGCGCGTAGGAACTACAAAATTGATGGATCTTCTCAGGGATAAGTACTATTGCAATAATTCCTTGTAACCATTTTCTATGGCATTATCAGACATGGATATATCTGCAATTCACATAGGGCCCGATTCCGACATGAATGGGTCAGCCCTCTGTGCATCCGGTCTGAACTGGACGCACAGAGGGAGCTGCAATTCTGACCCTGTGGGGCACGTCTAGTCCTGCGGAATCAGAATTGTGACCAGGTCCATATGTGCAGGTCAGGACCCCGATTCCATCTGGCCTACACATACAGGCCTTACCCGGCTAGCTCAGTCAGGGCTTTCCATTGGAGCCACGGTGCTATGGCATCCAGTTGCCATGATACCGTGGCACCATTGAAAAGCCGTGATCCTCAACCGCCGGCTCCAAAGCTCCATTCCCCACAGCCTGACCACTGATCTGGCTTCCTAAGGCCTGGGCTGGGCTACGGGAATGTCCTCTGCCTGCCCCCCCCTTACCGCGCCCTGGGCCCGCTGTCCTCCACTGACTAGAGGAACGTATTCCACCTCAGAGGTGGGATAAATTCCTCATTCAAGCCACCAACCCTACAGGGCCAACATTGGAATTGGTCCTGTATATCCTGTATATCCAGGGCCGACGACCGCCCACTGCCCACCCTAACGCCGCCCCCAATCCGCCCCTTTCCCGTCCTGTCTACCTTCCCCGTACACCGCGTGGGAAAAGTAGATGAGTTCAGGAAAGGGCCCGAATAGTGGGGATGGATGTCCCAATGGGACGTCCAAGAGACACGAAACAGAGCACTGACTCGCAGAGAGTCCAAACAAACAAAAGAGCGAGCAATGTATTTATTGTTCTTTCAGCACTATCTATTGCATTATTGGTCACACACTCCTATGCGCTCCATTTAATGCATTAATATAGTACAACGTGTAAGTACAACTTATTTTACTTGTGATCATATACTTATGTTTATATTTATTATTGTTTTTATTATTGTTTATTGAATTTTGTGTTATTATTTTTATTTGGTTTGCAGTCCTTTAGCCCCCTGATGAAGGCATCCGCTGAAACGCGTCGGGGTTTGTTCATTCAATAAAGTGCAAGTGACCCTTATCCTGCTCGCTCTTTTGTTTGTTCCAATGGGACGTCCATCCCCACTATTCATGCCTCAGAATGACCCCGATAGCAACTTTCAACCATTCATCCAAGTCAATGGTTCTCCCCTGCATTCTTTCCCACTTCAGCATATAAGAAAGCTTAAACACTATCTTCCCTACTAACAGCTTATAAATCCCCATCACCTTTTTATAACCTAATTTCCCTAGGAACAATGATTCAAATTTTGTCAGGGCCCCTTTCAACCCTTGCAGATCCACTGCCTTCTGTAAAAATGCCGAATCTGCAAAACACAATATAAAATCCCTCTTGGGCAATTCAAATTGAGCTTGTAAATTCTCATAAGTCTTGTCCTAAGTATGTCTTGTTTGTTAAGGCTCTGGCCTATTGTACATAGTTTACGGATGTTCTTTGTAAAAAACAGACCTTTGCTTTGTCCATTAACCTGTTCTTTGTAAACCGCACCTGATCCATGGGAAAGTGCGGTATATAAGTGATTGTTAAATAAAATAAATAAATAAGTCAAGAGAATACCATCCCCTTGGTCAGCCCCTTGCTCCTCCAATTTTCCAGCAGCCTCCCATTCTGATCCCGTGGGAACTGCTGTACATGGCTGAGATCCATAGCAAGGGAACAATGCCCCCCAGCAACCCTCCCCACTCCTGTGCCCATACCAATAACAAACACTTCAAAAAAGTATCTAGTTGCCTCTTTGGCCTACCCTTTACCCACAACCTCTGAATAGACTCCTACCACACACAATAAATACCCACTGCTTTGGGTCACTCCAGTCTACCAGAGCTGCCAGATGTGATGCGAGATAATACTTCCGTATATTCGCAGTACCCATATCCCCCTCATCTTTTGCCAGCATGAGAATTCTGCAGGCTGCCATAGATGATCGATGTCTCCATATATAGGTAAATAATTTTCTATTCAAGGTCCCCATCTCTCTTTTCAGAATTAACACTGGCAGTGCCATAAACAAGTACAACATTTAGGTAGAATGGCCATCTTCACTACCACCATTCGTCCACTCCAAGAATGCTGTACTCCCCCACCTGTCCAGATCCACTCCAGCCTCCTGTACATGTGGCCCAAAATTAAGGTCATATAGGCATAAAGTCCCCAAGACTGTATGCAACTTAACAACTAAGTATTTCAGTATTTCAGCCCTTTCCGAGCAATTTTAAAGGGTGTTCCCCTGGCCACTTCCTCTAGTTGAGAAGCCAAGGGAGAGATATTCAACAGTTCAGACTTATACATGTTCACTTTGAATCCCACCATAGACCCATAACTCTGCAACTCTGCTACCACAGGATCCACTGAGGTGGCTGGAGAGCTTACTATAAACATAATATCATCAGCAAACATAGCCATCTTATATTCCTCTTCCCCCCACTTTGACTCCCCTTATTCCCTTGTCACCCCTAAACTTTAAACAAAAAGTAGGGTAGATATGGGAAACCCCTGATGTGTCCCCCTACTCAGGGTAAATTCTGAAGAATAACCTCTATTCACTCTAACCCTAGCCCTTTACCAGACCATAAAATCCCACTCCACTCGATTGAATACTTTTTCAGCATCCGCCAAAAATAACATAGCTGGCACCTTCTTACTTTGAGCCCACCACATTAACCATAAGATCTTCTTATCCTCCACTTGTCACCCTGGCATGAACCCTGCTTGATCCTCCCCCACCAGATAGGGCATATACCTATTTAGCCACATAGTAAGAATTTTTGCTAACAACTTGGCATCAATGTTCAAAAGCAAGACTGGCCTATATGACCTGCACTGTGCAGGATCTTTGCCCTCCTTGGGTGGATCTATAATGCCTGCCACCCTCATAGAATATGGAAGATCCATACTTTCTAATACCTTGCTAAAAAGATTGGCCAAAGGGTCTGCCATCTGTACAGCAAGCCTTTTATAACATAAAGCAGTTAGCCCATCAAACCCCAGGATTTTCCCTGGTTTGAAGCTTTTAATAGCTCTTATACCTCCTCCCTGTGATAACTGCCTCCAGTGACCTTTGATGATCCTCCTGCAATGAGGGCAGAATACACTCATCCAAATAGATATATAATTAGTCCTTCCACCCCCTCCCTTCCTTTAGATGTATACAATTCAGCATAAGAATCAACAAAACACTGCCTTATTTTATCTGGATGGACCATCCTTTCCCCCTTCTTACTTACTATCTGAAGGATATGACATTGCTTCCTTCATGCTTTCAACTGTGCGGCGGGTAGTTTCCCTGTCTATTATTAACTCAAAGTACAACTGTCTAGTCAACTCCATTTCCCTCTGAATCTGCTCCAATATACAATCCTGCACCACAGCCTGAAGTAGTCCCAATTCCTTAATCAACTCCTCTGATGGAGCTCGCCTATTTTCCAAATCTTTCACTTCAATTTGTTTCTTTTTTGTACTGGTCCACATCAAAAACTTACCCCTTACATAAGCTTTAAAACCATCCCAAACTGAAGCAGATGAGACCCCTTCACCCCCATTTACAGTAACTCTAAATATTCACAAATGTCTCTCTCTACAGTACAGTCTCCACTATCCCTGCATATGCCAGAAGTGAGTCATTCAGACACCAAAATTGTAAGCAATGGGAGTCTTACCCCCCCATCCGCCCTTTTAATTCCACCCAAACTGGCACGTGGTCTGACCATGCTATGGCTCTATATAGAAACATAGAAACATGATGACAGAAAAAGACCACAAGGCCCATCTAGTCTGTCCTTCCATAACAACTACAACAGTCCACTTTTTACCTTTAGAGATCCTCTGTGTTGGTCCCATGCTTTTTTGAATTCAGTTACTGTCCTCATCTCTACCACCTCCACTGGGAGACTATTCCACGGATCCACTACTCTTTCCGTAAAGAAATATTTCCGCATATCACTCCTGAATCTATCTCCCTTCACCCTCATCCCATGTCCCCTCGTAGCAGAACTTGCTTTCAATTGAAAGAGGCTCTCTCCCTGAACATTTATGCCACGGAGGTATTTAAACATCTCAATCATATCACCTCTATCCCGCCTTTCCTCTAAGGTGTACATATTAAGATCCTTAAGTCTGTCCTCATATGCTTTATAATGAAGCCCATTAATCATTTTAGTAGCAACCCTCTGCACCGACTCCATCCTGTTCACATCCTTTTGAAGTTGCGGTCTCCAGAATTGCACACCATACTCCAAATGAGGTCGCACCAAAGACTTATACAGAGGCATTATCACCTCCTTTTTTCTGCTAGCCATTCCTCTCCGTATGCACCCAAGCATCCTTCTAGCTTTTGCCGTCGCCTTTTCTACCTGTTTAGCTACTTTAAGATCATCAGACACAACCACGCCTAGGTCCCGCTCTTCTTTAGTGGACAAAAGTACTTCACCTCCTATACTATATTGCTCCCTTGGATTGCTGCAGCCCAAATGCATGACCTTACATTTTTTAACATTAAATCCCAGCTGCCAAATTCTAGACCATTCTTCAAGCTTAGCTAGATCCCTCCTCATGTTATCTACACCTTCCTGGGAGTCTACTCTATTGCAGATTTTGGTATCATCCGCAAAGAGGCAAACCTTACCTGACAGCCCTTCTGCTATATCACTAACAAAGATGTTAAAAAGAATCGGACCAAGGACAGATCCCTGGGGCACACCACTGGTAACATCCTTCTCCTCAGAGTGAGCTCCATTTACTTGTACTCTTTGTCGCCTCCCACCCAACCAATTTCTAACCCAAGCAGTAACTTTAGGGTCCATCCCTAGGGTGCTCAGTTTGTTTATAAGTCGCCTGTGAGGAACAGTGTCAAAGGCTTTACTGAAATCTAAATACACCACATCTAGAGCTCTCCCTCGGTCTGCTCGAATAACTTCTCCCATAAACACTCATTAACCAGAATTACATCTATCCTAGAATAAGACTTACGAAGATGAGAATAAAAAGAATACTTTACTATGCGGATACAACAAACTCCATACATACATCACTCCCACGTCTCCTACTACCTCCTTCAGTACCTTCCTATCTCTCCCCCATATGATACTGGTACCAAATTATCCTTCTTGGGATCCACAGTAAGGTTAAGGCCCTCCCCCATTACCCAGTGACTTGCAGCCATACCCAACAACCGGTCTCCCAAGACCCTGAAAAAAGGGCCCTGCTCCCTATTTGGGGCACAAATATTCACTATATTCTACACCTCTGTCCCGAATGTTACCCTTATAAACAGAAACCTCCCTCCTGGATCCCCAATTTGCTCCAAAATAACAGGATCCAACAATTTAGAAAAAATAATCACACAACCACTTTCTTACTCTCCTTCGTATTAGAAGCCAATCTCACCATTGTGAAAGTCTGTGAGTGGAGCTATCCCTCGTCCTTCTTTATTAAGTGAGTTTCTTGCAGAAGAAAAACCACAGCCTGCAAATATTCCAATTCTTTAAAGAGTATAACCCTCTTCATGGGAGCTTTTAACCCTTTAGCATTATAAGTTACAAATTTATACCCATTACCTCCCATACAAAGAACATCCTTTTCTTGCCTGCTGCACCATCTTCCACCCATACTTGAACCACCAGAACGATTGATGCTGATAATCTGGCACTGAGAGATCTAACAGAAGAGGAAAACGATCCCGAATGGTTAAAAGATAAAGGAAACAAGTTGTTTGAAGCAGGAAGCTATCTTGCAGCTGTGAATGCTTAAAATCTGGCAATCCAATTAAACAAACGCCTTCCGGCACTGTATATGAATCGTGCAGCCTGCCACCTCAAACTGAGGAACTTGCACAAGGCCATTGAGGACTCTTCCAAGGCACTTGAACTGCTGACACCCCCTGTTCCAGATAATGGTGATGCTAAAGTGAAAGCCTATGTGAGGCGAGGCTCTGCCTTCTGTGAACTGGAGCTCTATGTAGAAGGCCTGCAGGACTATGAAGCCACAATTAAGATTGCTCCCTCTAATGAGAAAGTGCAAAAAGATGCTGAGAAGATTCGACAGATAATTCAAGGAACTGTGCCAGATCCTGTTTGGAAAAAAAAGTCCTGAAAAGGCAAGCCTTTTGCCTAATTAAAATTTTGTTGAACTGG
Source organism: Ichthyophis bannanicus (assembly GCA_033557465.1). Lineage (NCBI taxonomy): Eukaryota > Metazoa > Chordata > Amphibia > Gymnophiona > Ichthyophiidae > Ichthyophis > Ichthyophis bannanicus. The sequence continues at coordinate 895,566,363 of CM066032.1, read as the reverse complement.
ATGTAATAAATTAATATTCGCTCTGAGGTCCAAACATCTACTGTGATTATATCCAGTTTTAAAAAATGTATTGCAAACAGCATCACTAAAAGAGGCTGCACTTGGACTTGCCTAATGACCCACTGATTAGTGCTGCTTACATCTCTCTGAAAAAGCCTTGTCCTCACAGTGGCTGGAGATGGTGTTGGACAGGGTTTGCTCATGCCTCCAGGGGAAGAGGGACAGGCCGCATATCTGGTTCTGGTGGCTCCTTCTCTATTGCCATCCTGCTGTCAGTTGATGTACCTCAGGGCTCTGTCTTGGGACCTCTCCTTTTCTTTCTCTACACTCAGTCCCTTGGTGCACTTAATCCAGGCCCAGATCTCTGCCTGCTTATCCAACATTGCTGCCTGGATGTCTCACTGCTGTCTGAAACTGAACATGGCCAAAACTGAACTACTTATCTTTCCCCCTAAACCCACCTCCCCCCTTCCTCCCTTCTCTATTTCTGTAGATAACACTATGCTCCTCCCTGTTTCTTCAGCTCGCAGCCTTGGGGTCATCTTTGACTCTTCTCTCTCTTTCTCTGCACACATCCAACAGGTAGCTAAAACCTGTTGCTTCTTTCTCTAGAGCATTAGATTGGAAGGGACAAATTTTTCCACACACACTAGTAAGGTTCATGTAGCTGTGGCCGGGCAGGAGACGGATATTTGACGTAGCCTCGGACCCAGGGGGTCAATGAAGCGTCCAGCGGGGACTAGGGATCACCAGCATGGTGGGCCTCATCAAGAAACAAATCCTCAAGCACCTGTCCAGATGTTGTAGTACCCTACCATCTTTTGTGCTCCAGAGGCTCTCAGTAGAACTGGGAGAGCAGCAGCAGCAGAAGCCATGATCGGGGAGTGTGGGCGGGAGCTTCTACGCATCACAACTGCCTGCCAATTATGTTCCCTGCACAACGGCTTCAAAAACGCCACTCCGGAGGTGCACCCGCGCCTTGTGGGCCTCGCCAGAGGGCCCTTTGGCGTGGCCCTTAGGCGTGAGTCCATGGCGAATGATCCAACAGCTATGAGTTGTAATCTGCCGTTTCCTTCCTCTTGCCTCTTCTATTCCTTTGTCTATCACTGTTTCTCTTATTCTGTCCTATCTTATAAATGGCGTTCTTTTCATATTTTCTATAACATTAATATGGTATTGTAAACCGCTCTGATGCTTTGGCCTGAGCGGTATATCAAATGTAACAATAAACATAAACATAAACTACCCAACCCTTCCCATCCCATACTCTCCCTGTGCCCACCATTTCCTCCCACAAAACCCCTACCCCTCCACCCCAACCCCCTCTGTCCGTGTTTCCCCCAATCCCCTAGCAACCCACCATTCTAAAGAAGATAGCTTCCCCACCCCCAGTCCTCACTCAGTCCTCAGTAGTATAATGGGTGCAGTACTTGTGAAACTGATTGACAGGTGAGATAAGGATGACAGGAGACAATCAGCGTTCATTTCCGGTGTATGTCCCGCCTTAGACCACGCCCCTCCAATAGAAGTAAATTGTGATCTAGCTCTGCCCACTCCTGCCCCCAGGTGTGGTCACAGCCCTCACTTTGACATGCCCTCACCACACCCCCAAGGATGACTTCATCCAATCAGAGCCCACTTCCTGGTTTGTGCCACACCCACGCCCCCCAGTGTTGGCATTAGCCAATCAGCACCCACTTCCGGGTTTGTGCCACACCCACAGCATCCCACCCTCAACCATGCCCCTGACTACATCATCAGAAATGACATCACCGGGGGGGCGGAGCCTGATGTCCAGCGGGTAAGACGCTTCGCGCTGAAGCTCCCGAGAGGCCTACTTAGAATCCTGACTTAATACCTATACAAAATTACTATTTCGCTCCGAGCTGACCGGGGTACCTCGGGGGGGATGGCGACCCATAAACCAGCGCGCTTGGACTTCGGGTCTCCTTCTTCTTCTCACGGAAAACGCTCCAAAACAGAGGTGTCCTCCCCGCAGAAGATGGTTCCATTTTGGGACAACCCCGAAATGCACCTGGAGATTTTAGAGGAAATACGCGGCGTGAAGGAACTGGTGCAGTCCAATGGAGAAGCGCTTAGAGCCCTGCGAGAAGACTTTGGAGTGCTCCAGGACCGACTAGACAGTCTCTCATTACGGCAGGACAATATGGCGGGGGTCCTCGACTCGCACGCGGTGCGCTTGGGCACACTAGACAAGGCTGAGCGCCAGATACAAAATCTTCAAAAGGAATTAGAAGATAGCAATAATCGAGCCCGTCGCAATAACGTGAGGCTCATTGGAATACCGGAGGGGGTGGAAGCGGGAGATATGAGAGAATTCCTGCTCAAAACTCTTCCCTCCCTGCTGAAGATTACCTTTCATAAAGAACTGGAAATCGATCGTGCACACCGTGTTCCTACCCACATGGCGCTCAACCGCACGACCCCCCGGCCTATTATCTTTCGCTTGCTACGATATCAACAAGTGGAACAAATTTTAAATGCTGCTCGGGCGAACCATCATTTGGAATTCGAAGGTCACAAAGTCTCCTTCTTCCCTGATTTGGCAAAGCCTACCGTTGACCGACGGAAGAAACTCCTTGCTTTTCGCCCTCGACTTCAACAGCTACAGGCTCGCTTTGGCCTGTTGTATCCCGCGAAGCTCCGAGTGACTCTCCACAATCAAACCAGGACATTCGAGGATCCTGATCTGCTATCAACATTTTTGGACTCCAAAGAAGCAGAGCTGATGCGCTAATCCAACGACTTGGACTTTTATTTACCGGCTCTGTCCGCCATTTTGGAGGGCCCGATGCGGCGGTCATAGCCAAGCACAGAGACTACCTGGACTTTCTTTCTTTCTTTCTATGACTTTTTGCCTTAGGTCTCCTATCCCTCCATGATGTGTGCCTCGGTCGGATTCGGAGCACGCACAGTTCTACAGGTTATGTGTTTTTTTTTTTTTTCCATATCGGCCTTCTCTGGGGCTTCTCCCCGCAGACACATGGTCGCCAGTAATTTTTGGGGTTCTGCTTCTTCTCTACCGCGCTGCGGTTTTTCTTTTTTAATGTGGGGCGCTTCATTGTATTATCTAAGCTTATTTTCTTTTATGCTATATGTACAGCTAGATACAGTCAATATGAGGGACATTCTGAAATTATGTGCGCTATTATGCTCAGAATTTTTCACTTGTTTAAATGGCCTTATGTAAAATCTTATCACTCAACGTAAAGGGCATTAATAGTCCAATCAAAAGAAAGAAAATCCTTAGCTATCTTAGCCATGAGCATGCTGATTTAGCGTTTCTTCAGGAAACGCACTTAAACTCTGCTGAAACACTGAAACTCAATGTTAAGCCTTACATGGTGGCTGCCTATTCTCCCGCCGTTTCCAAACGGTGCGGGGTAGCCATTCTGGTTAAGAAATCTTTGCAAGCTACTGTAATTGATACTAGCGCTGACAAGGAGGGTAGATGGGCCCGAGTACATCTTAAGGTTGGAGATAGTGAATTTACATGTATTTGCATTTATGCCCCGAATGTGGACAACCCTGCTTACTATGCTAGTATTGCGCAGTTGGCACAGGCCTCTGCCAATACTCCATTAATACTTGGTGGTGATTTTAATCAAGTGTTAGACCCTCTGATAGATAGACAGCCGCCTAGAACGAGTGGTCCACCCAAGAGTCTTGCTACCCTTACAGCTCTGATGCAAGATCTTGCGCTGGTAGATATATGGAGGCTGCTTCACCCCTCCGACTTAGAGTTCACTTTCTTTTCTGCCCCACATCACTCCCAATCTAGAATAGATTTCTTTCTCATTTCCAAGGCACTGATTTCTCAAGTAGACACGACTAGGATTCATCCTCTCCATATTTCGGATCATGCTGCCATATCTTTATCATTACATGTCACTGCGCGGGACGACTCTCCCCGAGCTTGGTTTTTTGATAGATCCTTACTGGGTCAGAAGGATTTTCAGGTTGATATAAAGGCCGCCATCCAAGATTATTTTCATTTTAACTCACCTCATGACACAGCGAGCTGGGCTTGGTGGGAGGGCTTTAAAGCATCTATCCGCGCAACTATAACTAGCTATCAAATTCGGCAGGGGAAACAACGAAAGCAGCAATTACTGATTCTCGAGCAGCAGATACAAGCTGGGGAGCGTCTTCTCACGTCCCGTACTGACCCATGTATTTTACTCCGTTTACAACGCTTGCGTTTTCAATACAATCAGCTTTTGTACACTGCTGCTGTTAAAAATATTGAATCACAACAAGGGCTATATTATCGGGAAAATAATCGTGCTGGCAAATTATTAGCAAATGCCCTAAAAGGTCAAAAAGAAGCCAAGCGTGTTACCGCCCTCCGCAACCCGTCGGGGGGGGGCTTGGTCACTAAAGATACCGAAATTTTAGAACTCTTTCGTGATTTTTATACTCGGCTTTATCAATCTGAATGTGATTTTGAGCCAGATATATTTGAAAACTTACTTTCAGGGGTACAAAGACCGACCCTATCTGACGAAGATAGAGTGGCCTTGGACACACCCTTTACTGTCTCAGAAATTCACTCTGCTATCCAGAAATGTGCCTCTGGTCGAGCCGCAGGCCCAGACGGTCTCCCTGCTGAATTCTACAAAACCTTTCACGCTGACTTAGCTCCAGTTTTGAAACTTTATTTTTCTGCTCTGGCCGAGGAGGGTTCTCCTTCTGGGTCCTTTTCAATAGCCAACGTAGTAGTTTTTGAGAAAGAGGGGAGAGACCCGCAACTCACAGCTAATTATCGTCCAATTTCCCTCCTAAACGCGGACTATAAAATATTTGCCACCATTCTCTCTACCCGACTCTCTGATAGGATGCCTACCGTAATACACCCGGATCAATGCGGCTTCATTCCGGGTAGATCAACTGCTGACAATGCTCGGACTCTATGCCATGTACTGACTACCGCAGTTAATCTTGATCGCCCATTTGTTGGTCTCTCACTTGATGCTGAGAAGGCCTTTGATCGCTTAGAGTGGCCTTTCCTGTTTGCAGTCCTCCGTTGGTACGGATTCGGGGAAGGTTTTCTCCGTTGTCTTCGCACCATGTACGCACAGCCTACAGCCAGTATATGTGCCAACGCTTTAAAGTCTCAGCCTTTTCCCCTTCAACGCGGCACTCGCCAGGGATGCCCACTGTCTCCACTTCTCTTCGATCTCGCACTCGAACCCTTGGCTTTACTAATCCGGCAATCGGAGGAGATTCATGGAGTCCCCTTCACCCATAGGGAAATCAAAATTTCAGCGTATGCTGATGACCTTATGCTTTTTGTCTCTATAGACTCCGTACCGGCTGTCCTAGAGCAAATTGGTAAATACTCACAACTGTCCGGTTATAAGATAAATTGGACCAAGTCGGTAGCCTTTCCCTTAAATCCTTTGCTTCATCAGGCAGATATGCAACCCTTCCCCTTCTTATGGCAACCTCGCATGGTCAAATACCTTGGGGTTCACTATTGTTCTCCTTTGGAAGACACTATCTCCTTCAATGCCAAAGACTTAACCTCTAAAGTCCGGGCGCTTACTCACCGCTGGACTCCTTTAACACTTACCTGGTGGGGTCGATTAGACACCATAAAAATGATGATTGTTCCGAAAGTGAATTATATCTTAGAAATGTTGCCCTGTCTCTTACCTCGACGTATATATAAAGATATAGAGGGCCTTCTGACTAGATACTTGTGGCAAAACAAGACACCTAGGATAGCGAAACATAAGCTGCAAGCAGATAAGGAAAATGGGGGTGTCAGATTCCCCGATTTCCTGAAGTATCATCAATCTTTTCTTCTCAAACAAGGCGCTCGTTGGCTGGAAGATCCAGTACCGAGTAGACCTGTGTGGCTAGACATCGAAGAGGACCTTTGCAAACCGATTCCTCTTACTTTTCTTCCTGGTATGACTCTCCCATCAGATTCCCACTTTCCACCAATGCTTTTAGACACCTTAGGTGCCTTTAATACTCTTATGCAATCTTTAGACTCCCGACTATGTCCGTTAGACCAGCTCCCACTTTGGTACAATACTCGATTTCGAATACAACATAAGCCGATGGCGTGGAGCCCCTGGTACACTAGGGGCATTTGGACTCCTAATCAGTTGTTTCATGAAGGTCGCTGGAAAACTTTTAGTGAATTGCAAATTGAATTTGGTCTTCCAGCGAAACACTACTTTCAGTTGGTGCAACTTCAGCATTGCCTTCGGAGTGCTAAGGTGCTCCCGCCCTCGGCTTCCCCTACACAGGGTTGGTTGGAGACTATCCGATCTATCGGTAATTCATCGGGCGTAGCCTCCAATTTTTACAAAACCTTATGTAAGGCTATAACTAGGGATACCCCTATAGCGCAGAAAGCATGGGAGAGAGAATTGCATGTGACTTTGACCCCGGAGCAATGGAGCCTTGTCTGGAGTAGAGTGACACGGGTCTCCCGATCCGCCTCACTCACTCAGACACTCTTCTTTCTAGCCCACCGGTGTTTTTACACTCCTGATAGATTAGCCAAATGGAACAGTACTCAGGGCAATAGCTGTTGGACATGTCATGCGGCCATTGGTTCACTACCTCATGTTATGTATGAATGTCCCGCACTACAGTATTACTGGCGTCGGGTCTGGGGTCGTATCCAGTCTATATTGCACTTTCAAGAGCCCCTTTCTTGGAGGATAGTGGGACTTCGCTCAGCTGCGGGGATCCCCTCTCTTCCAAAAACGGCTTACTTCCTTTTGGACTTTATGCTTGGCATTGCTATTTCCCTAATCACGAAATACTGGAAAAATAGCTCTCATCTGAGCCCCAATGAATGGTGGAATCATGTCTGTCTTTACAGTAAATATGAACAAATACCTCGTATGTTTGCTTCCCCCATTCAGACTCCTCATCATCGGTCTAAATGGAAGATGCTCAATGACTATGTACACTCTGCTCAATGCTCTCACCTGACTGTCTAAATTGTATATATCTTTGGCCTATGATTATTCTGTATCGCAGATACTCTTTTGATTGTTTTGATGTATAATCATTGTTGTTTGGAAGCGTTCACATGCTGACATAATCAGCTAGAGAAGAAGCGTGGGGGGTGGGGGGTAATTGGGTTTACTTTTCTTTTTTGTATAATTGTTTTGTCTCCTTTGGTGTGTTGTTTCTTTTGTTTGTTGCAAAATGAAAATAAAAGTTTAAAAAAAAAAGAAATGACATCACCGGAAACAGTGTCATCGGAAAAGGACAGTGTCGCTTTTTGTTGACATCACCGGAAACAGGGTGTCATCAGAAAAGGACAGTGTTGCTTTTTGCTGACATCACTGGAAACAGAGTGACTGACTCCAGAAATGTGTTTTGCTTCTGGTTAATGCTGACATCTGTAAAAGCAGGAACCCTGGAAAACAAAAATGCTTTTCTCTCCCAACACTGCCCCACTTCTTTTTTCTCGCAAAGCAGTGCAATGCTTATATTGCAGGCTATTGACCCGGTGAAAAGCGGTATATAAATACAGCTAAATAAATAAATAAAATAAATAAATAAACTACTTAGAACTGATTGTTAACCCTTTGGTAGCAGCAGCAGAGCTTTTCTTTACAAATGTTAAAATGCAATTAACACATCTTTGTTAGAGAAACCAGTGCTGTCCATGTGATAGAATTTTGCATTTAAGACCTCATGGTTAGAGAGAAGTATTCTGGCAGTCCTGTAGTTCAGACTGAAATACAGAGAGAGAGACCTGAGTTCAAAATCCCACTACTACAGCTATTTTTAGTGGCTTTTGAAAAAAAAAAAAAAAACAATACAGAGAGACAAGTCTGGACATGCTTTTACTAGGATATGGTAACACATGATTGGTAGAAACAAGAAACTTGTTCTGAGCATGCTTCTAGGCTATGGCAACACGTGATTGGTTGAAACAAGAGACTTGTTCTGAGCATGCTTCTAGGATATGGTAAAACATGATTGGTTGAAACAAGAGACCTGTTCTGAGCATGTTCCAGGTGTTCTGAGCATGCACCTGGTGTAAGGCTGTGTGTCCTGTGTAGGGGCATGTGATTGATTGAAACAAGAGACATGTTCTGAGCATGCTTCTAGGATATGGTAAAACGTGATTGGTTGAAACAAGAGACTTGTTCTGAGCATGCTTCTAGGATATGGTAAAACGTGATTGGTTGAAACAAGAGACCTGTTCTGAGCATGCTCCAAGTGTTCTGAGCATACTCCTGGTGTAAGGCTGTGTGTCCTGTGTAGGGGAACATTTTAACACAGAGATTAAAAAAGAAAAAATGGCTCTTTTTGGAACACCAAGCAGAATTTCCAGCAGAGCACACAACATTAATTACTTTCGTAAGGATCGGGATGCCACAGCAGAGGGGTATCCACCAATTGAAAATCCATTTGAACAACAGGAGAGACCGGCAGTGTCTGAACATGAATTAACAGCGATTGTAGATTTACTAGATGGGCAAATATTATTTGACTCTCAAGAACTGTGTGATTCAGGCACCGAAATTGACTTAACATCTGACAACACAACGGATCCAGAGGACATAGAATTATACTACGCCATGGCAGATGCAGAAACAACCTGTTTATTGGAAGAACTAGGATCAGCAGAGGTAAGAGAAGTCTGTTTGTTTGTTTTTTGTAGAAAAGTGTTATAGAAGAGATGGTTCACAATTTCACACTGACATTGTTTTGTTTTTGTAGGGAACTAACGACTCTCAGCTCCTAGAAGAGCTAGAGGACATACAAGCAACCAATCTACGCTGTTTGTGCTTTCTCTGTACATATCAAAGGGAAGTGCTTGATGTCATAGACAGCCAAAAGGACAACTCAAAACCTGAAAAAATAAACACATTTAAATCTGTTATACAAGCAACGGTGTGCTGTATTATATCAAGAAATGCTGGCAGAATGTTATGCATAGAGACTGTGCAGCTTGTGTAATACATGCTCCAGGGCAAAGACATCATGATTGTCTGAGGTGGGGGCACAAGGAAATACAACAGAAAATCCTTAAAACTTGTAACAGGTTGTGTCTAGGACCTATTGTAAATGTTGCCATGATTGTTGGTCATAAAATGAAAGCAACTGACCTAGTTTATGAAAATTTGAATTTTTTGATTGAACTCATCAGAGATTTTAATATCAGTAGAAATCCAGGACAACTGCTCAATATTTTGCTTAGATCTGTGGCAGACTGCGATATGGAGCTAGTGGAAGGTTTAATCTGTGACCGAGTTTATAGATAGTTCTTTAAAAAAACACCAAGTTCTGTAAAAAATGACTTTTTATGAAAATGTATGTATTTCCAGAATCTATTAGCTGAACATACCGATGAGCAAAAATTATATGTATGCCTTTATATATTTTTTTAAACTTGTAATGCTCAAATGAATCATTTCACAAGAAGAAAACATTTTATTTGAAATAAAACATTTTGAACCTACAGCTTTGTTTGGTGTGTTTTAGGAATGCCTAGTTAATTAAACCTACAATGAGTTGTCTGGAAAAATGGGGCCATGTGAATTATCTAGGTGTGTCCTACACAATAGGCCATATGATAAGAATGTGGAGTACGTCTGGGAATGGGGGAATGTGTATTAGCCACATAGGTCCACATACACAATATATAGCATCTATTACAATGTACTGTCTGCAAATAAGAAAAAAAATGGGTTGAATTAGCTGTTGGGCGGAGGTGACACATAAAACAATAGGCCAGAGAGCCAGAGATGTTTCAGTTAAAGAGTCTGGGGTCTGTAAATCCCATCAAAGAATTTCATTTAAAAAAGGCACAGTACATTTCAAAGGGAAGTACTTGATGTCATAGACAGCCAAAAGGTCAACTCAAAACCTGAAAAAATAAACACATTTAAATCTGTTATACAAGCAACCAATCTACGCTGTTTGTGCTTTCTCTGTACATATCAAAGGGAAGTGCTTGATGTCATAGACAGCCAAAAGGACAACTCAAAACCTGAAAAAATAAACACATTTAAATCTGTTATACAAGCAACGCTGTGCTGTATTATCAAGAAATGCTGGCAGAACGTTATGCATTGAGACTGTGCAGCTTGTGTAATACATGCTCCAAGGCAAAGACATCATGATTGTCTGAGGTGGGGGCACAAGGAAATACAACAGAAAATCCATAAAACTTGTAACAGGTTGTGTCTAGGACCTATTGTAAATGTTACCATGATTAAAATGAAATGAAAAATGAAAGCAACTGACCTAGTTTATGAAAATTTGAATCTTTTGTTTGAACTCATCAGGAAATTTAGAGTCTATAAAACAGATAGCTAAAAGTTCAACGGTAATTTGTAAAAGTTTATCACCTTGAACCAGCAGCCCTGTGTTCATCTTTTCCTTAAGCAGTTGTTTAAGAATAAAATACCCGTCATAATCTTTGGAATTATGGGCTATGAAGGTGTAGCCTTTAAATTTTTGTCACAAAAAATCTGTATAAAGGCAGAAATGCATTCAAGACCCTTAAATTCCCAGTTTCTTTCATCATTTAAGTCGGTTGCATACATTCACAATCATAAAAAATATAATTTTCAGATGTTTAAGTTTTACCAATAGGGATCATAAAACATAAGTGGACGCCATCCCCGGTTAGGGATTCACAACATAGTTTACAATGTCTGCCCTTGCACTTATGCTTCTTGTCCATATAAGACTCACATTTCTGGCACAGTATCTTAGATAAACACGCCACTTCTTTTTCAGAGCCAAATACGTGTGTCTATCTAAACACTCTTTAGAACGACAAAAGAGTTTGCAATTAGGACATCTCTGTTGTACACCAACATTATTCGCACACGTTAGTGTCAAACAAAGGCGGCGTCACAATGTGCAATTATGATCGTGACTGTACAGTTCTGACAGTAACTACAGAAGTTGCGCTCCCCATAGAATTTTTTGACATCGGTTATACCATAGAAATGGGCATCGTGTAGCAACAAGAACACAGTCTTAGGGAACACAGGTCGGTCTGATGTCTTAAAACAAACCCATGAATTTGTGTAAAGCACAATGTGTATGTTTATCTTTAAATGCTGTTCAACTATTGCTACATCATCGAGAATGACTTTTCTATGTACCGGCCATCCCAATTCATTATGTAGTTTTTTAGTACCTTCTAACATTTCGACATCAGTCATTTTTACCTGTGACATGAGGGCTGTGAGGCTACCTGCAGAACACAGGTTAATATTAGTGATATTCAAGTCTATCAAATACAGCTTTTTCTTATGAATAATTTGGCTAAACGGTATAGTCTGTAAGACCCTACGAGCTCCTCCACCCTGATTTCTCATGACAAGTACAACAACACGGAATATATCACAAACCTGGATTTCTCTGTGACTCTGAAGGAGTTTAGCGATCTGGTCTAAGAAATCGTCAACATCTAATGCTTCTGGGTTTAACTTTCCAGAATACAAGGAATTGTGAAAAAGAGATGAATGTAGATGCACCTGTACATAATCACCAGGTGAAACCCTGCTGCTAACCTCATCCAGAATATGCTGAATACCCTGCCGAATGGCGAATTGAGCTTCAGATAATGTGGTTACCCTGTCTAAATTAATAAACCGAAATTCCTCTGAATAAATTACACCATTAAACTTGTCCAATTTACGATCCCACCTTTTCACAAACTGAACATAGCTAACTGGTTCTGATTCTTCAGAGGGGTCTAATGCAAGATTATTTGTTCTGTCCTCTGAAACACTGTGATCAAAGACACGGCTTTCACCACGCTCTCCGTATTCTGTATCGGCATGTGTAGATTCTCTGTATGATCTTTTCCTGTTAGACTTCTCCCACATAGTCACTGATTTTCTAACATTTTCTCGATCTGAAAAAGAAAACGTAGGGGCTAATACTTTTTTTTCTTTTACAGCGGACTTAAAAATTTAGGAGTTGGATAAAACCTGTATACTGTCAGACGGCTACCTGGGTGAGAATGTTCACAGTCTTGGCAAGTGCATATATCAATATGATTTGCAAGGGATTGTGGGAAATGCAGTCCATTCACACCAAACACAGCCACTCACAGCCACCACCGAAGCCTGCTCTCCCCTCAGGGGGATCGAGCTCTCCATCCAGCAGCTCCGGCGGCCATCTTCCAGGCAGGCTACCCAATCAGGGCAGCTGCCTGCAACATTTACAAGCAAGCGCCAGCAGGCACGGGAAAACAGCTGGCAGCCACCACCGAAGCCTGCTCTCCCCTCAGGGGGATTGAGCTCTCCATCCAGCAGCTCTGGCGGCCATCTTCCAGGCAGGCTACCCAATCGGGGCAGCTGCCTGCAACATTTACAAGCAAGCGCCAGCATGCGCGGGAAAACAGCCGGCAGCCACCACCGAAGCCTGCTCTCCCCTCAGGGGGATCGAGCTCTCTGTCCAGCAGCTCCGGCGGCCATCTTACAGGCAGGCTACCCAATCGGGGCAACTGCCTGCAACATTTACAAGCAAGCGCCAGCAGGCGCGGGAAAACAGCCGGCAGCCACCACTGAAGCCTGCTCTCCCCTCAGGGGGATTGAGCTCTCCGTCCAGCAGCTCCGGCGGCCATCTTCCAGGCAGGCTACCCAATCGGGGCAGCTGCCTGCAACATTTACAAGCAAGCGCCAGCAGGCGCGGGAAAACAGCCGGCAGCCACCACCGAAGCCTGCTCTCCCCTCAGGGGGATCGAGCTCTCCGTCCAGCAGCTCCGGCGGCCATCTTCCAGGCAGGCTACCCAATCGGAGCAACTGCCTGCAACATTTACAAGCAAGCGCCAGCAGGCGCGCCCGCGCTCTGCGGGCCCGCGCCTGAGGGCCTCGCCAGAGGGCCCTTTGGCGTGGCCCTTAGGCGCGGGCCCGATGGGGAGGGCCTATAATAATACAGTCACCAAAGCTTCCGGTTTCCTACAGCGGCCCAGCTCTAAACCTAAGGCCTCCCGAATTATTCCATCGCGCAGCAGAGAGCCCTTCAAACACTTACAGCCACCAACTATCTTCCAATACCTGAACTGTAAGGTGATCACTTAATAACCTCTAAATAACTTTAGCATGTCTGTGATACATTGTTGTTGTATATTGTGATACACTGTTGATACATTGTGATACATTGTATTTCATTGCGATCCAATTTTATATCTCAAGTGAAACATCCCGTAACCTCTCAATTAATGTAGCCTGCTATATTCCAATGCTTAAGTGCCCTTCTATTCTCATGCTCTTGCCTCTCAAGTGCCTGCTCTAATCTCATACAGCTCATTGAATAGCATTGTCTAAACTGCATATGCAATTACATTGTTTCCATAGCTTGAGTTAATTTGAAACTGCTAAGTGAGTCAAAAGATACGATGTAACTAAGAGCTCTGCTATTTCATATGCCCTAGCTATATCCAACAGCCTTCCCTCTGGAATCAGAGCTTTGTCTGGGCAGCAGCAGGTATAGCAACCACCCCCAAAGACCCACCCAATAATTGCCCTAGTCTGCCTTATTAGTGCACCATTTGATAATACATACTTGGTATCCGCCCTCACTTCCCTCATACAAATCTTTACTCATTACTAAGATGGGTTTCCCCATTACCGCCATCTTTGGAAGCTATATCATCCTCACAAGCTGGCTCACCTGCTCTCTAGCCTTAACCTCATCTGTCAACCAAATCCCAATATTACAGAGCCATGGAAGGAGATGGACTGGTGCATCCCGTAACAACTTAGACTGGGACACACGCCCTCGCCACCCCCATCTCCTTCATATTATCCCTCAACATTCCATCAGAGGCAAACAGCCTGAAAAGCCCTACCCCCATAGTCTAAAATGTGCCCTCATCAATGCACGCTCCATCCGGAAGAAATGGCCAGCTGTCACCGACATAATCTCCACTCATGAGCTTGACATACTCATGGTCACAGAGACGTGGTTATCTGAGGAAGACAATGTCATAATCAACTAGCTCCTCCCCCCAAATTTCACAGTACATATCAGTCACAGGCAAGACAAAAGAGGTGGTGGTGTCCTCATCCTCGCCAGGTCAGACCTCCAGTTCCAGACGATGCACTCCACCAGCACAAGTCACCTGGAAACCATTACCATTTCCAACAGACGCTGCTCAATTAACCTGCTCGACAGAGCACCCTCTACATCCCTGGATGATCTTGCCACTATCATTGAGCTCGCCTCCAATACTCATAGCCCACACACCCCAACTTGGATCCTAGGTGACTTCAATCTACCTATGTTACAGGACAACCAAGCAGCCGCATTCCTAGAAGCCCTCGAGAACCTCGGCTTCATGCAGCTAGTGAAGGTTCCTACCCACATTAAAGGCAACGCCCTAGACCTGGTATTCGCCCCACAGTCATCCCTCAATCCATCTCTTGATCCCATAACATCCATAACCCCTGTTCCCTGGTCAGACCACAAATTGATCATCCTGCAGATTCCTTCAAACAATTTACATACCAAGAGCATCAAGACAGCAGCCAACGTAGCGAGACCAACCACTAGATCTTTTAAGTCATTTAACAGAGAGCTCATCCTTGCTGAAACTCAACAACTCATCAATACTACCACCATGAACCTTGAGGACCTAGTCTCTCACTGGAATAGTAGTCTCAGTGCTATTGCCATGCGGCCTCCAAACAACAAACACTCAAGGAAAAGAGAGAATGCTCCTTGGTACACAGCAGACCTTAGAGAATCCCTCATCCAACTACGGAAGCTCGAAAAATGATGGCATCGCGCCCATGCTATTGATGACTTGACAGCATACAATACCCACCTAGCTGCTCATCGCAAGGCAATCTCCGAGTCAATGAAACGGTACCACTCGGATACCTTGATGAGATCTCTCAATAAGCCACACGACTTATTTGACCTAGTTAAGTCTCTATCTAAGGAGCCATCTGCTGGGCCTCAAGTTGAGATACACCCTCAAGACTTTGCAACCCATGTACAATCTAAGATGTGCCTGACCAACAGAACCATGACAACAACCAGCGCCTTTGTGCAGGACGCCTCAAGAACCTTTTCTTCATTCTCTCTCCCCTCTAAGAAAGGAATTGAAGACATCATCACAGCCCTCAACATCACTACATCCCAGTCTGATCCATGCCCTGCCTTCTGGATCAAGGAGCTTCGCAGTCACTTCAGCCCAGTAATTTCCAATATAATGAACCTCTCCTTTTCAACAGGATCATTCCCCTCAGCCCTTAAGCATACTTCAATTAGACCCCTGTTGAAAAACTGCAAGCTCGACCCCCTAAGGGTAGATTCCTACAGACCCTTTTCTAGCATACCTCTACTCGCTAAGATTATAGAAAAGGAGGTTCAACGACAGTTACAGGACCATATTGACACCGCTGCACCGCTAGACCCCTGCCAACACAGCTTCAGGGAATACCATGGAGTCGAAACTCTCCTCACCATCCTCTTCAGCAAGATTATCACTGGCATTGATAACATCCACCAAGGATTTGCCCTCATCTTTCTGGATATTGCCACAGCGTTCGATTCAGTGAATCACGAACTCCTTTTAGCGAGACTAATTGAGAAGGGCATCACTGGAACAGCGCTTGATTGGTGCAGGTCCTACCTATCCGGAAGATGGCAGCACGTCCGCTCAGGAGGCAGAACCTCAGAACCCTTCCACCTGGATCAGGGAGTCCCACAGGGTTCCTCACTTTCTGCCCTTCTGTTTAACATCTACATGCAGCCAATCTGTAAGATCATCCGGTCATTTAATGTCGACTGCATGCTTTATGCCGACGATGTTCTACTATACACCCCCTTCTCCACTGACCTTTTAGATCTCTCCCCTCTAATAAACTGTTTCAATGCAGTATCTGACTGGCTTCTCTCCCAAAACCTCCGTATACAACATAAGAAAACGGAAGTCCTCTTCATCACGAGGAACCCCAACTTCACCCCACCACAAGGTCTCAAAATAAATGAAGCTGAATTGCAATCCAAGCCTTCAATACGTTACCTGGGAGTTACGCTGGATATGAAATCCCACATAGGAAATACAGTCAGAACTATATACTATAAGATCCGTACACTGAGACACCTAAGCTCCATGCTCGAACCAAATGATTTCAGGACAATCTACCAAGCACTTATCATACCCCACTTCGATTATGCCAATGTCATCCTTCAAGGTCTTACTCAATCCACCTTGAACCCGTTACAGCTGGCAATGAATGCCGCAGCAAGGGTCCTTCATGGAGCCACCAGGACTGACCACATTACACCTCTGCTGATTCAATTACATTGGCTACCCATCCAGGCTAGAATTCTCTTCAAAACTCTACTCCTCACGTTCAAAGCTCTAAATAAGCTCTCCGCCACATCCTTATCTGCCCTTATTAACACTACTATACCAAACAAAGCAAGAAGATCCACGTCCATCAACTCCCTGAAGCTCCCAAAGGCCTTAACAAGCTGCACTTCTTCTACAGCCAACAGAGCCTTTATCCTCTGTGCTCCAAGGTGCTGGAATGCACTACCCCCTGGCATCCGTGCTATCAACAGCTTAACACAATTTAAGAAAGCTCTCAAATTCCATCTCTTCAACAAGTACCTTATAGAGTCAACGGCACTCATAGACCTCAGCGAGTCCACCAATTAATATAGTTCCTTGGTGTCTCAATTAACATGCCAAGTCTGATTCTCTATAAGTAAAGATTATGTTCATAGTAACTGCTCCTTGTAACTGATACCTACGCAGTAATGTTTTCCTTGTAAATAGATTGTAGATAGTTACCCATGTTATCCAAGTTCCTTCCCTTGTTATCTGTAAACTCATGCATGTTGACTGTACTGAGATTTTTTTTTTGTTCTATGTGAACCGCGCTGATGCTGAATAGTGCGGTATATAAGAGAATTTAAATAAATAAAATAAATAAAATAAAAATAATTAGTTGTGCTTGAGTGCCAATAAGATATTTATTTATGGGGTTATTTCTCCCAACACAGATATGCTTGGTAGCACATAAAACAGGATACTTGCTTTCAGTGTTAAACTTAGAAAAACAAAATCAGGAAAACAAAATCTGAACTTGTCAGGCAATGCAAAAGAATAAAGACCTGGTTGGTAACAAACTGGTCTTTTCTGTAGGCTTTAGCTAATATTTTCTTAGCAGTGTTTCAAACAACAAGCAAAACCCACAAAGAAGGGAAAAACTGTTCTTTTCAGGTTAACTTCTTATATCTTCACACATAGACTCAGAAGTGATTTCCTCAGAGCTCACAAGCAATTAGGTAAGGCTCAATTGCTAGCAGTTACCCAGCTGAAACCCCTTAGCTGGCTTGCTTTCTACTGCGTGGCTCAAATCCTACTTCAGGAGCTTTTCTGAGTAGATTAAAGAACTGCTTAAGTTATTACAGACTGGTTTAGCTGATGAAACTTCTTTCCTACAGTCCGTAATACCTACGAGAGTGTTATCTTTTTGAAGCTCACTTACTTCCTGACTGGCTTCAGGGTCATTATTATTTACAGGCCTCTCCTTCCAAGACTTAAGTACATTAATATGGTAGGTCTGCCTACGCCCTCTTGCATTTTCTACCATATAAGACACTGGGCTCACTTGTTTAACAACCTTCCATGGCCCTTTCCACTGTACTTCAAATTTTGGGGCTGTACCTGCTACTTGAACCAAAACCTTTTCACCAATGCTTAATTGGCGGCTTTTGGCCTTCCTATCATACCACCCTTTCTGGCGTACTTGGCTGTCCTGCAGGTTCCTCTCAGCAACCTGCGAGGTCCTTTTCAAACGTGCTCTCAGGTCACGCAGAAACTGTGGCACCTCCTGACTTCCTGGTTCAGGATCAATCCATTGTTCCCTCAAAATATCTAACAAACCCCGTGAAGCCTTACCATACATCAATTCATATGGAGTTACACCTAGGGACACCTGAATTCTTTCCCTGCAGGCATATAAGGCAAAGGGAAATAACATATCCCATTCTTTTACCTCTCCTGCTAACCCCCTTCTCAACATTTGTTTGAGAGTTTGGTTGAATCTCTCCACCAAACCATTTGATTGTGGATGGTAGGCTGAGGTTTTCACGTGATGAATGCCAAAGGCATCCCAGACCTGGGCCAAATATTTGGATACAAAATTGGACCCTTGGTCAGTCAACACCTCTCTTGGGAATCCCACTTCACAAAACAATTTTACCAGCTCTAAAGCTATTGTTTTTGCAGAAACATTCCTCAATGTTATGGCCCAGGGAAACCTTGTTGCCTGATCCACCATAACTAGGATGTATTGGAAACCTCGGGGCGTTTTGACTAATGGGCCTACAATATCCATGGCAATGCGACCAATTGGGTCTGTGATAATTGGCATGGGAATCAAAGGCACCACCGGTGGGTGAGCCGCTGTAACTCGCTGACACGCTGGACATGCAGCACAAAACTGGGCAGTTTCTTTGAAGATACCTGGCCAGTAAAAACGCATAAGTATTTGATCCAGCGTTCCTTGCATCCCTTTATGACCTCCAACTGGATGATCATGTGTTAATCTAAGTACTAGCCCTTTGAAAGTTGTGGGTACCACCAATTGTTTACCTATGGTCCCATTCCTGGGGTCCTGACTCTCTCTATATAATATTTCATTATCTAGTCTGAATCTGGGCAATTCCTCCCTGACCTCATGAGCATACTTAAAAGCTCGGGTGAGAGCTTGATCAACTTGCTGCTCTTGTGGAAAGTTAGGAAACTTTGCCACTAACTCAGCTGGCACCCAGGGTAAACTTTGACTAGCTAACATCTCAGCCCTACCCTGTGCTCTGCAAAGTCTCTCACGCCGCTTTTGTGCTTTCAACTTTCTTACTTTACCAGATGATGGGGTTATTAAATCATCATGAGAGGGTAAGTCTCCTAATAACTCTGCCTGCTCCCCCTCCTCCTTTTGCTGGCTCTCTACCTTAGCCTGTGAGCGGGTGGATACAAGGCCCCTCTTATTACCTATAGTTTGGCCTTCTGGAAGCTTAACCATCTTTTTAGCTAGGGACTGAGGACTTCCAAAGAAAGGCCCGGGAGCTATTTCCATTAATCCTTCTCCCTCCTTCTTTCCTAGCCCTTCCACTAGACCCTGCTTAAATCTTGGCCAGTCCTTTCCTAGAACCAAATCAAAGGGTAGCCTAGGCACCACTGCTAACAGGACTTCCTCTTGTTCCCCCAGGCACTTAACCTTTAGCCTATAGGTGGGATATGATGTTGCAGCACCATGAATGCATCTGATGTGAACATGACTTTCAGGGGTTCTAGGCACAAATCCTTCTTGGGCCTCTATTCTCTTCCAAAGCCTTTTTGACATCATACTCTGGTCTGCCCCAGAGTCTAACAAAGCATTTATGGTAATTCCTTGTACATCAACCATCAAAAGAAATCCTTCTTTGGGCTGTTTTAAATCCAGACCCATTAAGCTAGTGTGTGTCTGGCATCCCTTTTCTAAATGTCCCCATTTTCCACACTTGAAACATTTCTTTTCACTCCACTGTGTCATCTGGTTTCAGAAGCATTTTTAATTATTTTCTTTTCTGATACAGCACAGCTTGCCTCATCACCCATCTTCAGAGGGCCACCCATTCTATGGCAAGCCTGCGTGGCTTCCAAGAATCTCTCTGCTAGCATGGTTGCCTCTCCAAGATTTTGGCAATTTTGCTGTATAAGGAAAGTGTGCAAATCTTTAGGCACCGCAGACATAAATTGTTCAAGCATAATAATGTCTAATAACATTTCTACCGTCTTTTGCTCAGGCTCCAACCATTTTACAGCTAATCCTCTGATTCTCTGACTCAGAGCCCTGGGTGTTTCACCCACTCCTAATGTAACAGCTCTAAACATTCGCCTATACTCTGAAATAGACAACCCTAGGTGATCTCTAATAGCAGCCTTTACATCCTTATAATTCAAAGCCTGGGCTGCTGGCATTGCTCTATAAGCTGCAAGCGCCTCTCCAGTTAATGAGGCTGCCAGCCTTACTGCCCACTGGGTCTCTGGCCATGCTAATGCTTGTGCCACTCTTTCAAAAGACTCTAGAAAATCATCAACATTATCATCTGGAGTTAGCTTCCCAAAACTAAATGCCCCAATTCCTTGATTGAGTCCCACACTGTCCACATGTTGTGTACCAGTATTTACTGCTGGTCTTGCATCTGGTCCACTTTGGTTCTGCAGTTTAACTAGGGCTTGCACCAGATCAAGCACTGGCCTCTGCTGGTCCATTAAGGCTTTCATAGCAGTGTCCTGAGCCTGCTGTGCTAGCTCCTGTTGCCTGCTAAACTGGGCTGCCATCCAATCAGCTAGTTCCCTTGGATCCATCTTGATCCCTGCAAGAAAACACAAAAAAAAACCCCACAGTGCACCACCTTCCAAACAGGTGTTTTTTTTCTACTTTTTTTTTTCAATTACCCCTGTGCCTTACTCCCATCCACCACTAGACATGCCCAGGTACTTGTTACCTTATGCCAGTGATGAATCCAGCTCTGCACAGGGTCTTTTCTTCCTGGAACAGCTACCTGGAACAGCCACCTCTCCTCCAAAGTGCAGTTGAGGGAAAATCTTTTCTTTCAGCTTTTAAGCTTGAACTGTCTTTTCCTTCAGACTTGAGTTGTAATCCTTAGCAAGTAAATCCCTTTGCGCAAAAGCAATCCGAAAAACTACGTCATTTGTCAGACGGCTGCCTGGGTGAGAATGTTCACAGTCTTGGCAAGTGCATATATCAATATGATTTGCAAGGGATTGTGGGAAATGCAGTCCATTCACACCAAACACAGCCACTCACAATAATTAGTTGTGCTTGAGTGTAAAGCCAATAAGATATTTATTTATGGGGTTATTTCTCCCAACACAGATATGCTTGGTAGCACATAAAACAGGATACTTGCTTTCAGTATTAAACTTAGAAAAACAAAATCAGGAAAACAACATCTGAACTTGTCAGGCAATGCAAAAGAATAAAGACCTGGTTGGTAACAAACTGGTCTTTTCTGTAGGCTTTAGCTAATATTTTCTTAGCAGTGTTTCAAACAACAAGCAAAACCCACAAAGAAGGGAAAAACTGTTCTTTTCAGGTTAACTTCTTATATCTTCACACATAGACTCAGATGTGATTTCCTCAGAGCTCACAAGCAATTAGGTAAGGCTCAATTGCTAGCAGTTACCCAGCTGAAACCCCTTAGCTGGCTTGCTTTCTACTGCGTGGCTCAAATCCTACTTCAGGAGCTTTTCTGAGCAGATTAAAGAACAAGTTTGTATTTCTTTGTGATTTTTGCTGTACTTTGTAACAGAAAATTACCAAAGGAGTTTAGACAGAGAGCAATCCATATATTCACAGCCTGTATCTAAGACCGCTCCTTCCCCTTCTTCAACAATCATGGGTTCAATATCAGGGATTGGCACAGAGGAATTTCTCAATGGAGCACTTTCAGGAGAATACTTGTTTCCCTGCTGTCTTTCAAGGTTATAGCTAGGGCATAGATCAGTGTTCATACCTGAGCTTCCATTGCTGTTAGAGTTCCTCTCTAAATATCCTGGCCAGTATGTAGTCCAGTTCTTATGTCCAGCCTTCCAATCCAGATCCCTGGACACTGGATCTCTCTTCATATACCATCTGGCACGTGTCTTAGGGTCCCTTCCACGTGCAGCCGTCTCCCTCACAGGTACCATCTGGAGATTCCTAGCCCTGCAGCACCATTCCTCTGGCTTTTTCCAATCCAATGGTGTATGCTGGCCCTTGAAATGCCTTCCAGTATACGTACTGCTCTGGACTCCTTTAGATCTCCCAAAGGCTTTTCTCTTCTTTCTTCCAAAGGGTTTCTTGCCCTCTCTGTCCGTCCGGTTTGGCTTCTGCTTCTGATGATCCTCCCGATGATGAAGATGTCCAAGATGAGGATCTCCAAGCTGATCCTGAGGATGAGGATAATTCTCTGTAGAATAAACTCTACCTTTATTCTGCTTTGATGAGTGCTCCACCCTAGCACAGCGCAGCTGTGCTGAATCAGGCCCTGCCCTTTGAGATGAGTGCTTAGGGATTACCTCATAGCCCTCCTGATTGAACACACGTTTCCCCACTTCAGCTCCTCTAATGGCTGTTGGAAACCTGGTGCATTCTGGGACTGGTAGTCTTTTATAGAAAAATTCTGTTTTCTTATTTCTACCAGAACTGACAGGTTGTTTGTTTAGAGTCACTTCACCTTTACTATAGCTCCTTCCTGAGCTATGATAAGCTTCCTTATCACAATACTTACTATTTTGCTTGTCTTTTGGCTTTCGGTATGGAGCTGATTGCTCTTCTGTATCGACATGTGTAGATTCACCGTCAGAAAAACTCTCGCTGTATGTTCTTTTCCTGTTAGGCTTCTCTCCCATAGTCACTGATTTTCTAACATTTTCTCGATCTGAAAAAGAAAACGTAGTGGCTAGTACTTTTTTTCTTTTACAGCGGCCTTAAAATCTAGGCGGAGGGATAAAGCCTGAATACACTCTATTTTGCTTGTCTTTTGGTTTTCTGTAATGTACCATCTGTTGATTAGGCTGGTCATCTTGTTTTGTAGCACCTTCTTGGTCTAAAATAAAAAAGATTAAAGGTTGAGGCACATTATGAAGAGCATAGCTGCTGAAAAATTAAAAAAACATGACATACTTTTTCACTTTCTTTGCTGTCTTCGTTTTGTAAGAGAGAGACTATTTGGAACCCCTGGTTTCTTCTCCTATTTTTAAAGATAATCATAAATTCAGAGACAGAAACATTACACAGCCAATATTTTTAAAAAGTAAGACTCATATCTACTCACCATGTTGGTGTCTGAAGCACATGGTCCTGATATGGCCTCCTTACCATCTATAGACAGCGTGATCTGCTTTGTAGCAGCTTCCTGGTCTTTAATATTTTAAAAAAAAAACCCCATAAGACACATTATAAAGAGCATGGCTACTGGCAAATTAAAAAACACACGACATACCTTTTAACTTTCTTTGCTGTCTTCGTTTTGTAAGAGACAGCCTATTTGGAACCCCCGGTTTCTGCTCCTGTTTTTAAAGACAATAATAAATTCAGAGACAGAAACATTACACAGTCAATATTTTTAAAAAGTAAGACTCATATCTACTCACCGTGTCTGAAGAAGAGGTGCAGATGTTACAAGCTATAGAGACTATGTGATCTTTTCTGGCAGCTGAAATGTACTGTGCCTTTTTAAATGAAATTCTTTGATATGATTTACAGCCCCCAGACTCTTTAATTGAAACATCTCTGGATCTCTGGCCTATTGTTTTATGTGTCACTTCCGCCCAACAGCTAATTCAACCCATTTTTTTTCCTTTTTGCAGACAGTACATTGTAATAGATGATATATATTGTGTATGTGGACCTATGTGGCTAATACACATTCCCCCATTCCCAGACGTACTTCACATTCTTATCATATGGCCTATTGTGTAGGACACACCTAGATAATTCACCCAGCCGCATTTTTCCAGACAACCCATTGTAGGTTTAATTAACTAGGCATTCCTAAAACACAGCACAGAAAGCTGTAGGTTCAAAATGTTTATTTCAAATAAAATGTTTTCATCTTGTGAAATGATTCATTTGAGCATTACAAGTTTAAAAAAGATATATAAAGGCATACATATAATTTTTGCTCATCTGTATGTTCAGCTAATAGATTCTGGAAATAAGTCAATTTTTACAGAACTTGGTGTTTTTTTAAAGAACGATCTATAATCTCTGTCACAGCATAAACCTTCCACTAGCTCCATATCATAGTCTGCCACAGATCTAAGCAAAATATTGAGCAGTTGTCCTGGATTTCTACTGGTATTAAAATCTCTGATGAGTTCAAACAAAAGATTCAAATTTTCATAAACTAGGTCAATTGCTTTCATTTTTCATTTCATTTTAATCATGGCAACATTTACAATAGGTCCTAGACACAACCTGTTACAAGTTTTATGGATTTTCTGTTGTATTTCCTTGTGCCCCCACCTCAGACAATCATGATGTCTTTGTCCTGGAGCATGTATTACACAAACTGCACAGTCTCTATGCATAACGTTCTGCCAGCATTTCTTGATAATACAGCATAGTGTTGCTTGTATAACAGATTTAAATGTGTTTATTTTTTCAGGTTTTGAGTTGTCCTTTTGGCTGTCTATGACATCAAGCACTTTCCTTTGATATGTACAGAGAAAGCACAAACAGTGTAGATTGTTTGTCTGTATGTCCTCTAGCTCTTGTATGAGCTGAGATTCGTTACTTCCCTATAAAAACAAAGCAATGTCAGTGTGAAATTGTGAACCACATCTTCTATAACACTTTTCTACAAAAACAAAACAAAACAGAGTTCTCTTACCTCTGCTGATCCTAGTTCTTCCAATAAACAGGTTGTTTCTGCATCTGCCGCGGCATAATATAATTCTATGTCCTCTGGATGTGTTGTGTTGTCAGATGTTAAGTCAATTTCGGTGCCTGAATCACACAGTTCTTGAGAGTCAAATAATATTTGCCCATCTGTTAAATCTACAATCTCTGGTAATTCATGTTCAGACTCTGCCTGTCTATCCTGTTGTTCAAATAGATTTTCAATCGGTGGATACCCCTCTGCTGCGGCATCACGATCCTTAAGAAAGTAATTAATGTTGTGTGCCCTGCTGGAAATTCTGCTTGGTGTTCCAAAAAGAGCCATTTTTTCTTTTTGAATCTCTGTGTTAAAATGTTCCCCTACACAAGACACACAGCCTTACACCAGGAGCATGCTCAGAACACCCAGAACATGCTCAGAACAGGTCTCTTATTTCAACCAATCACGTTTTACCATATCCTAGAAGCATGCTCAGAACAAGTCTCTTGTTTCAACCAATCACATTTTACCATATCCTAGAAGCATGTTCAGAACAAGTCTCTTGTTTCAACCAATCATATGCCCCTACACAGGACACACAGACTTACACCAGGCACATGCTCAGAACACCTGGAGCATGCTCAGAACAGGTCTCTTGTTTCAACCAATCACATTTTACCATATCCTAGAAGCATGCTCAGAACAAGTCTCTTGTTTCAACCAATCACATGTTGACATATTCTAAGAAGCATGCTCAGAACAAGTCTCTTGTTTCTACCAATCACATGTGTTACCATATCCTAGTAAAAGCATGTCCAGACTTGTCTCTCTGTATTGTTTTTTTTTTCAAAAGCCACTAAAAATAGCTGTAGTAGTGGGATTTTGAACTCAGGTCTCTCTCTCTGTATTTCAGTCTGAACTACAGGACTGCCAGAATACTTCTCTCTAACCATGAGATCTTAAAAGCAAAATTCTATCACATGGACAGCACTGGTTTCTCTAACAAAGATGTGTTAATTGCATTTTAACATTTGTAAAGAAAAGCTCTGCTGCTGCTACCGAAGGGTTAACAATCAGTTCTAAATAGCCTATAATAAAAGCATTACACTGCTTTGCGAGAAAAAAGAAGTGGGGCAGTGTGGGGAGAGAAAAGCATTTTTGTTTTCCAGGGTTCCTGCTTTTACAGATGTCAGCATTAACCAGAAGCAAAACACATTTACGGAGTCAGTCACTCTGTTTCAGGTGATATCAGCAAAAAGTGACACTGTCCTTTTCTGATGTCACCCTGTTTCCGGTGATTTCAGCAAAAAGCGACACTGTCCTTTTCCAATGACACCCTGTTTCCGGTGATGTCATTTCCGATGATGTAGGCAGGGGCTTGGTTGAGGGTGGGAGGCTGTGGGTGTGGCACAAACCCGGAAGTGGGTGCTGATTGGCTAATGCCAACACTGGGGGGGGGGGCGTGGGTGTGGCACAAACCAGGAAGTGGGCTCTGATTGGATGATGTCATCCTTGGGGGTGGTGGTGAGGGCATGTCAAAATGGGGGCTGTGACCATGACTGGGGGCAGGAGTGGACGGGGCTAGATCACCATTCACTTCTATGGGAGGGGCGTGGCCTAAGGCGGGACATACACTGGACATGAACGCTGATTGGCTCCTGTCATCCTTATCTCACCTGTCAATCAGTTTGACAAGTAGTGTACCCATTATACTACTGTCCTCCAATATATATCCACTCACAATCATCCTCCAGCCATGCCATATTCATTCTCACCCCTCTATTAACACTCCCAGCCCCCCCACCATTCATTCCAGCCACCTTTGACCCATATTATATCCACTCAATATCTCCAACACTCTCCCACTGCACCACACCCAAACACTCCACCCCAGATCCCCATCCACTCCTCTCTCCAACCAGACATTCTCAAATACATCCCCCTGTAAAAGGAAGAGTAGAAAAGTAGAAAATGTTAATTGCCCCTTAAGAATCTCAGTCATTAGTTTAAATCTTTCTTCAGTCATCCACCACCTGAACTCCTCTGTAAGCATCCATGTCCTATTTCCACCCAATGCCACTTAACAAATGACGTCCTCCATAATTCTACTGCTTTCATCTCCTCCTTCTCCAGACTGGAGATGCCACAAACCCTTGTTTCCCACAGTGCCTCCTCTCTTTTATGAGCTTTTATCGATTTCCCATCCATTGTGATGACCGGAGCAAAACAGAACATCCACTAGTAGCGCACATTTGCCTCTCGCAGTTTATGTGTAATGTCTCTCAACTTCCGCCTTCTGTGAAAGTTCGTGAGCAACAGATCCTCGAAGATTTTGATTTTGTATGATTCTCTTAACACCTCCTTCATTGTATGGGCCTTTGCAGTCACCCTTTCTTTTAAAGTGTAGTGGTGGAAACAGACAATAATGTCCCATGGTAGATTTATCCTGGGCATTCCTAAGGCTCAATGTGCCCTTTCCAGTGCCACTTTCATCTCTTATCCCCCTTCTGCCAGAGGCCTGAATACCAGTTGCACAGTACTAGACACAACTGCTGCACAATTTCCATATCCAGAGTCTTCGGGCACACCCCTGAACTGCAAGTTGATCCTCCATGATCAGTTTTCTGTCTTCAAGTTTATCAAGCATATCCAGCAGGGTGGAGTGGCCTAGTGGTTGGGGCAACTTACTTTGAGCTGGAGGGCCAGGGAATCAAATCCTGCTAGAGCACAACACCCTTGAAGTGGAAGGACTGGGTTTCTAGTCCCACAGGTGCTCCTTGTGCCCTTGGGCACGCCTCAGGAACAAAAACACAGATTGTGAGCCCTTTGGGGACAAGGGAAAAATATATATACAGTACCTGAATGCACACTGCTTTGACTGGTAGAAAATCAGTATATAAGCTATTCTAATTCAACCATTTCCTCCACATGGGACTTGATATCCTCCACTTGTCTACTGAACTTGATCAATTGCCTGTATTTCCTGGCTCAGGCTGACAATCTCCCCATGCAGGCTTCCCAGCTCTGATTTCACATTGTACAATCAAGTGGTGGAACTCACCAGGTGTAATCTGTGCATTTGTCTCTGTATCAGACTCTGAAGCACTGTTGTGTTTTTACCAATCTCCAGTCCGTGGCCCTCAGGGCTGGCCCAAGGGTTTCTGCCACCCCAGGCAGAAATCCTGGCTGTCCTGCCCTAAGGAGAAACCCTGGCTATGCCAGCCCTCCCTCCTAGGTCAAGCTGCTGCCCCTCTCTGCTGCTGATTCCATCTTGGGAGGAGGCAGTGGGGGGTGGCAGCAGCAGCAGTACTTTAAAAGCAGTGGCTTTGTGCTGCCGCTTTGTTGCCCGCAGCAGCACATGTCCTGCCACTTCTGACCTCCCTCTGACAGTAAAGTGATTGCGTAGCTTACTTAGTAGACTGATTGACCCTGGAAGCCATCTACCCTCACCAGCCACCATTTTGGGTGCATTGTGGCATGCCTTCCTGGTCCCAGGGTAGGCATATGTATTTAAGTCCACCAGGTGCTTTTTGGAAGCCATATAACATATGCCCAATTCAGGGGAGGTCGCAAACCACTGCTCCTGTGTTTTTGAGGTTCAATTATGATGTTTATCACTCAATATTCAGGCGAGGAGGGCGGAGCCTTTGGCTTAGGTGGCCATCATCGCAAGTGACATCACTTCCTCTGCTCTATCCAGGGTTTTATGACCTTCCAGCTTCTCAAGTATTTTGGCTCTGTTCAGGTGTTTTAAGCCTTGCAGCCTGTCCTAGTACTGTGCTGGTTCTCTTCAGGTGTTTTAGGGCCTTGTTACCTGTATAGGTGCTGCGCTAACTTTCTTTGAGTGCTGTACTGCCCACTTGGGGTTACCAAGTGCAGTGGAAGGATGTTACTAGTCTAAGAGTTCTGAATTCTCTCTTCAAAGTTATTTTCAAATTTCTATTACTACACTTCTTGTATATTCGTCTCCTTCATTATTTAGCCTTTTATTTTAGAGTTCATTTAGCCAATCCTGCTACTTTGATCCTCCTCTGGTGTTTTCACAGTCTATTTTGCTACTGCTGCATTGGCCTCTCTCTGCCAGGTAACCAAGTCTCCCATGGAACAATGCTGCCACCCCATGAAACCATTCCCTCTGATTTTGGGCCTTCATCACAGTATAATCTATGTTCTCTATCGAAATTCCACAGCATCTCATTCCAAGCATTCCATGAATTCTTTCCCCAGCCTTCAGGTTCCTGTGCTAAGATAAAAATTCTCAATGTCAAGACTAACTTGGAAGGACACTGCATAGCTGGTCTCGCCCCATTACCACTGCCTGATCCCATTTAACTTTGCTTACTGCTGTGTTGGCCTTCCTCTGATGTTTGATGGTTTGATGCTGCTGCTTTGACACTCTTCAGGCATTTTAGGGCCTTCTAGCCAAACTGGGTGCCGTACTGGCCTTCTTCTGATGTTCTTATACCTTTAAGCCAATATTATTGCTGCTTCAACTTACTCGAACTGCCTTGGAATTGTTCCAACAGTGTTGTATCTGTGTTACCACTCTGCCACTGTCTTGGAGTCTTTCTGCCGATGTTGGTGCCATGTTATTCCTTTGAAATGGTCTTGGTGTTCTCCAACCAATTTTGCTGCTACTTTGCCCTCTGACACAACCTCAGGGTATTCATTCTGCTCTTTGTGCCATTTTGCCCTTCTTATTATGCCTTGTAGTCTCCCTCTCACTGCAAGTCCCTTTGTGCATCTTCTGGTACTGTAGGGAGCTTGTGACCAACGATGGCTTGTAGTGCTGTTGCCTCTGTTACAGATACCTGCCAGCAAGTATCAAACAGATTTCATTGAAAATGGATGGAAATCCCCATTGTTGCATTCTAAAATTGCTTGCTCCAGAGTCTTCAGAGGGGTCAGAGAAGAAGAACACACAATTGATTTAGTCTATGATGATGGCAGAATGGGGTTTGGGGACAAATACTAACTGACACACATTTTTTTGGCATGGACGTTCCTAACAGTTAATAATGCTAGCTCTAAAAATACTTCTCAAAACTTGCCTACAGATCTGTTACTTTGGATGTGGATTTCAACAATGGTTGAAATTTCTTGGACAGATTATTGGAATCTTTCTGGATGTAACCAGAGAGATTCAGACTATCCATACGAGTTATATAGGTTTTTAAGTTCTCATGTGACTGATCCGTGAGCTTAGTTCATCTTGAGATACAGTATGCTTATGGATACAAGGTTATTTTCCATCAAAAGAGCTATTTGCTTTTTGAGCTGGAAGAGCTAGAAATCTTCTTGAAGTATGCCAAGAGTAAGAACTGGCAATTTGCTACCATCCTTAGAAGCCCTATTCCCAATTCCCAAGTGGAAAATCCAGCATTTGCATATGGAAATGACATCTATATGGAAATGGCAACTTTAGAAAGGACTAAATTTACACATGCATGTCCGTAATACATGGAAATTGCAAGGAGGCGTGTCAGGGGCATGGTTTGGGCATGGCCTAGGTGGGTGAAACATTTACACATGTATTCTCCATTCATATAGGGAATGCACATATACAGTTGTGGTCAAAATTATTGGCACCCTTGCATTTTAGGTATGTTGTGTACAATATAGTAAGAATTAATTGGAAATATTCCAACTGTATGTCATCATAATAGTTTACAGTTTAATAAAAACTTGATATATCGCTCTTTAATTAAATCAGAGTGGTTTATAATATAAATTACAAATTAAAATTAAATTGAAAGGAAAAAGAACTCTATTTTAAAATCAAAAGCCAAAGTCAGATGATAGTAAAAGAGGAAAGGAGCAGGTGAGAAGAGGAGGAGGAGTAGAGCTAAGTTATATTGTTATATCCAGTATTAATGGGCAGATTGTAGGCCTGGCAGAAAAAAAATGGGGTTTTAAGGCATTTTTAAACTTTGAGTAAGACATTTCAAGTCTGATCGAGGCCGATAGTGAGTTCCACAGAGCAGGACCTAAAAATTAGAAGCTAGCCCATCTAGTAGTTTTGTAGAAGGCCTGTGAAGGCGAGGGCAGATGTAAACGGAAGCCATGTACTGAATGCAGTAACTGAGGGGGGATGGGGGTGGTAACATGAGAGAAGATGAGAGGTATGTGGTGTTCCAGAGTGTAGAATTTTATGAGTGAGTGTTAAGAATTTATATTGAATCTGGTGGGTGATGGACAGTCAGTGAGATTGAATGAGTGGAGTCACGCGATCAAATGTTGAGGCATGGTGTAAAAGGTGAATTGCAGTATTTTGAATGGACTATAATCTTTTGAGCTGTTGTTGAGGTAAACGAGTATAAATAATGTTACAATAATTGAGTCAAGTAATGAATGAGTAAGGAACAGAGTCAAAATGTAGGATTCTGAGAGATATGAATGGGCTGTGTGAATTTGACGTAATGTATAAAAGGAACGTTTGACAATCGTGTTGATATGGTCCTTAAAAGAAAGAGAAATTTCTAGCACGACTCCAAGATATTGCATTGAAGGAACCAGAGGAAAAGCAATATTATCAAAGGCAGGGGAGATAGTGGGAGACAGGGAGGAGTCCAGGGAGAGAACTGAGGTTTTGGTGAGGTTGAGTCTTAAGCAGTTAGCATGAAGCCAGGTGGCTACTGAAGAAAGGCAGTTCAATATGGTCAAATCAAGTGAATGGGGATCTGAGTGAAAGAGCAGCAGGATGTCATCTGCATAATAATGCACAGAGACACCCTACTGCTGAACAATAGTGGCAAGAAGAGTTAAGAATACATAGTAAGAGAAGAGGGGCCAAGACAGAACCCTGGGGAACACCACAGGTGAGGGAAAAAGGAGAGGAGATAGACCCAGCAGAAGCAATGAAATAAGAATGATCAGTGAGGAAAGAGTGAAATCACTGTAAAACAGTATCCTGAAGGCCAGCAGAGTGAAGACGAGAGAGAAGAGGAGAGTGGTTAACCAGGTTGAAAGCCCAGGACAGATTCAGTGACACCGCAAGTGAGATTTTTCCCCTATCCAAAGAAGACCAAACTTCGTTTAAGACTGAAAGGATAACAGTTTCAGTATTGTGCCCTATTCTGAACCCCAATTGCCTGGGGTGTAGATAATTAGTTTGGATAACTGTTGGAAAACCAGTTTCTCAAGGATTTTAGAGAGAAAGGATAGATTTGATACTGGGAAGGGAAGGGTACAGAAAAACATTTTTCAGGAGCAGGTGAACTGTGGCAGTTTTCCAAAGGGATGAAAAGATTCCCGATGTAAGGCTATTAGAGAAGACTGAGAGAAGGAAAGGCAGAAGGGCAAGGGAAGGTTCAGCTATCCAGTTGGAAGCAGTGGGATCAAGAGAACAGTAGGTTTTGGATGAGGCAACAATATTTTTGTGAAGAATAGAGGAAGAAATGGAATTGAAG
This sequence comes from Ichthyophis bannanicus, assembly GCA_033557465.1. Taxonomy (NCBI): domain Eukaryota; kingdom Metazoa; phylum Chordata; class Amphibia; order Gymnophiona; family Ichthyophiidae; genus Ichthyophis; species Ichthyophis bannanicus. Next base: position 895,534,573 of record CM066032.1, on the reverse strand, counting down.
ACAGACCACGTATGAGGGTGGGGATGAGGGGGTGAAACAGGACAGGAATAATCTGGAAATACAAAAGGTTCTACCAAAGAGAAGGATGCTTAGAACTGTATAACCTTATCTTGAAAAAAGGTGGCAAGTTATTGAGCTGAAGGCTGAGACTGAAGAGACCGTGGGGGCAGAATGAGTCAGATAGGAAGCTATCCCGAATAATTTCCTTAGGTGATTATCAGCAGTGGAAATATGTTTTGTGAAATAATCACATTTAGCTACTGGCTGATTTGTATTGAGAATGCAGTTGTTGAAATGCAGCCAAGGTTGCCTGGGAGGGATTGCGATGACAAAAGCATTCAGCCCTCCGAAGTTGACAGCGAAGGAGAGATTAACCTGGGTGATACCAGGAGTTGCGGCAACAGGTGGAGCATCATCTAATCTGCTACAGTGGTGCGATAGTATCTAGAGCAGAACGATGATTATCATCTCATAGTGAGGCCTGGGCATCAATTGACTGAGAGTTAAAGTTAGCTGTATATTCAAAGGTATACAACAAAATAACGATATCTGCAACTTTTGTGTATTCTTGGCAATCTTTTTCCGAGATTTAGTTTCTTTATTTTTACTGTTCTAAATGCTGTCTTTAATTTTTGGAAAGAATACAGTAGCTGTTGATATTCATCTGTGCTCTCTGGTTTCATTCTCTATTTTGTAGGTGTTCTTTAACATAAAAATGCAGATGCTTAATATAAAAAACTAAAATAAAGATGACAATGTTGTGGTACAGCATCTTTTTTTTTTTTACATATATAGCTGAAGCCCTTGAGGCAAAAGAAGGTACAGCATGACAGAAAAAATAAAATTTAAGTCTAAAGTTCCTATTACTGATAAATTATATTGAGCTTCATTGTGAAATAGTTTGCTTGCATTGCTATTTTTTGGAGTTCTGCCAAGTATTTAATCAGAGACTTGGAAAGGGATTTACTGTACTCTAACTTATCAGGCTGAGGAACATATGGAGAACTTCTGAAAGACCAGATTGCATTGTATATTATCTGATAGTGACCTTTTGCATTGGAATCGTATGGTTAATACATTTAGGGCAGATCTGAAATAGAACTGGAGCTATCAAACATAGAATGAGGAAAGTAAAATACTGTGTTGAACTATATGTTTTCCATAGCTATAAACTGGAGATTTCTGTTAGTCTGCTTGGCCACTTTCCTTTGACTCACTGATTCTAAAGCTAAATTTTTGTGAACTCTATCAGACACCAAGATGCAAGGATCTGTGCATGTAAACAGTTAAACCTCTCTCATTACCCTTCAGGGGCTGTGTGATTGTGGGTGTGGGTATGTGTGTGTGTGGGGGGGGGGGGAATCTTAATCAGAGCCCACCAGAATGGACGCTCTTTTGGATGTAGACACTTCAGTCACTCACCTCAGAGTTAAAAACACTACCTATTCAGGTCTTGGCTGAGTAAAAACAAAACTTCTTTGGGGGTGATAAGAAATACAAATAAAATCAGCTTATAGCAATAGTCATGAATGTATACAACCCTAGAAACCTTCTAGCTTTATTCTCTGAAACTGCAATCTATTCCTTCTTTCAACTGACCTCAGTGCTATTCTGTTCGGGCAGATCGGTCTCCTTTTCTTCTTCTGGTCTTGCTGAGACCCCCTTCTCTTCTTAGTCCTTGACAACTTTGGGAACTCATAAAAGCAACCTTCAGAGGATATTTACTTTCCAAATTTTTCTACTTCTTTAAGGCCCAAGAAACCGCTTTAGGAGTTTTGAATAGGGAGCCAATGAAGAGGGGTTATGTGAGTGAGGTGACAATGGTAGAAGATTAGTCATGCAGTTGAGTTTTGAATAGATTGAATGGGAGATAGATGGCTCAGTGGGAGGCCTGTGAGGAGCAGGTTGAAATAGTCTAATCCACAGGTGATGAGTGTGTGGATAAGTTCAAGGTGAGTTACATTCAGGGATTTACAATCTAAGCTTGTACCTGAGGCAATGGAGGGTTGTGTGGCTTGCTCAAGATCACAAAGAGCAGCCGTGGGATTTGAATCTGGTTTACCTCATTGCGGACCACTGCTTTAGCCATCAAGCTACTCCTAATGTATTCGGAAAGGAAAGGACAAATTTTTCTAATATTATAGAGAATGAAATGGCAGGTGTTAGCTGTTTATTGGATATGTGCAGAGAAAGAGAGAGATCAGTCAAAGATAACTCAAAGGTTACAAGCTGAGAAGACAGGGAGGATGACAGTGCTATTCACAGAAATAGAGAATGGGGGAAGGGGAGTGGTGGGTTCAGGGAGGAACATAAACAGTTCCATCTTGACCATATTCAGTTTCAGATGGTGGTGAGACATCCAGGAAGAAATATCAGACAACAAGACTGAGATACAGACCTGGATTCCTAAAGGGATTTCAGATGCAGGGAAGTAAATCTGAGAGTTATCAGTGTAAAGATGGTACTGAAAACTATGGGAGCAGATCAGATCACTTAGTATAGAGAGAGAAGAAGAGAGGTCCCAACACAGAACTTTGAGATACACCAGCTAGTAGTGGGACAGCAGTGGTGGAGGACCACCAGAATAGACCTCATAGGAGTCAGATAGCAGTAGGCTACACAGGCCCTGGCCCACCAAATATTTGCTGCCACAGCCATGGAAAAGACCCTTCCATCTATCCACAGGAGGTCAGATCGCCACAGGCAGAACAGGAAGGGTCTTTGCCATGATCGGGGCAGGACTTGTGGCAGGGTTATGCAGAGTTTGGGCACCCCCCAAAGACAAAGGCATTACGCACCCTTGCCCTGACATTGTATACTTACAGAACAGCAACCATTTACATTCCATGTGTAAGTCATTTAAAATAAATTGTTTATGGTGTCCACATGTATGCATCTTGTTATAAGACTACCTCCTTTGAGAGTAATTTTATAAGGAACTGTGTACTTTTAGGTGCCATGTATGCACTTAACAGAGTGTTACTTTAGTCATTAATGAAGAAATGTGATCATATATGTGCATTAATGGCATCTTATAAAATCCCAACCCAAGTAAAAGTATGCACATATGCATAAGCTCATGTGTAAATATAAGTAGGCACATACCCACACAAGTTTGTGCTGCTGCTGCTGTGAGCCAAAAAAGGTCATCTGAAATGAAGTTAATACTTTACTGTAGATGACTCAATCAGGCCCAGACCCAGTCCCCCACCAACTGCTCTGAACGCCCCACCCCACAATCCACTCAAAAATAATTAGTGCCCCCAGAGTTAACCCTCTACCTCCCCCCCAATTCCCCCCCCCCAAATTATTGGTGGTCCCAATGTTATACTCTTACACTCCTCAATCCCCATAGTGGAGTGGAGGAGTGGAGTGGAATGGAGGAGTGGCCTAGTGGTTGGGGCAAGGTACTTCAGGCCGGAAGGTCAGGGGTTCAAATCCTACTAGAGGACAGCAACCTTGGGCCGGAAGGACTGGGGTTTCTAGTCCCACAGGTGCTCCTTGGGGTCTTGGGCAAGCCACTTAACTCTCCATAGCCCATGTTCCCTGTAAAATAGTTATCTCCAAGTTATAATCTCTGTTCAATGTAATTTCAGTTTGTTCAATGTAAACTGCACTGATGCAGAATAGCACAGTATATAAGAGAACATAAATAAAATAAATAAACACTGGTGGTCACAGTGGTTCCTTACCACTCACCTCCTAATCCCCCTCATAAAAAAGACTTGGGGGCCATGTTGCCAAAATCTCCCTGCCTCTAGTCTCCCCAAGAAATTTTAGACCCGGGATGCCCACCCCTCACATATCCCTAAAGTACCTTCAATCAAATGGGAGATAGGACACGTTCCTGCCTCAACACCATCGTCTTTCAAAATGGTAGTGCCTGACCCCATGCAGAACACCCTGTGATGTACTGCATAGGGTCAGTCTGCTAAACAGGCAAAAATGGCCTTATTTAACAGACTGAGCCTGCTCTCCTACAGTGCATCCTAGGGTGCCAAGCATGATGTTGGGTGCTACCATTTTGAAAGATGGTGGTGAAAGTACAGAAGCGTGTGGGCAGCGCTACTACCTCCCATCTGATCAAAGGGGTGTGGGAAGGGGTCATGAGTTGCCTAGATCTTAAATTTCTTGGGGGCGGGGGGTCAGGAGTGTGCCTGTATGGGAGGGGGGTTGCAACAACTTGGCCAGCACTTTTTTTTTTTTTTGAGAGGATCAATGAGCGATAAAGGAACATTGGGGTCACCAATGTTCAGGCAGTGATCGGGGAGTGGAGCACGAAACTGGAGCCACTGAAGATAACAATGTTCTTTTGAGGGGATTAGGGGTGGGGGGTTTCTGAATGCATTGGCAAGGGTCAAAAGTTGGTGAAATGTCAGACTTTACCTGAAATGATCGTTTTGCTCCCGGTTGCATCTTTATACCTGCTCGAAGCTGGTATAAAGATCCAGTGTAAAGAGATCAATAAACTGTACTAAATTTCAGCACAGTTTTTTACATCAAGGATCATTTAGCTATTCTTTTTGTTTCCATGTGATTAACTATGCTCTGAATTTTTCTGTGCTAGCTTGATATCTGCATTGGAAAGCAAGACTAGCATGGAAATTTCTTATATCTTGAGCCAAAATGCTGTACCAAAGCACAGTACGGTTTGCTACACTGGCCTGTATGTGAGAGGGTGGGGGAGGGATGGGGGAATTTGAGGGGATTTTGTTGTTACTTTCTTATTGTTATGCTTGTTCTCCAAGTATTCTTACTGCTCTTATGTTAAGGTTTTATCAGGTTCATGGGAATCCACCTGAGTCTGAATGTTAGGCTTCATCTCTGGCCATTTTCAAATTCAGACTGAAGACTAACCCCTTCGTCAAGGCTGCTTTTAGATCCTGATCCGCTTAGTTTCCTATGTGTGTCCTTATCTTACCCTAGATGTATTCTTGTCCTCTGCTGTTATATTGTCTGCCTTAACTAGATTGTAAGCTTTGATGAGCAGGGACCATCTTTTACATGTGTCTGTGCAGTGTTGCGTATGCCTTGTAACACTATACAAATGATCTGTAATAGCAATAGTAGTAATCTAGGAACAGTGGTGTGCATTCATATGCTTTTACTGTTATGCTATATGGCGATGTATGTTTCTGGAATGTACCTTACACATAGAAATGATGGATGAGGCATGATGCAGGTACAACCGGGCCTTGACCAAATGCAACAGTACAACTGAAAATAGGGCTTTCAGTCTCTATGTCCCCAAATGTTGGAATGCACTACCTCCAGACATTCGATCCATTGTAGACCTATCTGAATTCAGGAAGGCAATCAAATTTCACCTCTTCCTCTAATACTACTCAGCCAGCAATGGAATCTAAGTAACCCCACCTAAGAAGATATCCATTCTTAGTGTAGATATATTCCTAACCTCCAAATGATTATTGCATTTGACATAGCTCTTTGTAAATATTATTTCATGTATATAGTTCAACCCTGTTAGCCAAGTTGATACTCCTGTTCCATGTAAAACCAAACTGTCTGTTGTCTTGGTCGTTCTGTTATATTGTAAACCGCGTTGATATCGAATAGTGCGGTATATAAGCAACTGCAATAAATAAATAAATAAAATAAAAATAAATAAAACACATGAAGAAAAAAAAAGGCCTTGCTGAATATTTCAAGGGAAGTCATGAAGATGCACTGAAAGAAGGCATCATTGAAGGCGGTGACACGATGTATCAGGGAGATGATTGCTAGATGATCAGCCCCTTGAAGTAGTTGAGAACTTGGGCTTTAAAAGGCTGTTGCATCTCTTAGCCCCCAAATTACTAGGTACCTTGCAGGACCACTATCAGCATTTATTTATTTACTTTTAACAGGTGGGTAATCCCTAGCATCTAAAATCAGTTGTGCAACCAGTTGTAGGTAGAATTGGCAAAGGCAGAGAGGAAGTAGTGTACATTTCAACAAAAATATCTGGACTTTTCAGAATGCTACACACAAATATGTCTCCTGACTGCAACTGGTGGCAACTGTATGAGGCAGAGCCAGGCTAGAGGTATAGCCTGAATGCACTGTGGGGAGGTTACCAGTGAGATGAGCTGCACAGTGCATGCCTAGGTGAGGAATGATATCTATGCTTGGGCTCATATCTTAGCAGTTATAAGGGAAATGCTAGAGGGATGACAGCTAAGCCAGAGATTGATCACTGTGCTTCCTATTATTTTTTTTTAACAGATGGTAGGTTGAACATGATTAAGAAGTGAAGGAAAAGGGGTTTTCATGCTATCTGATGCATTGTTCATTTGCTGCATCTGTCAGAGACTCCTTAGGCTGCGCAGCAAGGAAAGCAGCAGTCTTGATCTGAAGCTATGATTAAGAGGTTCTATATCAAAGGAATGACAAACAAAGGAGTGACATACCAATGGAGTGAAAAATGAAAGAACAATTTTAAAGGAGTGACACAAATCCTAACCCTTGTCACTCTAACCATAACCCTAACCTTAACCCTAACCCTATCACCCTAACCCTAACTCCTACCCTAACCCTAACCTTTGTCAATCTAACTCTAACCCTAACCCATAGCCTAACCCTAACTTTTATCACCCTAACCCTAGCCCCTACCCTAACCCTAACATTTGTCGCTCTAACCATAGCGCTAATCCATAGCCTAACCCTAACCCTAACTTTTAAACTTTAACCTAACCCTAACCTTTATCACTCTAACCCCTACTCTAACCCTTACCTTTGTCATTATTTTGTTATGTCACTCCCTCGATATGTTATTTATGTCACTCTTTGTTCTGTCACCCCTTTGAATGGATCCCAGTTGAGAAGTGCCAAAAAATAACAGGTAATGTTCACTGAAGGGTGGACACAATCTCTGTAAGAAACAAGAAACAGCAGGGACACACAAAACAGGCTCAGCACTTTCTGCTTTACTTTTCAGGTTATAATTGAGACATCTTGGCATCTGATTAGAAGCCTCATTATGTTGTTTGCCTCAAGTCAAAAAGATCTGCATAGTACATTCTTAATGATGGAAGTAATAATTAAGGCAATTGTTCATTGAGGGGCTTATTTTCAACGTTTGCCCAAGGAACCTCTTGTACCCCCCTTGATGTAGCCTGCAGACACTAAAGCCTGTACTGTTACCCTCTCTGCAATTATTTTTTATGGGAGGTGCAGGGACAGGGAAGGGGGCAGGCATGAGCAAAGCATGACTAGCCACAAGTGGTGGGTTTTTCTCTTTCAAAAAGTTGGCAATCCTATTTGCTGCTACTGCATTGGCCCTCCTTTTCTGTTCTGAGTTCACTCAAACAGTGCTGCTACCCCTTCAATCCATCCCTTCCTGCCTTTGGGTCCTTCATCACATTGTGTCCTTTGCTCTTAATCTAAATTCAACAGTGTCTCATTCCAAGTGTGAATCCTTCCCCCAGGCCAGACTGAAATATTCATCTCAGTTCTTCTCCGGTGTTCTATGGCCTTTCAGCCTACCTAGTTTGTTGGCATTCTTCAAGTGCTTTAGGGCCTTGAAGCCACGCTGGGTGCTGGATTCGCTCTCTTCCAGTGTTCTTGTGCCTTCTAACCATTGCTACTGCTGCTTTCTCCTATCACGCTGCATCAGGGTCATCTGAATAGTGTTGTTGGTGCTTTACTCCTCTATCTTTGCCTTAGAATCTTCCTGTCATTGTTGGTGCTGTTTTGCTCCCAGGGTTGCCAGCTGGCTCCAGATCTGCCCGACAAGCTTGAGCCAGTCCTGGGTTTAGTCTATTACATGTAGGAATATGTAGTTCTGATTTCTTTATTGCACTCCATAAGAAAAGCAAGACTACAAGTCTCTGCATGCAATGGTGTAAATCCAGGACTGGATTAAGCTTGTTGGGCATATCTGGAGCCAGTTGGCAACCCTATTTACTCCTTTCGAGTGCTTTGGGATTTTCCTGTTGGTTTTGATGCTGCTTTGTTCTCTGTTACTACCTGGAAGGGGGGGGGGGGGTCACTGCACTTCTTGTGCCACTTTGCCCTTCTGAAAGTAGCTTCTTCTTGTCTTACTGTCACTTTTGTATCCTTTCCCCCTTTTCTGATGGTGTGGGGTGTTTGTGAAGCTATTGGTGCTAGTGCTGATGCCTCTTTTACAAATGCCTGCCAGCCATTTTCAAGCAGATTTCATTGAAAGTGGATAGAGAGTTCCACTGTTGCATCTAAAATTGCTTGTGTCATAAACTTCAATGGGCATGAATGAGATGGATGCACGACTGATTCACTGGATGACTACTAATGGACTGGGGCCTGGGACAAATACTGACCGACATGAAAATCATTGTCATGCACACTGTTCCCTCTAAGCTGTGCACGCGTGCGCGCGCACACACCTTGCCGAGTGAGCACACATATTTTACAACAGAGCGCACAAAAATTACGGTTCTGATTCTGATAGAAAACAACACAGACGTTCTTAAAATTGAAAAGTTGTTGTGTATTTATGGTTTTCACAAGTTCTACAATATTTTCTAGTGCAATCAATGTGGTGTACATACTGTATTCTGACTTGTAGTCAAATTTTAAGGTATATAACTCCGAGTGTCGTTATGTGGCGCACAAAAATTTAACCTTTCTTCAAAAGCTGCACAGCTGATATTTTATGCACACACAGCCTACAGAAAATTAGAGGGAACATTGGTCATGCACATTCCTAAACTTCATGAAAAAGCCTCACAGTAAGCAGCACAGCGGTGACTAAAATGAAGCTGCATACATTACTCTTGCTCGGAAAGAGGCAGAACAGCCCCACAGCTGCTTCAAAATGTTGGCGCCCTAGGCAAGCCTTAAGCCAAACGACACCCTTGCTGTTAGACGCCATTGTTTAGCTTTGAATACCCTGTTCCTTGCTGATCCCCAGAAGCTGCCGTCCTACATTGCCTAATGGTTGGGCCGGCCCTGGAAACACAGCTGATGTATGCATGTAGATGCTTAATTTATAATCCATCCATATGCTTTGGGCTAAATCAGGGACTATAGATACTATAGTACACTGCAAATGACATCTCAAACCAGAACTAACAACAGCTCTCACTCCTGTAACTGAGTAAAGTGGCAACTCTGTGCTGACAGCCTACTACTGCTACTACTGATCATTCAGAGAAATGTAAGAGACAGTCCCTGCTCGTCAGAGCGTACCATCTAGTCAAGAGGGAAGTCATGTTTCGCTCTCTGCATCAGGGGATTGACTTTGCATCTCTGTTATTTATGCTGCAAAACCTCTCTTTAGAAAACAACTGTAGCACGGGTTTTAGTAAGTCATACTGCAGAACTCGTTGAGAGGTTTCAGCCTTGAGTGACCTTGTTTTATAAAAGCAACATATACAGGTATACGCCTTTATTAAATTGCCTTGTAGAAGAATCCCCAATAGTGAACGGATGCTCTCTCACAGGTAGAAGCAGCTTTCTGCGTGCACTCTGTCCAGCACATGCGTATCTTATAAAGCAGGCATGCATCTTGGAATTCTGCCTCAGCTTTGCCCAAATGCTGTCCCCATGGATGCCTACACAGGCTCCACATAAAAGCTCATGTGCTTTTGTCAGCAAACATGCTTGTAAATGTGCATATATGCATGCAATTTTATAACGGCCATTTCCTGAGTGTAAAATATGATTAGCAAACAGAAGATGCTTTATTACATTACCCCCAAATATTTAGTATATTTGGTCCTTGGCTTCATACAGCATTTGAAAAGAAAATCATCATTAGCTTGTGCGCTGGAAATTTTAAAAGCAGCTAAAATGTGCACCCAGATGACCTGTACAAAATTGAGCTTCATGCTTGCTAATATATTTAAGAATATTAAAGAAAATGTCTGATCTTATCTTAATTTAATAAAAATCCAGATTTATTAACAAGCTTATAATAGACATTTTAATACAATGACATGTCCAGTGCCTTTCGTATGCTTTGCAACGACAGTTCTATGGTGCGGTATCCTTGTTCTAAAACAAATATGCAGATGGTGATAAAAGCTTTAACAAAGTCATAAACATTGAGGCAAAAAAGAGGAAAAAAGATGACAATGCAGTGACGTATGTAATGTTTTGCTAAAGATTCCAAAATATTTCTTAAAAGCATTCTGTTTCCAATTTGCAATTTATCATGTTGATCTTAGAACTGGATGCTTAGTGTGCTGTTTGAAGCGATGTTGATGCCAGCTTGGCACCGTTGTAAGTGAAGTAAATCATGGGAGATGGCCTTAGAAATAAAATGTAAATGCAAACACTCTTTATTCCACTCCGATATCTGATGTCAGTTCTGATGATGAGCATTTGATAAGAATGTATTAAGGCAGAATTGGCAAACCAGGTTGATTGCTTCTTTGCGGAGAGTTAGTCACTCACTCAGATGATGTGGTTCTACAGTAATTGCCTTCGGAAACTTAAGGTCAACGGCCACATGTTGAATGTTTTTATACTACTCAGGTTATTCTCTATCATTTCCATGTGATTTAGTCGAATACGCTCTGAGTCTTCATTCCTGTGGTAATTTATAGATACCCAAAATATGTCCTGAAATGCCTTGCTGACAATGAAATAAATATTTTAGAGGAGGGTTGATAAAACATTTGTGAAACAAGCTCATTTTTTTTCTCTCCACATAATGGAACAATCCAAATATAAAGCTTTATAACAATTGTTATATCCACACAGCCTATGGATTCATGGCCCTATGTGATCTAATCCTCTTATCCGCTCCAGATCCCTTTCCTCTAATTCAAAAACTAAGCACAAACAATCTGTTTGAGAGATTATTCTTTATGGTTGCAATATAAGTTAAATACACAAAGAATTTTAACAAAAGCATAGAACATAAACACTTATTATTATACATACCATAGGTCCATGCCTTTGCTGGAACACACAGCTCACACTCGTACCTTCTTTACTGGCCAAGGTCTACCTGGGGCTCTGCAACTACAAACCTGAAACAACACTTCACTGGGAGAATATCACTTTACTGTGCATTGTGTAGCTTGACATTTCTAGAACTCACTTGTATATTATCTTTTTCCTTTGCTTATTTTATATCTAAGTAGGCTTATTAAGAGGAGTGTCCTTGAATATGTGATGAATACTTTTTATATATTATAATGACTATTGCAAGTACGGACTATATATTTTTTATTAGATTATATTATAAGGAAGCTATTGCCATGTAATGCTTGAAGTCAAATTACAATTGACTTCACTAGACTACTACTAATACTGTTGTAACTGTGTTACATATTTGGCTTTTATGCAGAGGATCCTGGATGTGGATCAGGGGGGGCTTCTGCACTGGGATATGTGTGGAAGCCCTCCTTGTAGCATTATTGGATCAAGGGTATTTCTGGATGGATAAGTGTGTTTCAGTGCTGCTGATCTCATTAGACTTATCTGTGGCGTTTGATTTGGTAGAAGGGTATCTATTGTTGGAAAGGTGTGGGGGTTGGGTATTGGGGGGAAGGTCTTGGACTGGATATTCTCTTTTATGAGTGGCCAGCGTTTTCGAGTACAGGGGATGGATAGGAAGACACAAATGTATGGTTGAGAGTAGGGAGTACCTAGGGGCTGCAGAACACCTTTCTGATTTAGGGGGCCAAGCTCCGTCTTGCCTCCATCCCAAGCTCCACCATAACTCCATCCCTAGCCCACCACAGCTTTCCCCTCCTGTTCTACCCATGGGGATCCCATCTCCCACGGGCAGAAGAGAAGAGAATATCTATGATCATGGCAGATTCCTCCCATCTGCCCATGGGAAATCGATCCCCGTGGGCAGAAGGGGAATGCTTCCATGATTGCGTAAAGGCTCCTTTGGTCTGCCTGGGGGGATTTCCTGCAAGCAGACAGAAGAACTCTTTGCTATGATTGCAGCAGCCTTCTAATAACATTTTGCAACAACTTTAAGATCTTCCAGCTTTTTATTTTAAAGCCCAAAATATGATGGACAGGAAAAAAATGAAAGGCTTTGACCCATATCTTAATATAAAACTAAGTAAATTGAGATGCTTTGTCCCTTCTTACCCCTTGCACATTTACTGGCTTACTGCCATTTAATACATTATGACAAATTTATTTAGCTATCAAGTGAGCATTTCCACAAGTTTCAATACTTAGTACAGTATATTAATATGTTCTCCTTCTTGAGATCTGCTCTCTAAATAGCAGATTTAATATTAAACTTAAATATTAAACTATCTATATAATCCACACAGCCTTATAATGCTTCAATAAAATTGTGCTGACCTGTTAAAGAGCTATTCCTTGTTTGCTGTTACTGCTCACATGATGATGACAGCAGAAAACTCACTTCTAACATTCCAGGACCAAATGATATGAAATCACAACACATCCATCAATAAAACAACAAAATAAACACAAGACAGGGGATTATGGGTGCCATTTTAAAAAGCTTAGACATGATTTGGACATCTGAGAACATGAAAACGTGCATGCAGATGACCAAATGGTGGAGATGTCCTTGCAGCCATTTTACAAGTGATTTTTTTAAGACTTCTCCACTGTGGGAACATCCAGAAAGGCAGGAGCTAGATGTCCCAAATCAATTTCAGAACCCTCTGAGATGTCTATGACCGCCTCCAAATTTAGACCTACTCCAGGCACGAATAGGAATCAGAAAAGTGCTTGTTTGGGCACTAAAACATCTGGAGGCTATAGAGCAATTGGAACTCCACTATCCTTACTTATTTATTTATTTATTGAACAGCTCTTTTATACCTCTCCTTCCAGCAATCAGGGGCGGTTTACATTGAACAATAACAAGAAGATACATAGAACATTGAACAGCTTAATAACATCATTGGAACCAGAGAACTAGTTAAAACAAACTATATACATAATAGATGAATCCAGAACTATGTACATCCCAGTATACTTTAAAGAAGGTATAGTGGAAACTGTGTTTCTTAGCTATTTAAATGAGATAAATGTTTCGCACATAGTACTCTTCACAACTGCAATGATATTTCTTTTTACTGGGAAACTTATCTTGTGTTTGAACCACTGCAGCATGTCTCTTAGACGTCCCTGGTACTAATATTATGCCGGGGATGTCGATGTGGACTGCCCTGCCTACATTCATATCAGGCACATTCACATTTGTGAAATTGTGTCTAAAGTTTGGGTTTGGACATCTCAGATAGCACGTGGACGTCCTTTGTAAAATGTGCCTTCACGTGAAGCAGTCATTGGCTGGATAAGCATCATTAGCTAGGTGAAGTAGAAAAATAGTGGGGAAAAACTGAATGGAGATCACAGTTTGTACATGTTAATACAATGAAGCAAGCCTTTTTGCAGGATGAAAATAAATAAAGCAAGGAAAAAGAGGCTGCTATGGTTTTTGAAAGAAGTTGTTAAAAAGATAAACAAGAAATAATAAACAACATAGCACCAACATACCTCAGCACACTGATAAACATACAGCAACACACAAAAACAAAAAGAGACAACTTAAAAAACGTTCTATCTATTCCAAAGAATGTAAGAAAAGCAAATCAATCAATAACCAACAGAGCATTCTCATTCTACACCCCCACCCTATGGAATAATCTACCTAACACACAAAGGGAAATCAAAGACCTAATGCAATTTAGAAAACATCTAAAAACATTCATCTTTACAGAATACTATCAATGTGATCAGCCACCATAGACCTCATATATATCACAGGTCAACACCCCAGTGGCATTCTCAATACCCTAACTGTTGTTACACACTCTCTTCTCATAACTATACCATATCACCTCTGACTACGAATGATTATTCCTCATGTAAATAGTTATTGCATGTCATTGTTATTTCATTGTTATGGTTATCTGTAACTATCCTCTATAATTGTTCCCTGTAAACTGCCTCGCACAGTAGTTAAAATGTTCTCTGTAAACTGCTCTGATTACCTTGACAAAGCGGTATATAAAAACAAATAAATAAATCACAGAAAGAAGAAGTCAGGCAACAATATCTGGAAAATCTAAAAAGCTGCTAAAGTATAAAGGAAAGCAAAGATTTTAACTGAAGAAAAAATAACTAATATAGTGAAATGTGGTAAATACGTTTTAAAAATGTGTTAGTGATAGAAGAAAATGTAAAAGTGTCATTGTATGACTTGAAAGAAAAAGGAAGGAATATGTAGAAGCTGATGATTTTAAAGCAGAGTTGTTAACCAATATTTGTGTTCAGTTTTCGCAAATGAATGACTGAGGATAGGACCCAATAAGCAAAGACCAATAGGAATGAAAGTGAGGTAGACCATAAACTATTTTCAGAAAACTGTGCTTGTGATGAGCGAGCTAAACTAAAATTAGACAAGCAATTGAGCTAGATGGGATACATTCGAGGGTACTGAAGGAAGTTAGGGAAGTTCTGGCGGTTCTACCACCTGACCTCTTGAATGCTTCCTTAGAGTGAGGAGTGATTCATGGAGCACTGGAGTTGGGTGAATGTGGTTCCTCTTTGGAAAAGATAAAGTAGGGAGACTGCTGGGAAGAACAGACCATAGTAATGAGTAATTGATAGATTTACTGCTAAAATATAGGATTGTACAATTTCTAGAGTTCAATTGATCACTTTATTGAAAGGAAGCAGGGTTTTATTATTTATTTATTTATTGATTGATACCTCAACCATCAAAAAATTACCCCAGAAGATTTACACAATATACAACCATCATTGATATCAATCCACCATCAAAAAATTAAGCAAGAAGATATACACAACATACAACATAAATGAAGTAATTTCAGAAGCCTTGCAGAATATCTGCACATATAAATAGTAACCTCAGAATGCTGTTTTTTACATGTACGGGTGGCCCAGGATGTCCAGATTCAAATGGGCGTGTCTTGGGTGTGCCAGAAATTATTTATATGAGTATCCATAGGGAATAGAGGAGTAGCCTAATGGTCAGAGCACTGCCTTAGTAATCACAAGGCCAGGCTTCAGTTCCCACTAGCACTCTTTGTAGCCTTGGGCAAGTCACTTAACTCTTCATTGTCTTGGAAGAAAGGCCTGGCAATCTACTTTCAGTCACACTATCAGAGAAACCCAGGGGCTGCTGGGTCTCCTGGAGTCAGCATTGACTCAAAGGCACACATAACATGTATTTCTGACAATGATATCTATGATAAAGCCAAGGTAAATAGTAAGTGGTGCAAAGAAGACCTTAAGAGCTTTTTAGATTCATATGATTGC
Organism: Ichthyophis bannanicus; assembly: GCA_033557465.1. Lineage (NCBI taxonomy): Eukaryota > Metazoa > Chordata > Amphibia > Gymnophiona > Ichthyophiidae > Ichthyophis > Ichthyophis bannanicus. Next base: position 895,519,348 of record CM066032.1, on the reverse strand, counting down.
CATCTCTTGAAGAAATACCCAGAAGCTTGCTTGTTAACTACTTTAAATTCAATTCACAGTATTTTAAACTCACATCTGGAAGGAAATGGCAACCAATGAAGCTCCCATATACTGGGTATAATATGACCAAGCAGCTTCATGCCCTAAAGCAAATGGGAAGCTATGGTCTATACACATTGCAGTCACTGGAATTGGGTATTAGGAAGTCTTCTAAGAAGAGACTTACAATAATTAAGGCATGTAAACACTAGTGCATGAATAATGGTTATTAAATCAGTTTTCACTATGTCTGGAAGCAAATTTCTAATCCACTTAAGCTGAAAAAGGTTAATTTCACCATTGATGAAAACTAAGAATGCAGTGAAAGTGCTGAGCTGATGATTTTGACCATGATTTTTACCTCTAAACAAAGAGTAACTGGGTTATCTTCAGATGCAGTCATTGGAAATCCAAATAACTTCATATTTTTGCAGACTGAAAATTATACTTTATTCTCTTGCATGCAATTTTTGATCAGGTGCATATATTTATAAAACTCCTCCAGTCTTTCTGGGTCTTAGAGCCCCATGCAAAAAGGGGCATGTTGGCCCATCCTGGCGTCCAAAATCCAGATGGTCCAGATCTGCACCCGATTCTATTCCTGTGGGAGCTAGATGGTTCTGCGGGATTAGAATCAGGTGCAAAGGGTTTGGACAGGCAGGTCGTGCCCCGATTCAGGCCCCTTGGATGTCCTGCTCCCTCCCTATCCAACCCTGCCATGGCTCCTGTATGGAGCCCGGTGCCATGGCATCCCATCGCCATGGCACTGGGATGTCATTCAGTAGCCACACTGGGCCAAGAATAGCTTGCTTTCTTGAACAGGCCTGCCGAGGCTGAAATCAGGCTGCAGGGAATCTTCTGTTTTTACTAAAGAAAATCCTGGAGAAGGACCATCTGTAATTGACAAATATACAAATGGAAATGGTGTAGATACCACACCATTCACAGAAGTGCTGTGTTAGAACAGTTTGTAAAACTGAAAGTGGACAAGTCTATGGGATCAGATGGGATACATCCTAGGATACTGAAAGAGCTCAGAGATGTTTTGGCAGGGCCTTTAAAGGATGTTTTTAATACATCCTTGGAAACAGGAGAAGTTCCACAGGACTGGAGAAGGGCTGATGTGGTACCTGTTCACAAAAGTGGTAATAGGGAAGAAGTGGAAAACTATAGGCCTGTAAGCCTTACCTCGATGGCGGGAAAAGTAATGGAGGTGCTCCTGAAAGAGAGAATAGTGGACTTTCTCAAAACCAATAGGTTGCATGATCCGAGGCAACATGGTTTTACCAAAGGACGGTCTTGCCAAACAAATCTGATTGAGTTCTGTGACTGGGTGACCAGAGAACTAGATCAAGGGCATGTGATGGATGTGATCTACCTAGATTTCAGCAAAGTCTTTCATACTGTTCCTCATAGGAGACTTATCAATAAACTCAACAGCTTGGGGATGGGTCCCAAAGTGGTGAACTGGATCAGAAAATGGTTGACTGACAGATGACAGAAGGTGACGGTAAACGGAACTGACTCAGATGAAAGGAAGGTGATTAGCGGTGTGCTCCAGGGTTCAGTCCTGTGACCGGTATTGTTAAATGTATTTGTGAGTGATACTTCTGAAGGAATGAATGGAAAAGTCTGTCTTTTTGCAGGAGCACGAAAATTTGCAACAGAATGGACTCCCCTGAGGGAGTGGAGAACATTAGGAAAGATCTACAAAAGCTGTAAGAATGGTCTAATACTTGGCAGTTAAGATTTAATGTAAAGAAGTGCAGTGTCATGCACTTGGGATGCAGAAATCCAAGGAAATTGTATGTGATAGGGGGCGAGAGATTGGTGAAGCAGGAGAAGGATCTCGGAGTGTTTGTTTCTGAGGATCTCACTGTGGTCAAACAGTGTGATAAGGCGGTGGCCAAAACCAGAAGGATGCTGGGTTGCATACAGACCGGAATTACCAGAAGAAAGGAGGAAATACTAATACCACTGTACCACTCACTGGTGATGCCTCATTTGGAATATTGTATTCATTTTTGGAGACCATATCTTGCAAAGGATATAAAAAGACTGAAAACGGTTCAGAGGAAGGCAACTAAAATGATTTGGTGCCTGCACCAGAAGACATATGAGAAGAAACTTGAAGACCTAAATATGTATACTCTAGAGGAGAGGAGAGGCAGGGGAGAAATGATTCAGACCTTTAAATACTTAAAGAGTATTAATGAATAAACAAACCTTTTTCAAAGATGGGGAAGCTGCAAAACTAGTGGACATAACATGAAGCTTCAAGGGATAAACTGAAAGGCAATGTCAAGAAATACTTTTTCACTGAAAAGATGGTGGATGCTTGGAATATCCTCCCAAAGGAAGTGGTGGGGGCAAATACAGTGACAGAATTCAAAATGGCATGGGGAAGACACAATTGATCCCTTTATAGCAACAGGATAAAATCAAAATAACCTTAATTGCTTCTTATATCTCAACGAATAGAGGTGACCTGCATGTAGCAGTGGGTACACCCCTAAACAAAGGCATGGGGAGGGGTGACCTGCACAGAGAAGCTGGTGCACCTACTCTTGGCACCTGGCTGGGCAGACTAGATGAACCATGATGGTCTTTATCTTCTGCCATATACTATGTTATTATGTTACTATGTAAGTGATCACTGCAAACCACCTCAGAGATTTGACTGAAGATGACATAATTGTCTTGGATTAACTGCAGCATTTCAAAATTGTTAGATAATGGGCAGAGGACTGTACAGTGGCTCCACTTTTTTCAGGCTCCTGTTTTTACCCCATGGATTTACAGGGTTGTTTTCCTTAGGGAAATCAATTCCCTGAAATAAGGGCAAAAGTAGGACTGGATCAGTCTATTATGTTAGATCTATCAAACACTATTTGGATTCAAGCCTTACAGTCCATCATTCATTCACTTATACTAAATCACTTGGATTATTCTAATTCATTGTCTTTTGCAGTATCAGATAAAATGTCTTCATCTAATCCAAAATGTAGCTGTTAAATACTTTATTCAGAAAGGACAGGGTAGGAAGAAGGGGAGGAGGAGTGGCACTACATGTAAAAACTATTATTAAAGCTTTGGAATTACAGAGCTTAAAAGGGAGAGAGGAGGCATTGTGGGTTAAACTAGAAAGAGGGAAAGAGAAATCTATTTGCATTGGTGTGATATACAGACCTCCCTAGCAAAGTAGTCAAGAAGGCAAAGATTTAAAAGGAGGAGGAAATAGCCAATGCAATAAAATGGGGGGATAAGACATTTTTCAGATATATTAGTGAGAAGAGGAAGGGCAAAAGTGGTATTGTCAGACTCAAGGGTGCAGGGGGGGAATATGTGGAAGCTGATAAGGATAAAGCGGAATTGCTTAACAAATATTTTTGTTCTGTGTTCACAGATGAAGAACCAGGAGCAGGACCTCAGAAAGCATCCACAAATAGGAACAGAAGCAAGGGACATCTTGAACAATTTTCAGAAGACTGTGTTCGTGAGAAACTAGCTCAACTTAAAGTAGACAAAGCAATGGGACCGGATGGGATACACCCTAGAATACTGAGGGAACTTGGGGACGTTCTAGCAACTCCACTGACTGACCTTTTCAATGCCTCGTTGGAGTTGGGAGTGGTGCCAAAGGACTGGAGAGAGGCTCATGTGGTGCCTTTACACAAAAGCGGAAGTAAGGATGTGGTTGAAAACTACAGGCCGGTTAGTTTAACTTCGGTGGTGAGTAAATTATTGGAAACGCTGCTGAAAGAGAAAATAGTGAGGTTTCTGGAGTCCAGCGGATTACAGGATCCGAGGCAGCATGGATTCACCAGAGGCAGGTCTTGTCAGACAAATCTGATTGATTTCTTTGACTGGGTGACCAGGGTGTTGGACCGAGGGAGAGCTCTAGATGTGGTGTATTTAGATTTCAGTAAAGCCTTTGACACTATTCCTCACAGGCCACTTATAAACAAACTGAGCACCTTAGGGATGGACCCTAAAGTTACTGCTTGGGTTAGAAATTGGTTGGGTGGGAGGTGACAAAGAGTACAAGTAAATGGAGCTCACTCTGAGGAGAAGGATGTTACCAGTGGTGTGCCCCAGGAATCTGTCCTTGGTCCGATTCTTTTTAACATCTTTGTTAGTGATATAGCGGAAGGGCTGTCGGGTAAGGTTTGCCTCTTTGCAGATGATACCAAAATCTGCAATAGAGTAGACACCCAGGAAGGTGTAGATAACATGAGGAGGGATCTAGCTAAGCTTGAAGAATGGTCTAGAATTTGGCAGCTGGGATTTAATGTTAAAAAATGTAAGGTTATGCATTTGGGCTGCAGCAATCCAAGGGAGCAATACAGTATAGGAGGTGAAGTACTTTTGTCCACTAAAGAAGAGCGGGACCTAGGCGTGGTTGTGTCTGATGATCTTAAAGTAGCTAAACAGGTAGAAAAGGTGACGGCAAAAGCTAGAAGGATGCTTGGGTGCATACGGAGAGGAATGGCTATCAGAAAAAAGGAGGTGATAATGCCTCTGTATAAGTCGTTGGTGCGACCTCATTTGGAGTATAGTGTGCAATTCTGGAGACCGCACCTTCAAAAGGATGTGAACAGGATGGAGTCGGTGCAGAGGGTGTCTACTAAAATGATTAGTGGTCTTCATTATAAAGCATATGAGGACAGACTTAAGGATCTTAATATGTACACCTTAGAGGAAAGGCGGGATAGAGGTGATATGATTGAGATGTTTAAATACCTCCGTGGCATAAATGTTCAGGGAGAGAGCCTATTTCAATTGAAAGCAAGTTCTGCTATGAGGGGACATGGGATGAGGGTGAAGGGAGATAGATTCAGGAGTGATATGCGGAAAAATTTCTTTACGGAAAGAATAGTGGATCCATGGAATAGTCTCCCAGTGGAGGTGGTAGAGATGAGGACAGTAACTGAATTCAAAAAAGCCTGGGACCAACACAGAGGATCTCTAAAGGTAAAAAGTGGACTGTTGTAGTTCTTGATATGGAAGGACAGACTAAATAGGCCATGTGGTCTTTTTCTGTCATCATGTTGCTATGTTTCTATGTTAAATTACTTGATAATGCCAAATGTTTAGACCATGCTACTCCTTTACTGATTGAACAGCATTGGTTGCCAGGCATCAATCAGATCAAATCTAAAATTCTTCTACTTTCTTAGCATGCTTTGTATGCTGGACTTCCACATTAACTTTTCCATCACTTAATACCCTATTCTCTGACATGGCATCTACATATTTCTCAGATACATCTGTTAGTAGTCCCATACCACAGTGTGTTTAAATTAGTTTGGACCACAGTTTCTGCTTTTGCCCTCCAAGCCCTGGGTCAATGGAACTCTCTTGCCCATAGATGACAGAACTGGAAGTTCCTCAAGAAAATTTAAAAAAAAACATAGAAAAGCTGTTTTTTTTAATTTTTTGCTTATCCTATGCTGATTGTTTTCCCCCATGTTATTAATACAGGTCTAGAGCTGGTGCAAATGCCTGCATGTAGATTTCTAAAAAAACCCCCAAAACCTCTAAATTATATTATTTTATAATTTATGTGTGCAATTTTGCTCTCGCCTCTGCTTTTCCCAAACTCCACCCCCTGCGCATGCTCACAGTGAAAGTATGTGCCATTGCATTTATGCACATATTTACAGAACGGGGTGCAGCTCAAGCATGCTCATTTATGCAAATAATTGACCACTTATGCACAGAAGACTAAAATATCCCCATCTGCATGTGTTCTTGCCCTCTAAATCTTGGCAGCTCCTTATGAAATTACCTCATAAATGCCTGCTCATAGGCAGTGCACTATATCCCCTCAAGGGTCTTAGAACTTTAGTTGGCTTCCTTTTGATGATGGGTAGATGTTGCCTGAAGTAGAGATGATAAGCTATCCTTATTCTCTTTTTTATTTTCTAAGAGCTGACCCTTCAAGCCATTTGCTTGACTGAATGGTAGGTTTGCTTGAAAATGTCATCATTCAAAACAAATCCAATGTTTATTTGAAAACTGGGCTCCAGGCAACTAAACTCTTATAGATTTTGCCAAAAAATAGCTTTGCTCTGCGTGTGTATGTGTGTATGTATGTATGTGTGCGTACGCGTGCGCTAAATGGTATTTTATTCTGGATAGTAAAGACTTTGCTTCTGCTGCCATGCAGTGGATTCTTGTGGTGCACACTTCATCGTCCTAAAATGCATAAGTATGCTCATTTAAAAGTTCAGTGTTACTCACTTTCCTGTGGGTTTCTGTGAATTGCTGTTAAATTTTATTGCTGCCTCTGTTTTAGATTTGCAGTAGTGTGATGTCAAACCTCACAAATGACTTTAAATAAACTGGGGGCTATTGTAAAGTGGAAAACAATGGAGGAGCTGTCTTATGGTCCAGTGGATGGTGGGAGAATTTGAACTAGACTTGCTTATTCATGCTGCCTTCGGATGCACTTTTAGGTTTTTGCTGATTTTAAATGGTAAAAGCAGGGTCTACCGATACTATTTTTATGCATTTTATTAACTAGCTGTTTTAATATACTGCCTTATCTTAGAACCAAGGCAGTTTGCAATTAACGGGTCAACAAACTGTTACAAGAAACAAGGTCCTAAACTTGGAGGAGAAACAGTTATGTTAGGTTATTTATTTATTTATTTGTTACATTTTTCTATACCGCCCCTTCCAGAGATCGGGGTGGTTTACAGATAACTTAACATGTTACATGAAACAGTTTTGTAACTTTACATTATAACATTCAAACTTTTACATTATAACTTTTTACATTATAACATCTGAACTTTTATATTATAATTTTACATTATAACTTTTGAATGGTTTTAGGTCTTAACATGTTTACACTACATACAGACTGTTTGAAGGCAAATGAGGCTTATTGTAGTTTAGTTAGCTGGGTTGTGTTCACCTCAGGGGAGATTAGGTGGTAGTCAGTCGGCACTGTGTGAGTGAGTGGTTTGTCTGTGAGTTTAAGTAGGGTTGTGTTGTGTTTTGTGTTCCATAATGTGTGGTGAATAGGTGTGTTTTGAGGGCCTTTTTGAACTGCTGGAGGTCTTTAGTTGAGTGGATTGATAGGGGTAGAGTGTTCCAGAGGGATGGGGCGGTGTATGTGAATGCCCTTGAGCTTGTACATATTATGCATTGAACTTTGAAATACTTTAAAATACTTCAAAATACCACCATCTTTTGGGATGCATATTCAAGAACCAGGAATGGGCTAAACCTTTTCATATGAAAATATCCCAGGAAAGGGAAAAAACAGAGCTCAAGCACCCCAAAGTTGCAGAATCAGTGACCACAAGGACGTAAAGGGTAGTGGGGGTTGGTGACTCTCTTCTGAGGGGTACTGAGGCATCCATCTGCCGACCAGAGTTGGTGAGGTGTTCTGTCTGCCAGGTGTCAAAATCTGATATATTATGGAGAGTTTGCTGAGACTCATCAAGCCTATTTAGTGTTATCCGATGTTGCTTATCCATATCGGCACAAATAATATTGCTAGATATCCCTCTGAGAGTATCAATAGTTGCTTCATGGCTCTGGGGCAGAGGATGAAGTAAATATGTGAACAGGAGGTGTTCCCTTCAGTCCTCCCTATTACTGCTACTACTGAACATTTGTATAATGCTACAAGACGTACGCAGCACTGCACAGACATATATAAAAGGCAGTCCCTGCTTATCGGAGCTTACAGTCTAGTCAAGACAGTCAATACTGTAGTTGTAGATATTGGATACATCTAGGAAGAATGGTAAGGAAACACAAAGGCGATTAGGTGAATCAAGATCTGAAAGCGGTAGTGAAGAAGTGAATTTTCAGCCTGGATTTGAAAAGGGTCAGGGATGAAACCTGACATACAGACTCAGGTAGTTTCTTCTAGGCATAAGGAGCAGCAAGGTGAAAGGAGCGAAGTCTAGACTTAGCAATAGAAGAGAAGGGCACAGATAGAAGTGATTTGTCAGAAGAACGGAGTTCACAAGGAGGGATGTAGGGAGAGATAAGAGAGGAAAGGTAGTGAGGAGCTGCAGAGTGAATGCACTTATAGGTCAGCAGAAGAAGTTTGAACTGGATGTGGAAATGGATAGGGAGCCAATGAAGTGACTTGAGAAGAGGGGTAATATGAGCATGATGAAGTTGGTGGAAGATTAGCTACGCAGCTGAGTGTTGAACAGATTGAAGGGGAGAGAGATGATTCAGAGGGAGACCAGCAAGGAGAAGGTTACAGTAGTCAAGATGGGAGGTGACTAAAGAGTGGAGAAGTATCTTAGTAGTGTGTTCAGAAAGGAATGGACAAATTTTGGTGACATAGAGAAAGAATAAACAGATTTTAGCTATCAGTTGGAAGTGTGTGGAGAAGGAGAGAGAGAGAGAGAGAGAGTTGAAGAAAAACAAAGGTTGTGAGCTGAGGAAACAGGGAGGAGTAGAGAGTTATCCACAGAAACTTAGAAAGGAGGAAGGGAGAGGAGGGTTTGGGGGGGGGGGAATAAGAAGCTCCATTTTGGCCATTTATTTATTTATTTAACACTTTCTATATACTGCTTTTCTGGATAGTCAAAGTGGTTTACATAAAACAGCAATGTGAACTCAGTTGAGTTCGGAAATACTATGAACAATGGCCATGTTCAATTTCAAGCGGTGGTGAGACATCCAAGCAGCAATGTCAGAAAGGTAGGCAGAGATCTGGGTCTGGATTGCTAGAGAGATTTCAGGTGTAGAGAAATAGATCTGAGAGTCATCAGCATAAAGATGGTACTGAAAGCCATGGAAAGAGATGAGTGCACCAAGGGACCAGGTATATAGAGAGAAAAGAAGTGGACTCAAGACAGACCCTTGGGATACACCAACTAAAAGTGTCATAGCAGTAGAGGAGGATCCATCAGAACAAACACTAAAGGAGCGATGGGAGAGATAAGAAAAGAACCAGGATAACAACGAGCTCTTAAAACCAAGCGAAGACAAAGTATGAACGAGAAGGTTGTGGTCAACAGTGTCAAAAGCAACAGAAAGGTCAAGGAGGATGAGGACTGAGTAAAGGCCCTTGAATTTTGCCAGGGACAAGTCAATGGAGACTCTGGCAAGAGCTGTTTCAGTAGAATGTAAAGGACGAAAGCTATATTGTAGAGGATCCAGAAGAGCTTGAGAGGAGAGAAAGTTGAGGCAATGGTGGTAAACCGCATGTTCAAGTAGTTTAGAAATGAAGGGGAGGAGGGAGATGGGTCGATAGAAGGACAAGTAGGGTCTAGTGAGGGTTTCTTGAAGAGAGGAGTGACCATAGCATGCTTGAAGACTGCAGGAAAGTTGGAGTGGAGAGTGATAGGTTGAGAATATGAGAGATGGAAGAAACTACAGTGGAGGAGATGGAGCTAGGGAGATGGGTAGGAATAGGATCAAAGGAGCAGGTAGTGGATTTGGATGAGGAAAGAAAGTGAGTGGTTTCCTCCTCAGAGATCATAGAAAATGATGAAAAGGTAGCAGAGGTGGAGGGGGGAAGTTGGGAATGAAGAGGGGGAGGAGGGGAAGTAGCTGACCTTGTGCGGAATTGGTGTTTGATCATGTGGATTTTGTCATGGAAGTAGTCAGCCAGGGTTTGGGCAGAAAGGGAGGGAGGGATCGGAGACAGAGGCACCTTGAGGAGAGAGTTGAGAGTTGTAAAGAGATGGTGAGGGTTAGAGGCAAGAGAGTTAGTCAGATGGACATAATAGACTTGTTTGGTGAGTGTGATGGCTGACTGGAAAGAGACAAGCATGAATTTGAAGTGTAGAAAGTCTGCAAGGAGTCTCAGTTGAGTGGGCATAGGAATGTAGATAGCGGGTAGTGAAAGACAGCTGGGTTTCAGGTACAGTATGCCTCACAGGACTTGGCATGGGCAGAGCAAGAGCATCTAGAGCAGAAGAAAGTACAGGTTTATAGGAAGCTACTGCCTCATCAACAGACTCAAATGACATAGAGGAAAGAGGTGATGAGACAGTGGAGGAAAGAGCCAATGGGTCAACAGAATGAAGATTTCTAAAGAGGTTGGAGGAGACAGGGTGAGGTTGAGGTGATGAATAGTGAAGCTTAGAAGGTGATGGTCCAATAAGGGAAGAAGTGAGTTTCAGAAGTTTGAGGGTAAGCAATTGGAGAAGAATACAAAGATGAAGCAGTGGCTTTTCTGGTGAGTAGGGGCAGTAGAGCAAAGTGGAGGTTGAAAGATGAGGTAAGGGAGAGGATCTTTAAAGCATAAGTGTCCGAGGGCTTATCAACATCAATGTTAAAATCCCTAAGAATAAGGGAGGGGGAGAATGAATCCAGAAAGAAGGAAAACCATGAATCAAAGTCAGAGAGAAAAGTAGAGGTGGACTTGTCAGCTCGATAAATAACAGCTAATTAGAGAGGTAGTAGAGTAAAAAGCCAGTGGAGTGGACTTCAAAGGAGGGAAAGGGGTGAGACTGAGGCAGAAAGAAGGGTTGAAATTGACAGGAAGGAGAGAGTTGAAGTCCAATACCACCACCATTGCCAGTGGGATGAGGTATGTGGGAGAAATGATAGCTGCCATGGCAGAGACTGAAGCTGAGTCTTCTGGGAGGAGGCAGGTCTCAGTTAGAGCAAGGAGATGGAGAGAATTAGAGATAAAGAGATCATGAGTAAAAGCACATTTATTTAAGATGAAGTGTGTGTTCCACAAGGCACATGAGAAAGGGAGAGAGGAGGGGGAAAGGAGAGGATATGAATAAGATTTGAGCTTTTGCTTGAGAATCAATTCTGGGAGTGTGACAAAACTTTAGGGGGCCATGGTTGGGGTTGATATCTCCAGAAGAGAGAAGGAGAAGGACTAGAAGAGTGCAGGGCAGAGAGGAGACAGCGTGGTGGCAATGAGGGTGAGATTGTTTCAGAGAGAGAGGAGATTGCTAAATGAGAGGGAGAAAGAGGTGATGCTCAAGAGCTCAAGAGATGGAGAAAGAGGTGAAGCTCAAGAGCAGACATGAGCGATAGGTTCAAAAAGTGGGGTACCCTGAGCAAATCATTCGTAGGGCATACAATAAAGCCAAGGCTATAGATAGGAATATGCTTCTTGAGAAGAAAATACAGCCCAAAGATAGCCAGGTTGTTTGTGCCTTGACATTTTCAGCCCTTTCTAAAGATATTTCTAATATTCTTTGACGGGAATGGCATCTTGTTTCCTCTCTTCCTGCCATGGAACATAAATCCCTTACCATTTCACATAAAAGGAACCATAATTTAAAGAATATAGTTCCTTCAGCCCTTTCGAAGCCAATATCAGTTGTTAAAGCCAAAGGTCATTTCCAATACGGACGATGTTCAGTATGTCTGAATGCTCTTTCTATAAAAGATGTTTTTATACATCCGTTCACTCAAAAGAATTTTTTTCTTAATCATTATTCAAATTGTAATACCAGTAATGTTATATATTTCATTATGTGCCCTTGTAAGTTATTATATGTTGGCAAAACTACACACCCCATTAAGATGCTGGTCTCTGTAGCACTGTTTTTCAGTGGTTTCACTCTTTCCTCTCTTCTCGGTCTGGCGCGGTTCTCTCATCTTCTCCATCCGTCACTTCCTCTGACTCCTTTCCCCTATCCTGTGGGGTCCCCAGGGTTCTGTTCTGGCCCCTCTGTTCTTTAATCTCTTCCTGACCCCTCTCACACTGTTAATTCAACAATTTGGTATCTCAGCTTTCTACTATGCGGATGATATTCTTCTACTATACCACACCTCCCCTCTGTGTCCCGATCTTGCCCCACTTGACTCCTGTCTTGCTGCTATCTCCAACTGGATGACCCAAAATTGCTTACACCTCAATCTATCAAAAACCACTGCTATCTGGTTCCCTCATGGTCACCCTTCCCCATCACTGGCACCTTCCTTCCCAGGTACCTCTATCTCTCTAGTTTCCACCTTTCGGTATCTTGGGGTACTCTTCGACTCTGATCTTTCTTTTTCTGCCCACGTCTCACATGTCTCAAAGACTTCCTTCTTTTACCTTCGTCAGATTCGTGCAATCCGCCCCTTCCTCTCTCCCTCTGCTCTTGCTACCCTTCTGCTATCTTTGGTCATCTCCCGGATTGATTTCTCCAATTCTGTTTTTTCAGGCATCACCAAGTTCCAGTTGACACGCTTGCAAAGAATTCAGAATACCGCTGCCCGTCTTGTGTCCCACTCCTCCCCTAGAGACCACGTCACTCCCCTTCTACTTCGTCTTCACTGGCTTCCCATACCCTTCCGTATCCAATTCAAACTTCTCACACTCATTCATAAGGTCCTTCATACTACCACCCCACAATACCTTGCTGATCTCATCCACTTTCATACTCCTCGGCACACCCCTCGGTCCTTCCACCTCAATCGCCTTGCACTACCTCCTCCGTCACAGGCCCACCTTCATTCCACCCGCTCCTCAGCCTTCTTCTTTGTAGGTCCCGCCCTCTGGAACTCCCTCCCCGCTACCCTCCGTCTTGAATCACATCACCCCACTTTCAAACACGCTCTAAAGACCCACCTATTTACCCTCGCCTTTGACCTTCCCTCTTCCCAGCCTTAGCCTCTCCCCTGTGTCTACTACTCTTTCCCTGTCCTCTTTTCTCTGTCCTATTATTGAGTTGTAACTTCTTTTCCTTTCTGGCCCCGAGCCTTGCTGTATTGTTGTTTTTTCTCTCATTGTAAACCGCTCTGTTTACCCTGAAGGGCAGTTAAGTAAATAATAAACATAAACATAAACATATAGAACATAAAAGTTGTTTAGGCAGACGTGTCCCTGACAAACCAATGGTCGCCCATTGGATAGATAAGGACCATCTTTTCTCAGATTTAAAATGTTTTGTTCTTAAAGTGGTTCATCCTCATTGGCGAGGAGGCAATATAGATCTGATACTTCTCAGACTAGAACAGCGATTTATTTATGAGCTGCAGTCTGTTGAGCCCCTTGGTCTCAACCAAGAACTCAATTTGGCCGTTTTTTTATAGGAAGTGATCTAGATTTGCCTTTTGATTTCTTTTATGTATGTTGCCCCTCCCCCTTCCTTTTTCTGAAAATAACATGGCATCTCATTATAGACTTAAAGGTTTATTGTTTAAGTTGGTCATATCAGTTATTTTTACTCTTCCACAATGGTTTGTGTGCACATTAAACTGTTTATTTATTTATTTATTTAAAAGCTTTTCTATACTGTGCTCTTTAATATCAATGCGGTTCACAAATAACAGTTCTTGTACAGGGCAGGGAAGATCTACCTTGTGCTTACATTGAACAGGAACAGTAACTTGGAGTTGTAACTTGGGGGAACTATGTACATTTTAGACCATCGTAAGATGTAGCTAGGGTGACTATTTACATGTTAGACCATAACCGCACAGTTAAGTCAGGGTCTTATCAGTTATTTACAGTACAGTGTTTTAGTATATATACATTCACATATGTCAATTGTTACAGTTTGCGGTTTTGGTGATTACTATGACATATTTGTTATATACACCTTCGATTGACCTTGTTGAATATATCATTGGTTGGGTATGAGACTAGATTTGTTCTAGTTTGCATGTGATGTGTGGGATGCTACTTGAGTGCATTGGGGTTTGGGGAGTGGGGAGGTACCATTGGGTTGGGAGAAGTGTAGAAGGAATAAGTGATGTTTAAGGGCTTTCCTGAATTGTGTGAGATCTCTGATCAAACTGATATTGGGTGGGAGGTTATTCCAGCACTTTGGGGCTTAGAAAGCAAAGGCTCTGTTCCTAGTTGCTTGTGCACATTTTGTAGTTTCCATGGGGACAATCAGTGTGTAGGTAGCTACTGTCCTTCTTGGTCTATTATTGGGGGTGGGGGTAGGGGTGAGGAGGGCTGTGAGGGCGGAGGGGGAAATCTTGTTGATGGCTTTGAAGGTAAGGAGTAGAACCTTATATGTGAGCCTGCAGTTTAATGATAGCCAATGTAGGTCCTTAAGAATGGGAGTTATGTGGTCTCTTCTGGATACTCCACAGAGGACTTGGGCAGCAGCATTCATTGCGAGTTGTAACAGGTTTAGGGTGCTCTTGGGGAGGCCATGCAAAATGACATTTGCGTAGTCAAAGTGGGGTGTTGCCAGCGCTTGGAATATTGTTCAGAAATCCTCGGGTGCTAGCATGGGTCTTAGATGTCGTAGTGTCTTGATCTTATTGTATATAGCCTTGATGGTGTTGTTTATGTGTGCTTTAAAGTCGAGATGTTGGTCAAGCATAATGTCCAGGTAGCTTATCGTTGGTTTACTAGGGAGATCTGCGTCTCTCCCCTTCAAGGTCGTGGGGGGAGAAAATTTTTTGTTCTTTGTAATGAACAGGACTTCGGGTTTTTTGAAGTTTATACGGAGGTTCTGGACGTGAAGCCAATCAGTGATTGCATTGAAGCAGTTCACTAGAGCAGTAAAGTCGGGATGCATGACGTTGATTGGTGCAAACAGCAGTACATCACCTGCATAGATCAGGTAGGAGATTTCGAAGGAGCGGATGATTTCGCATATGGGCTGCATATAGATGTTAAAGAGTAGTGCGGACAGAGAGGAGCCTTGGGGTACTCCCTGGTGTTGTTGGAACGGTTCGGATGTGTTGGATTCCATCCGTACGTGTTGCCATCGGTCTGCTAGGTATGATTTATACCATACCCAAGCCAAGCCTTAGATTCCTTTCTCCTGGAGGTGCGTAAGGAGCTGATTATGATTGACAGAATCGAATGCGGCAGCTATGTCGAGGAAGATAAGTGCAAACCCATTTTTGATATTGTCTATCCCTCTGGTTAAGGTGTTGGTTAGTGTGGTGAGTAGTGTCTCAACTCCGTGAGATTCCCGAAACCCGTGCTGACAGGGATCTAGGGGGGCTGCAATGTCGATGTGTTGCTGGATCTGTCTTTGGACGACTTTCTCGATTATTTTGGCTAGCAGTAGGATACTAGAGATCGGAGGGTATGATTCAGCCTTCTGCGGATCTAGTCTGCTATTCTTCAGAAGGGGTCTTATGGATGTCTGTTTGAGAGATGATGGGAATGTTCCTGTTGAGAAGGATAGTCTCATGATCCCAGCTAGGATTGGGCTAAGTTCCGTGCGCATCGCTCTGATCCAGTGAGCTGGGCATGGGCCATTTGGTACCGTGGTAGTGTTGATGGTGGCAATGATATCTTCTATGCTTCTCTCGGATGGGGGTGTGAGTTTGGTAAGCGATGGCTATAGGTAGGGGATATGGCTAGGTATGGTTCTCAAGGCTAGGTTGGTTTTGATGGATTTGGTTTGGAGGTAATCTACATATAACTGGGGTTGTATTGGTTCTGGCTGAAGAGAGGATGGTTCCTTAGTTAAGGATTTTACTAAGTTGAAGAGGTCATGGGGCTTGTTTAGAGAGCAGTGAAGGAGCTCAGAGTGGTATTATCTCATTTTGTCAGATATAGTCTCACGGTGCAGTTTCAAGTGAGCTATGTATGTTGATTGATCCATTAAGGAATGGGAGCGTCACCATTTTCTTTTGAGCTTCCTGAGGAGGAGAAGAGACATCCTTAACTCAGCAAAGAACCAGGGAGCTGGCTTCCTCTTTATTGCTATTCTGTTGGAGGTTGGTGATTTGTCTGAGGAAGGTAGTTGAGAGAGTGAGCTCAGAGTGTCATTCCATCTAGCTATCATATCGTTGAGGTTAGGTGATGGCTGTTCGAGTATTAGAAGAACGCATTTGGTGATCTCTTCCTTGTCAAAAGGTTTGAAGCGTCGCATGCTTACCGATGATGCTACATTTGTGTAGCTGGGTGGGTCGTGATCTTGCTGCGAAGGAATCTGGAATGTGATTAAGCTGTGATAGGACCACGGGACTGGAGTGATGGAGAGGTTGAGGTTGTGTTCATGGCTACTAATCGTATGTGGAGAGGTCAAGTCCAGTGAATTTCCTCCATGGTGTGTGGGGATGTTCAACACCTGATCATAGCCGAGTTCAGTCATTGCCTCAAGGAAGTGTTAGCCTGAGTGGATTGCAGGGATGCAAGGTTAAAGTCGCCGATCACCCAGTTTGGTTTGCGTGGATTTTCAGGGTTACAGGCTAAGTCAATTATGTGAGAGAGATCCTCTGTAGGGGAGGTTGGGGCTCTGTAAATGAGATTGATGGTGTTGTGTTTGTTGGCTATGGTAACTGTGTCTAGGTGCAGTGTGCTTTTGGAGAGGAGCAGCTGGTACTGGAGTTCGGTTTTTACCAGGATGAAAACCCCTCCACCTCTTTGGCCAGCTCTGTGGCAGGTGTGGATTGAGAAGTTAGGTGGGATGAGTTGGTTTAGGAGAACTTTGTCAGAGTCTGTTAGTCAAGATTCTGTGACCATTAGTATGTCCAGGTTAAGGTGTGCTATGAGATCTGTGATGGCTGGCCATTTCTTACGAGCCGAGCGTGAGTTTATGAGGGCACATTTCAAGTCTCGAGGTGTTTGGGGTATCGCTGATTTTATGTTATATAAATATGTGGTCACATTTTAGTTGGCCTCTTGGTAACCTTAACTTTTTTTTCTTAATCTCAAGTTAAGTATTTTTTATTTCTTTTCAATTATTTCCATGTTTTTAATACAGATGTTTTCTTATAATCCTTTTTAATGTTTTACACAATGCGAGTGACGTATCAGGTGTTACATATGCATTTATTCATTACGCGCCCCTTGACCTTTAAAAGCACACCATTCTCAGCATTTTTCAAGGATTTTATGCAGTGCTGTACTGACCGCAGCGATAAAGGTATGTGGTTTCTTCATTTTTATAATTTGGATTTTACCACGTTTTGTTATGGTTCAGCCTTTATGTGCAGATAGCTCCTCCTTTTCCTGTGCGCTACCTGATTTTGGTATTTATTTTACGGTTTAATTAATATCCTGTCCTGGAGATGGGTTCACCTTGAAAGTATGGTTTTTACCTTACCGGTTTGTGCTGGTCTTTTAAATTTCATGTACTTTTAGCCATGAGGCATCATCTATTCTAGCAATGGCCTTTATTATTTTCTTTTTAAGTTATTTATTTAAATGAGTGCTGTGTTCCCAGTGCGTCACTTATTATGGGCCTCCTTTTTTAAAAGTTGCGCTGTTAGAGGGTTCTTTAGGTTTTTATGTCATATAGCAGAATGTATTTTAGGTAAATGCATACATAATTTTCACTCGAATACTAATTTAATTATAAAGTTATATTTCCCTTTTCTCTGGTTTGCCTATCAATATAAATGCAGGTTGTGATTACACGGCTTTCATTTGACGTAGTAGTTTACATTAACTGGGTAGTCGGACCCGCTGCTCACCCCTCCTTCATTCGCACACAACCCCCCTCCTTATCTTCCTCGCCCCCCACCTCCACCTTCCCCCAACCTGTGGGTTACACAAAAACATCGACACTGTTCTTGGATGCAACTAGTCGCAGCTTTATTATTAATCCAACATTATAACACTCTGAACAATCATAAACAATAGCAACCCAAACTCCCAGCAGAGCGATCCGTCACCAGCCGTACAATTAGTAAGGTGACCTCACTTCCGCCCCTGCTGCGGTCAATCCACTGGCCAAGTTCCTACCACCCTTATCCGACTCTGCCATGTCAGTAGCACAAGTCTGCAGGGTTTATCTGGGTCGTGGGCACCCCGCCCCCGCTCCAAGTAGCCTCCAGCTCCGGACCCCGGAAAACTCCGGGATCCTGCCCCCCCCCCAGCTTTGAAACCCCAAATCCCTCCACAACTCCCACCATAAAAAGGGAGGGAGGGTAGGAGCCTCCACAGACTCCCAACATGTGCTCGGCTCCTGCTGCAGCCTGAACACATGCAATTTACACCTATTGGCTCCCCCACATGATCACGCGGGTGGAGCCAATCGATTCAAAGGACACGATCCGCGTCAAGAGATGCACACGCCCCCCATCCTCCCTGGCACCAATCCAGCACGGGAGGGTCCCGCACCGGGCCAAGCACCCGGTTACCCGCAGGCGCCGGGACCCTGCCCGTGCCTTTACTCTTCTCAAGAATTTTGCAACAGTTTATTTTAGTGACAGGGTAGTTTCCTTTTCCCAGACAATTTAAATGTTTTGTTTGTTTATAGTAATTTATTTTCACACCTTAGATTTTATACATTTTAATGCTCATGGGGAGACAAGGTTATCCCTGTTTTTTGTAATTCTATTTTTAATTGGCAATCCAGTTTCCAGCTCTTTGATTTTTCAGATTTTTAAATTGCTTTTTTTTAAAAAAATGGTGTTTGGCTGTACTCTCTAGTTCAGTGTAGGGCTTATTAACATAATTTATTCATCTGCTCAAATTGTTTTTTACATTATTTAATGGATTTTAATGAATACAATGTATAGTATGGTCTGGTTCTCTTTTTTCGGGTTCAGGGTTTCCCATTATTAAAGGTTACATTTAAGTATTTTGTTTTAATCTTTTAAGTTATTTATGATATTACTATATTTTTTAGCATAATCAACTTTAAGATTGATTCTTTGCCACAAATTTACATTCTACTGTGCGCTCCATTCTGTATATTGATACACATAACTTTAAGTATTCTAATGGTTTTTATCTTCTCCCCTTGTTGATCAAGTCAATGTTTGCCCTTCTTCATTATTTATTATTCCTGTATTTATTTATTTATCAATTTCTTTCACATTATGTATGGATATTTTTAAATTTTAATAATTTTCTTATTTTTATTGTTTTTATATTATGTTTGTTTTGTTTTTAATATGTTTCATGTATTTGTAATGGTTTGCATTTATATGTCACATATATTGAGTCTGTCATATTTATAATTGTTTGTTTGCATTTCTCAGCCCCCTGATGAAGGTGTTGCCGAAACGCGTTGGGGCGTTCCTGTATCAATAAAGCTCTTGTGACATCCAATTCTGCTCACTTTTTGTGTTTCCTGAGAGTAGAGATGGCATCCATCTGTTCAAGAAGGGTCAAAGTGTCTTCCACAGCAGACTGGCTAACCTACTGAAGAGGGCTTTAAACTAGATTCATTGGGAGTGGGTAAAGAAAGCCCCAAGGTAAGTGAAAGCCCCCAGGTAAGAAAAACACTAAATACCTCTGTAGAAACAGGTAAAAGGGGCAACATGTGGCAAGTGTTGTGTACAAATGCCCGTAGCCATTGGAAATAAAACCCCACATGTTGAAACTTTAATGGAAGAGGCTGACTTGGATTTAGTGGCAGTTACGGAGACATGGTTCATGGACAACCATGACTGGGATGTAATTATACCGGGCTATACTTCATTCAGGAAGGACAGGGTAGGAAGAAGGGGAGGAGGAGTGGTACTATATGTAAAAAATAATATTTAAGCTATAGAATTACAGGGCTTAAAAGGGAACAAAGAGGCACTGTGGGTTAAACTGGGAAGAGGGAACAGGATATCCATTTGCATTGGTGTGATAAACAGATCTCCCTCACAGGGAGAAGAAGTAGAGAGAGATTTAATAAAAGACATTCACAGTATTCCCATGAAAGAAGAAGTGCTACTTATAGGTAATTTCAATATGCTGGATGCTGATTGGCAGATCCCTGCTATAATGTCATCTAGAAGTAAGGATATCCTAGATTCTCTATAGGGAGAACTATTCCAGCAACCAGTAACAAAACCCATGTATGAAAGGGCTTAAATGGACTTGGTACTTCCCAGAAGGGAAAGTGCTTCTGATGTCATTGTGGGAGATCATTTTGCATCCGGTGATTATCAAAAAGTGTGTTCAGTATTAGGACTAGGGCTCATAAAATCCATTCAAAAGCAAGAGTTTTAGACTTAGGAAAACTAATTTTGCCGAGATGGGACAATACCTCAAGGAGTCATTAGCGGGATGGGAACAGCTGGGGGATGTAGAAAAGCAATGGGCAAAACTGAAAGAGGATATTTTAAGGGCAACAAACCTTTTTGTTAGAAAGATAAATAAACATAAAAGGAAAAGGAGGCTATTATAGTTCTCAAAACAAGTAGCTGAAAAGGTGAAGAAAAAGAGGGAGACATTCATAAAATACAAGAGATCACAGAGAGGAAGACAAGTATCTTTATTTGGAAAAACTTAAAGAAGTTAGGAAAGTAGTCAGGAAAGCAGAGATACAAAACGAAGAAGAAATAGACAATGCAATAAAAGGGGAGCTAAGACATAGTTCAGATATATTAGTGAGAGGAGGAAGGGCAAAAGTGGTATTGTCAGACTCAATGGGAAAGGGGAAGAATATGTAGAAGCTGATGAGGATAAAGCAAAATTGCTTAACAAATATTTTTGCTCTGTGCTTACAGGAGCAGGACCTCATAAAGCACCTACAAATAAGAACAGAAGTGATGGGGACCTTGAATGGTTTTGAGAGGACTGTGTTCATGAGGAACTAGTTAAACTAAAAGTAGACAAAGTGATGGGACTGGATGAGATACATCCGAGAATACTGAAGGAACTTGGGGACGTTCTAGTGGCTCCACTGACTGACCTTTTCAATGCTTCTTTAGAGTCAGGAGTGCTCCCAGAGGACTGGAGAAAGGCACATGTAGTCCCTTTACACAAAAACAGATATAAGGATGACATTGAAAACTACAGGCCGGTTAGTCTAACCTCTGTGGTGAGTAAATTATTGGTAACACTACTAGAAGGGAGCATAGTTAGGTTTCTGGAGTCCAGTGGATTGCAGGATCTGTGGCAGCATGAGTTTACCAGAGGCAGGTCTTGTCAGACAAATCTGATTGATTTCTTTGATTGGGTGACTAGGGAGTTGGACCAAAGGAGAGCTCTAGATGTGGTGTATTCGATTTCAGTAAAGCCTTTGACACTGTTCTGCATAGGCAACTTACAGAATAAAACAAATTGAGCTTCCTAAGTATGGACCCTAAAGTGACTGATTGGGT
This sequence comes from Ichthyophis bannanicus, assembly GCA_033557465.1. Taxonomy (NCBI): domain Eukaryota; kingdom Metazoa; phylum Chordata; class Amphibia; order Gymnophiona; family Ichthyophiidae; genus Ichthyophis; species Ichthyophis bannanicus. The sequence goes on along the minus strand of CM066032.1, from coordinate 895,498,450 downwards.
TAGAAATTGATTGATTGGAAGGCGACAAAGGGCACAGGTAAATGGAGCTCTCTCTGAGGAGAAGGCTATTTCCAGTGGTGTGCTGCACGGATCTGTCCTCAGTCTGATTCTTTTTAACATCTTTATTAGTCATTTATTTATTTATTTAAACAGTTGTATATACCAACTTATCCTTCAATCAAAGTGGTCAACAAGCCAACAAAAGGGTTTACATTGAGGGAAGCGAGGACATAAAGATAATACATTACAGTAAATTACAGTAAATTACATTTCATAAAAATTCATTGCAATTACATTACATAATAATTCATTGCAATCATATAAAGTGTTAAAATAAGTCTAAATATTGTAAGAAAATTAAAATTCAAACAGTTAGAAAAACATTTTGGTCTATTAGAGTTAAGTTAATTGCCATATGCATTATTACCTGTTGTTGTTGTTGTTGTTAAGTGCCGTTGAGTCGGAGTCGACTCATGGCGACCCTCTGGATAGCTATCCTAAATTGTGTTCGGTCTGCAGTCAGGCGGCTCATTGTTGACAGACTGGTACCCATAGCTGCTGTTATTGTATCGATCCATCTCATTGCTGGCCTTCCTCTTTTGCGTTGACCTTCTATCTAGCCAAGCATAATGTCTTTCGCTAATGATCTCTCTCTTCGCATGATGTGTCCAAAGTATGAAAGTCGAAGTCTTGTCATCTGAGCTTTTAAAGAAAGCTTAGGTTTGATCTCCTCTAGTACTGACTGGTTTGTTCTTTGGGCAGTCCATGTTATACACAGTATTCGCCGCCAGCACCATAATTCAAAGGCATCAATTTTCTTCCTATCTATCTTTTTCACTGTCCAGCTTTCACATCCATATGATGTTATTGAAAATACCATGGCTTGAACAAGTCAAATCTTTGTATGGAGAGAGACATCTCTGCTCTTGAGAATCTTATCTAGGTCTTTCATAGCCATTCTGCCAAGAGCAATGTATCGACTGATTTCTTGACTGCTTGTTGCTTCTTTATTGATAGTTGATCCAAGTAGGTTAAAGTTGTTCACAATTTAAATTTCTTCTCCTTCAACGATGAACCTGTTGATTATGCCAGTTGTCATGATCTTTGTCTTCTTTACATTAAGGTGCAGGCCCATTTTGAGACTATGTTCTTTGATTGTGAGAAGCAAATGTTTCAGATCATCTTCACTTTCAGCCAGTAATGTGGTATCATCAGCACAGTGAAGGTTATTGATGAGTCTTCCACCAATCTTCACACCTCTGTTGTCTTCATACAATCCTGCTTTTCTGATGATTTGTTCTGCATATAAATTAAACAGGTAGGGGGAAAGTATGCAGCCTTGTCTTACACCTTTGCTTATTTTAAACCATTCTGTTTCTCCTTGTTCCGTTCAAACTGTTGCTTCTTGATCAATGTACAGATTGCGCAAGAGAACGATCAGGTGTTCTGGTATACCCATGCTTCTTAATGTGGCCCAGAGTTACTCATGGTTTACACAGTCAAAAGCCTTGCTATAGTCGATAAAGCACAAATAGATATCCTTTTGGCATTCTTTAGTCTTCTCAAGGATCCATCTCACATCCGCAATGATGTCTCTCGTTCCTCACCCTTTCCTGAACCCTGCTTGCACTTCAGGTAGTTCTTGTTCCATTATTACCTGTACATAGTTAGAATTAACGTTCTATGTAAAAGTATACAGAAGTATACAAAATTGTTAACTGTTCCATGTAAACCGCCCTTGATCTCTGGAAGGGGCGGTATAGAAAAAAATAGATAAATAAATAAATAAAATATGCTTCAATAAATAGGTATGTTTTAAGGGACTTTCGAAAATCTTTGATATCAAATTGAGTTCTTTTCTATTCTTCAGGAATAGAATTCCATAGTTGTGGTGCCATAAAGGAGAAAGCCCTTTTAGATGTCATTTTTTTGGATCTATTAAAAATCAAATGAGAATTGAGTCTGTTGGTAGCCTGTGAGCGTCTGGGTCTCGAGATTATGTCTTTAGAAATAATAGTTGTTAGAATATTCGCTGATGATTCGTGCAAAATTTTGAAAATGTTCATAAGATTCTTGTATTTTGACCTTTAACTGGATAGCCGGACCCGATGCTCACCCTGAATTCACATGCACACACCACCTTTCTCCAAAGTCCCCCACCACCCATTCTGCATCACCCCCACCCCCGTGGGTCGCCCACAAACTCCACAGACACTGTTCTTGGAAGCCAACTGGTCGCAGCTTTATTAATAATCCAACAATTGAACACTCAGAACAATAATCAACAACAACCGTATCCCAGCGGAGCGATCCGTCGCCAGTCATATGATTAGCAAGGTGACCTCGCCTCCGTCCATGCCGTGGTCAAGCCACCAGCCAATTCCTATCACCCTTCTACGACTTTGCCGTATCAGTAGCACAAGTCTGTCAGGGTTTATCCGGGTCTTGGGCACCCCACCCTCACCCTAAGTGGCCTAAGGTTCCTGACCCCGGAAACCTCCGGGATTCCACCACCGGCACAGACCTGTTGTGCTGTCTGTGCCGCCTCTCCCCCCCCCCCCCCCGATATCAAGCTGCGGACCAGTGGGTGCACTACCCTCTCCACTGCTTCCTGCCAGTCATTCGGCAGTAAGTCCACCCCCACCGGAGATAGATGAACCCCATCACTCCTATACAACCCGGCACAATTCACCTCTACCCATACATGCTGCACCTGATAACCCCCTAATTCACACACCCACCACCCAATCTGCCGATTAATTTTAGTCAGACCTCTAGACCACCTCCTCTGACCCCAGCATGCTGGTCTAGGTATAATGTCTGACCATATCAACACCACCCCAGCAAACCACCGCAGCACCACAGCAAGATCCTTCTTTGCCGCATTAATCAGCTGCTTGCAGGTCCAAGAAGTCAATTCATTGCCACCCAGATGCACCAACAAAATCTCCGGCTGATTCCGTAGGCGCAGCTGATGTCGAAGCAAGGGCAGCAGCTGCGTCCACCGCAGACCCCGCTCACCCAGCCATAAAACGGACACCACTGCAGGATCGAAGCCCAGGTTTATCCCGACTGGCCACACTGCCACTCGCTGGCCAGCCCAGAACACGAAGGAGTGCCCAATCATCCAACAATCCCGCACACCAAGTCCCCCATCTGTATAAGAAATCAACAATTAATACTCCCCCCATTTGCCCCCTTTTTATAAACGCACATATCATTTAAATGCCTTGGACCGCCACCTGCCGATACATTGTATCTGGCCACCCGAAAGCACCACCTCCGCCGCATTGGTCGCTGCCCCAATGCAAAAAGAATGTGCCAAGAATTGACCTGGGTCCTCACTTAGGCGACACAGCACCATCTGTAACACCGCCGACACCTGAAACTGAGTCAGCAACCAAGCGTCACTATGCACCAATAGCCCGCCCACTGCCGCCGGAAGCACTCGCAAGTACTCCCACATTGCAGCTACCGGGCATGTAGGCCTCCCATCCCCTTCAAGAACACCCAGAGACTCCTACCTTGCTGGTCTGTTTTGGATTTAGCCAGGAGTACCCGTAATTCCCAATGGAGATACCACCAAATTCTGAAAGGGTGGCTGCATAAACGGTCCTGCGACCCTTCCTAACTCCAACTCCACCGCCAACTTCTCCTGTGCCACCACCACAAATCGTCGCACCGAAGGGGAATTCCTCACCGCTGCGACCGCTACCACACCCCGAACTGGTATAACAAAACCAAACTGAAACCCCAACTGTAAAATTTTCCTAACCCTCGGCTTCTGGTAGTACCGAAGCCACTCCCTTAATACCTCCACCCTTATTGGCATAGGGGCCATGTCAAACACCTCCCCCTACTTAAGGGCCGGCAAGGCGGGCAGCACAGTACCTTTCTTAAGGCATTTGGCCGCGGAATGCCCACCTCCACAAGCTGAACGCACATGCCGGAACTTGCAATCTGGGAAAGGACACAAGGTCTTATTGAACCACCAGCATACGTCCCCTCCAATGCCTGACACCGGTCTAATGGGCAACATGACTCCCCCACCACGAAAGGAACGACTCACTCCTGCAGTGGACGTTGACCCTCCCTTCCCCAGACCCCCCCCCCCAGACGTTGCCCTAACCGACATCTGGGTGAGCCACAAATTGATGTCCTGCGTGCCCCAGGTTAATGACTTGTTCTCCTCCATTTTATCCCTGAACTTTTCATCATAATTAAGCCACGACCACCTTTCTTGGGTCTGCGAAGCTTCTAAGATCGAATCCGCATATGCCAGCAACATCCCATTCTGACCCGGGTAATGCTGACCTCACACACTAGCCAGCCGCAAAAACGCCCGCACCCAGTTCACAACCATCCTAGAAATCTTCCGAATCCTGCCCGCCTTCTCATCCTCCTTCCGCTTTTTCCTGCTCTCTCTCGACCGCTTCCGATCCTCCAGCAAGCGGAAAATGTCTATGTATCTCCGCTTGCGAATTTTGCGTCTCAACTTCCTCGGAACCCCTTCCCACAACTCAGATAAAGTCAAAATTTGGGGTCCCACCCAAAGCCCCACTTGCAGCCGCAGCCCCATCTCGTGCCTCCAGCCCACCACCCTCACCCCCCCCGAGGGTGGCACCGATGAACCCGACAATGAAGAGGACGACGACTCCAAACTCCGCCTCTGCCGGCACATATGTTTCCTCTTCCTGCTCACTTTTCCCGACCAAACCACCCACTCACCGCTCCCATCACCCCCCGCCCCCCCTGCCCACTTGCAACTCACCCCTCGCTGCCACGGGCCCAGCATTGACACCGCCGGTCGAATCATCTCTTGCGCCGGATCCTCACTCAACCACTGCTCTGTCACACTTTGTGCCTCCGCTCCTGCCACCCTGCCTCTGAGCGGCGCAGCATTTTGGGCATCCATAGTCTTCCGTGGTTGTCCAACTGGTCCGTGCACAGGCCCTGGGGACACCAGAAATGGCACCTGTGGAGAAACAAAAGGAAAAGTAGGGGGGGGAACCCACAGACCACACCGGTTGCCACACCACCGTCCACTCAGCCCCAGATGGGCCTTGTCCTCCCCCCATTCACTGATCCCATGTATACTGCTGCCCTCCTGAACCATAGTCCGGCGCCCCCACCATCCCACACCACACAGGGCGTGCACCTTCTGCCCCACCCCTGGCTACCCTTTGACCATATCTGCCCCACAGACCCGCTCTCTCTCCCATCCCAGTGTGGACCGGGGTCCTCGCCCCTTGCCCATTGACTCCCCCCACCCCCTCCATGTCATAGTAACATAGTAAATGACGGCAGATAAAGACCAGCATGGTCCATACAGTCTGCCCAGCAATACAGCAAGAGTAGGTGCACCTGACGCTCTGTGCAGGTCACCCCTCTCTATGTCTTTGTTTAGGGGTGGACCCACCACTCCATGCAGGACACCCCTATTTGTTGAGAAATTAGATGGTTCAGTTTATTTTGTTTATTTTGTGTCAGCCATAAAAACCCCTTGGGAACCATCCTGTCCCCCTTCCGCAAATGAAGGCGCTGTGGCTTACTCCAGTAAACCCCCCGCCCTCAGCATGCTCCCCGTTCCCCGTCCCCTAGATCAGCGGCCCCCCCGACCTGCTTGCCGCCATTGAGGACCTGCCACGTGCACTAGCTGCCCGCCTGGACCTCACCACTCCCTGCCATGAGGCCAGGCTCTCTACCTGGCCCCGCTGGCCCCCTTGCCTTCCCCGTCCACCCCCCACCCCCTGGGACCCCCACCTGGTCTGCACATCCCTGCTCTGTTGGCTCCCCACCCTTGGCAATGGCGTCCCCTCCCTGCTGGCATCCCCTTTTATCCCTTTTTTTTTTTTTTGCAGTTAAAGTTCGTTTGCCTCCAGAATATCCCTTTTGGTTTTTTTTGTTTTTTTGAACCCCTGCCGTTAGCCTACCTTCACTAGTGAACCCTTACCTCCCTCAGTGTGCTTTTATTACTATCTCGCGCATCGCAGCCCTACTCGCTTGCTCCTTGACTGCAGGCCCACGTGCACCAACGCCCCCGCCGCGTCCTGGCCCCATCACGACTCGTTTACACCTGCTGGCCTGCTCGAACCGCTGCACTGCTCCAACTCTGCTCCAGCTTTGCCGCCCAAGCCTCCGATCAGCAGGCTCCACCACATATTCTGCTCTCTATGGCCCTCGCCGCTGCCGCCAAAGGACCATGCTCCCAAGCTACCACGCTGTCTCCCTCACATGTGCTCAGGCGCCGCCGCAGCACTGAGCACATGCACGCGGGAATTAATTGGCTCCCCCATGCATGCTCACGCGGGGGATCCAATCAGTTTAAAGGACGCATCGTACGTCCTGCTCCAGAATGCGCTCCCCCGCCAATTCACTAAACCAGGCGCGAGCAGGGTCCCGCACTGGGCCGGGCACCCGGTTACCCTCAGGTGCCGGGACCCTGCCCACGCCCTTACTTATACTGATTGGAAGCCAATGCAGTTCTTGAAGCAAGGGAGTTATATGCTCATATTTTGTAGAATTCATTATAGTTTGTGCGGTGGTATTTTGTCCCAGTTGGAGGGGATGGGTGGTATGTTTTGGAAGACCTTGATAAAGGATGTTTCCAAAGTCAAGTAGTGGTGTTATAACTGCTTGATATACCATCCGGAAATGATTTAGTTGTAAAATTGGTTTGAGCTTTCTAATGATTTTTAAACGGTGGTATACTTTAGCTGTAATTTTATTTATATGGGATTTTAAGTTAGTACGTTTATCTAGGGTTATACCAAGGTATTTTACTTCTCACTGATTTTTATGGATTTGTTTAGTATATTAATTTCTTTATGAGCTTATATGTTTTGATTATATGAAAATAATAAAGCTTCTGTTTTATCTGGGTTTATTTTAAAATTGTTAGTTCTAAGCCAATAATTGTTCATATCAATCAAACAGTTATCAATTATTTCTGTGTCAAATGAATTTTAGTCAACTGCAGTGTAGATCATAATGTCGTCAGCGTATAGATGGTAATTTATTCCATATTGTTGAATAATTTTACATATAGGTTGAATATAGATGTTAAAAAGGATTGATGATAAGGCTGATCCTTGTGGTATACCTTGGGTAATTGGGATCAGAGATGATTTTTTGTCTCCGCATGTTGCAGAAGGGCTGTCGGGTAAGGTTTGCCTCTTTGCAGATGATACCAAAATCTGCAATAGAGTGGACACCCAGAAGGGAGTAGATAACATGAGGAGGGATCTAGCTAAACTTGAAGAACGGTCAAAAATTTGGCAACCAATGCTTAATGCTAAGAAATGCTGGGTCATTCATTTGGGCTGCAAAAATTCAAGAGAGTGGTACAGTGTAGGGGGCGAAGTACTTCTGTCGATGAAAGAAGAACGGGATGTGGGCATGATTGTTTCTGATGATCTTAAAGTGGCTAAACAAGGAGAAAAGGCAACAGCAAAAAACAGAAGAATGCTTTGTTGCATAGGGAGAGGAATGGCCAGCAGAAAAAAGGAGGTGATAGTGCCTCTTTATAAATCTCTGGTGCAACCTCAGTTGGAGTACTGTGTGCAATTATGGAGAACACACATTCAAAAAGATATAAACAGGATGGAGTTGGTGCAGAGGGTGGCTACTAAAATGGTGAGTGGTCCTCATTATAAAGCACACGAGGACAGACTTAAGGATCTTAATATGTATACATTAGAGGAAAGGCAGGATAGAGGAGATATGATAGAGATGTTTAAATACCTCTGTGGCATAAATGCACAGGAGGAGAGCCTCTTTTGATTGAAAGCAAGCTCTGCTATGAGGAGACATAGAAGGAGGGATAAAGGCAAGTAATATGCGGAAATATTTCTTTACAGAAAGAATGTTAGATGCGTGGAATAGTCTCCCAGTGGAGTTAGTAGAGGCGAGGATGGTATCTGAACTCAAGAAAGCATGGCACAAACACAGAGGATTTCTAAAGGAAAAAGGGACTATAGTAGTTGATATGGAAGGGCAAACAGGGCCGGCCTTTCCACTAGGCTAGCTGCCATGGGCAATAAAGCAGCAGCAAAAAAACGCCACTTTTAGAAATACTGCCGCTGCCTGCCTTTCCCTCCCAAGATGGAATTGGTGGCAGCTGAGGGGGACTGCGGCAGATGGGGGGGTTGCGTGGCCGGAGTTTCTGTCTAGGGTGGCAGAAACCCTTGGGCCGGCCCTGAGGGCAAAGTAGATAGGCCATGTGGTCTTTTTCTGCCATCGTGTTTCTATGTTTCTGGGAAATTAAATCACTTGATTGTCTTGGTTTGTGTTAATATAATAAAGAATTAAATTGCATCGCCTAGTGAAGAAAAACAGACCCCAGCATTCCACATTCTGTTCCTCTCCAGCCTTCCCCAATTCACACTAATGTTTTCAGCAAGCGATGATAAAGGTGAAACCAATTAATTCCATTCCCATTGCATTAAGCAATTATTTGTCTATCAAGGACTCAAAAATTAAATAAATAAACAGCAGAATGAGCCACCCATGCTTGGGATAAATGTCCAGTTCACTGTTCTTGCAAAGTTTCTTTATGAATACACAGACACCTGATTTCTTTTTCTTGAGATTTGAGGTGTGCATGGAGGTCATTTCTACAGTATACATAATTTTATTCCCTGCTGAGTTTTTACTGCTACTTCTGCTGAGCTAGATGACAAAAATAAAAAGAATATATGCTGTCTCATGCTGCTTCATAACAGCTCATGTCTGGCTCTAATTAAAGAAATAGCCACAATCATAACCTAAGGAAACAGAGTGGGGAGAGAGAGATCAGGGAATGGTACTCTAGGAGTATCAGGAGATGGGCAGATCATAGGCTTTATGGAATAAAAGTGTCATTAGCTGGGTCTTGAATTTGGTGTAGGATGGTTCAAGGTGGATATTCAGGGGTAGGTTATTCCAAAGGCTGGGGCCACGGAAATAAAAGGCAGAGTGTCATGTAGATTTTAGCCTAGCTTGCGAGGCAGAGAGGAGATTGAGACAGTTAGAGTGATAGCACACTAAATTTTTTAAAATACACTAAGGAACCAAACAGTAAAGTGATAAATACATATCTCTAATGCCCGTGGATTGAAGTATGTATTTTGCTAAACCACATAAATATTTTTTACTCTTGGACAGGACGGACAATAATCATAGACAAATTTCCATAGATAAAACACTCTTTTACTCTAGAAAGGACTTTCATTATATCTGTCTTAAAGGTTTTATATAATAACATAGTAAAATAGCATATGATGACAAATAAAGACTGGCATGGTCCATCTAGTATGCCCAGCAAAGCGGCAAGTGTATGTGCACCTGCTGCTCCATGCAGGTCACCCATCCTCAAGCCTTTGTTTAGGGGTGTACCCACTACTCCTTGTAGGTCACTCCTATTTTCTGAGATATAAGAGACAGTTATGTTTATTTTGATTTTATCCTGTTGCTATAAACGGATCCACAATGCCTGTCCCATGCCATTTTGAATTCTGTCACTGCATTTTCCCCCACCACTTCCATCGGGAGGGCATTCCAAGCATCCACCACCCTTTCAGTGAAAAAGTATTTCCTGAGATTGCCTTTCAGTTTACCCCCTTGCAGCTTCATGTTATGCCCTCTAGTTTTACAGATACCCCGTCTTTGGAAGAGGTTTGTTTGTTCATTAATTCTCATTAAGTATTTAAAGGTCTGTATCATATCTCCCCTATCCCTCCTCTCCTCTAGTGTATACATATTTAGGTCTTCAAGTCTCTTCTCACAAGTCTTCTGACGCAGGCTTCACATCATTTTTGTAGCTTTCCTCTGACCTGTTTCCAGCCCTTTTATGTCCTTTGCGAGATATGGTCTCCAAAACTGAACACAATATTCCAAGTGAGGCCTCACTAGCGACTTGTAGAGTGGCATTAGTACCTCTTACTTTCTGCTGGTAATTCCTGTCTATATGAAGCCCAACATCCTCCTGGTTTTTGCCACCACCTTGTCACATTGTTTCACTACCTTGAGATCCTCAGAAACAATCACTCTTAGGTCCTTCTTCTGGTCTGTGCACAGCAACCTCTTGCCCCCTATCACATACAATCCCTTTGGATATCTGCTTCCCAAGTGCATGACACTGCATTTCTTCACGTTAAGTCTTAACTGACAAGCATTAGGTCATTCTTCCAGTTTTTGTAGATCTTTCTTCATGTTACCCATTCCCTCAAGGGAGTCCACTCTGTTGCAAATTTTTATGTCTTCTGCAAAAAGACAGACTTTTCCATTCAGTTCTTCAGCAATTTCACTCACAAATATAGTACTGGTCCCAGAACAGAACCCTGGGGCACAGCGCTAATCATCTTCTTATCATCTGAGTGAGTTCTGTTTACCATCACCTTCTGTCATCTGTCAGTCAACCATTTTCTGATCTAGTTCACCACCTTGGAACTCATCCCCAAGCTGTTGAGTTTATTGAGAAGTCTGTTATGAGGAACAGTATCAAAGGCTTTGCTGAAATCTAGGTAGATCACATCCATTGCATGCCCTTGATCTAGTTCTCTGGTCACCCTGACAAAGAGCTCAATTAGATTTGTTTGGCAAGATCGTCCTTTGGTAAAACCATGTTTCCTCAGATCATCTGTTGGTTTTGAGGAAGTCCACTATTTGCTCTTTCTGGAGCACCTCCATTACCTTTCCCGCCACTGAGGTAAGACTTACTGGCCTGTAGTTTGTATCTTCTTCCCTACTGCCACTTTTCTGAAGGGAACCACATCAGCCCTTCTCCAGTCCTGTGGAACTCCTCCTGTCTCCAAGGATCTATTAAAAACATCCTTTAATGGCCCTGCAAGAACCTCTCTGAGCTCTTTCAGTATCCTGGGATGTGTCCATTCCAGTCCCATGGCCTTGTCCACTTTCAGTTTTGCAAGCTGTTCTAACATATCATCTTCTGTGAATGGTGTGGTATCTACTCCATTCCCACTTGCATATTTGTCAATCACGGTGGTCCTTCTCCAGGATTTTCTTTAGTAAAAACAGAGCAGAAGTATTTTTTTTTATCACTTTCGCTTTTTCAATGTCACTTCCTACAAATCCGTTCCCAGCACTTTTAAGTCCTGCAATTCCACCTCTTATTTTCCTCCACTCCCGAATATACCTGAAAAATGTTTTTTCACCATACTTCACATCTTTAGCCAACTTTTCTTCTGCCTTTGATTTTGCTATTCTTATTTCTCTTTTTGTCTCTTTTAGTTTGATCCTGTATTCTTTTCTGTATTCCTCTGTTTGCATACTTTTGAATTTGGTGAAAGCTGTGTTTTTGCTTTTATTTGTGCAGCAACTTCTTTGGAGAACCAAATAGGTTTCCTTTTCCTCTTGTTTTTATTTACTTTCCTTGCATACGTATCTGTTGCCCCTTTTATTGCTTCCTTTAGTTTAGCCCATTGCAATTCCACTTCTCTTATCCCCTCCCACCCTGCCAGCTCCTCCTTCGGGTACTTGGCCATTTTATTGAAGTCAGTATTTTTGAATTCTAGGACCTTGAGCTTGCTGTGATTGGATTCTAACTAGGATTTTATCTCAAACCACACCATGTGATGATCGTTGCAATGCACCATCATATTCCCGGAAATTACCCTATGGATGCACACATTAGCGAGTAGCGCAATTAATGCAGATATACCTAATACTCCCATAGAGTATTGTTAAGTGCAGCATGGTAATTTCCACACTGACAATTCATGTGTAACAGTTATCCCACACTCACTGAAACGTGCTCTCCACGCCCACACTCTACCCCTACCTCATCCGTTCCCTGCTCGCTCCATTGCTCAATCTGCAGTTACCATGGGAATTAGCATACAGCAACTGCAAACCCACATCAACCACTTAGCGGGTTTTAGTAAAGAGCCCTTATGCATATGAAGGGGCGTATTTTAAACCATATGAACACCAGGGATGTGCTTTTCTTCAAAACAAAAGCCAGGCTCTTGGCAAAACAGGAAATAACATTTTCATCATTTTCTGCTTCCTGTCAATAGTATGTACTCTTTCACAAGAGTGCACACTATTATATAATAGCATGCGCTATTTGGGCATGCACAAGTAATATGTGCCATTGTGTAATAGTGCGCACTCTCTCAAAAGAACATGAACTATAGCTCAATAGCGCACAATCTCACGAAAGAGTGTGCACTATTGAGCAAAAGTGATACTAGAAAAAAAAAAAGCAAAGCAAAGACAAAGCAAAATAAAACAAAGGTTTTTAGCCTGAACACCACTAATGCACACATAAAACATGTTTATAAAATTAGCTCATACCTAAAATTGTGTGCAGTTCAAGCTGGCATGTACTTCTATAGGAGGCAGCTCAGGGACGGAGCTTTTAGCAGAGCATGGGCGGAGTCATGCTTTATATGCATATCCTATGAAATGTGTACATAACATGCTAACAATTTGCCTGCTCTCAGGCAGCTGCCATGTCCATACCTTCCATCCAGGCATGATTGCTTTGCTGCGGTATTTGTGCTAGTATTTTATAAAGACTAAAGGGCAGTAAGGAAGCAAATGTGCTGTTAACACGAGTTATCTGCACCCATAAGCTTAATGTCATGGAAAGCACAGCATTAATGATCGTTAGAGGGGCTCACAGTGCTAAGGGAAAAGGAGGTGGAGAATAGGCATTAATGGAATGGAAAGTGGGCGGTGACAGCATGTGCTCCCATACCACCGGGTTGCTCAATTGTGCGTTAGAGGCTTTAATGCTGGGAACCCTAATGCCATCTGAACTTCACGGAAAGAGGTAGTTTTGAGGGAAAAGACCCTATTTAAATGTCTTCAATATGCTCCACACAGGGGATCCCAAGAAAGTGATAGTAGTGCTCTATTAGCAGCAACAGCCTAGTGCCCTATCATGAAAGGGTACTATTTTGATGGTGCAAATTTGGCAAAAGAGGTGTCACATATGTGATTCAGTGGGCAGGATGGTCTGAAAGTCTGACTAGGCGTCTGCCTAAGGTGCACATCTGTGATGCCCATTATAATCCCACTGTGACAGTGGTAGCACACAGACATCCTGCTACTGGCAAAAAGGCAACGCAAAACCCCCACTTCCATCATGCTGCCATGTCAGCATGGTATGAGGGTGGTGGTGGCAGTCACAGTGTCCTGCTGCAGACAAAAATATTGTCCCAGCCTTATGTGTTCGGTACAGCGCCACATTTGCCACTGTCATTGGGATGGCGAGCATGTCAGCCACAAGACAGCAGAGCACATGGTGATCCCTCCCCACCGAGGTCTAATGTAGCAGCACTCATGGCCACATCCCCAGTGGAGGGGGGCAGGAGCAGAAAGGTGTGCATAGCTGCATGTGTGCAACATCAAGGAGGCCACCTGCAGCACTGAAGTGGTGGGTGTGTCATGATGGCAGGAAAGGAGGGATCGGCCGGCCAGCCGGCTGGCATGCTGGCCACCATGTGCATTGGACCATGGCACACAGCTAGTGGATTTATTTATTTATTTATTTAGACAGTTTTGTATACCGCCTTATCCTTCAATCAAAGCGGTCACAACACAATTGGGGGATACATTTTAACACATGGGGATATGAGACACATACACTAATACTTACAGGGAACATGGGCAATGGAGGGTTAAGTGGCTTGCCCAAGACCACAAGGAGCATCTGTGGGACTAGAAACCCCAGTCCTTCCGGCCCAAGGTTGCTGTCCTCTAGTGGGATTTGAACTCCCGACCTTCCGGCCTGAAGTACCTTGCCCCAACCACTAGGCTACTCCTCCCTCCGTGGATGGGTTGGGCCTGGGATCAGGATGCCCCCCACCTGCACATATTGAGTGAATATGTGCATATAGGGGGGAAAATGCTACTGAAGAAGGAATACAATGCAGTAGGATAACAGACCATGTCAGAGGAAAAAATGCTCACCCAGCTCCTGCCTGATGACAACCATAAGCTGTGTTTGAGCCAGGGTCTCCTCCATAAGTAAGAACTAAATCAGTAACAACCATTTGAGACACATGTGAATCAACATCAACTATGCCAGTCTGCAAGATATGAAGTTATGCCATGACTACCTCGCAAGCACACACCAGGAATTAGGGACCTTGGCCATTCTACTAGTACCACCATGGTATGCAAAGTGTGTGTGCCTGTATTATAGGCTGTCCCTTTGAATGGACAAATCCCTTGTGTAAGACATGAATGCCAGTTGTATCAGCAGCATAGCAAGACTTTGCAGCATACAGACCTAACAACATGTCCCTCTCCTATACCTGTCAAACACACTTTGTCAGACAGGTATGGCACAGAGCCTGCAGAGATCTAAGCAGCCATAGCCATACCCCTACTCTTGCTCTCATGCACCCTGACAATGACCACATCTACAACCATGGATTGCTGAACCCAAAAGGCTGTTCTGTGCCTGCACACACAAGGCCAGGGTGTATATGAGAGGAGGGTCACAGCTTCAAGACCTGCCTGTGGATCAGAAATCACATATCCTGGTATGTTAATTTTATCCTACATTGCAGAGGCTGTATCAGCATGTGCAACCTACAATTAATCATCCAGCAAGATTCCATACACTCTGCAGCCACACTGACAAACTCCACCACCCACAGCTGGATGGCAAGGCAGGCTGATAGCACTGGCACACTGAGTGGGTGTTGACAATCTTGAGCAGCAACAGAGCATGAAGGGACTAGGCAGGAATGCCAACCAGCACCACTGTTACACAGTGCGGTTGTGTGTGTGTCTCCAGAGTATTTTGAGTTTCAGCAATGCACTGTGCCTCCCATTGCATAAACTGTTCCCAAGTGCAGATTGAAAGGGAGCATAGGATTGTGGGCATTGCATGAAACAGAGCAGTTTGCACATGATGTTTATTAGTCAGACGTAGGGTCAATGGCTGAGATATCTTAGTGTCCATCTGCCACTGCCATGGTCTGGGTGCACACATCATTTCATGATGAGAGGCCACACTCACTCTGACCGAGCTGTGACCATGTTACTTGTTACATGTTACTTACATTGTGCTATTATAGTGTCAAGCTGTAGTGATGTGGTTGCTGTTCTTTGCTTAGCAGTCCAATCACTGCACTGACTGCTGGGTGTCCATGTTGTTTGTACCAAGCCAGGGTGTATGAGGTTGCTCTGTGAACATACAAGGTGTGATGACTAGCAGACTGGACACGGTATGTGAATGGCTGACACAACCCTGTAGTGGCCAACACATGCAGACTGACTGTCATAGCTGTAATACAGGAGTCTCCAAATCTGGAGGGCCACAATCCTGCCAGGTATTTGGGATATCCTTAATGAATATACATGAGATATATTTGTTTGCACTGCCCACATTGTATTTGAATTGATCTCATGCATATTCATTAGGGATATCCTGAAAATATGTCTGGTTTGTGGCTCTCAAGGACTGGATTTGGAGACCCTGCTGTAGTAGATTGGAAGTCCCAGTAGGTGAGGCTAGTAGCTCTAACTATGGTCTTCACAGGCCCATCAGTTTGGTGTCAGCACCCACCCTTCTTGCCTAGATAAAAGTCATTGCATTCAGGTTCTTTGGAAACAGCTACCACAACCTTAGAGACCGACATGAAATATTATAGGAGAGTCTCTAGCCAAAAGGAGCAGGGCACAAGGCCTTGATACAAGAGAGCATTTCAGCATACAGCAATTGCAAAGACAACAAAGTAACTAGCATCACACACTACAGACAATGCCTACAGCACAATGGCATCAATATAGATCTGCTCCAAAACCTGAAGAATCCATCTACTGCAGTGCAAGCTCTGGGAACCAGATGATGTTGCTCCCCTTTACATTCAGGGTGACCGCTGAAATCGGTCAGTAGCACAGTTTGCAGCTATTATGTGCTGGAAGCTCACAATGTCCCTGCATATTTCTGGGCTGATGTGATGGATCACTGCATTCTTCTTTTTTGTGATCAGTTTCATAAAGCTGTTCAGAATGTGCAGGGCAAAATGGGTAATGGAGGGGCTAACCTATACCGGCACACAGTGCACACATTGCAGCCGTAGTGGCAACTGTGATCACTGGGACATTGCTCTGTACCTGCTTGTTGTCTATGATGGTGGGAGACATGTGCATCCCCCCCCTCCCCCGAGAATCTAGGATGGTCAGCAATGGACTGCATGAGTCATTACTGTGGTTTGAGTTTGGTATATGTGCATGTGTACTGTGATGAAGCTGTAGCCATTGAAGCTATAAACTTAGAAAAAAACACTGTTTATTATAAAGCAACTGACTCACAGAAGGTGCAGTTACCTAAAAGTGCAGCTAGAGAGAGCAGGCACGAGGCTGCAGAAGCTAAGCTGACACACCCAGGTTTTGAAAATGCAGGAGCTAATCAGGTACACCTGAGTAGAGAGCCAGGAAGCTCAGTGGAGAAATGGCTTTATAAACAGTGCTCAGAAGGAAGAAAGCAGAGAGGACCTCGAGCTGAGAGAGGAACTGAGAGAGGACTATGAGCTGAGAGAGGAGCTGAGAGAGGACCTCAAACTCAGAGAGGACCACAAGTTTGGAGAGGAACACAAGTTCAGAGAGGAACTGAGAGGGGACCTGAGAGAGGAACCTCTCATACTGAAAGGCAGAGAAGCTTGGAGTACCTACAAGGAAGAGCTAAGTTCCAGGGAAGGAAAGGCCATTCCAGAAAGCTCCAGGAGCCAGTCTTCAGGGAAGACGGTGATAGAAGGAGACTGCCAGGTAGAGCAAATACCAGCAGAGCACGTCTCAAAGATCCAAGGTACAGTTATATTTCCTTTCCAAGATGTGAGCCAGCTCCTAGAAAAGCTTATAACCCAGAGAGCCGTACTGATAGGAAACAAAGTGGGGAAAGGCTTGTGAAACCTTTACAGAGAGGCATAGTAAAAAGCCATAACAGTTATTTGCCAAACCAAGACCAGCAAGGCTGGGGAATATTGAAGAGATCTATTGAACTACAACCTGGCTTATCCAGGGAAAGCTCAGGACTAGCTGACAACACGGCTGAACAGGAACCTATGCAAATAGAGGTGATAGAACCAGAGCCGTGGCAGTTAGAGCACCCAATGGACTGCTCACTCTGTGTTTCCAAGAGTCTAGAGTCTCTCACAGAATTGTAACCGGCAGGACATGCTTGTTTTTCCTCTGGGTGTTGAAAACCTGTTTGAATGCAAAGAACTGTGAAGCGCCTGTAACAGTTACTGACTTTGTAAATATTTTGGCATAAACCCTGAAGTAAGGTACATTCTGTTTTTATCTTCCTGGAGAACCTTTGCGCAACAAAGGGAATAAAAACCATTTAAGTTTAACCCTGTACAAGGCTCAGAACTATTTCTTTATGAAGTGGGACTACAAAGACCATGATGCAACTGGTCTAGAAAAGGTTTTCCTTCTTCAACCAACAATAAGTGTCCGCCCTCTCCTTTCTGCACACTGTCACTAGGAGGGGCTGTGACAGTACCTATCTTACAGTGTGCAGTGAAGCATGCCCCATACATGTGCTGCCTCTGGGGCTAGTGCCTACATGGGACTGTTGTTTGTCATTGGGGATACAGTGGAGGGATGGGCATCATGACCTCACATGTGCCTTGGTCTTTGGACAAGAGATGTTTCCTGCAGCAGTGTGTCTGTTGTGCAGCTACAGCACCATGTGTCATGTGCATTATGTGCTGCATGTGCGCCTCTGTAGGCAGGTTCTAGGTGTGGTGTACCACTGTCTCAGAATGTGCCAGCCATGTTGTTTCATGTCCTGCATTTCACCCATTGCTGGCAGGGACCTACAGTACAGTCTCTTTGATTCTAGACATTGAGGTGATGGGTTGTATAGAAGTGTAGCCTAGTGGCATTGGCTTACACAGCATTGGCTTACTAAGCATTGGCTTACTAAACACTGGACCAGGGTTTGATTCCCACTTGTTCTCTGTGGGATGCTCAGTTCATTTTAATGCCAGGGTCTGCTTTGACTAGCGGACATACATTTGTATACTTTTTAATGTGTTCTGATAGCATATCGGCTCTGCAAACATGCAATTCGCGATCATGCCCTTCTGAGAGCATTACTTTATTGGCTCTGCTGCAGCCCATTGCAGAAGGTCATGTTCACCCTGTAGATGAAAGGCACCCAACTTGAGGAGTATCCTAATAGTTAGAGCACTGGTTTGGTGACCAAAAGCTCAGGGTTCAATTCTCTCTAGCACTTCTTGTGTGACTGGTGGGAGAATTTTAAAGAGGCTTTATATATATGAAAAATCTTTCATAGAATGACCTCTACACCTTGTGGCCTTGTGCAAGTCACTTAACACTCCATCGCATCAGAAGAATCCAAGTTATCAATGCCCATATTTTTAATGTATATTACCAAGTTTAAGTTACAGTGTAAACCGCTTTGCTTGAAATAATAAAGCGGTATAAAAAACCCCAATAACATAAATGCATATATAAAATAAATAAAAAACATGATTTGACTGTTTCATTATCACTGTGACTGTACAGCTTTGGCTGCATCACATCTATGCATTACCTGCAGCCACATCCTACCCCTAGAATGGCCAACTGCAGGGATCATCACACTTCCTTTGTTGCTCTAAATGGCTAGTATCAGCGATTCTTGTCCAGCTTTTGTATGCACATTTGTCAGGAGGGTTGTATGGTGGTTAGGAGGCTGGGACAGCTGTGAGACCCACATAGCTGATCTTGGGGCTTCCCCGTGGCACAGCCACACTTTTTTCACACACTCTCCAAATGCATTTCTGAGGTCAGATCAGGTACATCGGGGCTGCAAACACTACCACACTTTCAGTTACAGCCATCGTTCCTTCTGGCTATCCATCAGCATCTGCCCATTATGTGCAGTCATGTATTCTCCTGCCAGCTGCTATACCATGGCTCACACAGGAACCTTTTCCTCATTTCAGTGCATCACTTATTCCTATCCTGTGAATGATCTGCACATCACCACTCCTGCTCCGTCATCCTTTAGATGCACATATTGTTGCGATCCTGGCTCTACCAGGGGACATGTCTTCCCCATCCTCTGCTACACACTGACATTACAGCATATTATGTAGCTACCCCTCACTGAATCAGTACAACTGCCTCACAAATGCTCATCCCACTGACTGACACGTAGGATACTCATGGATCTGTCAGGTCCATCAGCTCCTACCTGTCTTTCCATCCATCAGCTTGACTTTTGTTGGGGCTCCCTAATCCTGCATTAGGGTGGCAGACGTTTTCAGCTGTTAAGGTGCACACTTGTCACCAACTCCTGATGTCCTGTTGGCACAGAATAAGTGGAGTCTGTTGTCCCTACCGCTGGAATGCCTACTACCCGCCCCAGCCTTTAACGCACAGAAACATCCTTATTGCTGCCATTAATGCTCATTATTCACAGCTCCCTTATTGCTGTTTAGTAAACATACTCCATAAATGCATATGTGTCTTTATAAATAGGCAAAAATAGATGCTTTCCTGCCTTGCTAAGCTAGGTATCCTGTTATAAAAATACACTTAAGGGACCTATTTACAAAGCTGCATTAGCTTCTGAAAAGAAGAGTTAATGCACCCAAACAGCTTATTGAGAGTTAACACAGTGCCTTGCTAGGTAGGAGGTCATTTTATAGCAGGACATCTAGGTAAGGTGGATTTGCAGGTGCCTATTTTAAGCCAGTTTTATAATGACAGTAGGTGCTTACTTGTCCTGTAAAATACTAGTGGAAATCCAGGACAAAGTACAGTTTACACAATCCTGGCATGGACATTACTCCTGCTTGAGAGCAGATATAAATGCCTGCACCTACAATATAGAAGCATAGAAACATGACGAGAGAAAAATACCACATGACCTATCTTGTCTGTCCTTCCATATCAACAACTACAACAGTCCCCTTTTTACCTTTAGAGATCCTCTGTGTTTGTCCCATGATTTTTTGAAATCAGATACTGTCCTCCACTGGGAGACTATTCCATGGATCCACCACTCTTTCCATAAAGAAATATTTCCACATATCACTCCTGAATCTATCCCCCTTCACCCTCATCCCATGTCCCCTCATAGCAGAACTTGCTTTCAATCGAAAGAGGCTCTCTCCCTGAACATTTATGCCATGGAGGTATTTAGCTGATTAGGAAATATTACCCAAAACGTGGGCAATAATTCCTAATCAGCTGATTGTATCATTACCTATAAGATAATAGACCATAATAGACTGTTTAACCACAAAGATGGAGGTATTTAAACATCTCAATAATATCACCTCTATCCTGCCTTTCCTCTAAGGTGTACATATTAAGATCCTTCAGTCTGTCCTCATATGCTTTATAATGAAGACCACTAATCATCTTAGTAGCCACTCTCTACACCGACTCCATCCTGTTCACATCCTTTTGAAGGTGCGGTCTCCAGAATTACACACCATACTCCAAATGAGGTTGCACCAAAGACTTATACAGAGGCACTATCACCTCCTTTTTTCTGCTAGCCATTTCTCTCCGTATGCACCCAAGCATCCTTCTAGCTTTTGCTATCACCTTTTCTACCTGTTTAGCTACTTTAAAATCATCAGATACAACCACGCCTAGGTCCCGCTCTTCTTTAGTGGACAAAAGTACTTCACCCCCTATACTATATTTGCTCCCTTGGATTGCTGCAGCCCAAATGCATGACCTTACATTTTTTAACATTAACTCCCAGCTGCCAAATTCTATACCATTCCTCAAGCTTAGCTAGATTCCTCCTCATGTTATCTACACCTTCCTGGGTGTCTACTCTATTGCAGATTTTGGTATCATACGCAAAGAGGCAAACCTTAACCGACAGCCCTTCCACTATATCACTAACAAAGATGTTAACAAGAATCGGACCAAGGACAGATCCCTGGGGCACACCACTGGTAACATCCCTCTCCTCAGAGTGAGCTCCATTTACCTGTACTCTTTCTGGCCTCCCATCCAACCAATTACTAACCCAAGCAGTAACTTTAGGGTCCATCCCTAGAGTGCTCAGTTTGTTTATAAGTCGCCTGTGAGGAACAGTGTCAAAGGCTTTACTGAAATCCAAATACACCACATCTAGGGCTCTCCCTCGGTCCAACTCCCTGGTCACCCAGTCAAAGAAATCAATCAGATTTGTCTGACAAGACCTGCCTCTGGTAAATCCATGCTGCCTCGGATCCTGTAATCCACTGGACTCCAGAAACATCACTATTTTCTCTTTCAGCAGCGTTTCCAATAATTTACTCACCACCAAAGTTAAAATAACTGGCCTGTAGTTTTCAACCACATCCTTACTTCTGCTTTTGTGTAAAGGCACCACATGAGCCTCTCTCCAGAGGCACCACTCCTGACTCCAACGAGGCATTGAAAAGGTCAGTCAGTGGAGCTGCTAGAATGTCCCCAAGTTCCCTCAGTATTCTAGGGTGTATCCCATCTGGTCCCATCACTTTGTCTACTTTAAGTTGAGCTAGTTTCTCACAAACACAGTCTTCTGAAAATTGTTCAAGATGTCCCTCGCTTCTATTCCCCTTTGTGGGTGTTTTCTGAGATCCTGCTCCTGGTTCTTCATCTGTGAACACAGAACAGAAATATTTGTTAAGCAATTCCGCTTTATCCTCATCAGCTTCTACATATTTTTCCCCTTCACCCTTGAGTCTGACAATACCACTTCTGCCCTTCCTCTTCTCACTAACATATCTGAAAAATGTATTATCCCCCCATTTTATTGCATTGGCTGTTTCCTCCTCTTTTGATTCTTTGCTTTCCTGACTACTCTACTTTGCTAGCTTCTCTAAGTTTTTCCAAAGATAGATGCCTCTCTTCCTCTCTCTATTGATCTCATGTATTTCATGAAGGCCTCCCTCTTTTTCTTCACTTTTTCAGCTACTTCTTTTGAAAGCCATAGTGGTCTCCTTTTCCTTTTACCTTTATTTACCATTTTAACAAAAAAGTTGGTTGCCCTTAAAATATCCCCTTTCAGTTTTGCCCACTGTTTTTCTACATCCCCCAGCTGTTCCCATCCCACTAACGACTCCCTGAGGTATTGGCCCATCTTCGCAAAGTTAGTCTTCCTAAAGTCTAAGACCCTCACCTTTGAATGGATTCTAACAGCCCTAGTCCTAATACTGAACCACACCATCTGGTGATCACTGGATGCAAAATGATCTCCCACTACAACATCAGAAACACTTTCGCCATTGGTAAGCAACAAATCCAGTATGGCCCCTTCACGTGTGGGGTCTGTTACCAATTGCCTGAATAGTTCTCCCTATAGAGAATCAAGGATCTCTTTACTTCTAGATGATACTGCAACAGGAATGTGTAATTCAACGTCTGGCATATTGAAATCTCCTATCAGTAGCACTTCCCCTTTCCTAGCAATGCTGCGTATGTCTTCAATTAATTCTCTGTCCACCTCTTCCTCTTGTGAAGGAGGTCTGTATATAACACCAATGCAAATAGATTTCTCTTTCCCTCTTTCTAGTTTAACCCACAATGCCTCCTCTCTCCCTTTTAAGCTCTGTAATTCCAAAGCTAAAATAGTAGTTTTTACATAAAGTGCCACTCCTCCTCCCCTTCTTTCTACCCTGTCCTTTCTGAATAAAGTATAGCCAGGTATAGTTACATCCCAATGATGGTTTTCTGTGAACCATGTTTCTGTAACTGCCACTAAATCCAAGTCAGCCATTCCCACCAAAGCTTCAACATCAGGGATCTTATTTCCCATGCTACGGGCATTTATACACAATGCTTTCCATATGTTACCCCTGTTACCCATTTCCATAAAGGTATTTAATGTATTACTTACCTGGGGGCTTTCTTCACCCATCCCCAACAAACCTAGTTTAAAGCCCTCTTCAGTAGATTGGCCACCAAAGACACGTTGACCTTTCTGGGACAGATGGATGCCATCTCTGCTCTGCAACTCTTGGAACAGCATCCCATGGTCTAGGAAACCAAAACGCTCTCGATGACACCATCCACACAGCCATGCATTCATCTCCAGGATGCGAGCCTCTCTGCCTTGGCCTTTACCCTCAACAGGGAGGATTGAAGAGAACACCACCTGTGCACCTAACTGCTTCACCCTCTATCCCAGAGCCATGAAGTCACTTTTGATATTCTCCGCAGGATACCTGGCAGTATCATTTGTTACAACATGGATTAGCAACATTGGGTAATAGTCAGTGGGCTTGATGAGTCTCGGAAAACTCTCTGTAACATCTTGGATTTTGGCACCAGGCAGACAGCATACCTCTCTGGACATCAAGTCTGGTCATCAGATGGACACCTCAGTACCCCTCAGAAGAGAGTCACCAATCACCACTACCCTTCGCTTCCTTGTGGTTGCTGATTCTGAAACTTTGGAGTACTTGAGCTCTGGTTCATCCCTTTCCAGGGCTGCTTTCACCTCCTCCACTTCCAGGGCTGCATAATGGTTTTTAATTCAAGGGCTGGAGAAGTTGGATTGGTGATTCTGCAGGCCCTGGTGACTTGTGTCCAACCTTCATCATTCTATTGGCACCCTTCTTCTCCTCTGCTGGAGAGCTTGGTTGCTGCAAGAAGCAATGTTCTTCTCATTATCCTGAATGCTCCTCAGCCTCGCCACTTCCTCTCTGAGTTCCTCCACTAGTTTCCTCAGAGCTTCAGCATTCAGGCACCCTGCACATGGAACTGGTCCATCAACTAGCATTGGGACCTCTGTCTGGACAGAGGCAGAAGCTGTAATGGGCTCAACAGCTTTAGAAATATGATTTTTTCCCAGCCATTGTTCTGTTCGTGGAGCTTAGGTATCTGTTAAAGCAAAAGAAAGAGATCTACCAAAGTACCAACTAACTCCTGATTAGGTGTCAGCAGTTCCCTAAAGCTGAGAAGGTTACTAGAGGTTAAAAACCTACTCTTCTAAAGGAAATATTTCTACTGAAGCACTAAAAAGAAAGTAACTTTGCTTTAAAAATATACAAACCCCTTTTAAGAACTCCCAGTCAGAGAGCTAGCAATTTAATAAAAATGAAGCCCTCAAATCCCTACCATTGTTTGACCTGTAGAGTCCCTGTTAGGAATGCCTCAACAGGGCAGGGCTCTGGAGCCTTTTATTCAGGTCTCAGATGCTCTCAGGTAATCAAGCCCACTAACTCCTGATTAGGTGTCAGCAGTTCCCTAAAGCTGCCATATTCTGCCCAGTGACTTCAAGCAGTGACTACAGTACTAATACAACTGGTGAAATTTCTTCTTTTTGCGTTTCACAAGTTGTAATAGTACTGTAGACACTGCTTATAGACACTGGGCAGAATATGGGTGAGGTCACAAAATACAAATATAGATTATGAAATTCCTTAATTCATGTACGTACTTCCATAATGTAGGTGCAGGCATTTATATCTGCTCTCAAGCAGGCGTAATGTCCAGGAATGAGCAAACTGTGCTTTGTCCAGGATTGGACAACTTTAACCTACATGGATCAACTATCAATAAAGAAGCATAAGCAGTCAAGAAATCCGACGACACATTGCTCTTGGCAGAATGGCTATGAAAGACCTAGACAAGATTATTTATTTATTTATTTATTTTATTTACATTCTCTTATATACCGCACTATTCGGCATCAGCGCGGTTCACATAGAACAAAAAGTCTCAGTACAATAACATGCATGAGTTTACAGATAACAAGGGAAGGAACTTGGATAACAGGGGAAACTATTTACAGTCTATTTACAGATATAATAATTCTCAAGATTCTCAAGAGCAGAGATGTCTCTCTCCATACAAAGATTCAACTTGTTCAAGCCATGGTATTTTCAATAACATCATATGGATGTGAAAGCTGGACAGTGAAAAAGATAGACAGGAAGAAAATTGATGCCTTTCAAGTATGGTGCTGGTGGCAAATACTGCGTATACCATGGACTGCCCGAAGAACAAACCATTCAGTACTAGAAGAGATCAAACCTAAGCTTTCTTTAGAAGCTCAGATGACAAGACTTTGACTTTCATACTTTGGACACATCATGCAAAGAAAGAGATTATTAGAGAAAGACATCATGCTTGGTAAGATAGAGTGTCAACGAGAAAGAGGAAGGCCAGTAGTGAGATGGATCAATACAATAACAGCAGCTATGTATTCCAGTCTGTCATCAATGAGCCACCTGACTGAAGACCAAACACAATTTAGGACAACTATCCAGAGGGTCACCATGAGTCGACACTAACTCGATGGCACTTAACAAAAACAACATTGCCATATATGCTCCACAATGACTTTATAAAATTACCCCATTAGTGCATAGTAAATGCCACATCCAATAGTTAAGCAGAAGGGGATGGGGAATGAGTGCGGACTATGCCTTACAGTTAATGCAGATATCATTACTAGGGATGCACAGCCCAGCATTTGCCATTCTGTATCATTTCATTTTAATTTTTTATATCATATCATTTTCCATCAATAGTGAGCCCTACTGTGCAATAGCATGCACTATTGACAGGAATTGGGAATTAATGCAAATGTTGTCATTTCCCATTTCACTCATATCACAGCTTTCATTATGAACAAAAGCACATCCCTAATCATTGTTGCATGTTAGCCATTAATGTGGCACATAATGTGGGATTGATTTGGCCATGCAAATCCCTAGCACATACTGGTGTACAGGACTCCAATAAAGCTTCCTCCATAATTACCATGGAAATGTTTCTGTGGGTCCCTCCTATTTTTCTTCTTCTGCATCACTTTGTGCTGGTTCACCATAGGACTCTCCAGCTCTCCTGTCCTGATTCCAGCTTCAGGGGAGGAAATCATCAACATCAAGCTCCTCCTGCTCCCACCACCACAGCCCAATCGGGAAGCCAGCTCAACACCTGAAAAGCAAGCATGCTCCAGGCGTGCCCGTGCCTGATACAGCATTCAATCAAACAGCTCCAGCACTACAGACCTTCGTCCTCAAGTCGGACGAACTGTGAGTTTCTGTAAACCTCTATTGTAACTAAGCCCTACATCAACTAGAATGTTTTAAAGACACTGTTCATAATTGTTTGACTAAATTTGTATTTTTTTTATTTTTTTTTATTTATTTACATTCTCTTATATACCGCACTATTCAGCATCAGCGCGGTTTACACAGAACAAAGGTCTCAGTACAATAACAAGCATGAGTTTACAGATAACAAGGGAAGGAACTTGGATAACAAGGGAAACTATTTACAGTCTATTTACAGATGTAATACTACTGAATGAATACAGGTTAATAGGAACAGGTGCTAAGAAAATATTCAATAATCAAAGTGATTCATCACATGTCTGTTGTTGAGAAACCACGATGCTGGGTATCTGGGTGGGATCACTAATGTCAATGAGTATCGATGTCTCAATAAGATGTTTATTAAAGAGATGGAATTTGAGAGCTTTCCTGAATTGTGATAAACTAGTGATAGCCCGAATGCCAGGAGGTAGTGTATTCCAGCACCTAGGGGCACAGAGGATAAAGGCTCTCTTGGCTGTGGAGGAAGAGCAGCTTGTAAGGGCCTTTGGGAGTTTTAAGGAGTTGATGGCTGAGGATCTTCTTGCTCTGTTTGGTGTGGTAGTATTAATAAGGTCAGATAAGGAAGGAGCGGAAAGCTTGTTGAGAGCTTTGAAAGTAAGGAGTAGAGTTTTGAAGATAATTCTGGCATGAATGGGTAGCCAATGTAATTTAATCAGCAAAGGAGTAACATGGTCAGTCCTGGTGGCCCCCTGGAGTACCCTTGCTGCAGCATTCATGGCCAGCTGTAAAGGGTTTAAGGTAGATTGAGGGAGACCTTGAAGAATGACATTGGCGTAATCGAAGTGGGGTATTATAAGTGCCTGGTAGATAGTCCTGAAATCTTTTGGTTCTAGAATGGAGCGTAGGTGTCTCAGGGATCGGATCTTGTAATATATTGTTCTGACTGTGTTTCCAATGTGGGACTTCATATCCAGATGTTGGTCCAGAGTGACTCCTAAGTAGCGTATTGAGGGTTTGGTTTGCAGTTCAGCATCATTAGTTCTTATAGATTGAGGTGGGATGAAATTGTGATTCCTTGAGATAAAGAGGACTTCTGTCTTCTTGTGTTGTATACGGAGGTTTTGGGAGAGCAACCAGTCAGAAACTGCGTTGAAACAGTTTATTAGAGGGGAAAGATCCAAATGGTCAGTTGAGATGGGGGTATAAAGTAGGACATCATCTGCATAAAGCATGCAGTCGACATTAAATGACCGTATGATCTTACATATCGGTTGCATGTATACGTTGAATAGAAGTGCAGAGAGTGAGGAACCTTGAGGGACTCCCTGATCTAGGTGGAAGGGTTCTGAAGTTCTGCCCCCTGAGCGGACATGCTGCCATCTTCCGGATAAGTAGGACCTGCACCATTCAAGCGCTGTTCCAGTGATGCCCTTCTCTGTTAGCCTCATTAAAAGGATATCGTGATTCACTGAATCAAACGCTGCTGCGATGTCCAGAAAGATGAGGGCAAATCCTTGACGGATGTTATCTATGCCAGTGATTATCTTATTATGTATGTACCTAGGAAGCGGGTCAGATCCAATTTAAGCTTACCTGATATCAGAACACCACTAAACTAATAACATAGCCCTTTGCCATGGAGAAACAATACATAATATACATCTTTTCCCTACTAATCTTCATAACTCCTCTAATACAAACCCTCCACCCTACCCCTCTACTCCAAAGTAACATCCCAATAATACACTATCGCTACAGAAGCTATATACCCTCCCCCCATTACTACCATACCTCTAATCACAACAATATCCACAACCCAAGGCTCATATACATAAAACCATATATGTACAATTGCACAAGTTCAACATGCCCAACATAACCTATAAAATGCCTCCTGCTGAACATAAGATCAGCAAGAAACAAAGTTCCAATTCTATTAGACCTAATAAAAGATAAAGAACCAGACATACTCTGCCTGACAGAAACGTGGTTAACAGAAACTGACTAGGTACTAACGAATCAACTTGTACCCCCTGACTACAACCTATACCACTGCCCTAGAACAAATAGACATGGGGGAGGTGTGCTAATATTAGCCAAAAAGTAGCTAAACACAACCCAGCACATGAGCAAAAATATTGAGGAAATGGACATCTTGACCATAGAAAATAAGAATATCTCCCTCACCTTAATTTACAGACCCCCCTCGACCTCCTCTGACAACCTAGCTTCCATCTTAGAACTAGCATGCTCCACAAAGACTAATAAAACACAATACTTCCTTGGTGACGTTAACCTCCCCTCTCTACATAACACACATGCTACACATTTCTTAAATGCAATGGTAGACATGGGCCTTAATCAAGTAGTTCAAAGCCCAACACACAACAAAGGCAATGCACTAGATCTCATATTCCTCCAAACAGATACCACCCAAGACAGTAATTACTACCCACTAATAACCACCCCTCTATTATGGACAGAGCATTTCCTTATAACCATTGCATTACCAACATTGCCTATTAAAAATATGACGGTCAAAAAACAAACAATATACACTAAATTCAAAACATTTTACAAAACATCGTTTATAGATGATACCATACCCAATACTGACAGCTCACTCACTAACCTAGATGACATCATACAAAACTGGAACACAACCCTTGCCAAAGCAACCATAGCTCCAAACCCTCACAGTAATACAAAAAAGTAAACACAAATAAATGGTACACAACAGATCTAAAAAAAATTGAAACAAAAATTAAGAAATATAGAACACAGATGGAGACGTACAAAACTTGAAAATGACAACCGACAATATATGCAGATATTAAAGCAGTATAAAGATGCCATAAACAATAGAAAGAAAGAATATCATACAACATTAATCAAAACATCACTTAATAGACCAAGGGAACTATTTTCCTTAGTAAAATCCCTAACAAAAACACCCCCCCCCCCAAAGATAATCAACACTACATCCACAAATTATAGCAAATTATTATGTAAGCAAACTCAACCCACAAACCCACAATGAGAATACTATGGTCCCATGCAGCCCCCAGACCACAAAATCAAATCCACATAACAACATGGTCAACATTCTACACTATAGACAATAAACATCTCAAAAATATAATAACTAATATAAACACCACAAACTCTCCCAGTGACCCCTGCCTGGTCAACTGGTTGAAAGCAACTAAAAATGTGCTCACTCCAACTATCTGTGAGATAGTAAACTGCTCAGTGAAACAAGGCTACATGCCATCTGCATTAAAACAGAGTACAATCCAACCCATACGAAAAGCTTCATCCTCTGACAAAAATCTACCCAATTCTTATCGACCAATATCAAGCTTACCATTCCTAACGAAGGTGATAGAAAAAGTTGTACAATTGCAACTCCAAGATTTCATTGAACTAACATGGATGAGAATCAACACGGATTTAGACTGCAACATAGTGTCGAGACCCTTATGCTAACATTGCTAGACAAACTGATATGTGGCCTAGATTCTAGTAAATGGGCTTTTATACTAATTTTTATCGACATAGCAGCAGCATTAGACAGCATAAATCACATCCTCCTAATAGACAGGCTTAAACAAATTGGACTGCAAGGAACAGTCATACAATGGTTTACATCTTATCTTACAAACAGAATGCAGCAGGTAAAAATAGGCCAAAACTCATCCTCGGTCTTCTCACAGAAACACGGAACCCCCCAAGGCTCCTCATTATCCGCACTATTGTTCAATATTTACATTCAGCCAATTTGCAGCATTTTCAATTCACACAATATTAACTATCATCTCTATGTGGATGACATAATGATGTACCATCTGATGGACACTACAGACCTGAATCTCTCCCAAATAACAGCATACATGACTGAAATTACAGAATGGCTTGACACTCAGAACCTCAAAATCAATCTCAAAAAACCCGAAGTCCTCTTTATCTCAACAAACCCAAACTCCCCCCCTCCCCAATTAAATGCTCACACAGGAGACAGAACTAGAAGTCAAGGAAGAAGAAATAAAATACTTAGGCACAGTTCTAGATAAAACTGTATGCATAACCCAACACATAAAAGCAGTTACAAAAAGTATATACTTCAAATTAAGAACTACCAATGCCTCAGACCACTCTTAGAAGATAACGATTTCAGAACGGTTCTACAATCTCTAATAACACCACACATAGATTACTGTAATAGTATCTTACAAATACTTCCCAAAAAATCTACCCACCAGCTCCAATTAGCACAAAACCTTGCTGCACCCATAGTAACAAAACCTCATCACCCCCATACTCTACAACCTCCATTGGTTATCAATCATCTCTAGAAGAAAATATAAATATCTAATGATCATATTTAAGCACCATAATAACATTGCCACAACCCCACTATCAGCCCACCTCACCACCTAACTCTTCAAGGGAATGAAGAAACTGTTCCCAAAACACCTACAAAATCCCCTCCCATATCCGCAACATAAACCAATGTACTAGTTCCCGAGCTTTCTCTTACATTGCTCCAATATTGTGGAACTCACTTCCCAATGACTTAAGAGCAACAAAGGATCTCCTGCAATTCCATAAGGACTTAAAAACATTTCTTTTCATTGATTATTCCGGTGATCCAAATAGTATCAATAAATCCCAAGACATCTAAAACATTATAAAAATAACCAAGTGTTAATGCAAAATTCGTAACATAATTACACAACACACCTCATGATACCAATGTATACAACCATACCACCACAGACTATTGTATATAGATATAGAAAGTTTATTGTATATAGTTGTAACAAGTTAAATGTACATAGTTTCAAAGTTTAAAGTAAAAGTTGCTGTGATGTTTCATGTAAACCACCCTTGATCTCAGGAAGGAGTGGTATATAAAAGCGTGTTAAATAAAGAAATAAATAACATTAACTTTTAGATGCCATTTAGTTGCTCAGCCTTGTTAGACTCTGAAGATCCTTCTGCAAATCCTTCCAATCCTTCACTGTTTTAATGGCTTTGAATAAATGCTCGAGGCCGCGGGCCGGGTCCCGCGGCCGTCAGTAACCTGGGCCTGGGCCCGGCCTCGGCCTCCAGCACGTGACGGGGGGCCGGGGGGGTGAGAGAGAGGAGGCTGTGCGTGCGGCATATGAAATAGCTCCGTCGTGTTGTCGGAGCGATTTCATTGGCCGCGTGCGAAGGGGGGGCGGAGCAGTGTCTGTGAGGAGCCGCGTGGCTGTCTCCTTCTTGCCGCGGCTCCTCGGGAAACGGACGCGTTCCCGCCCGCCCGCCCCTTTTGGAGGTGGTTTTGGGATGTCGCAGCTGGCGGGGGTGGGGTACAGAGCCAGCGCTCGCAGGAGCGGCGCAGGCTTGAACTGGTTTACGAGCAGTGGGGGGCGAAGTGCTCCTCGGGGTGGGGCGAGACAGCCCGGTTGGGGGTCTCGGCCCGGTAGCGGGGGGGGTGGGAGCCGGCCTTTGCTACTAGTACGGCGAGGCAGGCGGAGGGGTTTGGGGGGGAGGAGGATGCTCCGCCTTGCTACTAAGATGGCGGGTGGGGGGGCATCCTCCGGCAAAGGGGTGTGGGGCTGGGTTATGTTGGATTGTTTTATATTCAGGCCCGTGTTGGGTCGGTTGTTATAGGTTCTAATAAAGCTGCGACCAAAGGTTTGTACCAAATTACAGTTGTTGGCAAATTTGTGGGGGAATATTATGGTGGGATGTCAAGACTTGGGAAGGAGGCGAGGAGGGCCTCCGGGTTACCAGAGTTACTGTCTCATCCACAAATTCAGTCACCTTACTGGTTACTCCTATCTCCAGATAATTTTGGAACATTTAAAAAAGCTTATAAGCCAGTACAGACCCTTAGGGTACTCTATTATTCCATATGGATAACTGACCATTTGGTTCTACTGTCTGTGCCCTGTCTTTTAGCCAGTTTACAATCCATAAAGGGGTATTACCTTCTATCAAATGCTCTCTGGAAATCCAAATACAGCATATCAACCAGCTCACTATTTGTTTGTTTACACCTTTTAAAAATTCCAATAAATTGGTAAGATAAGACTTGCCTTTGCTGAAACAATACAGACTCATAACCCATTAAGCTGTGCCTATCTATATGGTCAATAATTTGGCATTTTAGTATAGCTTAATTTCCTTTCTTCCCTTTGCCACTATGCTTCATTTTTTCTTTAATTGACCATGTCCGGTCTTTCTGTTTGTGCCCAAACTTCTACCTTATTTATTCTCCATCCTTACCTCTTTTTTCAGTCTAGTGCACCTTTTTCACCTAAGAACATAAGATATGCAATACTGGGTCAGACCAAGGTCCATCAAGCCCAGTATCCTGTTTCCAACAGTGGCCAATCCAGGTCACAAGTACCTAGGAGTTTCCCCAAAAGACACGGGTTTCTCTACCATATTTTCCTGCTGTTTTCCTTGATGTTTTCCTCCATATTTTCCTTCGTGTATGATCCACTCCCCAAGTTTATTTCCTCTTTTATTTCAACACCTTTCATTTTTCATTGTCATTTTCATGTCTTACTTTATATTTATCCATTGATTTTTATTGCTTTTGTTTCTTCTTAGCATTTCAACATTCCTCCTCCTTTTTTCTTGGCTTTTCCGTACTTCACTTGCTCTTCCAGTCTCTTCCTTCTATGCTCAGCATAAGATCGAGGGCCCATCAAGCTCAGTAGATTGTCTCCAACAGTGGCAAATCGAGGTCACAAGTATCTGATAAGATTCCAAAGACAGACAGATTCCTTGCTGCTTATTCCAAAGATAAACAGTAGATTTACACCAGTCATTTTTAATAATGTCTCGATGGCACACAACAAAGGGTCTTTTCCTCCAGGAACTTATCTAAACCTTTTCTTTTAAACCCATTACACTAACAAGGTTTACTACATCCTTGGTAACCAATTCCAGAGCTTCATTATGCAATGATTGAAAAAATATTTTCTCTAATTAGTCTTAAACATACTACTTTGTAGCTTTGTTAGATATCCCCTAGTCTATATATTTTTGAAGGCGTAAACAATGGATTCATATTTACTCTTTCTGCTCTGCTCATTATTTTATATGCCTCTATCTTCTCCCCTTGTCATCTCTTCCTCATGCTGAAGAGTCTAAACTTTTTAAGCCTTTCCTCATAGATGTATCTTTCCATCTCTGTTATCATTTTGGTCACCCTTCTTTCTGCTTTTTCCAATTCTGCTATATCTTTTTTTAGATGTGGCAAATGGAACTGCATGTAATACTTAAGGTTTATTCGTACCATGGAGCAAAACAGAGGTATTATGATATCCTTGTCTTATTCTCCATTCCTATCCTTCTAATTCCTAGCACTCTATTAGCTTTCTTCGCTGTCACTGCACACTGAGCAGCAGACTTCGATGTATTTTACAAAATGAGGCTTAGATCCTTTTCCTGAGTGGTGACTCCTAATGTAGAATTTCAC
This sequence comes from Ichthyophis bannanicus, assembly GCA_033557465.1. Taxonomy (NCBI): domain Eukaryota; kingdom Metazoa; phylum Chordata; class Amphibia; order Gymnophiona; family Ichthyophiidae; genus Ichthyophis; species Ichthyophis bannanicus. Next base: position 895,464,988 of record CM066032.1, on the reverse strand, counting down.
ATCATCTAGCTATAGTTTGAGTTGTTCTCCCCAAAGTGCATAACTTTGCCATTTGGATGCCCAGTCTCCTAGTTTCTCATGGTCCTCTTTCAATTTTTCACACGTTTCTTGTGATAGAATAACTCTGAATCATTTTGTGTCATCTGCAATTTTGATCACCTCATTCATCCCCATTTCAGGTCATTTACTGTATAAATATGTTAACACTAGAAGCCCCAAAGTGCATCAATTGATGCAAATGCATTTTCAAAGTTGTATACCAGCGCCACAGCTAGAACCATGTCATTCATGTTCCATGACTTTGTTAGCAAGGCCAAGATGTTCAAATATGTGCATCGAAAATTAATGACAGATGCACCACCTAGCGGGAAAATGAATTTATACCTAGAAGCCCCAAAGTACGTCAATTGATGCACTCAATTGTCTTGGATGCGTCAATTGACGTACTTTGGGACTTCTAGGTATAAATTCATGTTCTGACTAGGTGGCGCATCTCAATAACTATTTACAGTTTTACTCAGACATTACAAACAATAAACATACGATGATGTCATGTAATGATGTCACATACTGCACGTATTTAACAAATAAGTAACTTCACATTAATTCACATCTGCATTTCATGCTAAACGCAGTCGTCATGATAATGTGTCAATTGACGCACTTTGGGGTTTCTAGGTAAAATTCCTTTTGGGGCTTCTAGTGTTAAAGAGCAGAGAGCCCAGCACAGATCCTTATGGTACTTCACTATTTATGTTTATCTACTGAGAAAATCGACCATGTAGACCTACTCTCTGTTTTCTATCTTTTAAACATTTCTATTCCACAATAGGACACTGTTTCCTATCCCATGCCTTTTTAATTTCCTCAAGAGTTTCTCATGAGGGCCCTTGTCAAAGGCTTTCTGAAAATCCAGATACACGTGAAGGCATATTTTACAATGGGACATCCAAGTGCAATCTGGGGCATCAAACCCAGGACATCTGAAAAAAACAGGCATGTGCAAGTTCATACATGATTTTGGAAATGTGAACATGCCTGATAAGGATATCTTTAGAGACATCTACATAGACGTCCCCAGAACATGGCTGTCTAATAGCATAATGGTTAAAGTAGTGGATTAGGAGCAGGTTGGTCAGGGTTAAAATCCCAGTATGGGTCTTTGTCACTTAACTCTCTGGATGTTTTAAGGCTAAAACAAGCACTTTCCTGATGCCTATTTGTGCCTGCAGCAGATTTAAAAGCGGACATGCCTGCAGATGTCCCCATTGTTCCTGAAATTGAATGGAGATGTGCAGCTCCATTGCACCTCCCTAGACATGCCGCCATCACACCCCACTGCCTACTTGGACATCCCTGCATTAAAAACTTCAGTAAATATGATTTGTGGAATGGCTTTGGAGACGTCTCCATGATTTTGACATACATGTGCACATCTTCAGACATCCTAAATCACAACTAAGCCTTTTAAAATGACCTCTATATCTACCTCAAATTCACAGCCAAAAAAGCCTAAAGGAAATCTGAAGAAATCACAGTAATCAACAAGAAAAACAAATTTCCCAAAGCTAAAGCAAAATATATTGGACCTCAAATAAACAGAACTTTATAGATGCCCAAACAGACTCTCTAGTATAATAGCCTCTGAGGGCCAACACTAGAATGCTCAATAGTCATCATCGGTCCACACCCAATGTGAAAGTATAACCACACTTTTAACAATAAACCGAAATATAATCCGACACAATATTGTGTTTCAATAAGAAAAAGTGAAAAACGTATCTGCATCAGGGGAAGAAAAGCCCACATGTTATATATCTAAACTTTAGAGAGCCAAACTGGAGAATTCAACTGACTGGTGTTTAGCTCTCTAAAGTTTGGATCCATAATGTTTGGGCATTTATTCTCCTAATGCAGATAGGTTTATCACTTTTACTTATTGAAACACAATATTGTGTTAGGTTATTTTTGATTTATTATTAAAAATCTGGTTACACTTTCATGTTGGATGTGGACTGATGCTGACTATTGAGTATGCTAGTGTTGGCTCTCAGAGGCTATTATACTAGAGAGTCCGTTTGAGCCTCCATAAAGCTCTATTTATTTGAGGTCCGATATATTTTGCTTTAGTTTATGGGACTTTGTTTTTCTTGTTGATTACTGTGACCCTATGGGCCCGATTCTGAGATGCGCCTTGTGGGGCGGCATGTTCTGGCAGGACGTGCAGCCCCTCAAGCGGTTCTGCCTCTATTCCCCCTCCAGCTCTCCCCGCATGGCTAGAGCAGCAGGACGGGTTGAGCCAGTGGGGTGTGAGAGGGGCCGGAGTCTGGGCAGAGCAGGGGCATGCCGAGGTGGCAGGGCATATAGGGCCAATTCCAGTCATGGTCCTGTATGTCCCGTGGGGTCATGGGGGACGTGCTGCTTATTCCACCTCGAAGATAGAATAAGCAGCACAAATGGTGTGATCAGGGCTAGAACCGCCCCTGGAGCCCCTGGCTGGGTGCAAGGAGGTCCCCGCCATCCGATCCATGCCCCAGCTGGCTAGCCATGGGTTGGGTGGTGGGGAAGAGGGGGATCGTGCCATGGGACCCAGGGGAGCCTGCAGGGAGGACATCCCCACAGACATGCAGGGACACGAAGGTCTGTCTTTGGGCCCGATTCTGTATGTTGTGGGAATGTTGCTTATGTTGCTCCTGCGGTATAGAATTGGGTCCTACCAGGCCCATCATCCATGGGGCCATTCGGATGGCCCGCACATGCCCCTGCTAGAATCAGGCTCCACATCTACCAACATACCTTTATCTACCTACTTATTCACACCTTCAAAATAATGTAGTAGATTGGTGAGGCAAGACTTCCCTTGGCTAAGTTCCAAGTTGGCTTTCTCCCATTAAACCATGACTATCTATATATTTATTTATTTTATTTATTTATTTATTTAGCTGTATTTATATCCTGCTTTTCACCGGGTCAAAGCGGTCAATTGGGGGATACATTTAACACGAGGGGATATGAGACACACACATTAATACATACATTATATTCAGTAAGTTTATTCTTTATAATGGTTTCTACCATTTTGCCCAGCACTGACATAAGGCTTACTGGTCTGTAATTTTCTGGATCACCTTTGGAACCCTTTTTAATAATTGGCATTACATTTATTTACATTCTCTTATATACTGTACTATTCTGCATCAGTGTGGTTTACATCGAACAAACTGAAATTACATCGAACAGGGCATTATAACTTGGAGATAACTATTTTACAGGGAACATGGGCTATGGAGGGTTAAGTAGCTTGCCCAAGACCACAAGGAGCACCTGTGGGACTAGAAACCCCAGTCCTTCCGGCCCAAGGTTGCTGTCCTCTAGTGGGATTTGAACCCCTGACCTTCCGGCCTGAAGTACCTTGCCCCAACCACTAGGCCACGCCTCCACATTGGCCACTCACCAATCTTTAGGTGCTATAGATGATTATAATGATTGTTAAAAAATTACTAATAGTAAGTGTTCAATATTATTTTTGAGTTCTTTCAGCACCCTGGGATGTATACCATTGGGTCCAGGTAATATGCTATTCTTTAGCTTGTCAAATAGCCTTATTACATTTTCTAGATTCATTGAGAATGATTTCAATTCTGCCATTTATCAACTTTAATTATCATCTTCTTCAGTACAGAACAAAGGAAATAATTAATTTAGTCTCTCCACTATTGCCTTGTCTGCCCTTGATGTACCTTTTACTTCTCTATCATCTAATGGTTCAAACTTTATCTTTGGCTGCCTTGTTGGTGTTAAGTGCTGTCGAGTAGGTATCAACTCATGGTGACCCTCTGGATAGTTGTCTTCAGTCAGGCGGCTTCAGTCAGGTGATTCATTGTTGACAGACTGATACCAGTAGCTGCTGTTATTGTATCGAGCCATCTCATTGCTGGCCTTCCTCTTTTGAGTTGACCTTCTATCTTGCCAAGCATGATGTCTTTTTCCAGTGATCTCTCTCTTTGCATGATGTGTCCAAAGAATGAAAGCTGAAGTCTTCTCATCTAAGCTTCTAAAGAAAGCTTAGATTTGATCTCCTCTAGTACTGACTGGTTTGTTCTTCGGGGAGTCCATGGTATATGCAGTATTCACCACCAACACCATAATTCAAAGGCATCAATTTTCTTCCTGTCTATCTTTTCCACTGTTCAGCTTTCACATCCATATGATGTTATTGAAAATACCATGGCTTTTACAAGTCGAATCTTTGTATGGAGAGAGGCCATGCTCTTGAGAATCTTGTCTAGGTCTTTCATAGCCATTCTGTCAAGAGCAATGCGTTGTCGGATTTATTGACTGCTTGTTGCTTCTTTATTGATAGTTGATCCAAGTAGGTTAAACTTGTCCACAATTTCAATTTCTTCTCCTTCAATGATGAACTTGTTGATTTTGCCTGTTGTCAGGATCTTTGTCTTCTTTACATTAAGGTGCAGGCCCATGTTCTGTGATCATGAGAAGCAAATGTTTCAGGTCATCTTCACTTTCAGCCAGTAATGTGGTATCATCAGCATAGCGAAGGTTGTTGATGAGTGTTCCACCAATCTTCACACCTGTGTTGTCTTCATACAATCCTGCTTCTCTGATGATTTGTTCTGCATATAAATTAAACAGGTAGGGGGAAAGTATGCTGTCTTGTCTTACACCTTTGCATATTTTAAGCCATTCTGTTTCTCCTTGTTCCATTCGAATTGTTGCTTCTTGATCAATGTACAGATTGTGCAAGAGAAAGATCAGGTGTTCTGGTATACCCATGATTCGTAATATGGTCCAGAGTTTCTCATGGTTTACAAAGTAAAAAGCCTTGCTATAGTCAATAAACAGATATCCTTTAGTATTAACACAGATATTTTCCAGTCAGTTGGCCATGATGTTGTCTTCCAAATTTCTTGGCAGAGCCTTGTAAGTATGATAACAGCTGCATCGGATTGCTGTAATACTTCTGTGGGAATGCCATCAATGCCTGGTGCTTTGTTCTTTGATAAGGCTTTCAATGCTGCTTCAACTTCTTCTTTCATCACCAATGGTTCCTGATCATAAGGTACAGGTTGAAATGGCTGTTGGTCCACTTGATCTTTATCATATAAAAACTCTGTTTATTCTTTCCACCTTTTCTTGATCTTCTCAGCATCATTCAACATAGAACCTTGAGCATCTTGTAACATTCCAATTCGAGGCTGGAATTTTTTCTTTAATTTTTGTAGCTTTAGGAAAATCAATCTTGTTCTTCCTCAAATAGTTTCTGCTTCTATTTCCTTGCATGTGTTATTGCAGTACTTTTCCTTGTCCTGTCTTGTTGCATGTTGGAAATCTTTGTTGAGTTCTGCAGTTGTCTTTCTTTCTCCTCTGGCTTTAGCTTCTCTGTGTTTCTGGGCAATTTTCAGAGTTTCTTCCATCATCCATTTTGGCTGCTTTTTCTTTTTCACCTTTTGTAGAGACTTCTCGCTTTCTTCCAACACAACCTTCTTGATGTCATTCCATAACTCTTCTGGAGCTCTGTCTTTTGTATGTAAAGCAGCAAATTGATTTTGCAGGCAGTCTGTAAATTCCAGTGGTATATTCTCAAGGTCATATTTTGCTGCATTCATGAGTGGTTTGCTCTTTTTCAACTTTAGCTTGAGTTTGCATACTAGTAGTTGAGGATCTGTACAACAGTCAGCTCCAGGTTTTGTCTTTCTTGATGTTATAGAGCTTTTCCATCATTGACTTCCACAGATGAAGTCAATTTGATTTTTGTACAATCCATTGGGTGAAGTCCATGTGGGCAATCGCCACTTGTGTTGCTGGAAGAAGGTGTTTGAGATGAATAGATCATTGGCCTTGCAGAATTCTATCAGTCTTTCTCCAGTTTCACTTCTGTTGCCAAGTCCATATTTTCCAACCACTTTGCCTTCTTCTTTGTTGCCAACTTTTGCATTCCAATTACCCATGACTATCACAATATCCTGTTTGCATGTTCTGTCAATTTCAGCTTGAATATGCTCATAGAACTCTTCAGTTACATCCTCTTCTGCAGCTGTTGTTGGGGCATATACTTGAATTATAGTTGTGTTGGTAGGCATTCCTCGTAAGCATATATCAACCTACCATCATTACAGGACACTCAAGCAACAGCATTCCTTAATGCCCTAGATAGCCTAGGATACACACAAATGGTGCAAGAACCTACTCATGAGAAAGGCAATATCCTCGACCTAATATTCGCACCGCAGCTAATTTTGGACCAACCACAAAACATCGTATTATCGATATCTGCAGTCCCATGGACTGACCACAAACTCATCACCTTTCAGATGCCTACCACTAACTGTTCACACAAGATGAAAACGGATGAAAGCAGGCCTGCTAACTCAGCTACCAGAAGATTCCACCCATTTAACAGAGAACGCATCCTTACTGAAATGAGCACACTCTTTGATGACACCTCACTAAGTCTAGAAGAGTTGATATCCTCCTGGAACAAAAAACTCAGTGCAATCGCCATCCGCCCACCAACGAACAAGAACTCAAAGAAGAGACCTACCGCCCCATGGTTCACAGCCGATTTAAAAACCTCACTAACCATTTTAAGAAGACTAGAAAAACGATGGAGAAAGTCACGTACCAGCAGTGACCAATCAGCTTACATCCAACACCTGGCAGAGCATCGCAAAGCCATCTCAGATAAAATCAGACAACACCACACAGATACTCTGAAACGGTCACTGAATAAACCTCACGACCTGTTTAACTTAGTTAAAACACTTGCCAAAGAGCCAACCCCTGAGCACCACAGCAGGATCCGCCCACAGGACTATGCAATTTACATGCAATCTAAAATGTGCAAGACCAACAAAATATTAATACCAGACCATCCTGATGAACAAAACTACCCAGTATCACTGGCATCCTTCTTTACTCCCTCAAAGAAAGCTATTGAAGACACCATCCTAGCTCTAAACACAACCACTGCACACACAGACCCTTGCCCTGCGCACTGGATAAAGGACCTGCGATGTGACATATCCTCAACTATAGCAAAAATCTTAAACTACTCATTCACCACTGGCTCTTTCCCATCTACGCTCAAGCAGACCTCTGTAAGACCGCTGCTAAAGAACACCAAACTTGATCCTCAAAAAGTAGAATCTTATAGGCCCATATCTAGCATACCTATGCTAGCAAAAATCATCGAGAAAATAGTGCACAGGCAATTACAGGATCATATAGACACATCAGCCCCACTGGATCCAGCTCAACATGGTTTCAGAGAGTCACATGGAGTAGAAACACTACTCACAACACTCCTCAACAACATTACCTCAGGTGTGGATAACATACACCAGGGCTTCGCTCTTGTCTTCCTAGATATAGCAGCGGCTTTTGACTCTGTATGCCATGAAATTCTCATCTGCCGGCTAAGGGAAAAAGGCATCTGTGGAACAGCACTCGAATGGTGCAAATCTTACCTGTCTGACAGATGGCAGCATGTCAGAGTCGACGGGGATACATCTGAACCTTTCCAACAAAGTCAAGGTGTACCACAAGGATCATCTTTATCTGCATTGATGTTTAATATATACATCCAACCCATCTGTGACATCATCAGATCCTTTAATGTCAGTTACATGATATATGCAGACGATGTGCTACTATATATGCCAATATCATTGGACTGCCTAGACCTTACCCCCCTGACTAACTGCTTTGACACCATATCAGAGTGGCTCCTATCACAAAACCTGAGAATACAACACAAAAAGACGGAAGTCCTATTCGTCTCGAGGAACACCAACTTCACCCCTCCTAGTTGTATTAACGTAAAGGATGCCCAACTCCAAGTTAAACCGGCAATACGCTACCTGGGAGTAACGCTGGACCAAAACCTTGATATGAAGAATCACATAGCCAACACAGTCAAGGCAATCTACTTTAAAATCAGATCCCTCAGACACCTACGCATACTACTTGAACCGGATGATTTCCGTACCATTTATCAAGCCCTTATACTCCCCCATTTCGACTTCTCAAACTCCATACTACAAGGACTCCCCCGGGCCACCCTGAACCCCCTGCAATTAGCCATGAATAGTGCAGCGAGGGTACTCCTCGGGGCATCCAGGAGAGATCACGTAACACCCCTTCTAAAACAGCTACACTGGCTCCCCATTCAGGCAAGGATCAGTTTCAAGATCTTACTGCTAACATTCAAAGCGGCTAAGGGGCTCACCTCTTCCTCTCTCTCCAACCTCATACAACCACTTGCACCAAACAGGCCACGAAGAACAGCAGAATTAAACACACTAGTTATCCCAAATGACACCACAAGATGCACTAGATCAACAGCCAACAGAGCCTTCCAACTCTGCGCCCCATCTCTATGGAACACCTTACCAGCACAAATCAGAGCAATACCTAATCTAAGTCAGTTCAGAAAGGCTTTAAAGCATTTCCTCTTCCTTAAATATCTCAATGGCAGCTCCGAACAGAACCCCCAGGTGAATAGCAGAAGTGGTCAAACAGATAGACCCCGCAACAGACCAACTTCACAATGTAAATAGCAAGTTGTTCCATATACTATTGTACCACTGTTGTATATAGTTAACCAGGATATCCTTTATCAGATAACCCTGCATTGTATTTAGTTTCCCCTACTTCACCAAGTTATACTTCCTGTTAAATGTAACGACCAGACACGTGTAAACTGTCGGATGTTTTTCTGTTCAATGTAAACCGCGCTGATGTCTAATAGTGCGGTATATAAGAATTGTTAATAAATAAATAATAAATAATAAATATAGAGATTAAGCGTTCACTGACTGCATTGCATTTCATTACAGTTCTTGCAAGTTTCTTCTTTATTATAAATGCAACACCATTTTTTTCTTTGTCTTTCATTTCCAGCATAATAGACCATGTGATCATCTGATACAAAGTGCCCGATGCCAGTCCATTTAAGTTCGCTGGCACCCAAGAGATCAAGTTGTACACATTCAATTTCATTCTTGACCACCTCCAACTTCCCTTGGTTCATGCTTCGCACGTTCCATGTTCCAATATGTAAGACATCTTTACAGCTTCTGACTCTGATTTCATGCACAGCTACTTCAGCAGTCAGATATCCCGAGGGCTTTAATCCAAATACATCATAAATACTGGCTTCTCTGAAAAGTCTTCAGCTTTACCACAGTAGCTAGTTGAGTGCCTTCCGACCTGGGGCAGGGGGGGGGGGGGGTGTCTCATCTTTCAGCACCATAGTGCAATTTGTTTTATTGTGATTACCTACTGGGTTTTCATGGCAGATACAGAAGTAGATTGTTGGGCTTTTCCTCTGCGCAGTTTAAGTTGTGTTGTTGCCATTGTCACAGAAATGTGATCCTCCGCCGTCAATACTGTTCCATTCTGCTGCTGCCAAGATGGGTGGTTTGTCTTGTTCTGGTACCTCAGTTGAGACCTGTCCATCCTGGGAGACACTGCCAGTAGTTAAACTACCGATAGCTTAGCCCACAGCATTACTGATGCATACAAACCCTCACAGCACGTCAAGCTGCAAACCAAGTGAGGGTTGGCTGCCTTATCAGCTCTTTTCATAAAACTTGCCAGTGTTTAAACTGTTTCCTCTTTTTTTCATTAGGATCCTTTCTCTATTTTCAAAAGATTTTTTTTGTTTTGTTTTGTGCTATAACAGCCTCCTTCACCTCACCTTTCAACCAAGCCAGGAGTCACTTGGCCTTCCTTCCACTTTTAATTAAACCATGGAATATATCTGATCTGGGCTTCCAAGAAGGTATTTTTAAATAAAGGTCCTGATATAAATTCATAACCTTTGCAGCTGCTCCTTTTAAGAACATAAGATATGCCATACTGGGTCAGACCAAGGTTCATCAAACCCGGTATCCTGTTTCCAACAGTGGCCAATCAAGGTCACAAGTACCAAGGAGTTTCCCCAAAAGACAGAGATTCCACAATACTTGGATATTCTGGGTCCACTTTAATAATGGTTTATGGACCTCTCCTCCAGGAACTTGTCCAAACCTTTTTTAATCCCAGCTATACTAACAGCTTTTACTGGTACCTCCGGTAGCAAATTCCAGAGTTTGATTGCACATTGAGTGAAAAAATATTTTCTCTTATTAGTCTTAAATAGGTTACCTTGTAGCTTCATTGCATGTCCCCTAGTCTTTCTATAATTTGATGGCGTAAACAATTGATCTATGTTTACCCGTTCCACTTCATTCATTTATTTATAGACCTCTATCATATCTCCCCTCAGCCGTCTTTTTTTCAGGTTGAAGAGCCCTAATCTTTTTAGCCTTCCTTGGGGTATACTTCCATCCCCTTACCATTTTGGTGGTCTTCTCTGTATCTTTTCTAATAATGCTATATCCATTTTAAGATACGGCGACCAGAATTGCACAAAGTAGTCAAGCTGAGGTCGCACCATGGAACGATACAAAGGCATTATAATACCCTTTGTATTATTCTCCGTTCCTTTCCTTATGATACCTAGGATTCTATTTGCTCTCTTGGCCGACACTGCACACTGGGCATTGGATTTTAACATGTTATCCACGATGATGCCTAACCTTTTTCCTGGGTGGTGGTTCCTAATGTGGAACCTTGCATCGTGCAACCATAGTTTAGGTTTTTCTTTCCTAGGTACATAACTTTGCACTTGTCCACATTAAATTTCATATGCTATTTGGATGCCCAGTCTTCCAATTTATCAAAATCCTCTTGCAATTTTCCACAATCCTCATGGGTTTTAACAACTTTGAATAGTTTTGTGTCATCTGCAAATTTGATAATCTCACTCGTTATTCCCTTTTCCAGGTCATTTATGAATATGTCAAAAAGCAGCGGACCCAGCACAGATCCCTGGGGTACCATTTCAAATTTACCTTTCTCCATTGGGAAAATTGTCCATTTAGCCCTACTCTCTGCTTTCTATCTTTTAACCAGTTCCTGATCCACAGTAGTACACTGCCTCCTATCCCATGACTCTTTAGTTTTGCCAAAAGTCTCTGATGAGGGACCTTGTGAAAGGCTATTCTGAAAGTCCAAATACACTATATCAACCAACTCACCTTTGTCTACCTGTTTATTCACACCTTCAAAAAAACATAACAGATTAGTAAGACAAGATCTTCTTTGTCTAAAGCCATGTTGGCTGTCTCCCATTAAGCCATGACTATCTACATGTTCAGCAATTTTGTTCTTTATGATGGTTTCTACCATGTTTCCCGGTACTGACATCAGACTCACTGGTCTGTAGTTTCCCAGATCACCCCTGGAGCCCTTTTTAAAAATTGGCGTTACGTTCGCCATCCTCCAGTCTTCAGGTATTACAGATGATTTTAATGATAGTACACAGATTACTAATAGCAGGTCTGCAATCTCACATTTCACTTCTTTCAACACCTTGGATGTATAACATCCGGCCCAGGTGATTTGCTACTTTTCTGTTTATCTAATTGTTGTAATACATCTTCCTGATGTATCGATATTTCCTTCAATTCTTCCGCACCTTTAAATACCACTTCAGTCATGGGTAACATCCCTACATCTTCCTCAGTAAAGACCTAAACAAAGAATTTATTCAGTCTCTCTGCTATTGCCTTGTCGCCTCTTAGTGCCCCTTTAACCCCTCTATCATCTAATGGGCCAACTGACTGCTTGATCCATGCTTTTTCTGCTTGATCCATGCTACTGGGCATGGATCTAGGGGGGAGGTGGTGGCATTGATGAGGTTCTGCAGTTCCTCTGGATGGACATCTCGGAAAGAAGGCCAGGGCTGGGTTGTGGGGGTTGAGAAGGTGGTGGATTGAATGGTTAAGATAGAAGTGGTAGAGTGGCTGTGCTTAGCTATAAGGAAATCTGCCATCACTTGGGGGGTGGATGATGTCTTCCTGGGGGGGCTTGGATGGGTCATTTGTGAGGCTCCTGATGAGTTGGAAGAGCTCTCTGGGCTTGTTTATGGTGCTGAGTAGTAAGTTGCTGTGGTGTTCCTGCTTGACATTGACAAAGCTGGTAGAGTATGCTGCACGTTGGTCAAGGTAGATGGTCAGCAGCTGTGGGTCTCTGGTTTTTCTACATCTTTGTTCTAGTTTTCTAAGTAGGCGTTTCTGATTTTTGAGGTAGGATGAGTACAAGGGGGTGTGGTGCTGGTTTTTTTTGGGATGGTTATGTTCTGGAACTTGAGAGGCTGCGATGATGATGGTGTTCCAGGTTTGCATGAGGAGATCAAGGTCTGAGTGTTGAAATGCTTGCTTTAAATGAGGAATGGTTTGTTGGATGAAGGTGTCTTCGTGGAAGTTTATGAATCTTCTTGTTGTGTGAGGTTTGGGTAGTGTGGGATGTTTGAGTTGGGGTTTGAGTAGGGTGAAGGTGATGAGGTGATGGTCAGACAATGGGACTGGAGTCGATGGGGGGGGGGTGATTGAGTGGGTGGAGGAGAGTAGTTCGTTGGGTAGGAAGAGCAGATACAGGGTGCTTCCTTTTTGGTGGGTAGAGGTCTTGATGAGTTGGGTGAATTGGAGGTCATTCATGGCTTGGAGAAAGGCGTTGGGTGGAGTCTGCTGAACGGAAGTTAAGGTCTCCAAGTAGGACAAGGTGTTGTTGGCGTGGGACAATGGAGAAGACTATCTCAAGAAGAGAGTCCAGTATGGTAAACCCAGTAATTAAAAAATTATATGGAACATTCTGTATCTAGAGTAAATATAAACAGTATACTTAGCTTTTGATGAAGAATGCTGCTTATCAATACAATTAAAAAACAAAACAAAACACTAGCAATACTGACATGCTGTAGGTTCACTGTATGACAAATTAACATGATGGCAGAGTTGCTAAGTTACCCAATTTCAGGAGTGAAATTCTCTGCCAGTCCTGGATTCTGGCAGTCTTACTCTAATACATTATGGGACCCGCAGAAATGATTTCAATGTGTCAAATCAGAGACTACAAATACCATACTACATTGTAAAGGACATTGCAAACCAGAACTGGCAACTCACTTCTGGAACTGAGTAAAGTGGCAACTCTGTGCTGACAGCCTACAACTAGTACAACAGATCATCTGTATAGTCCTACAAGGTGTACACAGCACTGTACAGAGACATGCAAGAGAAAGTCCCTTCTCATCAGAGTGTGCCATCTAGTCAAGAGTGGTCATGTTTCTCTCTCTGCATCAGGGTATTTACTTTGCATCTCTGTCCTTTATGCTGCAAAACTTCTCTTTAGAAAACAACCGTAGCACAGGTTTTAGTAAGTCATACTGCAGAATTCATTGAGAGGTTTCAGTCTTGAGTGACCTTGTTTTATAAAAGCAACATATACAGGTATATGTCTTTATTAAATTGCCTTGTAGAAGAATCCCCAATAGTGAACAGATGCTCTCTCACAGGTAGAAGCAGCTTTCTGCGTGCACTCTGTCCAGCACATGCGTATCGTATAAAGCAGGCATGCATCTTGTAATTCTGCCTCAGCTTTGCCCAAATGCTGTCCCCAGGGATGCCTACACAGGCTCCACATAAAAGCTCATGTGCTTTTGTCAGCAAACACGCTTGTAAATGTGCATATATGCATGCAATTTTATAACGACCATTTCCTGAGTGTAAAATATGATTAGCAAACAGAAAATGCTTTATTATATTACCCCCAAATATTTAGAATATTTGGCCCTTGGCTTCATACAGCATTTGCAAAAAAATCCATCATTAGCTTGTGTGCTGGGCATTTTAAAAGCAGCTAATATTTGCACCCAAACTGCCTCAAACGTTTGACCAGATCTGACTTGTTGATTGTTGACTCAGACCTGATCTTTGTCTTTGTGTAGATGTGTTTAGTAGTATGTGGGAGTGGATGGGCAAGTATAGTTTTTGGAGAGCAATACGAAAGTTGACTTTGTAGCATTCATATGATGCTTTAGGAACACCATTTATCTGTTTTGATTTGACTTTACATTTGCTCCTAAGCGCCTGATAAATCAGTTTGTGTGCAGAGAGGAAAAAATGTGTAATAACAACAAAAGAACTTCTGTTAAGCCCATCTGCACATATGAAGTTGGTATAAATTGATATTATTGAATGCATGCAGTTTTAGAGGATTTAAAAAATTTGATTTACACATGTAGATAGGCATATGTGTGTAAATAGCAGCTTTGGAAAAGCCAATGCATACACAGGTATGACTACAGCATACGCAGATTTGAAGGAGTATGTTCTGGGTATGGTTTGGGTGACCTTTAGAAGTCTATTGCATTCCATAATTTGCAATGGAACTACAGTATCTAGTTAAAAAAGAGTAAACTTTAGGAGGTCACGTAAGCACTTGAGCGGGTGAGGACTTTCCTCACCTCACTCCCAGGCTGCCCTGGCTAGTATCATATTACCTTCGGAAAAAAAACAGTTCTTCAAAGGTAAGCATTTCCCCACCAGAATCAGAAGGTCTCCCAATGCAGAGTCCACAGGTGTGGTTGCACAGATATGCAATCGGTGGCAAAAAAAGAGTGAGAGAAAAGTGTCCGTGATTCCAAGATGGAGTCTGCGATGGCAGGAAAGGTCACACCATCTTTCCAAGTTGCAGAGAGTACCGACTCATCACAGGAAGATCTGGCATATGAGATGGTAAAATGTTTAGATCCAAAATTTGATAGTGTCATGCAGAAGCTGGAGGAAATAGGGGAAGAAATAACGGAAATGGGTCGTAAGGTTGAAGAAGTGGAGCTGACAGTGGCAACCCTGGAATACAATGAGGCATGAACCAAAGAACAGATACAAAGACTGGAAGTAGTTCAAACAAAAGCTTTAATTGGTAACCCCTACGTGTTTCGGCCAATGGCCTTCCTCAGGGGGTAATATAAAAGAGGGCAAACCTTCTAGAACGTATTCACATAAGTGACAATACTGTTTACGCTCTCCGCATAAGCTAGTCTAGAAGGTTTGCCCTCTTTTATATTACCCCCTGAGGAAGGCCATTGGCCGAAACACGTAGGGGTTACCAATTAAAGCCTTTGTTTGAACTACTGCCAGTCTTTGTATCTGTTCTTTGGTTCCTGCTATCTTCTACAGATACACAGTTGTTTTTCATTTTGATACAATGAGGCATGCCATGATCGAGAGCTTCAGAAACAGCACGAGCTTATTGAAATGCTGTTATGTAAAGTGGATGACCTGGAGAATCATTCCAGGAGGAATAATCTCCACATAATAGGAGTGTCCAAAATATAGATGGATCAGCAACTGTCCTCCCTATTCGAAACCTGTCTTCTTAAAGAACTGGGATTGACTTCTCTTGTAGGAGAAATCAGAGTGGAGCATGCCCAGCAGCTTAGACCTAGGTTGGAAGGCTGTGAAAGACTGCGCCCAATCCTAGCTCGGATCTTGAATTTTCAGCATAAAACTCAATTGCTTCAGGCCTTCTGCAAGCAGCATGACCTGAAACTAAACAACCAGAAGATATTTCTTTTCCAGGATTATTCTGTGTTTCTTACTGCTAAGTGGAAAGAATTTTCTCATATCTGCACTGAACTATTTAAAGGTGGTACCCATTTTTCTTTGATGTATCCTGAGATCCTCAAAAATCTACCATAAGGGTACTACCCACTCCTTCAAGCAGGCAGGAGTGGTGAAAAAAATTCCTGGACACCCTGAAGTGACCAACGGATGGTTCCAGTTCCCGCACGTGAACAGGGAGTGTGGTTCAGACTTGGTCTTGTCTTAGCACTCCGCCTGTGACTTGGACAAGAGAGGTGAATTAGCCTGGACACTCTGTTCTATATAACATAGCAGTTGATCTGATCCTACATAGCTCGGATCACCGCTGGTTCCTATTCAGAGACTAGTAATACTTTATCTGTAGGAAATAAATGAGAGGCTCATCCTAAGGTGGTTTGGGGGCAGTCCGGAGATGTTGTGGTTGAGGCTCACTCCATCACATCAGTCTGACTGATGCTGCTGGTTTTGTAGGGGTTTGGGTTTTGTTTTTGTGTTGTGATAGAAGGGTGTGTGTTGGGTGAGTAGGGAGTGACAGTGGCGTGTGTAGAAGTGGTTGCAATGGGATGCTCGATTGATTTGTGTAGAGTGTTGGATGAATGGGTGGGATTTTTGTTGGGTAAATTGGAGATTCGCAGGGAAAAATACATTGGGGTAGATTCCTGTAGTAGAAAAGAACTCCACAGTGGATACTCTGTTCCTGGGTGCTGAGGCTGGGCAGCTCCAGGGGGTTCTGATGGTAAATGTTTTTTGGCATCATGCCATGATAGGCCACATCACTTAATTTACACATTGTCTAATGGCATGTAGGGGGGATTTGTTCCCCGATTATACACACAAAGATTCTGCAAGCGCTATAGAGCAAAGGTACTCACCTGGCGCTGCTGCAGGAAACTCACCTCAGTGTGGTAGAACACGAGAAATAACCAGGGACAGGGTGGCTAAAACTTACAGGGCCTCCTCGAGAATCTGAAAGGCTGAGGTAGTGGTCTTGGTCAAATGGGGACTACCTTTGGAGGTGACAAATTGGGAGGCTAACCTCCAGGGGTGTTTTATATTCCTAACGGCTAAGTTTCATAAAGAGGAGCTCATAATTGGCAACATTTACGGACCCAAAAATACTCCCATGGGTTTTTTTTGGGACATCCTTCACTGGGTGACACGCACAAATCAGAGAAGAGTGATTTTAGCAGACAACTTCAACTGTCTGCATGATCCAAGCAGGATAGGGCTGGCAGAGGAAATACTGCAGGATGGTCGAATAAAGGGATTAGCTACCTCTGTCCCTTGGGCAACTTGGTGGATGTCTGATGCGTCCTCTACCCAGGAGCCCAGGAATACATATACTTATCAAGAGTATATTCTACATGGTCATGTATGGATTATATCCTGGTATCACAGGGCAACTTTGCTCATGTCCTCCAGACTGAGATTGAGTCAGTAGTTATTTCAGATCATGGAATAGTTTGGATGGACTGGGCAGTTATGGGAGAGGCCTGAGCTGGCTGGTGGGTTCCAGCTTTTCTATGGAAAGATGAAGAATTTAAAAGTTTCTTGGAGAAACAGTGGAATAGCCATGCCTACTTTGATGAACCACTTAAGTTCACTTCAATTTTGTTTTGGGAAGTGAGTAAAGCCATCCTACAAGGTTACATTATAGTGTACACAGCACAGAGATGAGCACACCTCAATCACAACCTCATACATTTGGAGCATATGATGCAATGAAGACAGAGACAGGGAAGCAACAGTTGGGGGTACCTGCACCACCAGGAATACCTAGATGTTCAGGCAGCACTTAACTCTCTTCTGTATAGATGGACTGTTCTGTCAATGTAGTACTATAAACATCGGGCCCAATTTTTGAAGGCATTTACCTGGGTAACTGCCCTAATTACCCATCTGAATGCCTTATCTGGGAACAGAGAGACTTGGTTGCTCTTTCATTCTACATACAGATAAGTCATTTTGGAATTTTTGAAAGCCAATAGTTTTGGTCCTGATATGTCATAGTTATTTAATGACGGAAAAGATTCATAACTATCATCAAGGTACTCCTTTCGATCTGGGATGCAGAGGGAAAGCAAAACTTTGAGCTTTAGAGTTTGACTCCTAAATTGACTCCACTTGGACATGCAGTTAGAAAATCTGCCACTTACCAGTGTAAGTGTTGCCATGTAGCATGCCCCAAGGATACTGCTCTTTTACTGAATGTTTTATTTTGTAAAATTGGTGTTCCCATTGTTTGTGTCACTGAATACATATGCTTTCCTTATGACCTCATATATTCTACAAAATACTTTGTGCTCTGTGATCCTTTCATTAAGTACACTGCAAATTGTGAAGTCCTGATTTGGACATTCCTTTTCTGACCTAGATGACCTGTACAAAATTGAGCTTCATGCTTGCTAATATATTCAAGAATATTAAAGAAAACCTCTGGGTGTATCTTAATTTAATAAAAATCCAGATTTATTAACAAGCTTATAATAGGCATTTTGATACAATGACATGTCCAGTGCCTTTCGTATACTTTGCAGCAACAGTACTATGGTGCGGTATCCTTGTTCTAAAACAAATATGCAGATGGTGATAAAAGCTTTAACAAAGTCATAGACATTGTGGAGAAAAGAGGAAAAAAAGATGACAGTGCAGTGACGTATGTAATGTTTTGCTAAAGATTCCAAAATATTTCTCCAAAGTGTTCTGTTTCCAATTTGCAATTTATCATGTTGATCTTAGAACTGGATGCTTTGTGTGCTGTTTGAAGCGATGTTGATGCCAGCTTGGCACCGTTGTAAGTGAAGTAAATCATGGGAGATGGCCTTAGAAATAAAATGTAAATGCAAACACCCTTTAATTCACTCCAATATCTGATGTCAGTGCTGATGATGAGCATTTGATAAGAATGTATTAAGGCAGAATTGGCAAACCAGGTTGATTGCTTCTTTGCGTAGAGTTAGTCACTCAATCAGATGATGTGGTACTATAGTAATTGTCTTTGGAAACTTAAGGCCAGCGGCTACATGTTTAGTGTTTTTATACTATTCAGGTTATTCTCTATCATTTCTCTCAGAGTCTTCATTCTTGTGGTGATTTAAAGATATCCAAAATATGTCCCCAAATGCCTTGCTGACATTGGGATACATATTTTAGAGGAGGATTGATATAACATTTGTGTAACAAGCACATCTTTATTCTCGCCACATAGAGCCAGATTCCATAAAATCTACATCCGGCCCGCAGGCACATCTAAATCAAAATGGGGCATAATTCCATCCTAATTCTGCATCCATAGGTATAGACGCGCCCATGGGTCTGTAATCGGGGCTATAGATGTGCCCGGCCAGCTCATACACATATCCATCATAAGCCACCATACCCAGGTACATCCATGGGCATTCACTGTTACAGAGAAGTACATCCCCCACTGCTATTACAGGAATGAATTATAGAATACAGCAGAAAATTTTCTAAGTCTTTGCCTTGTTCCAAGTCTCTGTCAGGAATAACGACACATCTATGAGAAAGGCCATAAATGTACATGGAGCTATCGAGAATATGCTGTACAAGTCTCTGTGGCTGGGTCACAGTCCTATTCCACCCCTTGGGGATGCATGCAGCCATTCTCCATGCAAGCAAGATAAAAGTGCATGGGCACCATGGAACACATTTGTAGATGTTTTTGGCACATAAATATCCCAGACGCACATCCAAATGCTTATTCGGCTTCTGGAATGACCCTAACAGATCACACAAGTACCTTCTTTATTGGCCAAAGCCTACACGGGATTCTACAACTGCAAACCCAAAACAAAACTTCACTGGGAGAAATGTGCATTATGCATTGTGTAGCTTGAAATTTCTAGAAGTCACTTGTATATTATCATTTCCTTTGCTTATTTTATATCCAAGCAGACTTATAAGGAGGCGTATCCTTGAATATGTGATGAATACTTCTTATATATTCAAATAACTATTGCTAATACAGATTATATATTTTATGTGTGATATATCATAAGGAAGCTATTGTCATATAATGCTTGAAATCAAAGTACAATTGACTTCACAAGTCAATGTGTCACCTATTGGGATGTTATGTGGAGGATTTTTCTCTCCTGGATGTGGGTCAGGGGGGTTTCCGCACTTGGAAGTGGGGTGCAAACCCTCCTTGTGGCATTATTGGATTGAGTGTATGTCTGGTTGGATAAGGATGTTTCAGTGTTGCTGATCTTATTAGACTTAATCCGCAGTGTTTGATTTGGTGGAAGGGGACCTATTGTTGGAATGGTGTAGGGGGATGGGTATTAGAGGAAAGGTTTTGGACTGGATATTCTTTTTTCTGAGTGGCTGGTGTTTTCAAGTGTGTGGGATGGATAGTAAGTTGCAGGTGTATGATTGGAAGTGGGGAGTGCCCCGGGGCTCACCTCTATCCCCATTATTGTTTAATATCTTCTGGCAGCCCTTGGGTTCTTTGGTGTAGTCCTTTGGGTTCCATTTCTATGCATATGTAGATGATTTACAAATCTTGGTTCCACTGCAAGGTGATCAGGAGGGATAGTTTGTGAATTGTATATACTGTTATTGTATATAGTTACCCTGTTAGCCAAGTTGAATTTCCTGTGCATATGTAAACACAAAGTACTATTGGAAATGTGTGTTTTCATTGTTTATTGTAAACCGCGCTGATGCTGAATAGCGCGGTATAAAAAAGACTATAAATAAATAAATAAATAAATAGTTATGCAGTTAAATAGCTGTTATGAAAAGGAACAGGCTTGGTTGGTTAATAGTGAATTGGTACTGAATGTGGATAAAACCATATGTCTGCACTTTGGAGCAGTAGAATGAGAAGACTTGCAATCTTTACCTAGTGTCACGAGCTATATTATCCCCTAGAAGGATGAGTTGAGGTTTTTGGGGGTAATTTTCAAAAGGGAAGGGGTAGGGGAAAAGCAGATTAATCAGCTAATTAGAACTGTGTGGTTGAAGTTGCGGTTGACTCATCAAATGAGGCCATTTTTAGATGATAGGGCCTTGTGGCTGGTGGTTCCATATTCTGTGCAAGGGATGTTAGACTATTGCAATATGCTCTATGTGGGATTGCTGAGGAAATGACTGCAAAGGCTTCAGGTACTCCAAAATGCAGTGGCCCATCTTTTGTTGGGTTAGCATAAATGGGATAGTAACATAGTAACATAGTAAATGACGGCAGATAAAGACCAGTATGGTCCATCTAGTCTGCCCAGTATGATTTCAAGAGTAGGTACACCTGACACTCTGTGCAGGCCCCCCTTCCCCATGTCTTTGTTTAGGGATGATCCCACCACTCCTTGTAGTACACCCCTATTTGTTAAGGAATTAGATGGTTTAGATTATTTTGATATTTTCTTGTTGCTGTAAAGGGATCCACTGTGTCTGTCCCATGCCCTTTTGAACTCCGTCACTGTATTTGCCCCCACCACTTCCATCGGGAGCGCATTCCAAGCATCCACCACCCTTTCAGTGAAAAAGTATTTCCTGACATTGCCTTTCAATTTACCACCTTGTACCTTCATGTTATGCCCTGTAGTTTTGCAGCTTCCCCGTCTTTGGAAGAGGTTAGTTTGTTCATTATTTCTCTTTAAGTATTTAAAGGTCTGAATCATATCTCCCCTGTCCCTCCTCTCCTCCAAAGTGTACATGTTTAAGTATTCAAGTCTCTTCTCATAAGGCTTCTGACGCAGGCTCCAAATCATTTTGGTCGCCTTCCTCTGAACAGTTCCAGTCTTTTTACATCCTTTGCAAAATATGGTCTCCAAAACTGAACACAGTATTCCAAGTGAGGCCTCACCAGTGACTTGTACAGTGGCATAAGTACCTCCTCCTATCTGCTGGTAATTCCTCTTCCTATACAGCCCAACATTCTTCTGGCTTTTGCCACCGCCTTGTCGCACTGTTTTGCCACCTTTGAGATCTTCAGAAATAATCACTCCAAGGTCTTTCTCCTGATCCATACACACCAATCTCTCGCCCCCTATTGCGTACATTTCCCTTGGATTTCTGCTTCCCAAGTGCATCGCATTAAATCTTAATTGCCAAGCATTAGACCATTCTTCCAGCTTGTGTAGATCATTCCTCATGTTAACCGCTCCCTCGGGGGAGTCCACTCTGTTGCAAAGTTTTGTGTCATCTGCAAATAGACAGACTTTTCCATGCAGTCCTTCAGCAATATCACTCACACGTGCACGTCCTTTGCTGGCGCAGTTGCACTAGCTTCCAGTTCGAGCATGTCCGGATTATATGTAGGAGCTTTTGTGCTGGTACACCCCTCCCTGACCTTTACGGTCATCGCAGGGGCAACTGTTGGCTGATCTTAGTCTAGAGAAGGTGCGTAAAGCACACTGGAGGTCTCCTGCATTTAGAGTGGTAGTGTCAGAGAAGTGGAACGAGTTGCCTAAATAGCTGCAAGCACTGTCGAGTTTGCTGAGTTTTTGTAAGGTCTTGAAGATGTTTTTATTTTTGGGTGAATGAGAGGGAGGGAGAAGAAGTTGGAGAGGGTTGGTATGCTGGGTTTACTGTTTTGTAGAAGAATTTGTAATTTGGAATATACACCCTTTTGATTGACTTTTTCAGAAAAGTAGTATAAACTTTTAGAAAGAAATAAATACATATTCATTTAGAGATCAAGTCCATCATTACAGTAGCTGTTCATTATTCTACTACTAGTGAACATTTATATAGCATTACAAGGCATATGCAGCACTGTACATATGCAAATAGAGATGGTCCCTGCTCATAGAGCTTACAATCTAGTCAAAACAGACAATACAGTAGCAGACAAGGATACAACTAGGGAAAGGTAAGGAGACATATGGGAGAATAAGTGGATCGGGATCCAAAAGCAGCCTCAAAGAGGTGAGCTTTTAGCTTGGATTTGAAAAGGGGCAAACTACCTGTAGACAGAGGTAGTTTGTTCTAGGCATAAGGAGCAGTGAGATAGAAGTATTAAAGTCTGGAATTGGCAGTGGAAGAAAGGGGAACAGAGATAAGCAATCCACCAGAACAGTGGAGTTCACAAGGAGGGGTGTGGGGAGAGATAAGAGAGGAAAGGTAGTAAGGAGTAGCAGAACAAATGCATTTATAGGTCAAAAGTAGACGTTTGAACTGGATATGGAAATGAAAAGGGAGCCAATGAAGTGACTTGAGCAGAGGGTTATATGAGCATTTCAGGGCAGGTGGAAGATTAGATGTGCTGCTGAGTTTTGGACAGATTGAAGGGTATAAGAGGGAGACCAGCAAGGAGGAGGTTGCAATAGTCTAATTTGGAGGTGATTAAAGAGTGGATAAATATCTTAGTAGTGTGTTCAGAAAGGAAGGGGCAAATTTTGATGATATTATACAAAAAGAAAAGACAGGTTTTAGCTATCAGTTGGAAGTGTGTGGAGAAGGAGAAGGAAGTGTCAAAGATGACCCCAAAGTTGCAGGCTGAGAAGACACAGAGTAGAAGAGTATTATCCACAGAGATAGAGAAAGGAGGAAGGCGAAAAGTCTATTTATTTATTTAACCAGTTTTATATACTGTTTTTCTGCAAGGCAAAACGGTTTACATTGAACAAGAAGGAACGTTTACACGGAACAGTTAGAACTATGTACCGATAACTTTGGTATAGATAATGTGCTCAGTTTTGACCATGTTCAATTTCAAATGGCAGTGAGACATCCAGGCAGCAATGTCAGATAGGTCGGCAGAAATTCGGGCTTGAAATGCTGGAGAGATATCAGGTGTAGAAAGATAGATCTGAGAGCCATCAGTGTAAAAGTGGTAATGAAAACCATGGGAGGAGATGAGAGCACCAAGTGACTAGGTATAGAGAGAGAACAGGAGTGGGCCCAAAACAGACCCTTGGGGTACACTAACTGAGAGTGGGATAGCAGTAAGGAGGATCCACCAGAACAAACAATGAAAGAGTGATTGGAGAGATAAGAGAAGCAGGATAGCACAGATTCCTTAAAACCAAGCAAGGACAAGGTGTTGAAGAGAAGGTGGTGGTCAACAGTGTCAAAAGCAGAAGAAAGGTCGAGAAGAATGAGGATTGAGTAAAGGCCCTTGGATTTAACAAGGAACAGGTAGCTGGAGACTTTGGTAAGAGCCGGTTCAGTAGAAAGCTAAGGGATGAAAGCCAGATTGCAGAGAGTCCAAAAGGGCTTGAGAGGAGAGGAGAGAAAGTCAAGGCAGTGACGGTGAACCACATGTTCAAGTAGTTTAGAAATGAAGGGAAAGAGGGAGATGGGTCTATAATCAGAAGTACAAGACTGTGAAGGTTTCTTGGGGAGAGGTGTGACCACAGCATGCTTGAAGGCTGTGGGGACCATTTCAGTAGAGAGCGATAGGTTGAGAATATGAGAGATGGAAGGGATGATAATGGAGAAGTTGCAGAAGATGGGTGATGGTAAGATCAGAGGAGTGGGTAGTGAGTTTAGAGGTGGAAAAAAGACAAGTGGTTTCCTCTTCCAAGATCTTAGAAAAGGAAGAAAGAGTAGCAGAGGTTGAGGTAGAGAGTTGGGAGTGAAGAGGGAGAAGAGGGGATGAAGCTGAAGTCATGGGAAATTGGGGTAAAATCTTGTGGACTTTCTCATGAAAATAGTTGGCTAGGGTTTGGGCAGAAAGAGAAGGAGGGGTCAGAGGTGGAGGCACTTTGAGGAGAGAGAGTTGTAAAAAGATGATGAGGGTCAGAGGCAAGAGAGTTAGTCAAATGGACAAAGTAGTTTTGTTTGGCGAGTGCTATTACTGACTGAAAGAGGCAAGCATGAATTTGAAGTGAAGAAAATCAGCAAGGTTGTGGGATTTAAGCCAAATACGCTCAGCTGAGTGGGCACAGGTGTGAAGATGATGGGTAGTCAAAAATAACTAGAGCTGTAGTACAATGTGCCTAACAGGACATGGCATGGGCAGAGCAAGAGTATCCAGAGCAGAGGAGATTGCAGTATTATAGGAAAGTACAGCCTCATCAACAGATTTAGAAGACATAGCAGAGGAAAGAGGTAGTAAGACAATGGTGGAGAGTCAATGGATCAATAGCATGAAGATTTCTAACAAGGTTAGAGGAGACTGGGTGAGATTAAAGCAGGAAGTGATGGAGAGGGCAGTTTAGCAGATGATGGTCAGATAAAGGAAGAACAGAGGTACAGAAATTAGAGGGTAAACAATTAGTGAAGAAAACAAAGTCAAGGCAGTGACCATGCTGATGAGTGGTGGCAATACAGCAAAACTGGAGGTTGAATGAGGAGGTAAGGGAGAGGAGCTTTAGAGTATAAGGGCAGAAGGGTTATCAACATGAATATTAAAATCAACCAAGAATAAGGGGGGGGGGAGATGAATCCAGAAAGAAGGAAACCCATGAGTCAAAGTCAATGAGAAATTTGAGGTGGACTTGTCAGAACATCGATAAATAGCAGCTATCCAGAGAGGTATTGGATTAAAAAGGCAGATGGAGTGGACTTAAAAGGAGAGAAAGGAGTGAGACTGAGGCAGAAGGAGGGGTTAGAATTAGCAGGCATTAGAAAGTAGAAATCCAGCACCACCACCATGGAGAGTGGGACAAGGCATGTGGGAGAATTGGTAACCACTATGACAGAGGGTAGCACATGAGGCTGAGTCATCAGGGATAAGCCAGGTCTCAGTTAGTGCCAGAAGATGGAGAACATTAGAGATGAAAAGATCATGAGTAAAAGCAAGTTTATTAGATATGGAATGTGCGTTTGTTAAGATACATAAGAAAGGGAGGGAGGAGGGGGAAAAGAGAGAGATACAAATGAGATTGGAGAGGTTGAATAAGGAACTGTTCTGGAAGTGAGAGAATAGTCTAGAAGGCCAGAGTTGGGATTAATGTCTCCATATGATAGAAGGAGAAGGAGCATAAGAGTACGGGGCAGCGAGGAGATGATGCGGCAGAAATGAGGATGAGGTATTTTCAGCGACAGAGGAGAGGGATGAATGAGAGGAAGAAAAAGGTGAAGCTCAAGAGCTGATGAAAAGGCAGAAGAAAAAATGGGGGAGGAAATGAGGATGGTAGAGAGAGGGTGATAAGAAGGAGGGGGGGGGATTGAAGGTATGAGGGAAGAAGGTTAGGGAGTATCAATAATAGGAAGAAAAAGTGATGTTGAGCCATAAGAAGAGATGAAGAGGGAAGCAGAAGACAGAAGAAATAATTGAAGTTGGGAAGTGACAGGGAGTAAAGGTGGAATAAATCCACCCTTTAAGAACTGACTGTGGGAGGGATCCAAGAGAGCCCTATCAGATGCCAGTGGTGTGAGACGGTCCTGAGGTAGTTTGCTGCTGTTTGCTTTTTTGGGCTCCCCTCCCCTTTGGACATAGGGAAGAGGAAGGGGAAAGGGAGGCCGTTAGTGTCTGATGGCGTCTCTTCTCCTGTCCTGGGACAAGCAATGCTGGAAGTCTTCAGTCTTCTGCCCACAACTCAGGCTTCAACCCCCTTTGCCCTGCCTGGGGGAGCACTCTGGGCAGCTATGATGATGGGTTTTCTCTTAGTCCCATGATGCGGACGCTGCCTCCCCGCTCTGGAAGTGTGTCTTCGGCCAGTGCTCTCGAGCTGTTGAGGTCTGGTGAAGATTCCTTGGCGGCTCTGTTGGGAGGTGTGCCAGCTGTCGAACTGCCTCCCTGTAAGGGGAGTGTAGACGGTGAAAGACTTGCTGCTCTGGTAAGATCTTTGGAGTCCATTGTGGCTGAGCGGGGTATATTGCCTTTCCAAGGAGCAGTGAGAGAAGTACAAAGACCTAAGGCAGTGACGTTGGAGTCTCTGTGGTCTGTGATACAAGGGTTTCAATTCTTCTCTTCAGTCTCTATCAACTCAAGTACTTGGTGATATTAAAGTTATTTCTCAGACTCTGTTGGACCACTCTAAGGCAATCGAGGATATATCTTGGAGACTGTCTGTGGTGGAGTCTTCGGTAGCCCAGCAGCAGTTTGTGACCAATTCAATTGTGAAGGACTGTGATATTGCGCCCCATCATATGGAGTACTTGGAAAATCAAGTTAGACGCAATAATTTGCACCTCTTGAAGTTAGGAAACATTTGATAAGATACTTCCTAGCCATCTCAAGAGGAGGGACTAAAGGGGACTTAGGAGATGGCTAGGAAGTATCTTATCGAATGTTTGGGGATGGACCCTGGGAATTTGTCTCCGCTGGTGAGGGCCCAGTATGTGTCGCAGTCTGGGGGGTTTCCCAGCCAGCGGCACAGGCAAACTCGGTTGCTGACAAATTGACTGAGTTTTTGGAATCATTGCTGGAGGCTATTGCGCAGAGGACTACTCTTATTCTGAGTTTTGCCTTGGAGTTGTAATGCAGTCTTTAAATTGTATTTTCATGCCACGAATAAGCCCTTTTTGGTAGCATGTATGCATATTTTTCCTGATATGTCTCGGCATACTCAGAAATGGCGACAGGGGTTCCTGGCCTTACGGGCTAGAGCTCAGTCTCTGGGCCTGAAGTTTGTCCTTAGATTTCCTTGTTTGTGTTCTTACTTATGATGATGATAAGATATTTACTTTTTTCTATCAACTACTCCTACTACTACTATTCTTCTCCCATACAGCACCACAAGGCATAAGCAGCGCTGGAAAGGCACATGTCCTACTCAAAGAGTTTACATTCTATTCAAGACACAATTCAACAGCTAAGGACAAGGGTACATCCAGAGAATGGTAAGGAGAAAGCTAGGAGACTAACAGAACAAGATCCAAAGTTCTGTGGCAAAAAGGCAAAGAAGTACAGTAGATTAGAAGGTACAATTGAATAACAATCTAAAATACAGTAGGTCATCCAAGATGGTGAAGGCAGACAGTTTTCATAAGTCGGCCCCTGAATGAGACAGGCCTGGACTGAAAGATATTCAAACAGCCCCAGCAGGTTGGAAAAGACTCAGATGAAGGTTTTTAAAAGGGGGACAGTTGCATGATTGTGGCTAGATGGGGCAGTAACATTTATTTGTACATTTACTCAGGTTTATAAGTTCTGTATTTCCAGCATGTCACTTGAAAACACAAAGTACTAATAACTTTCTGCAATAACTTTGAGATCTTCCAGCTTTCCATTTTAAAGCCAAAAACATGATGGGCAGGGAAGAAACGAAAGGCTTTGCCCTGTATCTTAATATGAAGCTAAGTAAGCTAGATACTTTGTCCCTTCTTACCTCTTGCACATTTAATCTCTTACTGCCATTTAATACATTACTACAAATTTACTTAACTATCAAGTGAGCATTTCCATACGTCCCAGTATTTAGTACAGCTTGGGCCCAATTCCGAGTTGGACGTGCCGGCCTTCTGTGCGCCCAATTGGAATCGGACGCACAGAGTGAACCGAGATTCTGATCCTGCAGGGCAAATCTAGCCCGCATAATCAGAATCACATTCAGGCCTGTACTTGCAGGCCGGGACCCCGATTCTGGTCAGCCTACATATACAGACCTTCTGCAGCTAACTCAGTCAGGGCTATTGAATGGAGCTGAGGTGCCATAGCATCTGGTTGCCATGGTACCATGGCTCAATTCAAGAGCTGTGGTCCCTGGCCGCCGGACTGAAAATGCTCATTCCCTGCAGACTGACCCCCAATCTGGCCTCCCAAGGCCAGGGTCAGGCTGTGGGGAATTTCTTCTGCCCACTCCTACCTTTTCTGTACACTGGGCCTGCCCGATCCACCCGAATAGGGGAACTTATTCCACCTCAGAGGTGGAATAAAAGTTCCCTGTTCAGTCTACCGGCCCAGACGTACAGAACTAACATTTGAATTGGCCCTGTACGTCCAGGGCCGCCGACCGCCCACTGTCCGCCATAACTCCTCCCCCACAATGCCTCTTTCCTGCTCCCATCTAACCTCCCTGTACAATGTGTGGGGGAGATAGTTGCGATTTGCAGAGGGGCCGAATAGCAGGGATGGACGTCCCAATGGAACGTCTATCCCCGCAATTTGTGCCTCGGAATGACCCTGTATATTAACATATTCTCCTTCATAAGATCTGTTCTCTAATTGGCAAATTTAACATTAAACTTAAATATTAAACTATCTGTATAATCAGCACAGCCTCATAATGTTTCAATGAAATTGCACTGACCTGTTAAAGAGCCATTCCTTGTTTGTTATTTCTGCCAACATGATGACAGGAGGAAACTTTCATTGCTAACATTCCAGGACTAAACAATATGAAATCACAGCACATCCATCAATAAAACAACAAAACAAATCACAAAAGTTGATAATGATGATAATGATGGACTGAATGACTGAATGGAAAGTCTGTCTTTTTGCAGATGAAATGAAAATTTGCAACAGAGTGGACTCCCCTGAGGGAGAGGATAACATGAGGAAAGATCTACAAAAGCTGGAAGAATGGTCTAATGCTTGGCAGTTAAAGTTTAGTGTGAAGAAGTGCAGTGTTGTGCACTTGGGAAGCAGAAATTCAAGGGAATTGTATGCAATAGGGGGCGAGAGGTTGGTGTGCATGGATCAGGAGAAGGACCTCGGAGTGATTGTTTCTGAGGATCTCAAAGTGGCGAAACAGTGTGACAAGGTGGTAGCAAAAGCCAGAAGGATGCTGGATTGCATACAGAGAGGAATTACCATCAGAAAGGAGGAGGTACTAATGCCACTATACCGGTCACTGGTGAGGCCTCACTTGGAATATTGTGTTCAGTTTTGGAGACCATATCTCCCAAGGGACAAAAACAGACTAGAAATGGTTCAGAGGAAGGTGACCAAAATGATTTGGAGCGTGCACCAGAAGACATATGCGAAGAAATTTGAAGAGACCTTTAAATACTTAGAGTATTAATGAGCAAACAAATCTCTTCCAAAGATGGGGAAGCTGTAAAACTAGAGGGCATAACATAAAGCTGCAAGGGGGTAAACTGAAAGGCAATGTCAGGAAATACTTTTTCACTGAAAGGATGGTGGATTCTTGGAATGCCTCCCGATGGAAGTAGTGGGGGCAAAAACAATGACAAAATTCAAAATGGCATGGGACAGACACAGTGGATCCCTTTATAGCAACCAGATAAAATCAAAATAAACATAACTATCTCTCATATCTCAACAAATAAGGGTGACCTGCACGGAGAGGTGGTTACACCCCTAAACAAAGACATGGGGAGGAGTGACCTGCACAGAGTGGCAAGTGCATCTACTCTTGCTGCCATGCTGGGCAGACTATATAGGCCATATTGGTCTTTATCTGCCATCATATACTATGTTACTATGTTGAATATAGAACAAGGGTCCTACTTGCTCTAGAGGGTCATTTTAAAAAGCTTAGTAATTGATTTGGACACATGAAAACGTGCATGCAGATGACCATATCATGTAGATGTCCCCACAGCCATTTTATAAGTAGCTTTATAAGACTTCTCCAATATGGGGATGTCCAAGTAGGCAGAAGGTAGATGTTCCCAATCAATTTCAGAACCCTTGGAGATATCTGTGACTGCCTCCAAATTTAGATCTGCTCTAGACATGAATAGGATTTGGAAAAGTGCTGGTTTGGGCCCCAAAACATCCAGAAGGTATAGAACAATTGGCACTCCACTATCAATAGTACCCTTCACAATTGTAATGACATATTTCTTTTTATTGGGAAACTTATCTTGTATTTGAACTACTGCAGCATGTCTCTTAGATGTCCCCAGTACTACTATTATGCTGGGGACATCTATGTGGACTGCCCTGCAAACATCCATATCAGGCATGTCCATATTTGCGAAATTGCTCCCAACGTTTGTGGTGAAGAGCGCCCTCCTGAGGGAATGGAGACTGAAGGAAATCCTGAAAAGCAGCAGGATTTACACAGGATTTTCAATCCTAGAAGAAAAAAACCCTCTTCTGTTGAGCTGAGAATGGAGACCAGCCCAGAGGAGGAGTTGAGCAATGCTGATTGGGCACACCCAGGGGTTGGACAGGGTGTGGCTGGAAAAGAATCCCTTTTTGAAGTGGTGAATGACGCTGCTAAGGAGAAACGGAAACAGAAAAAGAAAAGCCATGAGCAGATGACCTGTAAGCAGAAGGCCTGTGAACAGACGAGCTGTGAGAGGACGTTTGGAACGTCAGATGAGACTGAGTCAAGCAGTGAGTGCAAGACCAGGAAGCAGTTTGGATGCACGTCTGAGCCTGGTAGCAACAGAGGACCTGCAAGGATTTTTTCATGTGCTGTGAAAGGAAGTCCTGTGAGAAGTGGACGGAGCCCTGGTTTAGAATCCTGGGAAAAGGCAGAGCCCTCAAATAGAAAGCCTCCAAGGCAGACACCTGCAAAAGGTAACTCATTCTATGGGATACAATTTGGACCAGAGAGACCCAGAAGCACTCACAGCTGGAAAGCTTTTGAGCTATCTAAGAGGAGAGGAGCCTGGCAGAGAGAAAGCAGTTCCAATAGGAGTCATGATAGAGAAGGTAAAATTCAATCTCCTATGTTTGGGGCTTTGTTAAAGGATCCCAGTTGTTACCCTGATTTATTTAAGCCAAGAGCTGAAGGGGGAAGCATTACTGACCGGGAGAGAACCCCAGTATTTGCTGACAACTGCTTGTCAGGAAATGAACAGGCTGAATTGCTCCTCCAGGAGTTTAAACAGTTCTTAGAGTTGAAAGCAGGCAGACAGCCAAAGCTGAATGAGGACACTAGTTCTGTGCAGTCAGAAGATTTAATGCAGATAGATTATGCCTTACCTTCTACAAACTCTGACAATTGTAGCATGGACTGTTCAATATGCTGTAAGGAAATAACAGTATAAAGAAGCTTGCTATACCTTGTATGGAAAGAATACAACGTCGTAGTTTCTGCTGCCATGCTTAGAAACTTGATTGTTTGCACTTGAGTTTGAGCTCACACTGTGAAAGGAACAGTGACTGTTATAAGGCTGCAATGTATGTAAGTCACCTCTTGAGGCAGAGCTGAGTTAAACTCCATAAGAAGGAAAGCTGATCCTATTTTTGGTTGTCTTATATTCCTGAGTTTCTTCTGTTCCTATTTAAAAGCACCATTTATGTTCATGTATTTTGAATTTTGATGCGCTGGAGGAATTTCCCCAACACGAATAAATATTCTTGCAAAAGCCTTACCGTCTCTGGCACAACTACATTTATTCCTGAGAGAAGGGAGAACAAACTACATTACCCATAATTCCAAGGGAACAGTTTACCTCCATTCCTCACGGGACAATAGGCCATTCCTGTCCGTTAGCCCTAGGGCGGGGGCAGGAGCATCGCAAGTTCTTGTTTAGACATCTCAGATAGCACTTAGACATCTTTTGTAAAATGTGCCTTCATGTGAAAAAGTCATTGGCTGGATAGTCATCATTAGTTAGGTGAAGTAGAAAAACAGTGGGAAAATTGAATGGAGAACACAGTTTGTACATGCTAATCCAATGAAGTAATCCTTTTGCAGGAGGAAGATAAATAAAGCAAGAGGAAAAAGTGGCTGCTATGGTTTTTGAAAGAAATAGTTAAAAAGATAAACAAGAAATCACAGAAAGAAGTCAGGCAACAATATCTGGAAAATCTAAAAAGCTGCTAAAGTATCCAGGAAAGCAAAGATGTTAACTGAAGTAAAAATAGCTAATATAGTGAAATGCGGTAAAAACATTTAAAAAATGTGTTAGTGACAGAAAAAAGTGAAAAAGTGGAATTGAGACCAATTCTGAAAGGGGCACGTCCTGGCCATCCGGACGGCTCCAATTCTGTACCCCAGGAGCAAAATGTTGCCGCAGCATATAGAATCGGGCCCAAGGAAACCCAGCATGCCCCTGTATGTCTGCGGGGACGTCCTCCCAGCAGGCTCCCCTGGCTCCCACAGTGCCGACCCTCTTCTTCCCCGTCAGCTGGCTGGGACCTACCCACACCCAGCCCCAGCCCCGGGGGGGAGGGGGGGATCAGGCCCCGATCACCCAGTTTGTGCTGCTTTTTCCATCTTCAAGGTGGAATAAGCAGCATGCTCCCCCTGATCCTGCAGGACATAAAGGGCCATGACCGGAATCAGCCCTGTACGTCCTGCTGCCTTGGCCTGCCACCACTCTGCCCAGACTTCGCCCCCTCCTGCCCCCCACTGGCTTTCTCAGTGCTGCTGCTCTAATCGTGCGGGGAGGGCCTGAGGAGGCATAGGGGCAGGACTGCTTGCAGGGCTGCAAATCCCACCAGGATGGGCAGCTCCACAAATCGCGACTTGGAATTGGGCCCATTGTAACACTTGAAAGAAAAGGGGAGGAATATGTAGAAGTTGATGATTTTAAAGCAGAGTTGTTTAGTCAATATTTCTATTCAGTTTTCACATATGAACAGCTGAGAATAGGACCTGAGAAAGCAAACACAAATAGGAATGAAAGAGAGGTAGACCTTAAACTATTTTTAGAAAACTGTGTTTGTGATGAGCGGAGCTAAACTAAAATTAGACAAGCAATGAAGCTAGATGGGATACTGAAAGAAGGGGGTACTGAAGGAAGTTAGGGAAATTCTGGCAGTTCTACCACCTGACCTCTTGAATGCTTCTTTAGAGTGAGGAGTGATCCTGGAGGACTGGAGATGGATGAATGTGGTTCTTCATTGGAAAAGATAAATTATGGAGACTGCTGGGAAGAACAGGCCAATTATTCTTTCCATGGTGGTAAGTAATTAATGGATTTACTGCTAAAATATAAGATTGTACAGTTTCTAGAATCCAATGGATTACAGGATCAGAGGCAGAAAGGTTTTATTATTCATTTATTGATTCCTCAACCATCAAAAAATTACTCCAGAAGATTTACACAACATACGACAATCATCATTGTAACCAACGTGCATCATGCAACCATCATTGATACCAATCTACCATCAAAAAATTAATCAAGAAGATTTACACAACACACAATGTACAACATAAAGGAAGTCATTTCAGAAGCCATGCAGAGCATCTACACATATAAATGGTCACCTCAGAATGCTGTTTTTTACATGTGCAGATGGCCCAGGAAGCCCAGATTCAAATGGGTGTGTCTTCAGTGTGCCAAAAATTATTTATATGTGTATTTCTGACAGTGAAATCTATGATAAAGTCAGGGTAGATAGTAAACGGTGCTGAGAAGACCTTAAGAATATTTTAGGTTCACATGGTTGTCATCGCTTGAACAAGTACCCAGGAGCTAACTTGATAACTACTTTAAATAAAATTTACAGTTTCTTGAACTCACATCTGGAAAGAACTAGCAACCTTAGAAGCTCCTGTACGTATATTGGGTTTTGCTTGTAATCTGTTCCTAACTGCCTGGCCAAGGACAACAAACAAAGGGATCCTTCCTCAGCCCTTGGTCTCCTATCTCTCGTCTCAGAAACAAATGACAAGATATAAAAACAGAACCCAGAATTATACTATAAAAAAGTCTGCTTAAAGCTTTAAGGAGGAAATTCACAGGCCTACAAACCTGAGCAGTATCCTGTAAAACCCTTTCTTTGCTTGGCCCAGTACTTTTTTTTATTAGGAAAAAACTGCCACATTGTACACTTTTATCTTATCACTCTGCGTCATGCTTCTTGTTTTACTTTTTGTTTATCTGTATGTACATGTTAAAGATCAAGGTAAACACTACTGGGCATCTGGCTTGGACGTACAACCTGCAAAGAGGCCTGGGATGGTATTCTAGACCCAGCACTCCCTGCACATACAGAGGGTTTGTGCAGGGAGCACTGGCAGGGCAAGATGGAAGCGGAGAGGGGACAGAGCGGGGGCAGGCTGAATCCTCCAGAGGTACAAGGTCTATTCAGATGACAGCCCTTTATGTCCCCTGGAGTAGTACTGAACACCTGCCTTATTCCACCCCAAAGGTGGAATAAGTACTTGGCTGGCACATCCAGCTTGATAGATTGATGCCCAACTGCAGACAAAGACCCTTTCTCTGCCACCCAACCTTCAGCAGGGGCAGCCAGAGCTGGGATCGGGTGGCAGAACACCGCCTGTGGTGACGTGCTTTCATTGTGGGGACTGCTGGACTCAATCATCCCCATTTGTCATGACGATGGGACTTCATGGCACTGGCATACTAGCAGGAGCACTGAGAGGGCTGGCCGGGCAATGCATGGGACATTCCAGCACCAGAATAGGGATCAAGCTGGGCCATCTAAGTGCCCAGATTCTGCAACTATGGGATCGTATAGCTCCTGCAGTTGCAGAATCAGATACAATTGAGCCCTGTATATTTTTTGGACATCTGGATGGCCAGGACGTGCCCCTGTCTGAATCGGCCTCCACATGTTTCAGGTCAAGCTGGGCACAGACATATCAACTACTTCTGTTCTACAAACATAAGCCTTCTGTCTTCACAAGATGTAATCTTCACTTATTCATAACTACTACTACTGATCATTTGTATAGCACTATAAGACATATGCAGCGCTGTACAGACACATGCAAAAGATGGTCTCTGTTCATCAGAGCTTACAGTCTAGTCAAGACAGAAAACACAACAGCTATGGACAAGGATACATCTAGGGGAATGATATGGAAACACAAAGGAGACTAAGTGGATCAGGATCCAACAGTGGCCTTGAAGAAGTAAATGTTTAGACTGGATTTTAAAAGGGCCAGAGACAAAGCTTGATGTACAGACTCAAGTAGTTTGTTCCAGGCATAAGAAGCAGCAAGGTGAAAGGACCAAAGTCTGGAGTTAGCAGTAGAAGAGAAGGGCAGAGATAGAAGGGATCTGTCAGAAGAGTGGAGTTCCCGAGGAGGGGTGTAGGGAGAGATAAGAGAGAAAAGGTAATGAGGAGCAGCAGAATGAGTGCACTTATAGGTCTGTAGTCGAAGTTTGAACTCGATATGGAAATGGATAAGTAACCAGTGAAGCGACTTGAGAAGAGGGGTTATATGAACATACCGAGACTGGCAGAAGATTAGCTGTGCAGTTGAGTTTTGAACAGATTGAAGGGGAGAGAGATGATTCAGAGGGAGACCAGCAAGGAGGAAGTTGCAATATTCTAGACAGAAGATAACTAGAGTTGATGAGTGTCTTAGTAGTGCATTCAGAAAGGAAGGGGAGAATTTTGCTGATGTTTAGAGAAAGAAACAACAGGTTTTGGATATTAGTTGGATGTGTGTGGAAAAGGAGAGGGAGGAGTCAAAGACGACACCAAAGTTGCAAGCTGAAAAAACAGGGAGTAGTAGAGCGTTATTTATTTAACTAGGTTTATACACTACTAAATCTATGAGTCAGAGCGATTTACATGATAACAACATAGCCAACTTGGCTTTACATAGAAGATAGAACGGAAGTGTTAGTGGGGAACCATAAAATTAGGTTTAGGGATCAACTATGGTACAGATTAATTTGTATAATTAAGCAGATCAGGAACATTTTTACATGCCTGGGGGGTGAGGGGGCAGGGAGGTGATGGTGGAAAGGTAAATGAGAAAGGGGGAGAGATATTTTGTGGAAGTGTGGTAGCGCATTGGGTGGTTAAGTTTCACCATCGGTAAAGCACTTGAGGAAAAACAATGTTATTAATTCTTTCTGAAGGCCATTATGTCCTTTGTGGCATGGAGGTTGTCTGGAACCGCATTCCATAGATTTGGCACAAAGAGGGAGAAGGTTCTCTTTGATTTTGTGCAGTTGGTCTTGGTGTTTAAGGCTGGTATGCATACATGTTGAGAAAGCCAGGTCTTCTGTTTCTGCTGTCTGGTGTCTTTTGAATTAGGGATTGTAGGTGGATGGCGGATAGGTCATTGGTGACTTTGAAAGCTGTGAGTATGGACTTGTATTTGATCCTTTCCGTGATGGGTAACCAGTGCAGCTGTTTGAGTAAAGGGGTGATATGTTCAGCTCTAAAGGTGTTGCAGAGAATATGCACTGTAGTGTTCAGGGCTAGCTGTAGTGGATAAATTGTGAATTTTGGTAGGCCTTGAAAGATGAGGTTACAATAATCAATGTGAGGGAAAATAAGTGCTTGAAGAACTGTGCGAAAATCATAAGAGCCCAGGAGTGGTCTAAAGTGTTGTACTGTTTTGAGTTTGTGATATATGCTCCTCATGATGTTGTTGATGTGGGAGGATAGGGAGAAGCAATGATCTATGGTGACTCCTAGGTTTTACCTGCAATTGCCGCCGGCTATGGTTTTGGAGGCAGGTGGGGGAAGCTGTTGTTCTTGGTGATGTATAGGATGTCTGTCTTGTTGTGGTTTATCACCAAGTTGTATTCTGCCAGCCATTGGGCAATGGCGGCGAAGCATTTCTTTATGTGGGTAATTGTGGGTTTGATAGTGTTGATGGGAATGTATAGTATCACATCATCTGTGTAAATGTGATATAGTATGCTGTGGGTGTGAATGATTGTACAGATTGGCTGTAAAATGATATTAAATAACAGAGAGGATAGGGAAGATGCCTGAGGGACTCACTGATGTTGGGTCTATGGAGTTGATCTTTTTGGTGCCTATATTTACTTGAAGATGGCGATTTGAGAGGTGGGATCTGAATCAGTTGAGCATGGTGTCTCTTAGTCCGATAGTTTAGAGTTGTTGGATGATCAAGTTATAGGGAACAGAGTCAAAGACTGCCTTGATATCAAGGAAGATTAGAAAAAAAAAAACTTTGCTAGATCTGCTGATGCCTTTTATTAGGTTGTCCATTAGGACAACCATGAGGGATTTTGCTTTGTGATGGGGTCTGAAACCATATTGTTGGGGGTTAAGTGAGAAGTTAGAGTCTATGTGGTCCTGGAGTTGTATCTGTATGATCTACCTTTGCCAAGATGTTGGTGATTGGTCTGTATGAGGTTGGTTGATTAGGGTTGTTTTCTGTGGACTTCCTTACTGGGTGGATGGATGACATTTTTAGTTCAGGAGGTAAGTGTCCTTGAAGTAGTGGTAGTTGAACAATTTTCAGACTTGCAGGGGTTGTATAGCACAACAAGACATACGCAGTGCTGCACAGACACATGTAAAAGATAGTCCCTGCTCATTAGAGCTTAAATCTAGTCAAGACAGACACTGGATACAACTAGTAGCTATAGACATGGTATACATCTAGGGGGGATGATAAGGAAACACAAAGGAGATCAGGTGAGTCAAGATCCGAAAGTGGCAGTGAAGAGGTGAGTTTTCAGCCTGGATTTGAAAAGGGCCAGAGAAGGTGCTTGACACATAGGTAGTTTGTTCCAGACATAAGGAACAGCAAGGTGAAAGGAGTGAAGTCTGGAGTTAGCAATAGATGAGAAGGGCACAGATAGAAGTGATTTGTCAGAAAAACAGAGTTCCCAAGGAGGGGTGCAGGGAGAGATAAGAGAGGAAAGGTAGTGAGGAGCTGCAGAGTGAATGCATTTATTGGTCAGCAGAAGAAGTTTGAACTGGATGCCAAAATGGATAGGGAGCCAATGAAGTGACTTGAGAAGAGGGGTAATATGAGCCTGGCAGAAGATTAGCCACTCCCAGAGTGTTGAACAGATTGAATTGGAGATAGATGATTCAGAGGGAGACTAGCAAGGAGTAGGTTACAATAGTCAAGACAGGAGGTGATTAGAGTGGATACATGTCTTAGTAGTGTGTTAAGAAAGGAATGATGTTATACAGAAAGAAAGAGCAGGTTTTAGCTATCAGATGGATGTGTGTGGGTATAATATGACCAAGCAGATTCATGACCTAAAGCAAATGGGTAGCTATATTCTGTAAACATTGCAGTCACTGGAAATGGGTATTAGGATATCTTATAAGAAGAGAATTACAATAATTAAGGCATGTAAATACAAATGCATGAATAATGGTTATTAAATCAGCTTTTACCATGTATGGAAGCAAATATTTAATCCATCTAAGCTGAAAAAGGCTAATTTCACCACTGATGGAACATGAGAATGCAGTGAAAGCGCTGAGTCAATGATTTTGACCACAATTTTTACCTCCAAATGAAGAGCAACTGGGCTCTCCTCAGACCTAGTCATAGGAGATGGAGCCTTCACAATAGGTTTGTAAATCCAAATAACTTCAAAGTTTTGCAGATCGAGCTATACTTTTTTCTCTCGCATGCAGTTATTGATCAGATGCATATATTTATAAAACTCCTCCAGTTTTTCTGGGCCTTAGTGTCTATTTAGAAATAAATCTGGATATCATTGGCGTAAATATGATACCTCGTTCTTGATTTCTCCACTAAGAGTACCTAATGGTTGCAAATATAATAACATGAATAGCAAGGAAGAAAGAATCAATGCCTTATCAAGGAGCTCAGGGATCTGTCCTCTGATTACCTACCTGACCATTGTATATGCACTACCAGAAATGACCTAAACTAGTCCAAAGCAGGACTCTTGACACCAAAGCCTTGCAATTGAGAGATCAAATTTGAAGAGTTCATCAGATCAAAGGTTGCATCTAGATCTAATGAAACAACTAAAGAACCCTTACTATGATCCTCACTCAATGCCAATAATGAGGGCCCACCCCATTGTCCTGCAGGGAATAAAGGGGGGCGACTTAACATAAATGAGCCACTGGACTGTATGTTCTGTTTGCTCATTGGTTAAGGAGTGGGGGAAGGGAGGTTGTGAAGAAAGCAGGAAGAAGTTGGGCAAGAAGATAATTAGCTGTTTACTACCTCAGCTGAATCTCTGGTAGGAGTGAGAGCAGAGGTATGTGAAAGACTTGGGCCATTCAGGCATGCTCCCTCCCTCCCATATGCCTTTGGTAAGTTTGTTGGGATAAGGTATGGGACATGGGGTGGTAATTTTGTTGCACTATCGGTGGGGTTTAGTTGAAAGTTATTTTATAATACTGCTGGAAACTCAATTAAAACAACTGCATTAAGGGCTAAACGACAAACCCTAAGAAAAAAGCTCTTCGTCATAAAATATAATATTTCTAATATCTTTCACTACCCAAAGTACTTGTAATACAACATTTCTTATATTTAATCCAATATTCGTATTCTCTATTGTATATAAGAATTCCTTCAAGGGACTGGCAATAGTTATTTTATAGAAAAAAATAACATAAATATTAAAAGAATACGAGGAGAAAAAGACCTCAGTTCAACGCCAATATTCCTCTACACAGCAGATGCCTGCCACAGGGGAGTTGCCTTCCATCATATCACAGGTCTAGAAAAGATTCTTCTTTTCTTTCTTTTTAATTTTTGTTTTATATTCTATTTAAATATTAATTTAAAACTCATGAGTTAGTCATAAGTACGTAACATAAGAAATGCCATACTGGGTCAGACCAAGGTCCATCAAGCCAAGTATCTTGTTTCCAACAGTGGCCAATCCAGGTCACAAATACCTGACAGTTTCCCAAAAAGACACACAGGTTCCACAATACTTGTATTGGGCAAGCAGTGGATTTCCCGGGTCCTCCTTAATAATGGTTTATGGACCTTTCCTCCAGGAACTTGTCCAAACCTATTTTAAACCCAGCTACACTAACAGTTTTTTCTGCATTCTCCAGTAATTCATTCCAGAGTTTACGTGTTGAGTAAAAAAATATTTTCTCTTATTAATCTTAAATGGTTACACAGCAGCTTCACTGCATTCATTCTCCTAGTCCTTCTATATTTTGATGGTGTAAACAATCCATCTACGTTGACTTGGTCCACTCTATTAATTAATTTATAGATCTCTATCATATCTCCCTCAACTGTCTGTTTTCCCGAGTTGAAGAGCCCTAATCTATTAAGTCTCTCCTCATAGCAGTATCCTTCCTTCCCCTTTACCATTTTGGTGGCTCTTTCCTGTACCTTTTCAAATTGCACTATATCCTTTTTAAGATACGGTGACCAGAACTGCACACAATATTGAAGGTATGGTCGCTTCATGGTATTCAGAGCCATTATAATATCCTTTGTTTCATTCTTCATTCCTTTCCTTATGATTCCTAATATTCTATTTGCCTTCTTGGGTGCCACTGCACACTGGGCGGAGGGTTTCAATGTGTCCATGGCAACGCCTAAATCTTTTTCCTTAATTGTGGTTCCTAATGTGGAACCTTGCATCATGTAACCAATAGCTTGGGTTGTTCTTTCCTAGGTGCATAACTTTGCACTTGTCCACATTAAATTTCATCTGCTATTTGAACATCCAGTCTTCCAATTTATCAAGGTCCTCTTGTAATTTTTCACAATCTTCTTGGGTTTTAACAACTTTGAATAATTTTGTGCCATCTGCAAATTTGAATACCTCACTTATTATTCC
The DNA here is from genome assembly GCA_033557465.1 of Ichthyophis bannanicus. NCBI lineage: Eukaryota > Metazoa > Chordata > Amphibia > Gymnophiona > Ichthyophiidae > Ichthyophis > Ichthyophis bannanicus. The sequence goes on along the minus strand of CM066032.1, from coordinate 895,424,294 downwards.
CATTTCCAAATCATTTACGAATATGTTAAAAGTAGTGGATCCAGCACAGACTCCTGGGGTACTCCATCTTTCTCCATTGGAAAAATTGGCCATTTAGTACTGCCATCTGCTTTCTATCTTTTAACCTGTTTTAACCAGTGTTTTATACCACACTCAGAAAATTTAAAAATTTTCTGAGAATGATATAAAACACTGTGGCAAAGCCTGGCCTGTGTTATTAGAATGACTTTATTGAGAAGCTAGAAAAGATAAAATTGATTAACTTATGAGTTTTAAATTAATATTTAATAAAGAATATTAAAAAAAAATAAAAGAGAGGAGTGTTTTCTAGATCTGTGATGCAGTGGAAGGCAACTCCCCTGTGGCAGGAATCTGCAGTATAGAGGGTTTCTGGCTTTGAACTGAATTCTTATATAACACTGCTGGACCATGATTAGCTTCCAGAGGAAGGACTGAAGAATTATGATTACTACTGGGACTACTAGAGGACATGAGCACCACCACTATGTCCCAGGGCAGGAGGGGAATTGATAGATGCTCAACATGTATAACGCAGGTCATTGGCTAAAGTGAAATTCAGCAGTTTCATGACTAACCAGATGACTAAGATGTCACCATATAGTCAAGGTGTGCGATGCTGAGCATGAGTGTATTTAATATAGTCATGGTGGTTTGTGTTATGCAGTGGTTTGGTTGATAAAGCTACGGCCTGTTTTTGCCACTGATTTTGAGTCTGGTATTTTATCGTGTTATGTGATTTCTGATTTAAAGTTTGAATTAAGAAAGGGGAAGGGTGGGAATGCTTATGTTATGTGGTTTCTTTATTAAAAATTGGCAGAAATCAGTCTAAGAAGGATGCAGGTATCCTCTTTCCTCTCCCCACTCAATCGACTGAGCTACCACTGCTTTTTCAATTCATTTCCCCAGAAAGTGGCAGAGAAATATACATTTGTCATAAGAACATAAGATATGCCATACTAGGTCAGACCAAGGTCCATCAAACCCAGTATCCTGTTTACCTGGCATTTTTCCAAAAAGGCACACAGGTTCCACAATGCTCGTCCTGGGGTAAGCAGTGCATTTCCCAAGTCCTTTTTAATAATAGTTTATGGACCTTTTCTCTAGGAACTTGTCCAAACCTTTTTTAAACCCAGCTACAGTAACGGCTTTTACTACACCCTCGAGTAACAAATTCCAGAGTTTAATTCTGAGTTGAGTAAAAAAATATTTTCTCTTATTAGTCTTAAATGGGTTACATTGTAGTTTCATTGCATGTCCCCTAGTCTTTCTACTTTTTGATGGCTTAAACAACCAATCTACTTTTACCCGTTCCACTCCATTCTTTAATTTATAGACCTCTATCATATCCTCCCTCAGGCGTCTCTTTTCCAAGTTGTCAACTTATAAAGGATCCCTAGACATTTTCCGAAGCCTTATCAGGGGGCAATATGGAATCCGGTGCTTAGAAATGAGAGAAATGTTTCTGATGTTATGATTATCTGAAAATCAATGATTACTAAATAGTGTGGCTCATTATCATGGCACAGGAAGTGATGGTTTATTTAAAGCCGAAGGTTCTAAACTTCAGGAAAAGCAACTTTGACAGGATGTAGGCATGGAAAACGATAGGGAAACTAGAAGAGCACTGGGTAAAATTGAAAGGACATATTGTAAATGCAACAAAGATTTTGTAGAAGAAGTAAATAAATGTAAGAGGAAAAAGAGGCTGCTATGCTTTTCTCAAGAAGTAACTGAAGACAAAGAAAAATAGGCTAGTGTTCATGAACTACAAGAGGTCAATGAACGAGAAAGACAAGCAACAATATCTGGAAAAAGCTAAGAAAAAAGATGAAAATGGAAGAAAAAATAGAAAAGAGAGGTGAAATTGCAAAAAAAGTGACATTTTGAGATCAAAGATGAAAAGGAGGAACATGTAGATCCTGATGTGAAAAAAGAGGGATTACCTAAGAGAATTTTCTATTCAGTGTTAACCGAAGAAGGTTCAGGAGTAGGACTGTAGAAAATAGACACAAACAGAAATCGAGTGAGGTAGACTTCAAGTGATTTTCAGACCACTGTGCTCATGAGGAACCAGCTAAAGTAAAGTAGAAAATGTGGTGGGGCTGGATGGACTATATCAGGAGGTATTACAGGAACTTTTAGAGCTACTCTAGTAGCTCCTCTGTTTTAATGTTTAAATGCTTCTTTGGAATTCAGAGAAATGCAGAGGACTGTAGCTGGGCAGATGTGGTTCCACTTCACTAAAGCAGAGGTAAGAAAGAGTCTTAAATTGCAGGTTAATGAGTCTGATCTTGCTGTCAAGTAAATACATACAGAACATAGTGCAGTTTCTGGAATCCAGTGGATTGCATATTCAAGGTAAATCTCATCAGTTTCTTGGATTGGATAATCTGAGAGTTGTAGCAGGGGAGAGCACTAGATGTGATGTACTTTGGTTTCAGCAAGGATTTTAACACAGTTGCACATAGGCAACAAATAAACAGCATCCTTGGTTTGGGTCAAAAAGTGATTGAGTGAAAACAATGTGTTGTGGTGAATAGTGTTTACTCTGAGAAAAGAGGCATTACTAGTGATGTGCCAAAGGAATTGGTCCTTGTTCTGGTTATTTTCAACATTTTTTGTGTAATAATGCAGAAGAGATATTTGGAAAGATTTGCCTCTTTGCAAATGATACCAAAATCTTCAACACAGTAAACACCCTGGAAAACGTTGATAACATGAGGATGGATCTAGCAAAGCTTAAGGAATAGCCTAGAGTTTGGCAGCTAAGATTTAATGCTAAACATGTAGAAGAAAAAACATGGTAGTGGTACTGTACAGGGGGTAAAACCTTTCTGTATATGAAAGAAGAACAGGATCTGGGGATGACTGAGTCTGATTATCTTAAGGTAGCCAAACAGATAAGGTAATAGCAAAAGCCATAGGATGCTTGAATGCATAGGGAGAGGCATAACCAAAAGGAAACAAGGTGATCAAAATGTCTTTGCTTAAGTCTCTGGTTAGATCTTATTTGGAGAACTGTGTGCAATTTGAGAGACCACTCCTCCTTCAAAAGGATATAAGCAGGATGGAATCTATCCAGAGGGTGACTACTAAAATGGTCAAAGGGCTTCATCATAAATAAAATAGGACAAAACAAAATATCTAAATTTGTATATGTTGGAAAAATGGCAGAACAAGAGAGGTATGATAAAGGTATATATGCATAGTAGGTAGTCCTCTTTCAAAGGAGAGAAAACTATGGAACAAGGGATCATGTGATGAAAGTGAAAGGGGGTAGGAACAGATGGAATCTAAGGAAACCTCTTTACAGAGAGGGTGCTGGATATGTTGGACATCTTCCCTGTGGCAGTGGTGGAGACAAGGAGCAAATCCAAATTCAAAGAAGCATGGGACATTCACAGAGGATCTCCGAGAGAAAGGAAGGAATTTTAGATTGGACTGGATGGGGAAACTGTACAGACCTTATAGGTCTTTTCTGCCTTATGATCTTTTTTAGCTTTCATTTTGTTTGCTTCTCTGTTTCCATTTTAACTAAAGAACTGAGAGGACAATTACACCCTTCAAAGTAAAGAAACACATTGAAACAAAAATAATAGAAATACCTACCTAAACTGCTAAATGTATCAGGGCTCATTCCGTTCCAGGCATAGATCCCCTCTGTACGTCTGGTCTGAGCTGGACATACAAAGGGGATAGTGATTCTGATCCCCCAGTGTACATCTAGCCTGGCAGGATCAGAACTGCAAAATAAATCAATCTGATTTGTCTGACAAAACTTGCCTCTGGGGAATCCATGCTACTTTGGATCCTGCAATCTATTGGACTCCAGAAATCTCACTATCCTCTCTTTTAGTAGCCTTTACAATCATTTACTAACCAAAGAGGTTAGACTAACCAGCCTGTAGTTCTCAATGTCATCCTTACGTCCGCTTTGTGAAAAGGGGTCACATGTGCCTCTCTCTAGTCTTCTGGTACCACTTCCAACTCTAAAAAGGCATTGAAAAGATTAGACAGTGGAGCCACTAGAATGTCCCCAAGTTCCCCCAGTATTCTTGGATGTATCCCATCTGGACCCAGTCTTCTGAAAATCGTTCGAGATCCACATCAATTCTCTTCCTGTTTGTGGGTATTTTCTGAGGTCCTGCTCCTGGCTCTTCATTTGTGAACATAGAAGAGAAATATTTGTTAAGCAAGTCTACTTTATCCTCGTCAGTTTCTGCATATTCCTCTCCTGCACCCTTCCTCTTCTCACTAACATATCTGAAAAATGTTTTATCCCTGCATTTTATTGCATTAGCAATTTTTTCTTCTTTTAGTACCTTTGCTTTCCTGACTGCTTTGCTAGCTTCTCTAAGTTTTTCCAAATATAGATGCCTGTCTTCCTCTCTCTGTGATCTCTTGTATTTCATGAAGGCCTCTCTCTTTTCCTTCACCTTTTCAGCTACTTCTTTTGAGAACCATAGCAGCCTCCTTTTCCTTTTACATTTATTTACCTTTCTAAGAAAAAGGTTTGTTACCCTTAAAATATCCCCTTTCAGTTTTGCCTACTGTTTTTCTACATCCCCCAGCCGTTCCCATCCTGCTAATGACTCTTTGAGGAATTGTCCCATCTTGGCAAAGTTAGTTTTCCTAAAATCTAAGACCCTCACTTTTGAATGGATTTTATCAGCCCTAATCCTTATACTGAACCATACCATCTGGTGATCAGTGGATGCAAGATGATATACCACTGTAATATCAGAAACACTTTTCCCATTGGTAAGCAGTATGGCCCCATCATGTATGGGTTTTGTTACCAGTAGCCTAAATAGTTCTCCCTGTAGAGAATCCAGGATCTCCTTACTTCTAGATGACACCGCAGCAGGGATGTGCCAATCCACATCGAGCATATTGAAATCATCTATCAGTAGCACTTCTCCTTTCATGGCAATTTTATTAGATACTAGACCATTGCCTTTGACATTTAAATCACAAAGGGGCATATTTACTCTAATGCAATAGCTTACTGGATGTTCAACCCCAAAACTTAACGCCGGGGTGATACTGGACCCACATGGGTGGCACGTCCCCATTTAGATCATCGGAAGTTCCATGCCACCCTTGCGCTATTTGCTGTGACTACCACAGATGCATTTCGTACCAACCCACCTCCCAAGTTGGCAGTAAAAATACCTGTGCTAAATGCAATGTGCATTCTTTACCCTTGTATCACCCAGTATCTGCCCAACCTGTAAATGGTAATGGCTACCACAGTGAACTTGGTATGTTAATCATTACCGTGCTTTAGTAAATATGCCCCAAAGTTTTGTTATGCGAGTTTGGAAGGGATTGGGGTAAAGGAAAAGGGAAAGGCTTTGGCATGGCTTTATTCTTTTTTGGAAGATCAAACTTTTAAAGTTAGCAATTAGCAATACAGTTTCCAGGAAGCTGGTATTAGAAGAAGGCATGCCGCATGGGTATCTCCTCGCTCCAATTCTTTTGAATGTATACATAAGTCCACTGGCATAAATGATCAGATTCTTTGTTTTTTGACCATTCTTATATGAGGATGCTGTCCAGTTTGTTGGTGGTTGCAATAGAACTGGTTAAGGCTAAATATTTTTAAACCTGAGGTTTTATGGTTGATGTGCTGGTGTGGTGTGCAGTGGGAAAGGGTTTTCTTTAAAACACAGGCCAAACAGCAGTTCAGGGGAAACAAAAGCAGTTTTTATTCTGTCCCAGCTTGTTAAACCTCCATTAAGAAAAACCCAGAATAGACAACAGTTCAGGGAAAACAAAATCAGCTGTACTTCTCTCCCAGCTTGCTAAACCTCCACAAATTGGTTCTCCCGACCCTTCTTCCAGCCCCAGTTAAATTTTCTACCTCATAACTTCTTTGCACAGCTTTCTTGGAAGGACTTATGGCTCCATGGGCCTCTCTCCCTCCTGCAGCCTTCTGGTTCTTAACCTCTCCCTATGAGTCATGCCCTCTTAGCCATGAACTCTGAGCTGCGGACTCTTTTAAAAGGGACTGTTGATACTCCCTTTGAGAAGGGATAGGTAACATTCTATAGACCCCCATCACACACCCTCCCCTCAGTTCAACCATGCCCATTGAGCACCTACATCACCCAGGATTCCCACCTGGGAAAGGAAGTCCATGCTTAGGTGAGTCTGACCAGCTCTATGGCAGACCCAAAACTGGTAGGTTTGGATACTTAAAACCCACCGCATAATACAGCCCTCGACTCCTTATGTTGAGCCAGCTACTTGAGGGGTTGGTGGTCCATTACTATTATGAATGGACAGCCAAGTAGGTAGTAGCCGAAGGTCTCAAGTGCCCACTTCACAGCCAGGGCTTTCTTCTCGATCACTGAATAATGCTGTTCCTAAGAAAACAGCATCCTGCTGATGAATGCTACAGGATGTTCTTCACTCCCAACTTCCTGGGCCAGAACGGCTCCTAGGCCTATCTCTGAAGCATCTTAATCCTTTTAGATAGCCATCTATTGGTGATACCTCTGTGTTCTGTGATTTTATTGTTCCTTCAATTCACTTTCGCAAGGAGGACTTGGTTATCATTCTTCTTTTTCTCTGGCCCTGCATCTTTGTTGATAGAAGTCTATCAGTAAGAATTTGGGCTTCACAATATTGTATTCAATTTGCTTCTGTGTTGTCAATAAATAGTCCCTTTATAAAAGCTATGGTTTTATTCATCTTATTCACCAGGACATTAGGCATTAAATGTAGCCTGGGTAATCTTTCTCTTGCCTGAAACCCAGCTACTCATCTTTTTCCATATAGACTAGGAGCTAAACCTTTAATTCCTCTTCCTCCAAGTCTTTTTCCTGCCTTTCTTCTTCCCCTTCAGTTGACTTCTTGGGCTGTCTTTTATTTATCTCGCTTTCCCACACTTCTGGATCTCCTAGCTCCATCTCTACCTCAGCCTTCCTTCTAGTACTCTGTTCCAAGCCTCTTTTTTCTCTCTCCTCATCAACCTTCTTTCTGGTGTTCCCTTCCAGATTCCTTTTTTTTTCTCAATACTTTGGTACTTCTTCTTGTGCTTCTTATACTCCTGTTGGAATTCTGCACATAATAATTTGAAATTTTACACTTTTTTGTGATATTTAGCATTGTATTGTATTTTGAATTAGGTATCACTCAAAAAACATTATGCTTTGCTGTTTTGACAAAGCATACAAAACTTTGCACAATTCAGACCTTTTGACACAGAGGATTGAATTGTGTTTGCAGAATTCCAGCAGAAATATCATTTCCAGATCCCTGTTCCTCCCTTTGCCCAGCCTTTATTCTGGTGCTTTATTGCAGATTTCTTCTTTCTCTTACCAGCTTTTTTTCTGTTGTTCATTTCTGATGCTTCTTTTTTTCCTTAGTATACATTTCTTCTGGTGTTATTCCCTAGGTTTCTTCTTTCTTCCAATAAAGTTCCAAGATTCCAATAAAGACAAAAGTACAGAGTAGACACAGCTTAAAGCTTAAGTATAGCTTAAATAAGTAAGTACAGCTTAAGTAAGTACAGCTTACAGCTTACAGTAAGTACAGCTTACAGCTTAAGTAAGTAAGTACAGCTTAAGTAAAGCTTAAGTACAGTAAAGCTTAAGTACAGCTTAAGTACAGAGTAGACACAGCTTAAAGATTACAAAGTACTCCTGCCTACCAATAACCAGATTAATATGAATAAAATAGAGCCTCTAAAATGCTTGTATGTAAATGCTAGAAGTCTAAAAAATAAGATGGGAGAGTTAGAATATATAGCAATAAATGAGAGGTTAGATATGATTGGTATCTCAGAGACATGGTGGAAGGAGGACAACCAGTGGGACACTGTGATACCTGGGTACAAACTATTTTGTAATGATAGAGCTGATCAAATTGGTGGAGGGGTTGCACTCTATGTTAGAGAGGGCATTGAGTCACAAAGGATTAAAGTATTGCAGGAAATAAGAAAAACTGTAGAACCTCTATGGTTTGAAATGCCATGTAAAAAGGGGAAGGCAATGGCAGTGGGGGTGTACTATCGACCGCTTGGCCAGAATGAACAAATGGATGATGAAATGCTCAAAGAAATCAGAGAAGCTAACAAAAGTTACAGCACAGTAATAATAATGGGTGATTTCAATTACCTCAGTATCGACTGGGTCAGTGTCACAAAAGGACATGCTAGGGAGATAAAGTTTCTAGATGAAATCAATGACTGCTTCTTGGGGCAGCTGGTTCATGAACCAACAAGAGGGAAAACATGAAATCTGGTGCAAGAGATAAGGGTGTTAGGGCCACTTGGCAATAGTGATCATAGCATGATCACGTTTGATTTAATAAATGGAAGAAGAATGGCAAGGAAATCCACAATACTATCTTTTAACTTTCAAAAGGGAGACTATTATAAAATGAGGAAAAAAGTTAAGAAAAAAATAAAAAGGAACAGTTGCAAAGTTTAAAGATTTACATCAAGCATGGGTGTTGTTTAAATACCATCTTGGAAGCCCAGAGAAGCTGTATTCCACAGTTTAAGAAAAGTAGAAGGACCTCTAAAAAACTGCCAGCGTGGTTTAAAGGTGAGGTCAGAGAAGTTTGTTGACAAGAAAGCATCTTTCATGAAATGGAAATAGAGTCAAATGATGAAAACTGGAAACAACATAAGAACTGGCAAGTTAGAAGCAAGGCATTGATAAGACAGGCAAAGAGGGAAATTGAGAAGAAGCTTGCTGTAGAAGCAAAATCTCATAATAAAGACTTTTTAAAGTACGTTTGTAACAAAAAACCTGTGAGAGAATCACTTGGACCATTAGATAGAGGGGTAAAAGGGGCACTAAGAAGAGTGACTGAGAGACTGAATGAATTATTTGCTTCATTCTTTACTGCGGAAGATGTAGGGATGTTACCTGTGACTGAAATGGTATTTAAAGGTGATGCCACAGAAGAATTGAAAGAAATATCAATACACCGGAAAGATATATTACAACTATTTGACAAACTGAAGAGTAGCAAATCACCTGGACTGGATGGTATACATACAAGGTTGTTGAAAGAACTGAAATATGAGATTGCATACCTGCTATTAGTAACCTGTGAACTATCATTAAAATCATCTGTAATACCTGAAGACTGGATGATGGCCAATGTAATGCCAATTTTTAAAAAGGATTCCAGGAGTGATCAGGGAAACTATAGACTGGTGATCCTGATGCCAGTACCAGGAAAAATGGTAGAAACCATTATAAAAAACAAAATTGCTGAACATGTAGAAAGTCATGACTTAATGGGAGACAGCCAGCATGGTTTTCAACAAGGAAGATCTTGTCTTACTAATCTATTGTGTTTTTTTGAAGGTGTGAATAAACAGGTAGAAAAAGGTGAGTCAGCTGATATAGTGCATCTGGACTTTCAGAAAGCCTTTGACAAGGTCCCTCATGAGAGACTCTTGGCGAAATTAAAAAGTCATGGGATAGGAGGCAGTGCACTATTGTGGATCAGGAACTGGTTAAAAGATAGAAAGCAGAGGGTAGGGCTAAATGGCCAATTTTCCCAATGGAGAAAGGTGAATAGTGGAGTACCCCAGGGATCTGTGCTGGGTCTGCTACTTTTAGACATATTCATAAATGACCTGGAAAAGGGAATAACGAGTGAGGTTATCAAATTTGTTAAAACCTAAGAGGACTGTGAAAAAATTGCAAGAGGACCTTGATAAATTGGAAGACTGGATGTTCAAATGGCAGTTGAAATTGAATGTGGACAAGTACAAAGTTATGCACCTAGGAATGAACAAGCCAAACTATGGTTACACGATGCAAGGTTCCATATTAGAAAATACTACCCAGGAAAAATATTTAGGTGTCAGTGTGTATAACATGTTGAAACCCTCCGTCTAGTGTGCAGCGGCAGCCAGGAAATTAAATAGATTGCTAGGAATGATAAGAAAAGAAATGGAGAATAAAACAAAGGATATTACAATGCCTCTGTATAGTTACATGGTGTGACCGCACCTTGAATATTGTGTGCAATTCTGGTCCCGTATCCTAAAAAGGATATAGCGTTATTAGAAAAGGTACAGAGAAGAGCCACCAAAATGGTAAAGGGGATGGAAGGATAATCCTATGAGGAGAGGTTAAAAAGGTTAAGGCTCTTCAACCTGGAAAAGAGACAGCTGAGTGGAGATATTATAGAGATCTATAAATTAATGAATGGAGTGGAACGGGTAAACGTAGATCAATTGTTTATACCATCAAAATATAGAAAGACTAGGGACATGCAATGAAGCTACAGTGTAAACTATTTAAGACTAATAAGAGAAAATATTTATCTCCAGGAACAAGCAAGAATGTAGTTTTCACATATGGGTATCGTCGGTACCGACGGAACCCGCGCTGGAACGCTCCCCAGCATCCAATAGGAAAGCTTTTGGGAGCATCCCACAATGCATGCGTGCGGCCTTCCCGCCTCTGTACCTCTTTCACTTCAGTTCTTCATTTTCCACGGAGCCGACAGGACACGGTACCCTGTCACTGCAGAAAATCTACCTTTATTTCTTTTTTTTTTTGTGGTCGCGCCTGTCTTCATTCGATGCCTACCGGTACCGCCAGTTCTCTTCTTCTTCTTTCTCTAAAACAACAAAAAAAAACAACCTTATATTTTTCTTCAGGGAACTTTCCCTGTTTCTGGTGCTAGGCGCCATTTTGGGCACTAGGCCCATTTTTCTTCAAGCATGGAGAAACCAGCCAGTGGTTTCAAAAAATGTTTAAAATGTAGCGGTACCATCTCCATCACCAACACCCATGATTGGTGTCTAAAATGTTTGGGTACTGAACATTGTCCAACGGAGTGTCTCTCCTGCATGAGGATGACCAAGAGGGGACGGCAGAATAGAGCTGCAAAACTTGGTACCCTTTTTGCCTCCGACACGATATCAGTTGCATCGATGTCTTCCAGGGCTTCATCTTCCTCCCATGGATCTCAGGTAACCAAAACTAAAACTAGTCGGTCCTCGAAGGGAAAATCTCCTTCGACGTATCGTGATGCCTCGGGCGTTTCCCTCGAGGACACTTCACCGGCAAAACAGCCCCGGCAGGAGTCTTCGAGCTCCAAAGCATTAACGGGGCTCCAGGATGTTCCAGAGGCCTCGACCTCTGCAGAACTACTGGTGCCATGCTCTGGGGTCGTGGCTGCATCCACCGGTACCGGCACCCAGGCATTGGCAGGAGTGATGGATCACAGAATCCTCGCTATCAAATGCAGTCTAGCGGCCCTCTTAGCAGCCTCGTTACCGCTAAGACTGCAACAAACGGTTCCACAGGTATCGGTACCGACATCGGTACTGGTACTGACAACACCTGCTTTGACAGGACTGCTTACCCCATGCCGATGTCTGGTATCGGGGATCAGGAACCGAGACTCTTCGGTACCGACTTCGAGCGGTACTGATACCATGCTTCACAGGAGCACCCGGTGCTTGAGTCTTCTGATTCCGATGACTCTGATGATTCTACCGGTACCAGAGTGAATCTATTAGAAGATTTGATCCCGGAGGGGCGGAGCCTGATGTCCAGCGGGTAGGACGCTTTGCGTTGAAGCTCCCGAGAGGCCTACTTAGAATCCTGACTTAATACCTATACAAATTTACTATTTCGCTCCGAGCTGACCGGGGCACCTCGGGGGGGATGGCGGCCCATAAACCAGCGCGCTTGGACTTCGGGTCTCCTTCTTCTTCTCACGGAAAACGCTCCAAAACAGAGGTGTCCTCCCCACAGAAGATGGTCCCATTTCGTGAAAACCCCGAAATGCACCTGGAGATTTTGGAGGAAATACGCGGCGTGAAGGAATTGGTGCAGTCCAATGGAGAAGCGCTTCGAGCCATGCGAGAAGACTTTGGAGTGCTCCAGGACCGACTTGAAAGTCTTTCATTACGGCAGGACAACATGGCGGGGGTCCTTGACTCGCACGAGGAGCGCTTGGGCAAACTGGACAAGGCTGAGCGCCAGATACAGAATCTTCAAAAGGAGTTAGAAGATAGCAATAATCGAGCCCGTCGCAACAATGTGAGGCTCCTCGGAATGCCGGAGGGGGTGGAAGCAGGAGATATAAGAGAATTCTTGCTCAAAACTCTTCCCTCCTTGCTGAAGATCACTTTTCACAGAGAACTGGAAATCGATCGAGCACACCGTGTTCCTGCCCACATGGCGCTCAACCGCACGACCCCCCGGCCTATTATCTTTAGCTTGCTACGATATCAACAAGTGGAACAAATTTTACATGTTGCCCGAGCGAATCATCATTTGGAATTTGAAGGTCGTAAGGTCTCCTTCTTTCCTGATTTGGCAAAGCCTACCGTTGACCGTCGGAAGAAACTCCTTGCTTTTCGCCCTCGACTTCAACAGCTACAGGCTCGCTTTGGCCTGTTGTATCCAGCGAAGCTCCGAGTGACTCTCCACAACCAAACCAGGACGTTCGAAGATCCTGATCTACTATCAACATTTTTAGACTCCAAAGAAGCAGAGCAGATGCGCTAATCCCAAATCTTGGACTCTTATCTGCCGGCTCTATCCGCCATTTTGAAGGGCCCGATGCGGCGGTCATAGCCAAGCACAGAAATAGCCTGGACTTTCTTTCTTTCTCTATATGACTTTTGTTTTTTGGTCTCCTCTCCCTTCATGATGTGTGCCTCGGTCGGATTCGGAGCACGCACAGTCCTACAGGTTATGTGTTTTTTCAATTTCGGCCTTCTCTGGGGTTTCTCCCCGCAGACACATGGTCGCCAGTAATTTTGGGGTTTTGCTTCTCCTCTACCGTACTGCGGTTTTCTTTGTTAATGTGGGGCGCTTCATTGTATTATATTAGCTTATTTTTCCTATGTCATGTGTACAGCCAGATACAGTCAGCTTGAGGGACATAGTGAAATTATGTGTGCTATCATGCTCAGAATTTTTAACTTTTCTGAATGGCCTTATGTAAAATCTTATCATTCACCGTCAAAGGCATTAATGGTCCACTCACAGGAAAGAAAATCCTTAGCTATCTTAGCCATGAGCATGTTGATTTAGTGTTTCTTCAGGAAACGCATTCAAACTCTGCTGAAACACTGAAACTCAATGCTAAGCCTCACATGGTAGCTGCCTATTCTCCCACCGTTTCCAAATGGTACGGGATAACCATTCTGGTTAAGAAGACTTTGCACGCTACTGTACCTGATATTAGCGCTGACAAGGAGGGTAGATGGGCCCGTGTACACCTTGAGGTTGGAGATAGTGAATTCACGTGTATTTGCATTATGCCCCGAATGTGGACAACCCTGCTTACTATGCAAGTATTGCGCAGTTGGCCTAGGCCTCTGCCAATGCTCCATTAATACTTGGTGGCGATTTTACTCAAGTGTTCCCTCAATCTTTTCCTCTCAAACACGGTGCTCGTTGGTTGGAAGATCCAGTACCGAGTAGACCTGTGTGGCTAGATATAGAAGCGGGCCTTTGCAAACCGCTTCCTCTTACCTTTCTCCCTGGTATGACTCTCCCATCAGACTCCCACTATCCACCAATGCTTTTAGACACTTTAGGTGCCTTTAATACTCTTATGCAATCTTTAGACTCCCGACTCTGGTCAGTGCAACTTCAGCATCGCCTTCGGAGCACTAGAGTACTCCCGCCATCGGCATTCCCTACATAAGGTTGATTGGAGACTTTCCGATCTCTCGGTAGTTCACCGGGTGTAGCATCCAATTTTACTAATCCTTATGTAATGCTATAACTAGAGATACCCCTATAGCGCAGAAAGTATGGGAGAGGGAATTGCATATGACTTTGACCTCGGAACAATGGAGCCTTATCTGGAGTAGAGGGACACGGGTTCCTGATCCGCCTCACTCACTCAGACCCTCTTCTTTCTAGCCCACCGGTGTTTTTACACTTCTCACAGATTAGACAATTGGAACACTACTCAGGGCAATGGTTGCTGGACACGTCCTGCGGCCATTGGTTCATTGCCTCATGTTATGCATGAATATCCCGCACTACAGTATTACTGGCGTTGGGTCTGGGGTCGTATTTAGTCTATCTCGCACTCTCAGGAGCCCCTTTCTTGGAGGATAGTGGGACTTCGCCCAGTTGCGGGGATCCCCTCTCTCCCAAAAATGGCATATCTCCTTTCGAACTTTATGCTTGGCATTGCTATTTCCCTAATTAAGTAATACTGGAAAATTAGCTCCCATCTGAGCCCCAATGAATGGTGGAATCATGCCTGTCTTTACAGTAAATATGAACAAATACCTCGTCTGTTCGCTTCCTCCGTTCAGACTCCTTCTCATTGGTCTCAATGGAAGATGCTCAATGACTATGTACATTTTGCTAAATGCTCTCATCTGACTGTCTAACTTTGTATATATCTCTGTCCCATGATCATGCTGTATTGTAGATACTCTTTTGATCGTTTGATGTATAATCACTGTTAATTGGAAGCGCTCACATGCTGATATAATCGGGTAGAGAAGAAGCATCGGGGTGGGGGGTAATGGGTTTACTTTTCCTTATTGTATACTTGTTTTGTCTCTTTTGGTGTGTTGTTTCTTTTGTTTGTTGCAAAATGAAAATAAAAGTTTAAAAAAAAAAAAAAGAAGATTTGATCCCTCTCCTCAATGCAGGATGTCTCCTCCAGAAGATATGTCCTTCCAGGACGTCATATGTGATTTAGCAAAAGGCCTTGCAATCACTGTGATTCCAGAAAAAGAACCTAGGGCAGAGGAATTAAGAAATCTACAATACCCTATGGCTCCCAAGGAGGCAGCTATGCTTCCCATTCACAAGATCTTACATGATATGATGTTGCGAATGTGGGAGACTCCTTTAACAATATCTTCACATTCCCGACGCCTGGACACTATGTACCGAGTGACAAGTTGTCGTGTTTTTCAAAAAACTCAGTTACCACACCATTCAATGGTGGTGGAATCAGCCATGCGAAGAACCAAGAGTGCAAAAACACACTCTTCTAATCCTCCAGGCCGTGAATCCAGGACACTTGATGCCTTTGGCCGTCGATGTTTTCAATCCTTCATGCTGGGAGCCAGGATCTGTTCCTACATTCTGTATATGGGAATGTTCCTGGAAGAAGTTACAAAAGACTTGGAGCTCATTAGTCCTTCTGTCTCAGAGGAAAAAAGAGCAGACTACCTTATTCAGGTCAAACATGCCCAGAATGTCTCTAAATTTATGAACCGTGCTACCTTTGACTGGAGCATGTTGTATTGCTTGGCTTCAAGCATCAGACTTGGAACAATGGGTGCAAGAAAAACTGGGAAACATTCCTTGCACAGGAGAATATCTCTTTGGTAAGGACTGGCAAGACAAAGCTAATTGGCTTGAATCTGACAATACTACTTTGAACAGATTGTCAAAGGCTACAGCCAACCTAGCAAAAAAGAAAGCATTCAAGAAACCTTTTTTCAGTAAGAAAAAGAAGTCTTACCAATCTTACACCCATCAAACTCACTGTTCACTTCATGTTTCCCAAAAGGGACAACAACAGAACAGACAGCAGAGAAAGCCACAAGCTCAAAAAGCTCAACTGGCTCAACAGACCCAGTCCCCTCAGGGTCTTTGACTTCCACCTAGAGAACTTAGTCATTCTGCCCCTAAAAGGTCCAGAACCCTTGACCATTCCAGGCAGACTATGACATTTTGTCAAAAGATGGCAACAAATAACATCAGAAAATTGGACTCTGTCCATTGTAAGATTGGGATACAAGCTTCATTTCCTCAACTTACCCCCACCTACAATTCTGAGACAGTTCAATTCTCAGGGCCCTGCCACCGACCTCTTGTGGCAGGAGGTCACGTCACTTCTGGCTGAGGAGCAATAGAAGAAGTGCCCATATACCAACAGGGGACAGGGTTCTAATCCCCCTATTTTCTTATTCCAAAGAAGACAGGGGGACACAGGTCTATACTAGACCTCAGAGAATTAAACAAGTATTTGTTCCGAGAAAAGTTCAAGATGATCTCCCTCGGAACACTTTTACCATACCTTCAAAGTCAAGATTGTCTATGTTCTCTAGATCTAAGAGATGCGTACACGCATATTCTCATCCACTCAGATCACAGGAAGTTCCTTTGATTCTTGATCCAAGGAAGACACTTCCAGTACAGAGTTCTTCCTTTCGGACTTGCCTCTGCTCCAGGAGTCTTCACAAAATGCATGGCAGTGGTAGCAGCATTTATGAGGTCTCTGGGAATATTCATCTTCCTTTACTTAGACGATTGGCTCATTCGAGCATCAACAGCTCCAGAGGCCAGCTTCGCTCTCTCTCGAGCAATGGGAATTCTTCAATACTTGGGACTAGTCATAAACTTTCCAAAATCTCATCTCACCCCCTCTCAATCCCTAGAGTTCATAGGGGCTCGTCTAGACACACGGCAGTCAAGGGCTTTCCTGCCATAGCCACGCTGTCTACGTATAATGCATCTAGCATCTCAGGCATCTACGAAGGTATTCCTTACTGCTCGGGAGGTGCTTCAACTGCTGGGACACATGGCATCCACTGTCCATGTGGTTCCCTATGCTTGCCTCCACATGCCAGCAGCCCAGTGGACCCTTTCCTCTCAGTGGTCACAAGTCATGGGTCAGAGTGTTGAAAGAACTGAAATATGAGATTGCAGACCTGTTATTGGTAATCTGTGAACTTTCATTAAAATCATCTGTAATACCTGAAGATTGGAGGGTCGCCAACGTAACACCAATTTTTAAAAAGGGTTCCAGGGGTGACCCGGGAAATTACAGACCGGTGAGCCTGACGTCAGTACCAGGGAAAATGGTAGAAACCATCATAAAGAACAAAATTACACAGCATGTAGATAGTCATGGCCTAATGGGAGACAGCCAACATGGCTTTAGACAAGGAAGATCTTGTCTTACTAATCTGATCTGTTTTTTTGAAGGTGTGCATAAACAGGTAGACAAAGGCGAGTCGGTTGATATAGTGTATCTGGACTTTCAGAAAGCTTTTGACAAGGTCCCCCATCAGAGACTTTTGGCGAAGCTAAAAAGTCATGGGATAGGAGGCAGTGTACTATTGTGGATCGGGAACTGGTTAAAAGATAGAAAGCAGAGGGTAGGGCTAAATGGCCAATATTCCCAATGGAAAAGGTGAACAGAGGAGTACCCCAGGGATCTGTACTGGGTCCGCTACTTTTTGACATATTCATAAATGACCTGGAAAAGGGAATAACTAGTGAGGTTATCAAATTTGCAGATGACACAAAACTGTTTAAAGTTGTTAAAACCCAAGAGGATTGTGGAAAACTGCAGGAGGATCTGGATAAATTGGAAGATTGGGCATCCAAATGGCAGATGAAATTTAATGTGGACAAGTGCAAAGTTATGCACCTAGGAAAGAACAACCCACACTATAGTTACACGATGCAAGGCTCCACATTAGAAACCACCACCCAGGAAAAAGATTTAGGAGTCATCGTGGATAACATGTTAAAACCCTCCGCCCAGTGTGCAGCGGCGGCCAAGAAAGCAAATAGAATGCTAGGTATCATAAGGAAAGGGATGGAGAATAAAACAAAGGATATTATAATGCCTCTGTATCGCTCCATGGTACGACCGCACCTTGAATATTGTGTGCAATTCTGGTCACCGTATCTTAAAAAGGACATAGAGTTATTAGAAAAAGTACAGAGAAGAGCCACCAAATTGGTGAAAGGGATGGAAGGCTACTCCTATGAAGAGAGGCTAAAAAGGTTAGGGCTCTTTAACCTAGAAAATAGACGGCTGAGGGGAGATATGATAGAGGTGTATAAATTAATGAATGGAGTGGAACGGATAAACGTGGATCAATTGTTTACGCTATCAGAATATAGAAGGACTAGGGGACATGTAATGAAGCTACAGGGTAAACTATTTAAGACAAATAGGAGAAAATATTTCTTCACTCAACGTGTAATCAAACTCTGGAATCTGTTACCGGAGGATGTAGTAAGGGCTGTTAGTATAGCTGGGTTTAAAAAAGGTTTGGACAAGTTCCTGGAGGAAAGGTCCATAAACCACTATTAAAAAGGGATCCAGGATATCAATGCTTGGCCTAGTACAAGCACTGCAGAACCTGTGTCTTTTGGGGAAACTGCTAGGTACGTATGACCTAGATTGGCCACTGTTGGAAACAGGATACTGGGCTTGATGGACCTCGGTCTGACCCAGTATGGCATTTCTTATGTTCTTATGTTCTTAACTGACAGACAAAATCAGAGCTACCACATGTCTGATTTCATCCCTACAATGGTGGCAATCCCTGGAAAACCTCCTTGTAGGCTCTCCTTTCGAGCAACCTCTATACCAAACCACTCTGATGACAGATGCGTCCAAGATGGGTTGGGGGGCCCACTTGCACGATCTCTCCACTCAGGGTCTTTGGACCTCACAAGAGGTTTCCCTTCACATAAACCTCCTAGAGCTGAGAGCCATTTTCAATGCTATTCAAGTCTTTCAGGGCCATCTCAGCAACAAAATAGTTCTGGTCCAAACCAACAATCAGGTAGCTATGTTCTATGTGAACAAGCAAGGCAGAACAGGCTCTCTGTCACTGTGCAAAGAAGTTTTGCGACTATGGGCCCTCGCCAGAGAGTTACAAATTCACCTGCTTGCGGTATACCTTCTGGGCATTCAAAACTTGTGGGCAAACAAACTCAGTCGAATACTGCTGCCACACGAGTGCCAGCTTGCTCGAGTGTTTTGAATCTGGGGAACACCAGATATAGACCTCTTTGCAAGTCCACAGAATGCCAAACTTCCCCGATTCTGTTCCAGAATTCCAGATCAAAACTGTCAGGCAAGAGATGCTTTCCTACTCCACTGGGGACAGGACTTCCTCTATGCCTTCCCACCCATTCCTCTCATTCCCAAGACTTTATTCAAACTTCAGAGAGACAGAGGTCATATGATACTCATAGTCCCACATTGGTCATGGCAGACGTGGTATCCTCTTCTTCTGCGTCTCTCTCAAAGCACTCCTCTGGAGTTGGGTAATGCTCCAGACCTCCTGTCGCAGGAGGACGGATCTTTACTGCATCCCAATCCCCAGTTCCTACATCTCAGGGCCTGGTTACTGAAAGCCTAGAATTCCAAGATGTTAATCTTTCTCAACAAGTAAAGGATATCCTCCTGGCTTCCAAAAAACCTTCCACAAGATGTTCCTACACTTTCAAGTGGAAAAGGTTCTCTATCTGGTGTTCACAAAAGGGAATTAACCCCCTTTTACTACCTGTGTAGAGTATCTTCTACAATTATCAACTTCTGGTCTAAAGACCAATTCAGTTAGAGTCCATCTTAGTGTAATTTCTGCTTTTCATAAACCTTTCGATGGACAACCTATTTCCTCTCATCCACTTACATCAAGATTTATGAGAGGCCTACTTTTAACAAAACCTCCCATCAAACCACCACCGCTGGCATGAGATCTAAATCTTGTTCTTGGTCAGCTTATGAAACCGCCCTTTGAACGTTTAGCCACTTCAGACCTAAAGTTTCTTTCATGGAAAGCTATTTCCTAATTGCCATCACATCTGCAAGACGCACTAGTGAACTACAGGCGTTAGTAGCTGACCCTCCTTATACAAGGTTTCACCATGATAAAGTAGTCCTCAGGATTCATCATCACTTTCTGCCAAAGGTGGTATCGCGTTTTCATTTAAACCAGTCGGTTTATCTTCCTATATTCTTCCCTAGGCCTCATGCCTCCAGTGCGGAAAGAAATCTTCACACATTGGATTGTAAAAGAGCCTTGGCTTTTTATCTCCAAAGAACCAAGCCACATAGAAAATCTTCTCAGCTTTTTGTGGCTTTTGAATCTAGTCATTTGGGACTTCCAGTTTCTAAAAGAACTCTGTCAAATTGGATTGCAGATTGCATATCCTATACATATCAGAGTAAGAGACTTCCTCTCGAAGGTCATGTCACAGCTCACAATGTGAGAGCAATGGCAGCCTCAACGGCTAACCTTTGTTCTGTCTCTGTTGATGACATCTGCAAAGCAGCCACCTGGACTTTGGTACATACCTTCACAGCCCACTATTGCTTAGACAAGGACTCCCGTCGGGATGCCTCGTTTGGCCAGGCTGTTCTACAACATCTCTTCCATACTTAATACACCTCCTACCCACCATCCACAGTTTGGATGCCTAAGGTCCATGGGAGGAAGCATGATCCATCTCACCTGGGCTCGCAGCTAGCTGGGGTCACCCCTTGGCATCTTTCAGCTGGGGAGTCCCCATATGTGAAGACTACATTCCTGCTTGTTCCTGGAGATAGCGTAGTTACTCACCTGTAACAGGTGATCTCCGGAAACAGCAGGAATTTAGTCTTCACAACCCACCCACCTCTTCTAGGAGTTGTCTCTATCTCTCTCTTTTTCTACGTCTCTCCTTTGGTCTCAGCTATAAACTCAACTGAAGTGAGAGAGGTACAGAGGCAGGAAGGCAGCACGCATGCATTGTGGGATGCTCCCAAAAGCTTTCCTATTGGACGCTGGGGAGCGTTCCCATGCAGGCTCCCTCGGTACCGATGATACCCATATGTGAAGACTAAATTCCTGCTGTTCCTGGAGATCACCTGTTACAGGTGAGTAATTACGCTTTCCACTCAACGCGTAAACAAACTCTGGAATTCGTAACCGGAGGATGCAGTAAAAGCTGTTAGTGTAGCTGAGTTTAAAAAAGGTTTGGACAAGTTATTAAAGGGGATCCGGGAAATCCTCTGCTTGCCACAATACAAGCATTGTGGAACCTGTGTCCTTTGAGAAACTGTTGTGACCTCGATTGGCCACTGTTGGAAACAGGATACTGGGCTTGATGAACCTTGGTCTGACCCAGTATGGCATATCTTACATTCTTATGTTCTTTCTTTATTTTTTGCAGACAAGCCTTCAGTTGATTTAGGATGTCATCATTCACATACTACTTTACTTTGATCTGTGAAATTAGAGAGCTTACTGTATATTTGCATCAGGACAGTAGCTTTTTTAAAATTTATTTATAGCTTTTTATGAAAAGCAAAGCTTGTACAGAAAAGATAAATCATCCAAAAACAAACACTCAAGAAGCAATCCAAAGAAACCATCTTAACACAGAAATACCTATAGCCCACAACATAGAGGAGGTATAGAAAAGGAAAGAAAACAACCGGCCTGAGGAAACCAACTGCAACACCCAAACACAGATAAGCAAAAATTCAAGAAAGCTTAAAGGGACTGAGGCTTAACATTTCTTATGCATGCTCAAACAACGCTAGACAGCTCAGTAGGTGTAGAAACTAAGGAAACTCTAGCACTAATAAAGGCAGACAAATCCTCAGGCTGGTAAAAAATAAACCTTTGATTTTTAAAAACTACAATTCCTTTACAAGGAAATCACAAGTAATATGAGGCCCCTAGCTGCAAAATCCCAGGTAACAAAAACTGTCCACGCCTTTCTGGGCTTCCCTTGATAAATCTGGGAACACTGAAACTTTAACACTATATAAAGAAGATGTTCGCTTCTTATAGTAAAGTTTTAACAACCAGTCTCTGTTGGAAACTCATGAAATAGTAACTAACAGAGCAGAAACTTTTAAAGTGTTAGATGTTCGTGAAGTAAGCAAATCCGAAATATTCAGAACGTCCATTTCCAAATTCACATTAGCAGCCCCCAGTTCTTTCTTTCCAGCTGGTAGATAGAAAGCTTTTGTAATAGGTGGTATCAATTCCTGCGGTACAGATAGTATATCCAAAAGTAATTTTTTAAATAATCAATTGGGGCAGTACCTGGTACAATTGGGAATTCAATAAATGCAAATTTGAAGCTCGGGCAGAATTCTCAAACACTTCTATGTAGGAGTAGCCTAGTGGTTGGGGCAAGGTACTTCAGGCCAGAAGGTTGGAGGTTCAAATCCCACTAGAGGACAGCAACCTTGGGCCGGAAGGACTGGGGTTTCTAGTCCCACAGATGCTCCTTGTGGTCTTGGGCAAGCCACTTAACCCTCCATTGCCCATGTTCCCTGTAAGTATTAGTGTATGTGTCTCATATCCTTGCATGTTAAATGTATCCCCCAATTGTGTTGTGACCGCTTTGATTGAAGGATAAGGTGGTATACAAAACTGTCTAAATAAATAAACACTTCTATTTTCGCCCGAAGAACAGTATTGTATTTAATAAGAGCCACTGTAGTATCAGCAACATGATTCAGTTTTAATTCATTCTCCTCCACTTTCAATTTAACCTGCCAAGTCACACCAGCAAAACTCTCCAACTTCTCTTCCATATGGGTTACCTTCACAGAAATCCCAGCCATCTGTGATGCGATGGCTTCAGCAAGGCGAGTGATAGCGTCCCAGATGTTTTCAAGCATTATAATTTTCAGCCGAGTTAACACCAGAGCAAGAGTAGATGATGCAGCCGGTAGGCCCACAGTTCTGCTCTTCACCTGTACTCCACACTGAGGAGGCGCTCCCATCACTGGTTTCCCTTCAGAAAGATCTCCAGTGTCTCCAAGGGCCAATTCTCCACATTGCACCTCCAAGGCTCCCCGCCCCAGAGCTCTGAGCCCACTGTCTTCCGACAGACCAACAGCACTAGCTGCAGGAGGAGCAGCAGAGATATCTGGAGGCAGCGGTGTACATCGGGAGACAAGGTAACATCTGGACTAAGAGGAAGAGCGGTGACCTCCTTTCACTCCCCAGCACCAGTATGAATCTCCAGCTTGACTTCCTCAGAGAGCTCGACAAACCTGTCCATGGGACCTGAAATAGCAGGCTGAGGCTCAGCCGGGTGAGCCCTAGCCTTGCCCTTCCTCTTAGGCATTGGGAAAAAAGAAACGAGCTCAAACCACAATGGCCATCTTGTCACAACCCTGCATACTTGGATTCAGTAGCTTTTTGCAGTTGTTCTTGTGACAGGATTCCTTTTCCTTCCAGTCTTTGGTGGATTCTCTTGTATAACCTCTCAATTTAAATGTAGGATTTGTAGCATAAAGGTAGCAGTAAATTATCTTCAATTTATCTGCAGGAGTCCATTTAATTGTAATTAATCTTCTGAACATTTTCAGTAACTTCTGTGGTTTATAGTATCTCCTGCTGCAATGGGTCCATGAACACATTCTTTATGGCCTTTATCTGTGGAAGGGGCATTATCTTCATCTGCACTGTGTGCACTATGGCTAACATGTAAGCTAGGGATGGACACCCTTCTATCCAGGGTGGTGTGCGACCAGTATGTATTCTTCTTTTTCTTTCCTATCCTACTTCAATTGCAGCGTCACCTTGCTGAGATTTGGTATACATTTCATACAATGGGATCACCACATGAAGGTACTCAGCAAGACTTGAAAAATGTTTATTCTGTCCCCTTGAGAGATACACAACACTTCACCAGCTGCTGTTGGTGACTTTTATGTTGATCTCCCCCTTGACAAAGGTCAAGTTGCAGCTTCTGCAGAACACTACAGCGAAGATGATATTTCATGCAACCACATAGGTACACTGTACACTGGCTGCCAGCGTCAGAGTGCATTTTAAGTTATTAATATTGTGCTTCAGGATAATTTATGGTATAGTCCTGACCTGTTTGATCAGCTTAGCTGAACTATATTATAAAACCCACAGTCTGCTCTCATTAGAGGATTACAAGTTAAAGCTTCCATTGCCTCAAGCCTGTAGACTGGTACAAAAGTGAGAGAATATCAAAATGCCAGGAGCCTTTGCCTTGGAATAGTGTGCCTAAAGACTTGAGACTGGAGCAGCCCTGCATGTCCTTTTGCAGGAGCTGAAAACTTGGCTCTTTGAGCAGTTTTTTGTACTTCTACATGATTTTATCTATGTAGTTTGTTGATTATTTTTTAACTAAGATCAGTTTTATGTTTGATATTGTAAACTACATTGGGAGTGTGATTGTCTCTATATAATATTGTATTGGATGAACGGATTGTTCTTTTTAATGTTGTTATCCACCTTGAACTCTTGATGGCAAAGCAAAATATAAATGCCAAATTAGATTACATCAGATGATAACAACTCTGCAAATACACATGATGGCATAAGGAATAATGAGTTAAAAGTCAGTCTTAAAATGCAAACCATAGTGAGTCAAGAACATAATTTGATTCTGCTTCAGAGTAAGTTTTCTTTTAGCCTGCATGTAGATATAAACTAAAATGTACTTTGGATTGGTTTCTGAATTTTATTTAAAAATAATGAGAATACTGTGTTTCATGTTTGGGGAACACATGTTTTAAGTTTGCATATAACTCTTTGATCTCAAATATAAGTGTAAACAAGATAGAACTTTGCTGGCTAATGAGTGTTTAATCTTTCCTTACTTTAACTGAAAACTGACTGCTGCTGTAGATTGAAAAGCAGAGGAAAGTGTGTGTGATTTGGAAACCTGGTCATCTTCCCTAGCTTGTAATGGGAAAATTAATCCTGCTGGAATTCTGCACATAATAATTCAACATTTTATACCTTTTTGTGATAATTTAAAATACAATACAGAAAAAAATAAGTATGACTCAAAAACAATGTTGTTGTTGTTGTTGTTTTAACAAAGCATGCAGAATTTTGAATAATTCAGACCTTTTGACACAGAATTTTGAATTTTGTGTGCAGAATTCCAGCAGGAGTAGTATATGGACAAAGTAAGGTGAAGAAAAGGAAGAACCGCTGGAGAAGGATAGGCAAACTAAATAAAAAAAAAAGAGGTTGAGAGGCTGACTTGCTTCACAAGATGTGAAAGGATAGGTCTATAGTTATATTGGAAAATATGTTTGGGGGGGGGGGGGGTTGCCCTATAGTTTGTTCCTTGCTCTTGTGGGGGAGGGGGGTGCCCTATAGTTTGCTCCTTGCTCTTGTATCTCAATCAGAAACAGGGCTGGGATCTGGTATTATGAAGCCTTCATTTTCAACTGCCTGGGGATTTTTGCCATATTTTGCCAAGGACCATGCACTAGAACTGCTTCTGGAATGTTGCAATCACGAGTTCTAAATCCAGCCCCTAAATGTCACTGTTGAGCTGTGACTATGAGGTCACCCTGCCAGGGGCTATGAAAGCTGTCTTTGCATCATCTCTTGCACTGACCAGTAGAACTGGGGCTGGACATTTAACCTAGATCCCTCTAAATAGCAGTGTACTGAGTCATCGAGTTGGCTGCAAAGAGGAATCTATTTAATAAATCAGATGCTGCGTAACATTAAATGAATAAGTTATCCATTTAAATGTATGCATATCTTTAGCTCACTGACATGCTTAAGCCACTTGACTCTGTATAACTTGCACTTGTATTCCCTCATGATATATCTTGATATATCAGTGCTTTGGAGGACATTTTCTTACAAAGCAAACAGAGCTCTGGATCATGGTTGGCTCCGAGACACCGTAGACAAGAGTCATGGGTGTCTGTAAGTGACATGTTCTTGGAGCATCTATCGCATTTTTGAATCAAGTGGCCATCGGGGTAAAAAGGGCCCCCACGAGGTCGAAGATGCACACGGCCAGCGGTTAGGAGAAAAAAGGTGGCGAAGCCCATCAACAACAAAAATTAGAGAAAAAAATGTCCCCTTTGCTCAAAAGAGGTATGAGCAAGGGGAAGGATGGGTAGAGGACCTGTGCAACTGGAAAACAGTAGGCCAGAGGCCGGAAAACAAAACACTTTTTTCTGAGGGACGAGGATGTGCATCCGAAGGGCTCTACAGAAAAAGGGAGACTGAGCAAGATGGCACCCTTGGGCAGGAAGAGGACCACGCATGCATAGCAGCAATCCCAAAGGCTTTCTTTGAAAGCTGGGGAATTGCTCCACGCAGACTCCGTCGGTGCTGACATCACCCATAAGTGAGGACTAACTTCCTGCTTGTTCCTGGAGAATGGTGCTAACTGGGCGGCAGAGATATTGGATGCTGCCTGGTTATCGATCTGTGCCTTAAGGATAGGCGAGGAAAACCCTTGCCTATCTTTGAGGTGCTGAAGCTAGCTGGGCGACAAAAAAAAACATGTCCATTTTGCGGAAGACATTCTTCTTTTCTTCTCCTCTGCTAGCTGGGCGACATCCAACGTCACTGCTGCCTGGTTAGCTTCGGTGGCTTCCAGCTTTTGTGGCAATCACCAGATATTCAATATCATTGCCATGGCATTGAATATCTGGTTTTGAGGTTGGCGGAGAGAGCTATGTGCTGACGAGGCACATAGCCCTTCCAAAATCCAGACAATTGAAAATCGGGCCCTAAGGGAATAGACTTAGGGCTATGTTTACTAAATCGCGTTAGTGCAGTTCGCGGTAGGAGCCGCGGTAGTGAAAGAAACCCCAAATAAGGACATGGGCGGTACATCGTTACCACTACCGCGCGTTAGCAAAATTAACGAGCGCTACCGGGCGCCGTGCCACGTTACTGCGCGTCAATCATAAGAAGACGTACAGACACAAAGCACTGAAACAGAGCTGTAGCACAATGGTTACGGTACTGACCGCTGTTACAGGCAGCATGGGTTCGAGCCCCCAGTGTGCCTAACACAGAAGGCTATCTCAGGCATCACCCTGTACATTACAGAAGGAAAGAGGAGGCATGCTTTTCGTTACGCTGAGTATTGGTGTCAGAAAAACACCCTCGGAATGTGCCTAGCCACGTACGTTGGTACGTGCGTAGCGACGCGCGTACATTCGTGCGTGGGTACGTGTTTGCTTACGTGCGTGGGTACGTGTGTTTTTACCAGTGTGGGCATCTTATATTACAGACTTTGTAGGGCGTCCTGCACCTATGCAGTATGCTAACAGATGTACATGTGATGGCCTATGGCTTATCAGAGCCTGTGAGCAGGTGCTGGTGTTTCACAGGGTTGGATTGGGCCAGTCACACCCATGATGCACTGCACATGCAAAGCAGCTGTCCACAGATACACACCATGGGGAATGCAACCCCACAGCACCTCGGCCTGGTAGGGGGTACCGACTGTGTGTTGTACTGGCACAGAGCAGCTACACACCGTCACATTGTGCGGGTACTGTGCTCACCCTGAGGGTGCAGTGAGGCGCCCAGCACTAGGTCCACAGCACCGGCCATGGCGCAGGTCCAAAGCAGTGTTACTGTGTGAGATAGGTAGTTTCTGCAGGAACACCTTGGACATCTCTGTCTGTTTCAGTCAGGTACAGCCCCCATGCACCACCACCACACCCCTCCCCCAGGGCTGAGGGAGGCAAACAGGGTCTCCTATCAAAAGATCCACAGTCTACCGTGCTGCAACGGTGGCAGTAGAGGGGAACATGAACCCCAGTCCTGCTGGGGAACAGACACCCCACAGGGCAGTCAATGCAGCTCTGTACACAGCCATGACACAATAGCAGACAGACATTAGGCCTGGATATGGTATGCTGCACCCCACCACTATCTGATATTCCCCTGGTGCAAGCCATCAGCCACTGCACCCTGCAAGCCACTCCATCACAACACCTACCAGCTGCAAACAGTCTGCTAGTGCCCAGTGGAGATGCCTGCACCCAGAACTGGGATGTCAGCATACACAGCAGGCAAATACATCAGTGACTGGGCCCCAGAAGGAAACCCATATGTATCACATGAGAGAAATACTAGATAGCACTATGGGAGTGCCTAGCCATGCTGTGGTCACTGCACAGTCAGGGTGAGAGTGATCTCTCAGCAGGATCTACTGAGGTCACCCTGTCTGTGTAGTTGGTGGCCGGGCACTACAATGTGCCTGTCACTGCCCTATGCCCTGTGCAGATGCACCCTGGCCAGGCCACCCTGTCCGGCCTATACCCATGGTACCTTGCTCCGCATTATGCACATTGGCAGCCCAATACTGGCAACAGTGCTGGCAGTGTGGGCTGTTGAAGGTGTTTGCAGCCACCACACACTGGATAGACAGACAGCCACCCCCACACCTATGCCAGCATTGTGCTACTATAGAGGTGGTCAGCAGCCATACCACCACACCAGTCCTGGGCATAGAACAGGCATGGATATGGTACACAAGAGTGTTGGGGGGTCACTCCCCAGGGTTGTGAACACTGTCAGAGACCAGACCTGCAGCACACACCGCAGACATCAGAATGATTGTTATGGTGGAGCTCAATGAGCAAAATGTGCTTAACGTAGGAATTGATATCTGCCAGTTATCAGAGGAAACGTGTGATAGCTGTGTACCATATACCCAGGTGTAGGGTGGCATTGCTAAGGTATGCAACTGCTAGTATTGGGAGATACAGGCAGGGCCCAATGTCCTGCCTCTCCAGCTGGCATTGGCCAATGGGGCCTGTGGGTGGGTGTGTGGCCCTGTTGGCTGCTGCTTTACGGCAGAGCTCCCCAACTCCAGTCCTGGTGTTCCACACACTGTTCGGGTTTTCATGCTGTCTCTCATAGATATGCATGAGCTACATCTGCATACCATGGGGGTGGTGCATAGCTATGCAGCACAGGCATCTTTATTAGAGGCAGCATGACACCGGAATGTTGTGGGGCCCTCCAGGACTGCATTTGCGGGACTCTGCTATAGGCAATGTGCCTGTTTCTGGTGTCTGTGTTTGGTGTGGTAAAATATAGGCCATGTGTATGTTCTCTGCACTACAGGAGTGTCTTTACTATCACTGTTTAGTGGTGGGTAAACCTATGGGGACTGGGTTGGCAGGAGCCCCAACTGGGATTTGAACCTGTGACCCTCTGGTCTTACAGGCACTGGCTGTGTCTGTTGCACCACACTGTGGCCACAGAGACTGTGCAGTCCCTGGAGTTAGTTAAACCGGCCTGACGAGTCAGAAACCCTGCTCTGCAACAGTTTTACTGTGGCCTCATTTACCTTGTATGCAGACAAAGGTGCACATAAACCGCAGAAATGACCTCACAAAAGGGGCACACACCCATAACCAAGCTGGGCAACAATGATATCATTGGGAAACATTACACCACACACCCAGGACAGCTCCTTTACAATGTAATGCTCTTTGCAAGGGTCTGCGGAGCGTAGACCCTTCCACACATCATTTCCTTTTAGTTTGGTGCTTTCCAGGGAGTGTTGTTCCTTGTTGCCCATTGCTATCACTGTTGCCCAGCTGAATTCTGCTTTTTAAAATGTTTCTTGTGGTCATTTGTAACGTTTTATGTGATATTTTGTTCTGTGCACATGTATCACACTGCTCACGTTTTGTGGGTTTCCCAGGTTTTCTGTACATTGCTGACGTAAATGGTTTCTCTTCCCTTTAAATGCCTTTAACGACAGGTTTTCATTTGCGTTGGAGGTGAGCTCTGACACTCCGCGCGTTAGTATGAGGGGAGCCTCTCTCCGCCCACTCTCCGCCCATTGACCCCTTCTCTCCGCCCACTCTCCACCTTCTGCGCTGTTTTAACGCGCCGCGGAGCTTTACGATCGTTAACTACGGTTACCGCGCGTAGTATGACGTTAACGGTCGTTAGCGCGTCGGTACGCGCGTTATACGGCACTTACGGTCGTTAACGTCATACTACGCGCGTTATTCACGTTTAGTAAACATAGCCCTTAAAGATTTAAATTTTAAAACTTTGGAAAAAAGGTAAAAGGAGAAACGATAGACATTTAAATACCTCCTTCATATAAATGCATATAAGGCAGGCCTCTTACAATTGAAAGGAAGCACTGGAATGAAGGGTTACAGGATGAGGATGAATAAACTATAATTATAACTATAAACTATAACTTTAAAGGGGAAAGTGAAGAGATTCTGGATTTAGTTAATGTCTTTTTTTCAGGAGTAGCTCAAGGTACGGTAGATATTTTTCCTATTCCTTGGCGGATTTACAATCTCTTTGTACCTGAGACAATGGAGGATTAAACGATCTGCCCAAGATCACAAGGATCAGCAGTGGGATTTGAACAAACCTTCCCTGGATCTTAGTCCACTGCTCTAACCTTTAGGCTATTACTAGTTTTTTAAGGAAATGTATATTTACAGAAACAGTGATGGATGCATGGAATAGCCCCCCAGCAGAGGCAATAGAGAAAAAGATAGTTACTCACCTGTAGCAGGTGATCTCCATGGACAACAGGAATAAGTCCTCATGCATAGGTGACATCTCCGGTGGAGCCCCCCCCCCCCCCATGGAAACACTTCCCAGCTTCTACTGGATGCTTTTGGGGGGCTCTGCTATGCTTGCGTTCCTCCTTCCCGGCCTACCACTGCAGCGCCATCTTCTCCAGTTTGATAAAATACCTGTAGCAGAATACAACTATCTTAGATAGTTTAAGATGCACCATATCCTTTTTAACAACTATCTAACAACGGATATGGCATATCTTAAACTATCTAACAACTATCTTAAAAAGGATATAGTGATATTAGAAAAGGTTCAGAGAAGAGCCACCAAAATGGTAAAGGGGATGGAAGGATACTCCTATGAAGAAAGGCTAAAAAGGTTAGGGCTCTTTAACCTGGAAAAGAGACGGCTGAGGGGAGATATGATAGAAGTCTATAAATTAATGAACGGAGTAGAACGGGTAAACATAGATCAATTGTTTACGTTATCAGAATATAGAAAGACTAGGGGACATCCAATGAAGCTACAGGGTAAACTATTTAAGACTAATAAAAGAAAATATTTTTTCACTCAACGTGTAATCAAACTCTGGAATTTGTTACCGGAGGATGTAGTAAAAGCTGTTAGTGTAACTGGGTTTAAAAAAGGTTTGGACAAGTTCCTGGAGGAAAGGTCCATAAACCATTATTAAGAAGGGACCCAGGATATCGATGCTTGACCCAGTACAAGCATTGTGGAATCTGTCTCTTTTGGGGAAACTGCTAGGTACATATGACCTAGATTGGCCACTGTTGGAAACAGGATACTGGGCTTGATGGACCTTGGTCTGACCCAGTATGGCATATCTTATGTTCTTATGTTCTTATCTTTGTGGAGGGTAAATTTAGTAACCAGTTTTGCACATAAATAGGTTTTTATCAAATTAGGTCATCCCTAAATAGACTTGTTGTGCAAGCCAATGTGTACTTGCTCAGTACATGACAACATAAGAACATAAGGAATGCCATATTGGGCCAGACCAAAGTCCATCAAGCCCAGTATCCTGTTTTCAACAGTGGCCAATACAGGTCACAAGTACCTGCAGGTTCCCAAAAAGCCATTCAGGTTCCACAATGCTCATCCTGGGGTAAGCAGTAGATTTCCTGGGTCCTCATTAATAATGGTTTATGGACCTTTCCTCCAGGATCTTGTCCAAACTTGTTTAAACCCAGCTACACTAATTGCTTATACTACATCCTCTAGTAACGAATTCCAGAGTTTCATTCCGCGTTGAGTAAAAAAGTATTTTCTCTTATTAGTCATAAATGGGTTACATTGTAGCTTCATTGAATGCCCTCTAGTCTTTCTACTTTTTGATGGCATAAACAACTGATCTACGTTTATCCATTCCACTCCATTCATTAATTTATAGACCTCTATCATATCTCCTTTCAGTCCAAGTTGACGGCCCCCAATCTTTTAAGCCTCTCCTTATAAGGGTATCCTTCCATCCCCTTTACCATTTTGGTGACTCTTCTCTGTATCTTTTCTAATTCTGCTATATCCTTTTTAAGATAATGGCGACCAGAATTACACACACTATTCAAGGTGCAGTCACACCACATAACAAAACACAGGCATTATAATATCCTTGGTTTAATTCTCCA
The DNA here is from genome assembly GCA_033557465.1 of Ichthyophis bannanicus. Lineage (NCBI taxonomy): Eukaryota > Metazoa > Chordata > Amphibia > Gymnophiona > Ichthyophiidae > Ichthyophis > Ichthyophis bannanicus. The sequence goes on along the minus strand of CM066032.1, from coordinate 895,392,608 downwards.
TTCCTTTCCTTATGATTCCTAGCATTCTATTTACTTTCTTGGCCACTGCTGCACACTGAGCAAAGGGTTTAAATGTATTATACATAATGATGCCTAAATTATTTTCTTGGTTGGTGGTTTCTAAGGTAGTACCTTGCATTGTTTAACCATAGTTTGGGTTGTTCTTTCTTAGGTGTATAACTTTGCACTTGTCCACATTAAATTTCATCTGCTATTTGGACATCCAGTTTCCAATTTATCAAGGTCCTTTTGCAATTCTTTACAATCCTCTTGTGTTTTAACAACTTTGAATAATTTTTTTTTTTTTGGGGGGGGGGGGTCATTCCAATTGGTGTTTAGTCTGGGTCGGATGTATAGACCATGCTAAATGCCCGGGTCTGATTCAGGCTCCAATCCTCCCTGCACATTTAGAGGAGATGTGCAGGGAGCTCTGGATGGAGGTGGGAGGGTTTTGGCCAGAGAAGGAGTGAGGGTGGACCAGAGGCGTGGCCCTGACCCCAGACATACAGGGCCAATTCTGATCTGGGCCCTGTACGTCAGGGGTCTCCGACTTAGATGGGGGACTTATTCCAACATGTTGATGGAATAAGTCCCCCCTGCCATTGCTGAACAGTCAGAGAGAGGGCAGATGGCAAAGTAGGTGGCTCCATGGGGTTCCCTGTGGCCCAATCCCAGCCTGATCGCGGGTTAGGTCACAGGGAAATAAGCGTTTGCAATCACTGTGGCGGATCGGTGCTTCAGCATGGTGTCCCGGTGCCATGCAAATGGGACGCCAAAGCACCAGCCACCATGCAAAAGCATTGGGAGGCCTAGACGGGGGGGGGGGGGGTTCGTCTGCATCCAGCAGCACAGAATCGGGGCACAGTCAGCACATCCAGACCCTATGCATCCGATTCTGCTCTCACATAATGTCTAGATCCCATGGGTGCAGAATTGGGTGCAGATCCAACCCGTTCAGATTCTGGACATCTGGCTGGGCCAGACGGGCCCTGATGTAAATTGGCTTCATTGTGTCATCTGCAAATCTGATTACCTTCCTCGTTATTCCTATTTCTACATCATTTATGAATATGTTAAAATGTAGTGGACCCAGCACAGATCATTGGGGTACTCCACTATTCACCTTTCTCTATTGAGAAAATTGGCCATTTAGCCTTACCCTCTGCTTTCTATCTTTCAACTATTTCCTGATCCACAATAGTACATTTACTCCAATCCCATGACTTTTTAATTTCTGAAAGAGTCTCTCATGAAGGACCTTATCAAAGGCTTTCTGAAAACCAGTTACACTATATCAACCGACTCACCATATTTATCTGTTTATTTATTCCTTCAAAAAATATAACAGATAAGTAAGACTAGATCTTCCTTGTCTAAAGTCATGTTAGCTGTCTCCCATTAAGCCATGACTATCTACATGTTTAGCAATTTTATTCTTTATAATGATTTCTACCATTTTGCCTGGTACTGACGTCAGGCTCACTGGTTTGTAGTTTCCTGGATCAACCCTGGAACCCTTTTTAAAAATTGGCATTACATTGGCCATTCTCCAATCTTCTGGTACTACAGATGATTTTAATGATAGTTCACAGATTACTAATAGTACGCTGCAATCTAATATTTCAGTTCTTTCCATTCCCTTGGATGTATTCAATCTGATCTTGGTGATTTGCTACTCTTCAGTTTATCAAATAGTTGTAATGCATATTCCCGGTTTTTCGATATTTCTTTCAATTCTTCTGATACATCATCTTTATATACCATTTCAGGCACTAGTAACTTCCCTACATCTTCTTCAGTAAAGACCAAAGCAAGGAATTCATTCAGTATCTTTGCTATGGCCCTGTCATCACTTAGTGCCCCTTTTACCCTTTTATTATCCAGTGGTCCAATTGACTCTCATAGGTTGAATGTACTTGAAAAGGTTTCTATTATGCATTTTTGCTTCCAATGCAAGCTTCTTTTCAAATTGTTTATTTAACTGCCTTATCAATGCCTTGCATATAACTTGCCAGTGGTTATGTTGTTTCCCTTGTTAGTCATTTGGCTCCTGTTTCCACTTCCTGATAGATGCTTTTTGGCAACAACAGCCTCTCTGACCTCACCTTTAAACCATGCTGGCAGTTTTTTGGCTTCCTTCCACTTTTTTTTTTTTTTTAGTGTGGAATACATCTGGTCTGGGCTTTCAAGATAGTACTTTTAAACAACACCCATGCTTGATGTAAATTTGCAGCTGTTCCTTTTAGTTTTTTCTTAATTATTTTCCTCATTTTATCACATCTCCCTTTTGAAAGTTAAAAGGTAGGATTTCGTTGTCATCTTTCTTCCATTTATTAAATTAAACACGATCATGCTATGATCACCATTGCCAAGTGGCCCAAAAACCCTTATTTCTTGCACCAGATTCTATGTTCCACTAAGGACTAGGTCCAAAATAGTTTCCCTTCTTGTTTGTTCATGAACCAGCTGCTCCAAGAAGCAGTCATTTATTTCATCTAGAAACATTATCTCCCTAACATGTCCTGCTGTGACATTCACCCAGTCGATGTTGGGGTATTTGAAATCACCCATTATTACTGTGTTGTTAGCTTTAGTTAGCTTCTCTGTTTTCCTTCAGCATTTTATTCTAGAAATTCCAAAACGTTCTTCTTTGTACTATTGTCTCATCCACGCATTGAGAGTCCAGAGCTCTACCTGCTTTTTGCGCATGGAACGGGAAGCATTTCAGAGAATGCTACCCTGGAAGTTCTGGATCTCAACTTCCTACATAAAAGCCCAAATTTGGCCTTCAGAACCTCCCCCCCCCCACCTAAAAGCCAAAATTTGGCCTCCAGAACCTCCCCCCCCCACACACACACACAGGTGTTCACAGGGGTGGAGTTTAGGCTGAGCTTAGGCAGAGTCACACTTTACACATGGTATTTTACAAAATATGTATGTATATGCATGAAGTATTTAGTTTATTTAACTTTTTTCCTATACCACCTTTCAGAATTATCAAAGTGGTTTACATTAAAACTTAACTAATTTTACATAGAACATAGGGTGATAACCATTAACGGTGATACTTTCAATGGCTAACTAGTGGTTTAGTATTATGAAGGGATGGGTCAGTGGGACACAACAACTTATTTACAAAAAAGACAAATTTAACATTTCTGTGTATTTAGCTAATATGCTGAAAAGTCAGATTGAATGGTTATGTATCTGATCCAAAGTATACTGTAAAGAGGTGGGTTTTTAGTCTTTTTCGGAAATCAGATATGTCTTCTATTGCTCTTATGTTAGCTGGGAGTGAGTTCCATGGTGATGGACCATAGATTAAGAAGGTTCTTTGGCAAGTTGCTTGGGAGCTTTTCATTTAATTAATTAATTTAGCTGCACTTATATACCGCTAAATCTAAAAGTCAAAGTGGTTTACATAAAAGAAAGACAAACATAGCTTCACATAGAACATTAAATTAAAGATTGGAGAGGTGAAAAATGTAGGGGTAGCAAGGTGTGTAAAAGTAAAAGTATATACAACAATTAGTTGAAAATTAATACATCAGAGAATTATTTACATATGTGAGTGTGCTTGGTAAAGTTTCATCATCAGCAAAGCACTCGAGGAAGAGGAGCGTCTTAAGCATCCTTCTGAAAGTCATTAAATCGTTTGTGGCACAAAGGTCGTCAGGAATCGTGTTCCACAGTGCAGGAGGTCTTGGTGTACAGAACTGGCATGCATAGGGTTTTAAGTGAACTAGTTATTCTTCTTCTCCTATTGTCTGGTATTTTTTTGTATAATTGATTGTAGATATATTGCAGATAGGTTATGAGTTGCTTTGAAGATCATAAGCAGGGTCTTATATTTAATTCCCTCAGTGACAGGTAACAAGTGCAACTGCTTGAGTGTAGGAGTGATGTGCTCAGCTCTTGATGTATTGCAGAGAATGTGTGCCGTTGTGTTCAAAGCTAATTGTAGTGGGTGAATGGTGGATTTAGGGAGGCTTTGAAAGATAATATTGCAATAATCAATATGGGGAAGGTGAGAGCTTGAAGAATAATGTGGAAGTCACTGTAGTCAAGTAAAGATTTAAGGTGCCATAATGATTTAAGCTTGTAGTATATGTTCCTGGTAATGTTGTTGATATGGGATGACAAAGAGAGATGTTGACCAATGATAACTCCCAGATAGCATACTTCATGTTTGACCTGTATTCGCTTTTTACCAATTGCTATGAATTCTGTTGGAGTGAAGTTACTGTTTTTGGTGAGGTAGAGCATGCCTGTTTTTTTGTGGTTTATTTCGAGTTTGTGCATTGATAACCATTGGGTGATGGCTGTGAAGCATCTCTTAATGCTGGTGATTGTAGGATTAATGGTACTGTTTGGGGCATATAACATGACAGCGTCAGTGTAAATGTGATATAGTATATTGTGTGTGCTTATAATTGTGCATACTGGTTGTAGAAAGATTTTAAATAATAGAGAGGATAATGTGGATCCCTGAGGTACTCCCTGTAGTTGAGTGTATGGGGCTGATCTTTTGTTACCTATTTTTACCTGAAGTTGTCAATTTAAAAAGTAGGATTTGAGCCAGTTGCGTGTGAAGCTTATCAAACCTATGTCTTGAAGTCTTTGGATGATTAAATTGTGTGGGACTGAGTCGAACACTGCTTTAATGTCAATGAAGATAAGTATGAAACCTTTATTAGGCTTATCAGTGCTCTTTATTAGATTGTCTATTAGAACCACCATTAGGGATTTGGCTCCATGATGGGGTCTAAAACCATATTGTTGTTGGTCCAGGCAGAAGTGACAGTCTTTGTGATCTTGGAGCTGTATCTGTACTATCTTCACTATTATCTTTGCCAGAAATGGGATGCTGGCAATTGGTCTGTAAGAAGTTGGTTGTTTTGGGTCATTTCCTGTGACCTTTCTTATTGGGCAGATGGATGCCTTTTTTAGGTCTGAGGGTATCCTTGAAATAGAGGAAGTTGAGCAATTTGTAGAATTATAGGGGAAAGCTCTGCTTGAGCAGCTTGAATCCAAGGGATCGAGCGGGGATCTTGCAGTGTTAATACTTGTGATAATTGTGTCCAGCTGTTTGTCTTTGATGGTTGAGAAGAATTCCCAGGTGATTGCATTTTCTTTGTGATTGTGTGACGGAGAGATAGTTTCAGTGGTGGGGGGGGGGGGGCGGGAAATTATTTGATGGATTGGTAAGAGACTGAAAGTGGTTTGCCATTAGTTGAGGCGTTATGTGTATTTCTTCCTTCTGCACATGCTGTGATACTGTATGCAATGTTGAAACACTTGAGTCGTTGGCATTTCAAGTGACTGATCTGCAGCTCAGACAGGGACTCAAGTGTTTCAACATATTACGCATTGCATATAGTATCACAGTGTGTGCCCCCTGAGGAAGGCATTGCCGAAACACATTGGTGCTGGAATAAAGTTGGTAACCTGACAACACTGTTTGGTGCACCTGCCTCCGTTGTTTTCTTCTGTGTACCCTTGGGTGCTCGTTGCTCTCTGTTTGGACTTTCTAGAAAGAAGGCTAACATATCTGGAGATTTTTCATAGTTTAAAACCTCTATCCACAGTTCTCTAATCCTTCTCCCATATGAGTGAGCTGCCCTGCCTGCTTCCAATGTAACTAGCAGCAGAGACTGTGGGGAGGATCCAGCCAATGGGAGGCTGTGGGGGTGGAGCACCGGAATGCTGTTCTAGTCACAGGAAGGGAGGAAGTGAGCTTGGAGAAGTTTATGTACAAGTTTAGTTTTTGTGTATAGTGGGAGATAGAAAAGAAATGAGGCCCTCACCCCTCCTCCAACCCCTCCCCCCAAAAAAAATGCCTCAATGCATTTCTATAAGGAAAACTGTTCCAGTAACTGCAGCATACAAGCAATGATTCACAGTAGCAAAGCCATTATGAAATTCCAACTGATAAACAGCCCTCTCCTGTCATCTCTCCCAGTCACAGACACACAGAGAAACAACACAGATATAAACAGACACACACATACATGAACATACACACACACAGATACACACATATTCTAACATGTCAATTCATTTACACATATACAAGCATGAACAGACACACATACAAGTGACACACTAACATATTCTTACTTTTCCGCTTAAACCAATCTCCCCCCCCTTCCTCCTTTCTCAATATTTGTGGATAACACTTTACTACTCCCTGTTTCCTCAATTCGCAACCTTGGGATCGTCTTTTAGTGGATCCCTTTACAGCAACAAGAAAATATCAAAATAATCTGAACCATCTAATTCCTTAACAAATAGGGGTGTCCTACATGGAGTGGTGGGATCCCCCCTAAACAAAGACATGGGGAAGGGGGGCCTGCACAGAGCGGCAGGTGTACCTACTCTTGACACCATACTGGGCAGACTAGATGGACCATACTGGTCTTTATCTGCTGTCATTTACTATGTTACTATGTTACTATGTCTTTGTCTCCTTCCTCTCTTCTCTACACACACATCCAACTGATAACTAAAACCTGTTTCTTTATAATATCAACCAAATTTTCCCCTTCTTTTCTGAACACACTACTAAGACACTTATCCACTAGTCACCTCCCATCTAGGCTATTGCAACCTTCTTGCTGGTCTCCCTCTGAATCATCTCTCTCTCCCCTTCAATCTGTTCAAAATTCAGATGCACAGGTAATCTTCTCAGCCTCGATATGCTCATGTAACCCCTCTTCTCAAGTCGCTTAATTAGCTCCCTATCTGTTTCTGTTTCCAGTTCAAGCTTCTCCTACTGACCTGCTCCTTACTACCTTTCCTCTCTCATCTCTCCCTACACCCCTCCTCTGGAGCTCCGCTCTTCTAGTGGATCACTTCTGTCTGTGCCCTTTTATTCCTCTGCCAATTCCAAACTTTGATCCTTTCACCTTGCTGCTCCTTATGGCTGGAACAAACTTTCTGAGTCTGTACTTCAGGCTTCTTCTCTGGCCCATTTCAAATCCAAGCTGAAAACTCACTTCTTCGAGGCTGCTTTTCGATCCTGATTCGGATAGTCTCCTATGTATTTTCCTTTCCATACCCCTAGATGTATCCTTGTCCCCTGCTGTTGTGTTGTCTTTCTTAATTAGATTGTAAGCTCTGGTGAGCAGGGACCATATTTTACATGTGCTTGTGCAGTGCTGCATATGCCTTGTAGCGCTATGCAAATTATCAATAGTAGTAGTAGTAGAAATATGTACATACATACAAGCATACATACAAATACCAGCTCACAAAAATACACCCACCAGATAAACATACAAAACAGAGATATGCACACACCACACATGCAAATAAAACATATATACAAGCCGCGCGCGCGCACACACACACACCACATATACACACAAAGGGGTAAAAAGGATTTCTATGAGCCACGCTGTGCTTGTTTTTCTCGCTTGCTAAACTTCTGATAGTACTTGCAGATCTGTGGATATTTGTATCCGGGGCCATACCAAAGGTGGTGCAAGCAGTGCAGCCACACAGAGCACACGTATGGAAGGGGCACCAATGTTATCACTGGGCTTCCAGGAAGCCTGGCCAGAGCACCGGGTCGATTTGCAAAAGGAAATTCCCTGCAGAGTGAGGTGCCAGGTCAGTGTGCAAGATGCCTACAGGTTGAATCCCTCAGTGAAAAAGTGGAAGAACTGAGAGAGGAAATGTTGAGTCTAAGACGTATTCATAGCAATGAGAGGCACATTGCTCAAACGCTTTATGGTGTCTAAGATCTCCAGCATAGGGGAAGATGATAGTGGACGAAAGGAGAACAGCGGGACACAGAAACAGAAGCATTGTGGCAGATAAAGACTGCAGGGCCTATCCAGTCAGCCTTTCATACCAACTACTAAGCTCTACAGTCCCTTTTTTCCTTTAGAGATCGTCTGTGTTTGTCCCATGCTTTCTTGAATTCAGATACAGTCCTTGTCTCTACTGTCTCCACTGGGAGACTATTCCACACATCTATTACACACTTTCTGTATAGAAATATTTCCAGAAATTACTCCTGACTCTATCCTCTTTCACCTTCCTCCTATGCTTCCTCTTGCTGAACTTTCTTTCAATTGAAAGAGTCTCTCCTACTGTGCATTAAAGTCATGGAGGTTTTTAAATATCTCTATTATATCTCCTGCCTTTCTTCCAAAATGCACATATTGAGATCTTTAAGTCTGTCCCCATATGCCTATATGATGAAGCCTACTAACCATTTTGGAAGCCACCCTCTGCAATGACTCCATCCTGTTTATATCCCTTTGAGGAGACAACAGAACTGACACACTGACTTCACTTTCTGTAGAACTAAAGAACTGTTCTGCAGCCCTAGAAATGGGAGAGGTGACAGCATTCCAGGAACTGGAGGTGAAAACACCTAAAGCTGTGGGATCAATGACTACTGGGAAGTGAAGAATAGTGGTAGAGGTGTGCTATCTTTTTGGTACCAAGATTTAGGACTCAAGAAGCTGAGATTTATCAAGCCTACTGACTATGACTTGACGCTGCTCATCCATGTTTTATGGTTAATGGTTCATTAAAATGTTCTATACCATCTTCAAGCCAGCAGAGTGGTTTACAATTAAATTTAGGAGGATAGACTCCAAGAATTAAAATCAAATAAAAGGGAAAAAGAATACCAATGCAAAACAGGAAAGAGGGGGAATAGATAGCAACCCAAGTTATAAGAAAAGGAGGGCAGGGTTAAGTGGAGGAAAGTATGATATAAAAGGGATCAATGAATGTAGGAACCTAAATTATTGTGAATTGAGGTCAAAGGTCAGGCGGAATAGGTGTGTTTTAAGAAGGGATTTGAATTTGGTATAAGATAGCTCGATGGAGATCTGGGGGAAGAACATTCCATAGATTGGGGCCAAGGAAATAGAAAGTGGAGTATCTAGTGGACTCATAGCATACACATGAAAAAGGGGGCAGATATAAATAATTTTCATGAATAGAGCAGAGAAAATATGATGGCACATGGGGGATGGAGGAAGAAAGATAAGAGGGTATAATAGAATGAAGTATTTTATTGGCTAAAAGGAATTTTGAACTGAATACGATAGACAATAGGTAAGTAGTGAAAGCAAAGAAGCAGTTTAGTGAGGTGGTCAAATTTAGAAGCATGTGCTAGTAAACAGGGGGCAGTATTTTGAACAGGTTGCAGGTGATGAAGCTGAGACTGCGGGAGACCGGCACAAATGATACTGCTGAGTTCCTACCCAAATGTATCAAAAGTGATTAGGAGAGAAGTCAAAGCAGGCAAGTGCACAGGTAATGTTCTCCTCAATCCTTCCAAAACAGAGAAACTTGTAACTTTGAGATGAATGGCCTTGTAGATGGTATCATCAAGAGCATTTCAGCTTCCTGGACCATGGGATGATTTTCCAGGGATTGTTAAGCAGAGATGTGGTTCACTTATCAAAGAACAGGTGAAATATCTTCCTTAGCAGACTGCTAATATTAATACTTATCATTTCTGTATTGCTACTCAACATATGCGGTACTGTACACATACATGTAAGAGACAATCCCTGCTCCACAGAGCTTGCGGTTTATACAAGACAGACAACAGAACAAGGAGAAATTAGGGATCCCATTTATAGGGAATGATTAAAACACACATGGGTATTGAACAGGAGAATAAAGGGGTCAGGATCCAAAACAGCCTAAAAAATTAGCAAAGTTTCCAAAAAGGGGTGTAGGGAGAGACAAGAGAGGAAGGTAAAGGGGAGCTGTAGAATGAATGCATTTATAGATAAATAGGAGAAGTTTGACGTGTTTTCGGGAAAGGATAGGGAGCCAATGAAATGACTTGAGAAGTGGGGTTATGTGAGTGCAGCAACCTTGGCAGAAGACTGGCTAACATATTAAAGAAATCTTTAAACGAGTTCCAACCCCAGATAAATAAAATTCCTCAGGTATATAAAACATTAAATACCTTTATAGAAATGGGAAAAAGGGCAACATCTGGAAAGCTGCATATAATAATGCTCATAGAATGGTAAATCAGATTCTGGATATAGAAAATTGCAGGCTGTAATGGAAGAGTCTGACTTGGATTTACTGGCAGTCATGGAGACCTGGTTCATTGAGAACTATGACTGAAATATAGTTATACTAAACTATAATCTATTCATAATCATGCAGACTCCAATGACCTAGAACTCATCTAACAGGTTTGCTACATCATTAGAGCCCATAATGTCTTCTATCACCTATATGCAGATGACATTATGATTTATGCACCTTTCTCCACCATAAGAACTTCTTATGATGCAATTAGAAACTGCTTTAACCGTGTCACCCATTGGTTATCAATAATAACCGGGTACGGCGTACCAACGCTAAGCGCCCTTGTTACCCCCCCCCCCCCTTCCTCCCTCTTTGCTCCTTCCCCTGTTCATTAACATAAAAGACAATTACACCTTCATTTGGACTTAAACTGGTCGCAGCTTTATTCACACTTAACAATAGCCAACAACAAACTAACAATTTAACTTATCCCAACGACCCCCCCCCCCCAGCAGAGCGAGCCATCACCAGCCATGTTATTAGCAAAGTGATGCCGCTTCTGCTTCCGCCGCAGAGCGGCCACAAGTAAAACGCCTCGCCCTCCCTCATCCGGCTTCGCCATATTATTAGCAAAAACCCGAGGGATTGTCCGGGTCGGGGGTACCCCACCCCCACCCTAATGCTTGCATCCGGCTCCGGACCCCGGAAACCTCCGGGATCCCGCCACAACCCCCACCAGCTGCAACACCCCAAACGCCCCCAGGCCAACATGCCTGAACCAACGGGTGGGTGGGCGGGCGTCCAGCGTCTCCGGCAGCCGTCCGAAAGAGGCCAGAGCCACGCCGTGTCCCTGCAGAAAAACTCCCCCCGCTCTGTCCTTCCTTCCTATTGGCTACCGCGCCGCTCACCGCGACGCAGTACCCAATAGCTGCCCGGCCCTACTTGATCACCGCGGCATTAGCCAAGCAGGGCGTGCGCGTGCCCGCCCCCCCCGGTTAGTGCCGGCCGCAAGGACTAGGCCCCGCGGCCTCGCTCTTATAAGAAAACTGAGGTACTCTTCATACCTGAGATCATTCCTTCTCCCCACTATCATCGCTTACAGTTAATAATTGTAACCTGCGCCACTTTCTCCAAGTATCAGACCAGTGGGGTCCCTTTAACACTAGAAGCCCCAAAAGGCATTTTACCTAAAAACCCCAAAGTGTATCAATTGACGCATTATCATGACGACTGCATTTAACATGAAATGCAGATGTGAATTAATGTGAAGTTACTTATTTGTTAAATACGTGCAGTATGTGACATCATTATATGACATCATCGTGTGTTTATTGTTTGTAATGTCGAGTAAAACTGTAAACAGTGATTGAGATGCGCCACCTAGCGGGAACATGAATTTATACCTAAAAGCCCCAAAGTATGTCAATTAACGCATCCAAGGCAATTGAGTGCATCAATTGACGTACTTTGGGGCTTCTAGGTATAAATTCATGTTCCCGCTAGGTGGTGCATCTGTCATTAATTTTCGATGCACATATTTGAACATCTTGACCTTGCTAACAAAATCATGGAACATGACTGACATGGTTCTAGCAGTGGCACTGGTATACAACTTCGAAGATGCATTTGCATCAATTGACGCACTTTGGGGCTTCAAGTGTTAAATAAAGAAAACTCAAGGTAGCCTGGCCATTAGTAGGAATCTAATACTAATAGAGAGTAACCTACAGGACAAAAAGACTAAATTTCCCTATGAATATCCTTTCCCTTTGTAAAAGAAGAAAAGGAACAATAGTGGAAAATCAAATTCAACTAAAAGAATGGGGGTTGTTAATAATTTAATTATTATAAACATAAAGCAGCTTGCTCATTCATCTTATTCACCATTATACTACAATTAGTATTGAATCTATTTGTCTTGTATTGAGCCTCAGACAACACCCTTATTGCTTTGTTACACTAGGAGAGTATTGAATCATCTCCTAAAAAACGTGTATAGGGTTTAGTACATCAATGGCTCAACAGTGAGAAGATTCTCTGACCAGTATACTTGATTTCAAACAGTTTTTACTGATTTAAATTTTCTTAAGAGTTTACTTAGCTTTGAATGAAGCTAATTGTAGTATAATGGTGAATAAGATGAATGAGCAAGCTGCTTTATGTTTATAGTAATAATCATTCACTAAGCACGGCCAACAAAGTATCTTAGTATTACTACAAATAATTTAATTATGACATTACTAAGTTGGGGAATTTGTTGCAATTATCAAATAACCAAAACTCAATAGGTAAGTGGGTGAAAATTATACTGTGAAAATCAACATATAGGTACTGTATGACACAAAATAAAGTGAAATATTACAATGACTGCTTCCTGTGTGTTCTTTATACACATATCCCTGAATTAGTTAAACATCATTCTGGTTTTCAAACCAACTTTTCTAGATAACTCCCAAAGTCCAAATGAGTTATTTGAGTTCAAGTACCACTATATTGTGTTTGTGTCAATGATAGTACTTATCCTCCAGAGTCTGGAACTCGTTGGGACCCATGTAGAATCTTTTCTCTTGATAGCCATCTGAATCTCCGCAGGAACTCTGGACTTGGTCTTCAGTTTGCAGCTTAGTTGACATCTAATTCAATGTACTGTAGGATATGGATTCCCTACCAACCCACTACTTTCCCTCGTGACTTTATTCTAAAAAAAATTCTAACAGGGACCAAAAAATATGGGCAATCTTGCACCAGGACAAGGAAGAGTTCACTTAGTCAAACACATCCAATTGCACAATTGCACAATGGGATATGTTAATTGCTGTTCCAGGCGAAGTTCTCTTGTTGGTTGGGGCGCGTGTCAAAGGGTTTTCTTTGAGGTCACTGCAGTAGGAAGATTTCACTCAGCCTTTCGGATAAGATTTAGCAGGCGCCTGTGTAGAGTTTGTTTTTTTTTAACCTATTGGAAGTCCTAGTTGGTTCTGTGTTGAAGAGCTCTTTGGTCGAGCTCCTTGGGGCGAGTCCGGGGGAGAGTCCTGTGATCTGTCGCACCCGCGTTTCTACTATCAATGTCAGAAACACACTCAGGAGTCTGCCAGCCTCAATCTGCCTCAGAATTGGGACATTCTCTCTGTCCGCAGCCGGGTCTTTCTGATTCTTATCCTGCTTTTGACCCAGTTTTCTCCCTGTGTAATATCTGCTATCCCTGTTCTTTGGGGCTGGAGGCCCCCTCCTCCTCTTCCTAATCCTGTTCTGCCTGATACTGTCATGCAACCTTCTCCTAATCTTATCCCATGTTGTCCCTCTCCTCGACCGCTTCACCCACCCCTCCCCTTCCCCCCCTCCTACACAATTCCTTCTACTCCAGATGGCCCTTGTAAATTGTCATTCTCTGCGTACCAAAACTATGCTTATCCATGATCTTATTCTACAGCACTCCTTGGATGTCCTGTTCTTAACTGAAACTTGGCTCAAGGAGGGGGAGGAGTCTCTTCTCAATCGCTGTCTTCCCCCAGGCTTCTCCTCCTTATCGACATCCCGTAGGGGCAGGAGTGGTGGGGGGGGGGGGTTGTGGCGATCTTCTGTTCCTCCCTTCCTCTGCTCGAGATCCTTCCTATCCCTTTCCCACATCCGGAGACTCTCTTGCTCTGTTTAGGGACCTCGACCCCTATTCATATCCTTCTTCTTTATGCCCCCCCCCCCCTGCTCTATCTTCCCCTCTGTGGGACTCGTTTCTCTCAACATTGTCTGAAGCATCTCTTATGTACCAACATCTTAGGTGACCTTAATGTTCATTTTGACTCTCCCTCCTCTCAGTGTGACCTTTTGCTTCTCTCCCTGATTTCTGACCTTTTCCTACAGCAATTCATTCAAGTCCCCACCCACTCCGCCGGCCATACGCTATACCTAGCTATTTCCAAGCAGTCTTCATCTATCATTCCCTCTTCCTTTTCTGTTCTGCCCCTTCCCTGGTCTGACCACTCCTGTGCCTTTTTCTCTCCCCCTTTCTCTCCCCCTTCCGCCTCCTCTTCATCAGACCTCCCACCTCCGGTTCGCCCGGTCCGTCGCCTCACCACTGACTCACTCTCTCAGTTCCCATCCTCAGATAAGCTTTTTCCCGCTGACTTCCACCTACTTTCAGTGGATCTCCAGGCACAGTGATGGGAAACCACGCTCTCATCCGCATTGGATAAGGTTGCACCTCTCCTCCTTCCCTCCACTACTCAGCGTCGTCCTAGCTCTCCCTGGTTTCATCCGGGTCTTCTGATTCACCATGCCTATCTCGCCAGGCTATCTGCCATTGGCATAAGTGCCCTTCCCCAGCCACGCTTCTGCATTTTCGCTACTGTCACACACACTACCGCACCCTTCTTAACTCAGCTAAACAGGATCATTTCTCTAAGCTTATCTCCTCTTCAGCAAATTCCACATGGCAACTGTATTGCATTCTTCGCTCGCTTTCTGCCCCTTATGTTCCCTCTACCTTCAGCTCCGCAGCCCCTACTCTCCCCTCTTCCGATAACCCCACACCTTCTGTATTGGCTTCTCATTTTGCCTCTAAAGTTCACTCTATTCAATAGCTCTTCCCTGACTGCCCTCCTCCTCTGCCCCCCCCCCCGCCCTTTCTCCCTCCTCCCCTTCACCCCCGACTTCTTCAGGCATCCCACCCCTTTCTCATTGCTGGTCCTCTTTTCAACCCGTTACTCTCTCAGAACTGACAAAGGCACTGACTACCACTCAGAAAACCACCTGTCCTTCTGATCCGATCCCTTCACAGTGGCTCTCTAAGCCCTCACTGGCCCTGCTCCCTCTGATTCTCTCCATCTTCAACACTAGTTTACTATCCGGTACCTTCCCCTCACATTGGAAGCACGCTCTGATCCATCCCCTTCTGAAGAAAGCCTCGCTCGATCCCTCAGTACCGTCAAACTGGCATCCTATCTCTAATCTTCCCTTTCTTTCTAAGCTTCTCGAGAGACTAGTCTTTTCCCAGCTTTCTGCTCACTTTGAAGCTTCCCTGGTCCTTCACCCCCATCAATCTGGTTTCCATCCTGGTCACAGCACTGAATCTATCCTTATCTCTTTTTTCAATGAGTTACACATTGCCCACGATCAAGGTTCTATATCTATAGCTGTTTCACTTGATCTCTCCGCTGCCTTTGATGTCGTTGACCATTGCACCCTTCTTTCACGTCTCAGTACTATTGGTTTATCTGGCTCAGTTCTTCATTATTGGTTCCACTCTTTTCTCTCCAATCGGTCTTTCTCAGTCCTCTCTGGTACCGACTCTTCTCCTTCGTCCCTTCTTCACTGTGGTGTCCCTCAGGGTTCAGTACTAGCACCTCTTTTGTTCAACATCTTCTTAGCCCCCCTCGCTCTGCTTATCCAGCAACACAGTATCTCTGCGTATTACTACGCAGATTATATCATTCTTCTCTATCACACTGATTTGCTCACTTCCGATATTGGTCCCCTCAATGTCTGTCTCTCCGCTGTTTCTTCCTGGTTTTCGGATAATTTCTTACATGTTAATTTGTCAAAAACTTCAGCCATTTGGTTCACCACCGGTGCTCCTATTCCCTCTCTTGTTTTGCTTCTTTCAGCTGACCCTATCCCTCTTGTCACCTCTCTATGCTATCTCGATGTTACCCTTGACTCGGCTTTGACCTTTAAAGATCACATTTCTTCTGTTGTTCAGCGCTCCTTCTGTACTCTAAGGCAACTCCGTGCAGTTTGCCCTTTTCTCTCTCCTTCCCCTTTAACTACATTACTCCTTTCTCTTGTTGTTTCTCGCCTGGACTATTGCAACACATCTCTGGCTGGTCTTTCCCTCACCCAACTCCATAAACCTCAGTTAGTTCACAACACTGCTACTCGTCTTCTGACTTACACTTCTCGGTTTGCCCATATCACTCCCCTTCTCACTCGTCTACACTGGCTACCTATTCCTTTCCGAATTCAATATAAGATCCTCATTTTTGTTTATAAATCACTTCATACTGGTATTCCTCTCTACCTCTCTGATCTAGTCCATTTTCATTGCCCTCCAAGAATCCTTAGATCAATTCACGTCAACCGATTATTCCTCCCTTCCCCCTCTCAGGCTCGCCTAGAGTCCACCCGCTCTTCTGCCTTCTTCTTTCTCAGCCCCCGCCTATGGAATTCTCTGCCATCTGCACTTCATCTGGAACTTTCCTTTTCCACCTTCAAAGCTAAACTCAAGACCTACCTTTTTTGCACAGCCTTTGATCTCCCTCCCCCACTCCCCTCGTTGATAACTGATAACTTCTCACTCCTTCTGTTACTATCACTGCTCGCTGTTTCTTTCTTTAATGCTATCTCTTTCCTGTCAATTAATGGCTTTCTTCTTCCATTCCTTTTTTCCAGCAGTATCCCTTTGTTTTATTGTAAACCGCTGCATACTCGTACCTATGGTTCTGGCTGTATATTAAGTGTTAAATAAAGATAAAGCATTCACAATCCCAAATACACTTTTCTCATCACTCTCTGGTTCCCCACAATATTCCAATCAATCCACAGCCTCACAATACATTCTCACTCTGTCTCACAGCTACTCACACTCACACTCACTCTAACCTATGTTAATACTTATTATCTCTATAATCCCTAAACTTTTTCTACCTGAATCCCTTAAACCTCACTGGCTTCCCATACATGGTTATCTCATGAATCACTTCGAACTATCAAGAAGGATGCATCCTTATTTTCTTTTAAACTCACTTTTTTTCCTCACTCCCTATCCTTATTTGTGCTTATATGAATCCCTCTTAGCTTTCCTTAATCCACTCCCTAATTATCTCTTTCCTGTGACTCTTTCACTAATTTTCTTTAAAAAGAAGATTTAAATTCCATCTTTATGTCAACCCAGTTTTATTACAGCTCCTATCCACAGCTTCTCTAAGACCCTTACTTCTTTTCTCTTTTCCTTAGTACTTCAAAGGAAGCTTGTATCTAAATGCACCAGAAACTTACAAACTAACATGGTCATTCTAAACTCCATTTACTGGGCTGGACGTCCAATCCAGGAAGTCCATCCCCGCTATTCGTGGCTCAGAATGATCCCATAAGCCTCTGGAATGCTCTCCCGCAAGAAATCAGTACTTCCTCCGAACTCATAACCTTCCGCAAACTCCTAAATACCTTCTTGTTCAAAGAACATTTTGAAGGTATATCATAAACATTGTTGTTGTTAAGTGCCGCTGAGTAGGAGTCGACTCATGGCGACCCTCTGGATAGCTATCCTAAATTGTGTTCGGTCTTCAGTCAGGCGGCTCATTGTTGACAAACTGGTACCTGAAGCTGCTGTTATTGTATCGATCTATCTCATTGCTGGCCTTCGTCTTTTGCATTGACCTTCTATCTTGCCAAGCATGATATCTTTCTCTAATGATCTCTCTCTTTGCATGATGTGTCCAAAGTATGAAAGTCGACGTCTAGTCATCTGAGCTTCTAAAGAATGCTTAGGTTTGATCTCCTCTAGTACCGACTGGTTTGTTCTTCGGCAGTGCATGGTATACACAGTATTCGCCGCCATAATTTTTGCTCTAGCGTTACCTTGGAGTAACGCTAGACCAAAACCTTGACATGAAGAACCACATAGCCAATACAGTCAAGGCAATCTACTTTAAAATCAGATCCCTCAGACACCTACGCACGCTACTTGATCCGGATGATTTCCGTACCATTTATCAAGCCCTTATACTTCCCCACTTCGACTTCTCAAACTCCATACTACAAGGACTCCCCCGGTCCACCCTGAACCCCCTGCAGCTGGCCATGAACAGTGCAGCACGTGTACTCCTCGGGTCATCCAGGAGAGACCACGTGACACCCCTTCTAAAACAGCTACACTGGCTCCCCATTCAAGCAAGGATCAGTTTCAAGACCTTACTGCTAACATTCAAAGCGTCTAAGGGGCTCACCTCTTCCTCTCTCTCCAACCTCATAAACCACTTGCACCAAACAGGCCACGAAGAACAGCAGAATTGAACATGCTAGTTATCCCAAATGAAACCACAAGATGCACCAGATCAACAGCTAACAGAGCCTTCCGACTCTGCGCCCCAACTTTATGGAACACCTTACCAGCACAAATCAGAGCAATACCCAATTTGAGTCAGTTCAGAAAGGCACTAAAACATTTCCTCTTCCTTAAATATCTCAATGACAGCTCCGAACATAACCCCCAGGTGAATAGCAGAAGTGGTCAAACAGGCAGACCCTCGCAACAGGCCAACTTCACAATGTAAATAACAAGCAGTTCCATGTACTGTTGTACCACCTATGTATATAGTTAACCATGATATCCCTTATCAGATAAACCACCATTGTATTTAGTTACCCTATTTCTCCAAGTTATACTTCCTGTTAAATGTAATGACCAGACATATGTAAACTGTCAGATGTTTTCTGTTCAATGTAAACCGCGCTGATGTCTAATAGTGCGGTATATAAGAATTGTTAATAAATAAATAATAAATAAATAAAGGCGTCAATTTTCTTCCTGTCTATCTTTTTCACTGTCCAGCTTTCACATCCATATGATGTTATTGAAAATACCATGGCTTGAACAAGTCAAATCTTTGTATGGAGAGAGACATCTCTGCTCTTGAGAATCTTATCTAGGTCTTCCATAGCCATTCTGCCAAGAGCAATACGTCATCTGATTTCTTGACTGCTTGTAGCTTCTTTATTGATAGTTGATCCAAGTAGGTTAAAGTTGTTCACAATTTCAATTTCTTCTCCTTCAACAATGAACCTGTTTATTATGCCAGTTTCATGATCTTTGACTTCTTTACATTAAGGTGCAGGCCCATTTTGAGACTATGTTCTTTGATTGTGAGAAGCAAATGTTTCAGATCATCTTCACTTTCAGCCAGTAATGTGGTATCATCAGCATAGCGAAGGTGGTTGTTGAGTGTTCAACCCATCTTCACACCTCTGTTGTCTTCATACAATCCTGCTTCTCTGATGATTTGTTCTGCATATAAATTAAACAGGTAGGTGAAAAGTATGCAGCCTTGTCTTACACCTTTGCTTATTTTAAACCATTCTGTTTCTCCTTTTTCTGTTCAAACTGTTGCTTCTTGATCAATGTACAGATTGTGCAAGAGTACGATCAGGTGTTCTGGTATACCCATGTTTCTTAATGTGGCCCAGAGTTTCTCATGGTTTACACAGTTAAAAGCCTTGTTATAGTCGATAAAGCACAAGTAGATATCCTTTTGGTATTCTTTAGTCTTTTCAAGGATCCATCTCACATCCGCAATGATGTCTCTCATTCCTCGCCCTTTCCTGAACCCTGCTTGCATTTCAGGTAGTTCTTGCTCCAGGTATGGTTGTAGTCTCTTTTGAATAATCTTCAGTAGAATCTTACTGGCATGTGGAATCAGAGTGATTGTGCGATAATTTCCACAGTCAGTTGGATCACCTTTCTTTAGTATTGGTATAAACACAGATCTTTTCCAGTCAGTTGTCCATGATGTTGTCTTCCATATTTCTTGGCAGAGCCTTGTAAGTATGGTAACAGCTGCATCAGATTGCTGTAATACTTCTATGGGAATGCTATCAATGCCTGGTGCTTTGTTCTTTGATAATAATATATTACCAACTAAAGAGTGAAACCCTAATAACTGAGCTATTCATTCATTTGTTTTTATTTTTTTGTCGGAGGTTTTTGCCATGAGAGATTGCAGGAAAATTGCTCACTCCTGAGGCGTAACTTCCCTTTTAATTACTTAATATGGTAACCAAACCATTGTATAAAACATGTGAAGTAATTGCAAATCCTATATTATGCTACTACACAAATACCCAATGCAGAATTCAAACGAACACAGTACTGCGTTTAGAACCGTTCTTCTCTTTCCGGCCCTGTTTCAACGCTTTACTTTCCGCCCTATATTTTGCTTATCCAAGAAGATTTTACTTATCCAAAATGAAGTCAGCTTGTGGAATCTTGTATCTCTTGTATTCCACAACTTAACAGCAGAAAGCGGAAGGACATTCCTTATTCTTTCAAGCTGATATCGTCCTCAGTTGAACTTATGTGACAGGATCTTTAAAACAGCGCATGGTATTTAAAGAATCAGCTAAAATACGCCTCCATGACATCACAGTAGGCTCGCCCAATCAAGTTCCAGGTTCAACCCCATTGGTTCCACCGAATTAGTACGAAAAATCCAACTTTGTTCTAATGCTTGACGTTTTTGCTCTCTATCCCCTCCCCGGGAGTGCTGTGGAACATGATCGATGATCCTCCATTGAATATCTGAAAAAGAGTGGTTGAAATCAATACAATGTTGCACAAGTGGTGCCGAAAGCACCGAATTGCGTACCCTTGAAGCATGTTCTTGTAATCTTAATTTTACCTTACGTACAGTTCGCCCAACATAAATCTTAGGACAGGGACACACTAAAACATACACCACATAATCTGAGCTGCAAGTAGTAGACCAGCGAGAGCGTTGTATTATAGCGGTAGTGGGAATCATCCATTCGGCCCCCTCAATAGTCTGCTGACAAAGGACACAAGCCAAACCTCTGAGACATTTATAGTGGCCCTGTGGGAGACCAACCACTTCTGGACTCTGCCAAGGTTTATTTAACAAATTAGCTATGTTGGGGCCCCTGGTGTATGCTATACGTAGCATTTTTTGAAAACATGGATGAAGAGCCAAGATGTGCCAATGGCGTAGTAATATAGCCCGAATACGTGGGATATGAATCATATATGGTAATATGCCTGTAATATGGTCATCCGCATCTGATCTTCCAGAGAACCGTAGCCACTCCCGATGAGTGTTACGTGCTCTCACATGAGCCTGACGAACTATGGAGCTCGGATAGCCTCTGGATAAAAGACGTAATCTTAACTCCTGTGCATGT
Organism: Ichthyophis bannanicus; assembly: GCA_033557465.1. NCBI lineage: Eukaryota > Metazoa > Chordata > Amphibia > Gymnophiona > Ichthyophiidae > Ichthyophis > Ichthyophis bannanicus. The sequence continues at coordinate 895,371,683 of CM066032.1, read as the reverse complement.
TTTTCAAATTCCTCCCCAGAGTTACAAATCCGACGAAGGCGGAGAAATTGTCCATATGGTAAACCCCGTTTAAGAGCCGGGGGATGAAAACTCGTGAAATCCAAAAGTGTATTTCTTTGTACTGATTTCCTGTAAAGAGTGGAGCAGAGCCTCCCATCATGCTTGAAAATTGTGATATCTAAAAATTCTATCTTCTGCATGTGGGAATGTAATGTGAAGGCTAGCTTTTCTTTTTGGTCATTAAGCCAAACCAAAAAACCTTGTAAGGCTTCCTCTGTACCTTTCCAGAGAAAAAAAGATGTCATCCAAAAACCGTACCCAGAGATCAATTTTGTTATACCACTCTGATGGAAACAACAACTTCTCCTCAAAATCCGCAAGATATAGGGTAGCTATAGAGGGGGCTACTGTTGCCCCCATTGCTATGCCATAGATCTGATAGAAGAATTCTCCCTCAAACTGGAAAAAATTCCTGGTCAAAACCAAAGATAACATCTGTAAGAGGAAGGACTTTGGTAAACGAGATGGCAGTGGTAAATCCAACTCAGCTATTATAGTTAACGCCTCCTCTTGAGAAATGTTAGTGTAGAGGGCTACAACATCTAATGTAACCAGAAGAACGTTCTCAATAGGATAGATGATCGAATCCATCTTTTCTAAAAAATGGGCCGAATCCCGAATATAAGAAGAGACTTGCTGGGCACAAGGTCTTAAAAAGATATCACAAAACTGGGACAATGGCTCCAACATGGAGCCTCTGCAAGAAACTATTGGTCGGCCTGGCGGTGACAACAAGGACTTATGAACTTTGGGCACTGTATAGAAATTAGGAATCAGAGGATGTTTTGGAGTCAGAAAACTAAATTCCTTCCTAGTTAGCCAACCTCGATCTAGACCTTCCTGCATGAGAGTCATTATTCTATCCCGTACTTCCCCCGATGGATCCCCCTCCAAATATTGGTAGAAAGCTGTATCATTTAAATGAGTCCACGCCGTACGTCTATAGTAATCCACTGATTGAATCACAGTGGCTCCCCCTTTTTCAGCCTTTCTGATAACAATATTGGGAGCTTGGCGTAATTCCTTTAAGGCCAACCATTGAGATTTAGTCAAATTATTGGCTGCCTGAGCTGTTCTATCAGAAGATAAATGTTCCTCCATCTGGTGCACATCATGTAATACCAGCTGCTGAAATGTTGAAATATGAGGATCTATGTCACCTCCGGGGAGCCATTTCGAAGGAGGACGTACTACTGAACTATCTGGAATAAGGGGATTTACTGCACAAAACTGGACTACTCGTAATTTTCGAAAGAATTTATGTAGAGCGATCCTCACTTTAAAAGGATGGTAATGAACCCGGGGAACAAACGAAAGCCCCTTTTTTAAGACCATTTCCTGTGTCTCCGTTAGGGGGCTATCAGTGATGTTAATCACTGTAGTTTGGCCCGCTGTCTGGTAAGGGGACCCAGATGTTGATCTAGGGTCTGATCCTGATATTCCTCTCCTGACTGCCGCCCTCGGCGTCGGCCTCTGCCACGCCGACCTCGCCGAAAAACCTGTTCTTGGGGTGCTGCGGATCTACTACAGCCAGACCGTCCTCGTCGGGCATTCCCATGATCTTCAGAGCTTTCTTCCTCAGATTCAAATTCCGAAGAAGAATGAAACAATGATTGTTTATGTTGCTCCATGGGAAATTTCTTAGCCCAGGTGAAGACCTGATCTAATTCATAGTCCTTTTGGTCTCTCGTAAATTTCTTAATTTTGATAGATTTAATATACTCTCTAAATTGATCTAGTTGGCCCGTCATATCAGCCATCTGAATATTAAACCGATCCTCCGTGGATTGTAATTTAATTTGTGCCTCCAACGTGGCTACTTCAGCTCTCAATTTCAGTTGCTCAACCGCTGAACGTTGACTTAGCAAAGCTACCAAGTCCAAACTACACTTATTAAGTATGCTATTCCATTTTGCATGAAACACCTCATCATCTGCATACAACTTAGGGGCTTTTAACACCCGAAGCCCCCGCGGACTCATGGTAGATTTCAAATATTGATTCATTGCTAGTTCATGAAATTCAGTCCGAATTAATTTCTTGTTAAGCAGCAGTAGATCATGAAACGAGGAAGAATGGCTCATAGAGGAAGTAGCGTCAATCAAAGAAGGTTTCTTAGTCAGTTGTTGAATTTGTTCATCTGTGAAAGCGAAAGGTCACCTGGTTGGGTTTTATATTAGCTAATTCAGACGAAATCTCCTTGTCACTGTCTTTATCCATGATCCTTAATGGATGTTAAATTATAAACAATATCTTAAAACCACCCTTCACCCTTATTAAACAATAATATATTACCAACTAAAGAGTGAAACCCTAATAACTGAGCTATTCATTCATTTGTTTTTATTTTTTTGTCGGAGGTTTTTGCCATGAGAGATTGCAGGAAAATTGCTCACTCCTGAGGCGTAACTTCCCTTTTAATTACTTAATATGGTAACCAAACCATTGTATAAAACATGTGAAGTAATTGCAAATCCTATATTATGCTACTACACAAATACCCAATGCAGAATTCAAACGAACACAGTACTGCGTTTAGAACCGTTCTTCTCTTTCCGGCCCTGTTTCAACGCTTTACTTTCCGCCCTATATTTTGCTTATCCAAGAAGATTTTACTTATCCAAAATGAAGTCAGCTTGTGGAGGCGTATTTTAGCTGATTCTTTAAATACCATGCGCTGTTTTAAAGATCCTGTCACATAAGTTCAACTGAGGACGATATCAGCTTGAAAGAATAAGGAATGTCCTTCCGTTTTCTGCTGTTAAGTTGCGGAATACAAGAGATTCAAGATTCCACAAGCTGACTTCATTTTGGATAAGTAAAATCTTCTTGGATAAGCAAAATATAGGGCGGAAAGTAAAGCGTTGAAACAGGGCCGGAAAGAGAAGAACGGTTCTAAACGCAGTACTGTGTTCGTTTGAATTCTGCATTGGGTATTTGTGTAGTAGCATAATATAGGATTTGCAATTACTTCACATGTTTTATACAATGGTTTGGTTACCATATTAAGTAATTAAAAGGGAAGTTACGCCTCAGGAGTGAGCAATTTTCCTGCAATCTCTCATGGCAAAAACCTCCGACAAAAAAATAAAAACAAATGAATGAATAGCTCAGTTATTAGGGTTTCACTCTTTAGTTGGTAATATATTATTGTTTAATAAGGGTGAAGGGTGGTTTTAAGATATTGTTCTTTGATAAGGCTTTCAATGCTGCTTCAACCTCTTCTTTCATCACCAATGGTTCCCGATCATAAGGTACAAGTTGAAATGGCTGTTGTTCCACTTGATCTTTATCATATAAAAACTCTATATATTCCTTTCACCTTTTCTTGATCTTCTCAGCATCATTCAACATAGAACCTTAAGCATCTTGTAAAATTCCAATTCGAGTCTGGACCTTTTTCTTTAACTCTTGTAGCTTTAGGAAAGCTGATCTTGTTCTTCCTTTAATAGTTTCTGCTTCTATTTCCTTGCATGCATTGTTGTAGTACTTTTCCTTGTCCTGGCTTGCTGCACATTGGAAATCTCTGTTTAGTTCTGTGATTGTCTTTATTTCTCCTCTGGCTTTAGCTTCTCTGCGTTTCTGGGCAATTTTCAAAGTTTCTTCCGTCATCCATTTTGGCCATTTTTTCTTTTTCACCTTTTGTAGAGACTTCTCGCTTTTTTCCAACACAACCTTCTTGATGTCATTCCATAATTCTTATAGAGCTCTGTCATTTTTATCTAAAGCAGCAAATCGATTTTGCAGGCAGTCTTTAAATTCAAGTGGTGTCTTCTCAAGGTCATATTTTGCTGCATTCATGAGTGGTTTGCTCTTTTTCAACTTTAGCTTGAGTTTGCATAGTAGTAGTTGATGATCTGTACCACATTCAGCTCCAGGTTTTGTCTTTGTTGATGTTAAAGAGGTTTTCCATCGTTGACTTCCACAGATGAAGTCAATTTGATTTTTATACAATCCATTGGGTGAAGTCCATGTGTACAGTTACCGCTTGTGTTGCTGGAAGAAAGTGTTTGAGATGAATAGATCGTTGGTCTTGCAGAATTCTATGAGTATTTCTCCAGCTTCATTTCTGTTGCCAAGTCCATATTTTCCAACTACTTTGCCTTCTTCTTTGTTGCCAACATTTGTGTTCCAGTCACCCATGACTATCAGGATATACTGTTTGCATGTTCTGTCAATTTCAGCTTGTATTTGTTCATAGGACTTTTCAATTTCATTCTCTTCTGCAGCTGTTGTTGGGGCATATACTTGAATTATATTTGTGTTGATAGGCATTCCTCATAGATGAATAGAGATTAAGCGTTCGCTGACCACATTGTATTTCATTACAGTTCTTGCAAGTTTCTTCTTTATTATAAATGCAACACCATTTCTTCTTTGTCTTTCATTTCTAGCATAGTAGACCATGTGATCATCTGATACAAAAGTGCCCGATGCCAGTCCATTTCAGTTCGCTGACACCCAACAGATCAAGTTGTACACGTTCCATTTCATTCTTGACCACCTCCAACTTCCCTTGGTTCATGCTTCGTACGTTCCATGTTCCAATGTGTAAGACATCTTTACAGCTTCTGACTCTCATTTCATGCGCAGTTACAACAAAACAAATCATAAACATTAAGGGCCCAATTTTCAGTTAGGCAGGCTTTGCGCGGCATTGGCGCATAGCCTTCCCATCAACCCCCTTAACCCGGATTTTCACTTCTGTGGCGATGGAAGTGAAAATCTGGGTATGGCTGGATGTGCTGGCAGCTGCCGAGGCTAAGTGGGTAGCAGCGATTTTTGATGCTACCCCTTAGCCACTGCACCTGAAAGATAGGTGAGGAAAAACCTCACCTATCTTTAAGGCACAGAGGGCTAAGCGGGTAGCATCAAAAATTGCTGCTACCTGCATAGCCCTTTCCTCCGCCCCTGCTCCACCCTGGAACACCCCTAACATGCTCTGATACTAACCGCATAGCATCTGGACGCATTAGGGACTTATCGGGGATTTTCCAAAGACACTACCCATGTAGGTATCTTTGGAAAATCCCAGATGAGGCATTTACATGGGTAACTTGGTCAGTTACCCATGTAAATTCCTGCGAAAATGCCACCCTAAGTCCCTTACCATTCTCCTCTAAACATCTGCCCTCCCATTTCTTGCCATTTTCCTTAGTACTTCACATTGCTCTTATTTCTATTGGATTCTATTTTACCGTTGACTTTTACCCACATCCCTGCTACCTTTTTCACTGTTATTCTCAGTTGAGTGATTCCCTCCCCTTGCCCCTGTTAGATTGTTCTCTGTAATGTAAGCTTTAAATTATGTGTATGTAAACCTTGTTTTTTGTAATGTTACGTTCCATCTCAACCACCGTGATCTTTCAAAATGTAGTATACAAACCTGTATAATAAATAAATAAATAAAATGCATGTTCACTTATAAGTATACAGATATACAAGTGATTTACACATGCTTCGAATTTTTAGCCAGATGAACCAAATGCATGCTCACAAATGCACACCCTTATAAAGTATTTGTCGGTGTTGGAACCATATGGGAGCATGCTGGAAATGGCCCCAACAGTTAGCTCCTGGCTTTGCACTTATCACGTTAATGTTTGTATTTAATGTGAGTTACTCACAAACCTTTATTGTGCTCTAGTAAAAGGGCCCTAAAAGTAGAAAAAAAATGGGGCAAGATGGAATACTGAGGGCACTGAAGGAATATAGGGAAATTCTAGTGGCTCTGCTATCTGACCTTTTCAACATGTTCTTAGGGTATGGACTGCGCCCAGAAAAATGGAGACAAGAAGATGTACCTTCAGAAAAGTAGAAGTATTCTGCTCACATGGATTATAGCAGCATGGAAAGGAGTTTTTCTCTTCTGTTTCCTGTGGGCCCCTTCGCTCATCAGGGGTGCAGTGAGGAGAAAATAGCCATGCTGAGTATCCCCTCCTGGCATCTCAATAAAATGCATAAGACAACCTGAGACCTGAGGATATATCACTGCAGCTGTAGATTTAGGAGTTATCCCCCCTCCCCTCCCTAGTCATCCATACAGTCTGTCTCAAAATCCCTTTACCTATACCTATACGACTCCCTCTACCAGTCAGGTTATTTCTCTCCTCTCCCCAAGACCCACATTTTCCTCCCTCTCTCCCTTCTTGTAATGACCACAGTGTAAACACACTGTTACCTACTGCAAGACTTGTTGAGAGAGAGGAAATATTGTTTCACTCAGCTCATAATTCTGGAGGAAAAGTCCATAAGCCATTATTAAGGTAGACCTGGGGAAAGCCACTGCATGGAATCTAGCTACTTTTGGGGATCCTGTCAGATACGTTTGACCTGGATTGACCACTGTTGGAAACAGGATACTGGGACTGATGGATCTTTGGTCTTAAATACAGCTGCATGGTACAGAGGAATCTTCTTTTTTAAAGATAGCACTGCTCTCATTCCATTAGCTATCCCAAGATATTGGGCTTTAAGGGATCTTCAGGGAGAGAGAGTTCTAGGAAGGAAGGGAGATGGGTTGTGCTGGAGGATAATGGATGGACCTCAAGAGGGAGGGAAACTGAAAAAGAAACAGAACAACTTGTTTTCAGGGGAAGAGGAGAGAAGGAAGAATATCCTAAACATTAAGAACAAAGAGGGAGACCATTGAGAAGACCAAAGAGGAACTGAAGGTGGAGGAGGGTAAGAATAAGTGATCAAATACTTTGGGAAGCGATGTGGGGACCTGGGCTGTTTGGAGTAATCGTAACTTCCTCGGCTGCATTATACTTCTTGTTTCTTTCAGCAGCCTGATATGTTTTGAACCTCCTTCAAACATATTTTAAATTCATAACATTTATTTTTATGTCATTTTTGTTTATAGCCCTCCAACTTTCTTCACCACATTTTAAAGCATCCTGCACATTAGTCATATTACAAGAACTGAAATGAGAGAAACAGGCACGCTGCAGACAGACTTTTTCCAGATCACAGTCCGCTTTTACCGCTCATTGTTTTGAAGGCATTCCCTTTCTGATTAATTGTTCGTTAATCACAATAGACCACAAAAAGAATTTGTCATCCTATTCCCACTCATTGTTCAGCCCACATTCCCAGTGCTACAGGATGCAATTCACCCAAATCCTGGCATTTGAAACATTTCTGGCTAGAAACTAATATTCATCTGGAGTAAATTAAAAAAGAATGTCATCCTTGCCTGAAAATGATGGTGAGTGGGGCTTCCAAACTCTTAATTTTTGTTTGACTAGCATCATTTACTTAGCTTTTTAGAACCCTTCTCCTCCCCCAATTTTGAACACTGGAATCCATTATCAATCATATTATAATCTCATTATCCCTCATTATTTAGTATATATGTCTCTGCCCAAAGACACCATGTACTTCTGCAATAATGGTGGATGAAGTACACTGCGCCTGCTAAAAATCAAGATACCGATATGAAGTCTAAACCAGATACTCATTCTTATCGCGGTATATTAACTACAAATAAACCATAAACCATATATCTTCTAGGTTCATCAAGATTTGTTTCAGTTGCTCTGATTCATTACCTTCAAATATCATTTTTGGCATGGATATCTCCCCAAAATCTTCTTCATTAAAGACTGAAGCAAAGAATTCAGTCTCTCCGCTATGGTCTTGTCCTCCCCCAGTGCCCCCTTTACCTGCAAAGATTTTTATTATGACTTTTTGCTTCCACAGCAAACTTCTTTTCAGATTCTTTCTTTGCCTGCCTTATCAATCCTTTGCATCTAACTTCAAACTAACTATGTTTCCTGTTTCCTTAATTCAGATACTTTTTTCCATTTTTTGAAAGATATATAGTTTTGGGTATAACAGCGTCTATCACTTCATCTTTAAACTATGCCATCAGTCATTTGACCTTCCTATCACCTTTTTAAAGCATGGACTACATCTGGTCCGAGCTTTTTTCAACAATATCCGTAATAAACTCTGCACCTTTGCTGCTTCTCCTTTTATTTTTCCTCATGTTATCATAGACCGCCTTTTGAAAGTTGCATGCTAGTGCAGTAGATTTCCTTACTGTCCTCCCTCCATTTCTTAAATCGAATATGATCATGTTTTGCTCATTACTGCTAAGTGGCCCTAACACCATTAAAGGGAACTTGACACTGATTTTCAGCACCAGGCACCTAAATCTATGCAAATTAATGGCAGGCTTACATTTAGGAGCATCATTTTTAAGCACCTAAATTTAGAGGAATTTTCTAATGATGTGCATTTGCGGGCATATATTTGATTTGTTTGGGCACCTAAAAATTTAAAGTGTGCATACACATACATACTGCTGCCATGAACCCTGTTTCTGTGGGCAGATGACCCCTCACCTTGACCATGGAAGGATATGACTTTGGCCTACCAGCTCCTGAGTAGGTCACTACATTTCTACCATTGAACATGGACTTGGTTGGTTGGAACTCCCTGATCAGTGGTTCCCATTCTCCCTGCCTAGGGGATGAGGCATTCCACAGACCTGGGGATCACATGTGGGCTCCCAAAGGCCTGTGGATTTTCATTTCCATGAGAACTAGCATGTTTCAGCTGGGAGCCACTTGGGGTTGTCTGCATCTATGGTGGTATATAGGGTGTCTTCTGGTGTAAGCTTTCTCCATGGTGGGAGCATGGGCACCTTCTGTGGACTGCCTCCCATGCCTCTGGTTGAGGTTAGGCCATGGAGTGGGTTTCCTATCTGGTGGCCATAACCTTTCACTGCAGCCTAGGTAATTTGGCACCCTCGGTGTATATCGCTTGTATGCATATATACCCAGGAAATGACATGTGTACACATTGATTTGCACACTTAAAAAAAGTTCTAGTGTGCAATACAGTGCACTCCTAAAGAAAGAATATGTTAACCAAGCTGCAAGAATGCTGAAAATTGGGAAAAATTCATTTTAAATAAACATGAGCCAAATCTTTTTTTAGCCATGCAACCCTACTTAGGCTCTAATGTTTAAATGAAAATAGTAGAACAAATTTATGAATCTATCTTAGGATCTAAATTTAGAAGCTCATGGATCAGTGTTTTAGAGCATCTGTTGTGGCATTCGCTTCTTTAATATATATTCAGGCTCACTATCCGTAGAATAGGCAGGGCTAAATATACGTATGTAACGGTGACCGCCACAGTTATACAAATAGTTGGTGACATGTAGCCATTATCTGTACAGCTGAGGGGTGTAATTCGGCATAGCCTTTTTGCTCTCCTACATGAACCATATGGATAGCAGCTGAATATCGCTGACTATCTATAGTGCTAGATGGAATGTCCAAGCTCCACCATTGCTTTGCCCTGGATTTTGTCGGGGAGGTCAGCAGGAATTTTCAGCAGCACTCTCCATAATGTGTCACTGAATATTCATGGATAGGGCACTTACATATGTGGAGGGTAATTTTATAAACATTGCTTAATTTAACAGGTATCTTGCACCTATTTTATAAAGAAAAGCGGGTGCCTACTTTTTTTATAAATATGAGCATAAGTCATAAGATATCTTTGTCTAACCTAGGCATGAGCATGTGCTCCAGCCCTAGACTAGGTGTAAATATGCACTCTTAGACTTTTAAAGAACACTTAAGTTACATTTTTTTTATAAATTACATGTTTGAATTTGTGCTCTACCCATGCTCTATCACTGGCCCCATGTTCACCTACTTGATTTTATAAAATACTAGCAGAAATGGCAGAAAAAGTGCATTAATTTAAGGCGAGTGTAAATGCCATCTCCTAAATTAGTACGGAACATGCGTAAATTATAGGGGAGTGCAGGCAAAAAAAATAATTTTGTTTAGTATCCTGTGCCATTGGCAGGTTTGTTTTAATACATTTTGTTTTATGTCATTATATTTTTATAATTTTTCATCAGAGCAATTTTGTTAATTATGGAGGTAGCTGTGGCTGTGGCACAAAGAAAAAAACCTAGCTGAAGGGTTACTAGAGGTTTCAGGCAAATTAAAAAAAAGCAAACATTTTTTTTGTCTAAGCCACAGGCTGGTTTCAAACCATTAACCTTTGCGTTATCCAGTTAATGATGATCACTAATTGGACAGCCAAAAGCTGCATTAGGTTTGGTAAATGTCTCTGATTGCATACTTAGACCTGATTTCACAGAATTGCTGGTCAAGTGCATGTCAAAAGAAAAATCTTTGTATAAGTTTGTAGAGCAGAAATAAACAGACTTATGAAGTGTTTTCCACAGAGCTCCAGACCAGACAAATGTTGGACCTATCAGGAAACAGGAACAAAGATCACCATAAATACATGATACAATTAAGAGATGACTAGTTAAAGCTGGCTTCTTGGAGAAGTAATGGCTTCTTCTGCAAGGCACCTGTCATCTAACCGAAATCTCAATAGTTTGAAATGAACTACCAGCCTGTGACAATACTGGGGAGTGAAGGGGAATAGAGTTTTGGATTTTTTTTAATGTGTTCAAATTAAAAATGATATGAAATGGCATTATCTTTCACATTTCCTATGTCATTTCAAACGAATGTACATCGTTCGTAAATTATAGAATAATTTACATGCTTACTTGTGTGGCCAGATTGAAATCCCTGTGCATGCCCACAATACATGTACTTTCAGAATAGGAATTTGATCAAATCTGCACATAAATGTCCATTTATGCATGTATATGACTAAAATACGTAGATTCATGAGTTTTGCTCAATGTATATCTAGGCAGCTTTTTATAAAATTGCCTCTGCAGTGTGATAACTATTACAGTGCTCTCGCAGATAAGAAGATTATAGTTTATCCAAAATAGAGTGGTCAAACTTCTTTATGGAGTGAAAAAATATGATCATGCGACTCCCCTTTTGAGGAAGAAACACTGGCTCCTTGTCTCTTATAGAATTGCCTACACAATTGTGACATTGGTTCACAGAACTTTCTATTCAGGGTTACCCCTCTTTCTGGCTAGTTACATTATTCTACTACTACTACTGAACATTTGTATAGCGTTACAAGATGTATGTGGCACGTTCCCTGGACACCCGCCACCATCCTCTGCTCTCCCCAGTCAGGGGATCGAGCCTCCAGCGGCGGGAACAGCAGCGACACCATCTTGCCCAATCGGGGCTCTCCTTGGGAGCTATATAAAGTTCGCACCATCGGGCGCGTGTTCCCTGGACACCCGCCACCATCCTCAGCTCTCCCCAGTCGGGGGATCGAGCCTCCAGTGGCGGGAACAGCAGCGACACCATCTTGCCCAATCGGGGCTCTCCTCGGGAGCTATATAAAGTTCGCGCCATCGGGTGCATGTTCCCTGGACACCCGCCACCATCCTCAGCTCTCCCCAGTCGGGGGATCGAGCCTCCAGTGGCGGGAACAGCAGCGACACCATCTTGCCAAATCGGGGCTCTCCTCGGGAGCTATATAAAGTTCACGCCATTGGGCGCGCCCGCGCCTGAGGGCCTCGCCAGAGGGCCCTTTGGCGTGGCCCTTAGACGTGGACCAAGAGGAAGGACACCCTAAACTGCTGCCTACCACCCAGATACAGAAAACGTCCATCAATGCAAGCTCACCCTAGCAACATATAACAACGGAAGTTTGTAAAGTTGAACCCGCACTGCATAAGAAGTTCAATCCAACATAAGGGACTGATTACATACTGGAAAGGTACTAAACAGCATAGCCTATATGATCCAGTATTATGTTGCTCGTTCAAAGTACCATATAACCTGTTAGAGTATTTTTTCTCCATTGCATCATCTCATTCTCATCTTCACGTCATTGTATCAGTGTATTTAATGTGTCGGAATATTTAATCTGTACGCTTGAGTACCCGCACTACTACAGATCTCCCTACGGTACCATCTCAGTATTGTATTTTCTCATTATAACTCCTCATTACTGTAGTATCTCATTACTGCACCACTCCATTACTGCATTATTGCCTTATTACTTTATCTCTGTAGTGCACAATCCCTTTAGAGCACGATTCCTCACTGATTTTTCATCAAAATGGCCCTTCAGTTCACCGCCATTGTTAGCTTTTACCTCGTTGCACACTGGCTTGGAACCTCCCACACCCTTTATCCATCCCACAGTAATATTCCCATCTTGAATAGCCATGGAAGAAGATGGTCTGGCCCTACACACTCCAACCCAGGAAGTGACGCCTACACACGCCGCTCCCACTTGATTCACATAGCTCTCCAGCTATCCAAAACACCCTACCAGGATAAACCTCTGAAATGCCAACTCCTAAAGTGTGCCATCATAAATGTGCGTTCTATACGCAAAAAATGGCCTGTTGTTCTAGACATAATCTCCCTTTATGACCTGGATCTTCTTATGATCACAGAAACCTGGCTTTCATCGGAGGACAACGTTCTCCTCAACCAACTCCTACCCCCCAACTTCTCCATGCACACAAGACATAGAGAAAACAAAAAAGGAGGAGGAGTGCTCACACTCTCCAAATCTGACCTGAACTTCCACATAACAGACTCCTCCAGCACAAACAACCTAGACATTCTCTCCATCGCAAACCAGCAATGCTCCTTCAACCTATTGTACAGAACACCGTCTGCATCTCCAGATGACCTCTCTATCATTATTGACCTAGCGGCCAACACCATCAATCCCAGTAGACCAAATTGGATAATGGGTGATTTCAGTCTCCCATCATTACACCAAAACCACGTTACTGCCTTCCTTGATGCCATTGAGGACCTGGGATTCAAGCAAATCATCAACAAACCCACACATATAAAGGGGAATATCCTTGATATGGTGTTTGCTCCCCAGTCGGTCATTGAACAAAACCACGACCTAGCAATATCAGTCATTGATGTACCCTGGTCAGATCACAAATTGATTAATCTCCAGATACCCATCAGCTATAAGCAGCTGCATAGCAGCCAAAATATGAACAGCACATCACGAACGTCCATAAGAAGTTTTCGCCCATTTAACAGGGAACACATCCTGTCTCAGACCCACTCACTCCTCAACAAAACCACGCCTGACCTTGAAGAGCTAATCTCCGCCTGGAACTTCAACCTTAATGCCATCTCTCAACGACCGAACTCCAATAACACAGCAAAGATAAAAAGAAGCTCTGCCCCCTGGTTCTCTCCTGGGCTACGATCTTCTCTTACTCAGCTATGCAAACTTGAGCGACGATTGCGCCAGTCGCTCTCTACTGAAGATCAGTCCGCTTATCGACTCCACCTGTCAATGCACCGAGAAGCAATCACAAATCAAATGAAACAATATCACACCGACACTCTAAAGAGATCACTGAACAAGCCACGTGATCTTTTCAACTTGGTCAAATCTCTTTCGAAGGAACCATCTCCCGAACAACTCAGTGAGATTCACCCACAGAAATTTGCGGACTACTTGCAATCCAAGATCGTACAGACTGACAAAATCTCAGCAGACTCGTATCAAGAACCAACCAGCCTAACCCCTCTAAATAAATTCTTCACTCCATCCACTAAATGTATTGAGGATACAATAGCATCTCTCAATACCTCCACAGCGCAGACTGACCCTTGCCCAGTTTTTTGGATTAAGGAGCTACGCAGTGAGTTCAGCCCTTTCATCGCGAATCTGATGAATCTCTCTTTCACAACAGGTTCCTTCCCCACAGCTCTCAAACAGACTTCCATTAGGCCGCTATTGAAGAACCCCAAACTAGACCCCCAACGGGTCGATTCTTATAGGCCAATAGCTAGTATTTCCCTCCTAGCTAAGATAATTGAGAAAGAGGTTCAAAGGCAAATTCAAGACCATATAGATTCTGCAGCTCCCCTAGATCACTGCCAACATGGGTTCAGAGAATATCATGGAGTCGAGACCCTCCTCACTAGCCTTTTCAACAATATCATCACTGGCATTGACAACGTCCGACAAGGTTTTGTGCTCATCTTCTTAGACATCGCCGCGGCGTTCGACTCGGTGAGTCACAAACTCCTCCTTGGTCGATTGAAAGAGAAGGGCATCTGCAACACTGCGCTTGAATGGTGCAAGTCTTATTTAGATGGAAGATGGCAATATGTGAAGTCCGGATCAGAGGAATCAAAACGCTTCCACCAAAAACAAGGTGTGCCTCAAGGGTCCTCGTTGTCTTCTCTCCTATTCAATATATACATGCAACCCATCTGCAATATCATTAGGTCATTTAACGTGAACTGTTTGATATATGCGGATGACATACTCCTGTACATGCCGTTCTCTACAGTTCAATTGGACCTGACACCACTGATAGATTGTTTCAATGCAGTCTCAGAATGGCTCCAATCTCAAAACCTTCATATTCAGCACAAGAAAACGGAGGTGCTTTTCATCGCCAGAGACCCCAACTTTATTCCTCCGTCCCATGTAAGGGTCAAGGAAGCTGACCTACAAACTCAAGAAACAATAAAATACCTTGGAGTCACCTTGGACCAACGTCTAGATATGAAACATCACATAAACAATATAGTCAAAGCTGTATATTTCAAAATCCGATCGCTCAGGCATATGCGCTCTCTATTGGACCCAGATGATTACCGGACTATATATCAAGCGCTAATCCTACCACATTTCGACTTTGCAAATGCCATCTTACAAGGTCTCCCTCAATCTACACTGAGCCCATTACAGCTGGCCATGAATGCTGCAGCAAGGGTCCTCTACGGAGCCTCCAGAAGTGACCACGTGACTCCTATTCTCAAGCAGCTGCACTGGCTTCCTATCCATGGAAGGATCATCTTTAAAACCCTACTACTCTCATTCAAGGCAATCAAGGGTATTTCATCTTCCTCACTCACAGAACTTATCCACACAGTGCCCCCCAACAGATCCAGAAGAGCAACAGCCGTAAACCTACTAATAGTCCCAAAGGCACTGATAAAATGCAACATGACAACGGCAAACAGAGCTTTCAGTTTCTACGTCCCCAAATGCTGGAATGCGCTACCATCCGACATTTGGGCCATTGTAGACCTAACTCAGTTCAGGAAGGTGCTCAAATACCACCTTTTCCTCCAATACTACCCAGTCAGCAATGAGACCTAGGTATCCCCACCTAAGAAATAACCATATATTTTCCCTACGTTACTGTTACTCCAATCTTGTAATTATAATTATTTCATGTATATAGTTCACCCCTGTTATCCAAGTTTGTACTCCTGTTCTATGTAAAACCAAACAGCTTGTTGTTATGGTCATTGTGTTATAATGTAAACCGCGCTGATACCGAATAGTGCGGTATATAAGAAATTGTAATAAATAAATCAATCAATAAATAAATACATATGTAAAAGACTGTCCCTGCTCATCAGTGCTTACAATCTAGTCAAGACAGACAATAGAGTAGCTGTAGACAACGGGATATATCTAGGGGGAATGGTAAGGAAACAAAAAGGAGACCAGGTGAGTCAAGATCCAAAAGCAGCAGTGAAGAGGTGAGTTTTCAGCCTGGATTTGAGAAGGTGCCTGCTGTACAAACTCAGGTGGTTTGTTCCAGACGTAAGGAGCAGCAAGGTGAAAGGAGTGAAGTCTGGAGTTAGCAATAGAAGAAAAGGGCACAGATACAGTAGAAGGATTTGCCAGAAGAGCGGCGTTCCCAAGGAGTGGTATAGGGAGAGATAAGAGAGGAAAGGTAGTGTGGATCTGCAGAATGAATGCACTTATAGGTCAGCAGCACTAACAAGAACCCTATGCTCATCTATGCAGAATTTACTGGTTCTTCTCAGTTATATAAAATGCAATATGAGAGTGTTTGTTGCACCTCCTTTAGTGTTCTGGTCACCTCCTTCTAGAATAATGTGCCATTTTATCTCAAATTAGAGCCATCATACAAAATATTTAAGGCTTCCTTGAAGATCACTACTTACTTGTAGTAGCTTATTTAAAGGCGTTCATGTGACTGCTGCGATGTCCAAGTGAAAAGTCTGCAATTCTATGTCAGTTCCAAAGAGGAAGGTAAGATCAATCTAAAACTGATATATTTCCGCCCCTCACCATAGACATGTGTGTTACAGCAAACCATAAAAAGTAAGTTCACACAGAGATGGACATCTACATGCAGCTGAAGATGCTATTTTATAAACGTCAACATGGAAAATAGATACGAGGGACCCTTTCGACTTGCATGTGTGTCGGTATTTTGGAATCTGCATGCACAAATGTCGGCAATGTGTACATGTATCTTGGTCATTTCGGAAACATTGATGTCCCACCACCCTTCATCAATTATAGAAAGATTACATCTACCAAAGTAACATGTGGAGGGGGAAATAAACATTAGGGTGTTAAGAGGGATGTCTGCCTTAGTCCCTCCTGTAAACCAATGATTGAAACAATCACTTTAAAACTTTAAACATGACCAGGTGTTAGATGTAAATACAGACATGGAGAATTTCCAGTTTACACATGCAGCCCCAAACTGAAATTGGAAATATACATGCATCTTTATGCCCCATCTGAAACATGTTCCTTAATGACTTGTACATGGCTAGGGTCTTTCTAAAATGGCTTTTTGGAAGTAGATGTAATTTCATGTATGAATGGTCATTTTCATGGGCAAATCCTAAATAAGGCTTCTAAAATAACCCCCTTATTTTACTGTATTCATACAAACGTTTAGAAAAGACCTACATGCATTATCTGACTTTTATCTATCCTTCCAATGTAAATAGATTATGTATATAGTTGACCCTGTTTTCCATGTTTATACTCCTGTTCGATGTAAACCTGACAGCTTGTTGTTATGGTCGTTAAGTTATAATGTAAACCGCACTGATGCTAAATAGCGCGGTATATAAGAAACTGTAATAAATAGATAAATAATAGATTACTACTTGCATATTTTAATTAATATTTTTTAAATTTTATATTTCTCAACTTTATAGCATAAATTATGAGCACAAACTTGTTACAGCAAAAAGAAGAGTGAAAAAAATTAAAAAAGGCAAAAATAATAAGCAAGAAAAAATATAAGTATGAAATACTCAGATCTTTACCAGTTCATCAGCGATGAGATAGCAAAGAAAAATAACAGTTAAGGCTTTCTTTTAGCAAACAATGCTATTGTTTTCCACTTAATATGTGAATAAAATTAATTTAAAGTGCAGACCCTCTGCATCAGTTGTTGGGGTGCAATCTGTATGTTTCTGGCAGCTAGTGCATGGCAAAACTGACACAGGCGCATCTAATATCTCCATAGAGAACTTGCTCTATGTGTCATGTTTATGTTTTATTATACTTGATATACCCCCTTTCAAATAACAGCAAGGCGGTTTACAAAATTCAAATAATATTGGAATGGGCCCTAGGCACCGAAAAGAAATTACATCAATTTGACAGGAAAATAGGAGTCAGAGACAAGCATACAAACAAGCACGGAAAGCATGACTGAGTGAGAGAAAATACACAAAACTAGATACAAGACTAGATCTGGGCAGTGTGTAAATCAAATGCTTTATTAAAGAGAGAGGTTTTTAGCTGAGTCTTAAAGGAGCGGTAGTTTTGTTCCAGACGTAGTGAGGAGGGGAGGGAGTTCCACAGAGCAGGGCCAGTAAAGAAAAATGCAGAAGTGCGGGTAGACTGGAGGTGCGCATGTGAGGGGGAGGGGAGGTGAAGCCGGTTGATATGTATGGAACGAAGGAAACGAGTGGGAGTATGAAACTGTAGTAAATCAGAGAGGTACTGTGGGGTGTGAGTGTATATAGCCTGATGGACCAGCGTGAGAAGTTTGTAATGGATACGTTGAGCCAAAGGGAGCCAGCAGAGATTAATAAGAAGGGGTGTGTTAATTGCATTTGCGTGCTACAGTGCTCTCCTTGTGCACATTCCACCCCAAACCACCCACTCTGCACAGTAGCTCATGAGTGCCAGCTAACATGTTTCGGTGGACGGCAGCTGTCATAGCCACGGGTTAGCACACACCATGGCCAACTACTATACACTAAACTGTATGTTAACAGGTTAGTGTGATTTAGTAAAAGAAACCCTAAGAAAAAGGCAATTTAACTCTTAAATTGTCAATAAGGGAGTATAAACATAGAACATGACAGCAGAAAAAGACCACATGGCCTATCTAGTCTGCCTTTCCATATCAACTACTACAATAGTCCCCTTTTTTTCCCTTTAGAGATCCTGTGTTTGTTCCATGCTTTTTTGAATTCAGATACTCTACCACCTCCACTGAGAGACTACTCCATGCATCTATAACTCTTTCTGTAAAGAAATATTTACGCACATTACTCCTAAGTCTATTCCCTTTCATTGTCATCCTATGTCCCCTTGTAGCAGAGCTTGCTTTCAATCGCAAAAGGCTCTCCTCCTGTGCATTTATGTCACGGAGGTATTTAAACATCTCTATCATATCTGCTCTATCCCACCTATCCTCCAAAGTATATATATTAAGATCCTTAAATGAAGACCACTAACCATTTTAGTAGGCACCCTCTGCACTGACTCCAACCTGTTGATATCCTTTTGAAGGTGTGGTCTCCAGAATTGCACACAAATGAGGTCACACCAAAGACTTATACAGAGGCACTATCACCTACTTTTTCTGCAGGCCATTCCTCTCCCTATGCACCCAAGCATGCTTATAGCTTTTGCCATCGCCTTTTCTACCTGTTTAGCTAGTTTAAGATCATCAGACACAATCATGCCCAGGTCTTGCTGTTCTTTTGTGGACAGAAGTACTTCACCCCATGCTCTGCACCGCGCCCTTGGATTTTTGCAGCCCAAATGCATGGCCCTGCATTTTTTAGCATTAAATCTCAGCTGCCAAATTCTTGACCATTCTTCAAGCTTAGCTAAATCCCTCCTGATGTTATCTACTCCTTCCTGGATGTCAACTCTATTGCAGATTTTGATATCATCCGCAAAGAGACAAACCTTACCCAACAGCCCTTCCACAATACCACTAACAAAGATGTTCAATCACTAACAAAGCTGTAGGTACATCAGAAGAAGTCAAATCGCCCTCTGGTAGCTGCTACTTGTTTTTTTAGTTTAATATAATCATAAACATACTGAACTGTAAAGGTGGTAATGGCTTGGAAACTGCAACACAGTGCTTACCTAAACTCCAGCGCTATGTTGCAGTTCCTGCCTTCTATCACTGGAACAGCAAAATACAGCCACATAACCCTCACGCTCCATCAGCTGCACTGGCTCCCTGTGGCTGTACGCACCAAGTACAAAAACATAATAATAATCTTTAGAACACTAAACGACCTCTTTCTAACAACTCTCCAACCAGTGATCAAGAAGACACCCCCAACCAGGACAAGAAGAGGAGCAGACAACAACATCTTAGAGACCCCGCTAAACTTCAGTAAAGAAAATCAATCCACCTGCAATAGAGCCTTCTCCCTGTTTGCACCCCGACTGTGGAACGATCTCCCCACCTCAACACGTGCAATCAAAGATCTAGTGGACTTTAGAAAGGCAATAAAAACCCACCTCTTCTTAGAATACTTTGGAACTACCCCAGAAGATGACGATTGATAACAAACTGGACCATAAGACACCACAACAGTTCCTGTATATAGTTAGCAATTGTTAATTGCCTGTTTACCCCAATTTAACCTCCAAGTTATATATCCCTGTTCGATGTAAAGCTTGTTGCTATAACTGTTCCATGTAAACCGCTTTGAATGTATGATAAGGCGGTATAGAAGTCCTGTTAAATAAATAAATAAATAAATATTATCTGTGCTTCTGCTTCCCTCCAACACAGATTTCTGGTTTATACAAACCAGAATTCAGCATAGGAAGGGAGGCAGAATAAACTGATAATAGAAGACAGGAATAATGATGTAGTGCCAGAGAGTTTAGGAAAGCACTGTGTTACAGTTTACAAGCCATTACCAACACTGCAAGCCCCAGAGAGGGGTGACACAGGGGGCAATGGGTGCCTACGGAGGGATGACTCTCTAGGTAGCTGCTTAGCCAGCCTGATTTTTTTAAGGACATTTTTATCAACATTTCAGTTTACATCAAAGATAAACCTTTGAGAAAAAAAAATTGATTCCAATATAGTCACTATGTAACAACTAAGAAAAATAGCCCAAAAATATACTGTTCCATGAAATCTGTAAATATAGTCCACTTTTGGGCAGGACATGGGGAGCAAGTCACACCATAGGAATACGGACTGGAGAAAATTAAACAGAGACAAAATAGGCTAGTAACCAAACCATTACAAATCCAAGTCCTGAAATAGATTCAGTTCAGGTCAACCATTAAACCATTAAACAAATTCAGGAGGGTTCAAAGAAATGCTAAGTCTTATTCTGGTACTGGACCACACATTTTCAAGGACATCTTAACTGAAATTGTATACCTAAAGCAATCATTTCAGGATGCAAAACCAAAACCTTCCTCCTCCTCTCCTGGATCCATTTAGATACATCAGGAAAAATTTGTATTCCACATCCCAAAAAAGGATACTTCTGACACTTTAAAGTATAAATGTAAACTCTTTGTCCTGTAGAATTAGAAAACACATCACCAGGGTAGACTTAGCATTTACGTCTTCCTTTAATTTTTCCAAAAGTTGGTCATGTTGGTCAAATTTAAAGTGCCAAGGAAGCTTCCATCTGTTCAGTTTCACCAGAAGACATTCTCAGACAGTTTTTGCAGTGGTGGCAAACCTGCTTATGGGTACCATCAAAAACCAGGAGAAAAGCTCTTTGGGTGTTATCATTTTAAACTGGGGTAAATTCAGGATATGAAGATTTAAATTTCTATTCTGATTCTCCAAGTTCTCAATTGTCCTCAAGAACAAGAGTTTATTTTTTAACACTTTGAAATGCACCTTCTCAAGTTGTTTAAGTAAAGAAGTCATTGCTACAACTCATCAACCAAATGGAGAAAGAATACCACACCAACATCATACTCAAATCAAACAACAAACCGAGAGAGCTCTTCAAAATCGTGAAAACCCTCACCAAGGAACAGAAAACCGAAAGCGAAGTTCAAATAGACCCACAAGCATTCGCAGACTATATCCAAGAAAAATTCCATTCAGCAACAGAAAGAAAAACAGACTCAAACACCAAACCAGCCACCCCCTCAAGAAAAACTTGGGACAAATTCAGCAACCCATCCACAGAGCAGCTCTCACACATCATCACCACACTCAACACAAGCACGGCCCCAACAGACCCATGCCCAGTTACATGGATTAAGGTGACAAAGTCAAACTTCATCCACACCATACACAACATGGTGAACAGTTCACTAACCCAAGGAATCATGCCTGACCAGCTAAAACTCGCCACAATAAGACCAATCCCAAAGAAATCACCACTCGACAAGAACAACCCAGCAGCCTACAGACCTATCTCAAGCATCTCTCTACTGGCAAAGATTATTGAGAAAGTGGTACAACATCAGCTACAGGAACACATCGACAACCATGCACAACTGGACCTCAACCAACATGGTTTTCGCCCCAACCACAGAGTCGAAACACTCCTGCTATACCTATTTAACGACATACTACACCTCATAGACAACAGAAAGAAAGGAATATGCAAGACCGAGGAGGAGAGGCACATCCAACCATGTCAACACACCTAAAGACATCAACAAGGTATGCAAGGTCACCGAAAAACTAGCCTTATCAAAGGCAGCACCAACAATCTGGAATGCCCTCCCTGATGAACTACGGTCAACACCCTGCCCTAGCGACATGATTTAGTACTAAAGTAAAGTCCTGATGTACATAGTATTGTAACTAGCCCACGCTGTAAATAGCTCACCAAGAATCAATGTCCATCTACACACACACGCACTCACTGCTCAATGCATGCACACACTAGACACTGTATCTTGTTGATTGTTTGCTATGTAGACCGCCTTGATTGTAGGAAAAGGCGGTATAGAAATCCATTTAAATAAATAAATAAACTTCATTTTCCTGTACATTCAATTTGGCCTCCAGCTCAATAGTTTTTGTGACATTAGGAAAGCCCATATTAACAAAGTCAGCACAGACTTTATGGGCAAACTCGAGCACCAACCAGATAGGCTGAAAGGTCACTTTTTGGGGGCAAATTAATGGCTGCAAAGCAAGTGCCTCTAGTGAAGCAGTAATTGAAGCATTTTCACATGCAATCACTCTGATAGTAACCTCTGGCGATGATGCTATTACTTCAGTTTCCATTGTAGTTCTCAGACACCCATCCTATAAGCCATACCATCCCATTTCAATAGCGACTTCAGGGACCTCTTCTCTTGTTCCAACACATGCATCTTCCATCGCAGGTAGATGGGGCTCTGGAGACAGATCCAGACCAAATAGGCTGAAGGCAACATCACTCTCTAAGTCAGGCTCTTTGTCGCCCCATAGCTGTACATAGCTGGTTATAGACTTCTGTACTGTCACTGGGGCTACATTCTTCAGAGGGTTGGAGACCTTTGGCCTTCCCTTGCATTAAAGCATTTAGCGATCAATATGATGGAATAGTAACGGAAAGAAACAGCCAAATTGCTACCCCAATGCCTCTATTTTCTAATTTTTAACTGCAAAGTGTTTTGGGGGATGTAGATATTGTAAAATGGGACTGTTTGTAGGATGGATTTTTAGGGTCCCGCTGTTTAGCTCCTTTCATCAGAAAAGACATACTGTAAATACCACATTAATTTAATTTTACTCCCTGAACAGTGGGCCATCACTATGCATTGCCTGGGCATTGGTTGAAATATAAGTGATCTTGTCAAATATCCTCCTACTCCACTAAAAGAAAAATGTCTGATATGAGGGCTTTTTTTTATTAGACAGCCATGCCGGTACTGAGTACTGGCACTTTTTCTGCCATCCTCCAAAATTATCTCCTCGATCTTCCAGACTTGCTGCCTCACTTAAAAGTACCCCATAGCACTCAAATTTACAACTTCAGCTGCTTCACCACTCAGGGACAGCACAATACAGCCACAACGTTCTGCCTCCTGCTTCAACCGCTTAGCTGCGCTCCTGCTCTGCTCTTCTTCTCTTCCCTGTGGGCCCGTGGGAGAAGCAGCAGTGTCAGCCAATCTTTATGGGCCTTTGGGATAAGCAGCAACAGCCAATCTCTGGGGTCTCAAAGGAGGGACAGAGTCTGCAGCTAATCTGTGTTGGGCCTGGGAGAATGTCAGCTTTAGCCATTTACACCTGCCTGCAAAATAGTATGAGAGCACATTCTCAGTGGAAGCAGATATTCTGCAAACCTGATCCCAGAAGAATGAAAGGGACGTGTTGTACCAGACTGAGCATGCTGAGATCTGACTTCCTGTTCCTCCCCAAGAACAGGAAAGGCAAAGTGCTGCTGTGTCCCTGAGATGGGACCTGAGCAAGGAAGTGGGAGACGGAGAAGGTTGACTCCTCTCTCTTTCCCCAGGTGCCCAGCATCAAATCTCAGGAGAAAAAGGGCTAATGCTGGTCCTCTAGGCAAAGTCAGAGGGAACTGAGGCTGCTTACTAGGAGGAGGAGATGAAAGAGTCTGTAACAGCTCTCAGAAGAAAGACTGAAGACAGATGAAGCTGGTCTCCTGGGGAAAGAGAAAAGGCCTGTCCTTGTTATCTTGCACATAGGGGTGTAAGTCTTACATTGGGGTCATCGACCCCCCCCCCATCATATTTTGTATTTGGGTGGTTTTGGGGTTAGGGTCGCTGATATTCCATCATTCATTTGTGTATGTGCATGTGTGTGTGTGTGTGTGTGTGTGTGTGTGTGTGTGTGTGTGTATGTGTGTGGTGGGGCATTATACTGGTTTGATGTAGAGGGTAGTAATGGGGTCAGGGTTCAGAGGTTAGGTAGAAGACATAAAGAATGGAGATGGCTGTTGTTTTAGGTATGTAACTGTATATGCTCAGCTACCTAAAGTGATGTAGAAAAACAACAATAACAAAAAAAAAAGGCAACTAAGCAAGGTGCATGGGCCAGATGGTCCTTACTGTCATAATTTACAGCAGTGATTCCCAGCCTGTGTTCCGTGGATCCCTGAGGTCTGTAAGACCATTATACGAGGTCTACAGGACATGGAAATGAGGAAAAAAGAGAGTCTTAGGAGGATTGAATGGGGGAGAGGCAAAAGAGAGAGAGAGAGGGGGAGAGAGAGAGACTGAGAGATAGAGAGAGAGGGAGAGAGAGAGAGAGGGGGAGAGAGAGAGACTGAGAGATAGAGAGAGAGGGAGAGAGAGAGAGAAAGGCTGGAGGGAGCTGGTTGAGGGAAAGGAGAAATAGACTGATTAGTGGGGACTGGTGGAGACAAGAAGGGGAAAGGAAATAAAGAAGGCTAGTGAGGACAGGCTTGGTGCTGAGGGGAAGAGGTCTGGCAAGAGTGGTGGGGATGAACTTGGGTTCCTTGAAGTTTGAAAGTTAATCATCAAGGTAATATCATCTTTCAAGGCATACCAGACTCAACCATCCACCCTCTCCAACTTGCACTCAACATGACTGCCCGAACCCTGGTCAACCCAAAAAAGAACAGAGCACACCACACCTTTCCTCAAACAGCTGCAGTGGCTTCCCATTATAGAACATTCAAAATACAAAGACATTCTTACAACATTCAAAGTCCTCATGATTCTTCATCACCACACCTACAAACCCTGCTCCAGATCATACCTGATAACAGAGAGCAATGATCGACCTCAAGGAAAATGCTGCAAACACCACCACTATTCACAAAAACCCCCGCTACCACATCCACACTGTAACTCTGGAACTCCATTCCTGAAAAGCTTAGTCCCTGACTTACCCTCTTTCAGGAAAACCGTTAAAACCCACATCTTCAGAGAACGCTACTCGCAAACCTTGCCCACCTCTTCTCCCTTCCACACCCCTCACAATTTCCCTGACTCAGCCTCACCACCCCCCCCCCCCAGTTTTCCCATAACCTCAATACCTCCATACATTTACAAATGTACATAGTTACTCCCCAAATACATATATCAATGCTTCCAAGTTGTATTCCCTGTTTAATGTAAACTGTTCTGTTACAATGTAAACCACTTTGACCATAGGATAAAGCAGTATAAAAAAAACAAAACTGTTTAATAAATAAATAAAATAAATTAGGGGTCCATATAACCAAAAATGTTGGGAACCTCTGATCTACAGTTTTACTTCATTAGCCAATAAGGTTTCAGGTAAAGTATGCCTTTGCAGACTTTCAAGTCATTTTTCTTAATTTTCTTCCTGCTACAAAGCCCTTAAAATATGACTTGATGTACTACTGTATATCCTACAAGCTGATTGTTGTGTACAGTTGTCAAGTCTTGCTGTATAATTATGGCAACTCTAAATCTGCTTGTGTATGCTGATTTTCCATTATTCACCCCCATTGTGATTTGTCACATAGGCATTCCTCTTTCCCTTCATTGGTTTCTTTAGACCCATCACGTGTGCCATCTTAGCTATTTTTACTAACAGCATGCAGTACATATGGTTCCCATTACCCCAAAATGTTACCTTGGATTAAACCATTTAAACCATGTGGCAAATGAGTAGATTTAAAAAGCATGGGCAATTTGAAAGGGGACCTCTCAGTGTACAACCATGTGTCAGCTTTGTTATTTGTTCCAGTAGCTGCATGTTGAAAAACACTGGAGTGCATTACATACCAAATTTAAACACGTGCATGCAGTTTCAGGTATGATTACTTTCAAGGATGGCAGTATTTAAAGGAAATGCAACAAAGGCGATGGTAATCATATCATGAATGTTTCTCTTGCATTCTAATGTGTGGTGTTTGAGTTCCAATATCTTATGTTGTGATACTGTATATTTGTTATTGTCTTATAGGATGAGAGGAGTATGCTTCCACTGGAGTGTTTTGTCCTCAAAAAAATAGACCAAAACCACACACAATAGAAATAAAATGAAAACAAGAAAAATGGTGTCTTGGGTTGTTGATGCCACACTTTTTTTATCCTTTGCTTTTCTTCTGGTATTTTGAACTCTTCTTGCCACTCTAGCATTACTGCCTGGCATGATCTAGTGCAAGATAGCTAGAGAGTAAAAATATGGCAGGAAGCGCAACCAAGATGTGGGCAGGTTAGCAGCTTCAAGAGTGTCATTCGTATTGTGTCCCCTTCAATTAACTTGCAGGTCTCCAGCACCCCCACACCTTATTGGAAAGAAAAAAACAACACATAGAAAAGCTGTTCTTATTTAATTATGTATATTTACTAGAGCTGTGTACTCATTTGAAATGACATGGGAAATATCAACATTGCCTAAGTTGTTTTTTATCATTTTAAATGATAAAATTGAAAATATGATTTTCTTCTCCAGTGTCGCGTGCTCTCTTTGCTTAGTACAAACTTTATAAACACAGCTCATTTGCATGTTGTTTGCTTACAGTATCCCTGAGCAAAACTGCATTTAACTTGCATAAGGAAACTCTGCTAGTGATTTTAGCACTGGGTTTCTGCATTGGGCTTTGTGTCTTGTATTTCTGGTGCTATCAGTTTGTGTTTTCTAATTTGCCCAAGGCTTATCTGGTCTTCAACTCTGTGGAAAACCCTTCCTGGATTTTTTGCCTTGTAAATCTGTTGACTCCTGCTCTAGAGACTTACTCTGAAAACTTTTCATCTACCATGCTGTTGTGTCAGAAATTCTATGAAACCATATCTAAGGGGTCTGTTTATTAATGGAACTAGTGGCTTCTGTGTGAAATCGGAGCTGCGCCCCCGTTTTATTCAATGGTGCCGCAGCTCCAATATCGCATGGAAGCCGCTAGCTCCACTTAGTAAACAGACCCCTAAGTGGACTATCAAAGACAACTACCAAGCCTATTCCAGATCCTGGTAATCTAATTAGTGCTGATAGGGTGATTATGGTTGTTCTGTTTAATTATAAACTTCTCAGTTGGGGGAGGTAGCAGGCTGGAAGTTAATTTGAGAAGGCATAATAATTTATTTTGTTTAGTTTCCTGTATCATTTGTGGGGGTTTTTTTCATTTTGCTTTAATTTATAATTTGGAGCAATTTCATTAATAGTGTGCATTGTTTCACAATATATCTTCAAAAGTCACCTATTGAGCACTCCAGTAGGACCAGTATGCCTGCTTGAGAGGAGATATAAATGCCCACATCTACATCAAGGAAGGAAACCCGTAAATTAAGGAAATTCATAATTAACAAATGTACTTTGCAATTCTGTTTATGTTATGCCTAGTCTAAGCCCCGGCAATACCTATAGTAAACTTATGCATGTGCATGCCATTGCACACACTTTTATGCCTGTCATAATTTCATAATTGTCATTTTATACACATATGTTGCTATATATATGTGCTAAAATGACTTTATAAAATTATTCCATAGAGAGTTATGTCATTACAGGCTGCCTATGCGTAAGGGTCACACAGATGCCTATTTTTAGCATATTTTATAAAAACACATAGGCACCTATGCTACAAATACACAAAAACTCAACAAATGGTGTGTATAGACAAAGTAAATCAAACAAAACCACACCTGCACCATATAACTTCAAAAAGAAACACCGCAGAAGCTCAATAATGAAAAGGTTATCGAAGAACATTTCTTAAATAGTGGAGACCTCAGTGCAGGGTTCATAATGGCAGTTGAACCACCTGCTACTTTCCGCTGTCATCAGTATCGTTCATTGGTCTCCACTACTGACAATTGTTTTACATGTATATGTGTCTTTTTTCAAGGTAGCACCTAGGTGGAACCAGGCTAAATATCAACATTGCCCGGTTATCCCTGAGTGCCACCCCCACTCTGCCCCGGAACTCCCTGATGCAAGCCAGGCATGCAATGGTGGCACGCATGGATATTCAGCGGCTCTATCGAGGTTTGTTAGCCATGTTAATTAGGCCCTTTATTTGTATTTTATGAGTTTTACTGACTTTTTGTATGTTATGTTGTGATCTGCCTAGGTTTTGTTGTGCAACAGTACTTTTAAATAAATAAATAAATTCAGCCACTATCCAGATCACCCATCTGAATAGCACTTAGGACAGTTTCTTTGTTGTCCTAATTTATGCAGATAGTCTATCCGCATAAGGGCAAAAGGTATCGGGATTATCACTGAATATTGCCAGTATCTGGATAGTCACTGGCACCACCCTCATTCCGCCCATGGACCTCTTTTGCACTCTCTAGTGCCAAGATGGTTTCTGGAGATATTCAGTGGCACTATCAGATAATGCCTTTTCACTTGAGGGATTTTGTTTCTAGGATGTATTATGCATTTTTGCAGTCTATTCATTTTGTAAATCACTCATGTTTGGAGAGGGAAGTGAAGTCACTGGGCTGAATGGGAGAGGTAGGGCTTGAGCTCTGCTAGCCCATGGAGTGATTTTTCAGCAATTTCATCTCCCTTCGGAATTGGTGAAAGATAATGAGTGGTTACTGGGCTGACTATGCAGGAGATTATGAGGGCCAAAACAAAGGTTGGTGGATTTACAGGACTTTGCCTACGAGAGCACGCTGGCATCAAGAAAGGCGCAGGGCAAGATGGCGCCCACAGTATCCTTGGGTACTGACTCAAGCCGCTTGGGTACTGACTCATGCCACAGAGAGAGTGGCTATGAATTGAACAGTGATGAGCAATTCATACCAGCAGAGTTTCGTAACTGCTTCCTGGACCTGAAAACCAAAATTGTCTCCATCCGAGGAGATATTACAGCATTGGCAATGGAGTTTCAGAGCAAATTAACAGATTTTGACAATCAAGTGGAGAGTGTAGAGGCACACCTTGAGGAGCAGGATGAAGGCCTCATGAATCTAGAGAAACACCTACATGAGCTGGAGCAAACCAATGGGGAGCTTGTGGAAAAAGTAGAGGACCTATACAATTTCAGTCTCCTCAATAATTTGCAATTCAAAGGCATACTGTACCAGAGGAAGAGGCTTACACAGACTGCAATGTGATGGTGGAGAAAATAGATAAAATGCTCTGGGAAGGAGAGGAGGAGTGCCCAAGTATTCATCTAGACTGGATCCATAGAGCACTGGGACAATCACGTGCAAATCTCCCTTGAGAAATGGTAGCCTATTTTCACAGTTATGCCACTAAGGAGCAAGCGGCCACTAAGGTCCAGAGAAAGGGCACATTGCTATGGGAGTCTCACAATATTGAAGTTTTTGAGGACTTGTCATCAGCAACATTGAGGAGATGCAAACGAAGGGACATCACATGGAAAATGAGGGAGATGGTGCTGCACTATTATTGGCAGTTTTTGTTTCCGTTGGCCATATGGAAGAACAGTTTGAGCCCGGACCCATTTGGAAGGAATTGGTGTGTCTCACAGACCTCAGGATCATGGGAGTGGAGGATTTGCGCCCAACCAGTGGCACAGGGAGGTGACATGGCAGAGGGTGGAGCAGGGCAAATGGCTCCACTAGCAGTCAGAAGGACAGTGACAAGCAGATGCTCTGGACTCAAATGACTAAGCAGTTGGACTTGATTTGATAGACCTATTGCTGATTTGTGATAGGATGCCAATTGAGGAGATGGGAGTGTGAGATTGTGTTTTGGTCATGTGGAGATGTGACTGAGGGGTGAGAGAGAAGTGTGAGTGGGATGTGCAAGGAAAGGCATGGAGGGGCGGGGGTGTATTGGGTGTGGGGGCATAAATGGTCTGAGGAATGGTGTGCTTGAAGGGGGCTAGTGTACATCATTTGCATCTGTTTGAAGTGTTGCCTGGAGGATATGGGTAGCATAGAGGATGGGGGAGGAGGAAATTAAAGGTGGAGGGGGTAGGCCATGAGGTCATAAGGGAGTACTTGGAAAAGAAGGGGTGCTATATGGATGGAATCACTGAGGATTGGGACTATTAACATCAAAAGGCTCAACCTGCCCAGGAAAAGGCAATTGTTATTTAAGGAAATCAATAGGCTCCAGTGGGACATAGTGTGTGTTCAGGAAATGCATCCCCAGGTGCGTGATCAGGCTTTATTGTGAGATAGGAACTGCCAGAGGGGATTTTATCCATCTAAGAGAGGGGGTTAAGTCTGGGGGGTTGCTATATTGTTAAGGAATTCCCTTCCTTTGAGGAAGCGGCGTGGACATAGACGCAGAGGGAAAGTATGTCGCTATTAAGGGGAGTGTGCAGGGAAAGGCCTTGACTATGGTGAGCGTGTATGCACCTAACCAGGGATAGGGGGCCTTTTTGATTTGAATGTAGCTAGACTTGTCCAAATTTATGGCAAGAAAGATATAGTAGGGGGGATTTCAATGTTATATTGTACCCACGTTTGGATAGGATGGGTGGGACAGGGGAGGAGGAGAGGAAACACAGGCATTGTCTGAAGGAGCTTATGAGTTTATGACAGCTAGTAGACTGCTGGATGGAGCATTACCCCCAGATAGGGACTACTTGTACTACTTCCATCTCATCAAACCTATTCCTGCATTGATATGCTGCTGGTGGAATGGAACTATAGTTGAGGGCATAAAACAAGAATTTATAACCTGGTATGATCACGGATCAGTTTTCATGAAGGTGGAAGGATGGGGCCGCCAGGGGGAGAAGAGAATGAACAATAGCACATTGAGGGTAAAGTGGTGGTGGCAGCAATTGATAAAAGCATTTTGGAGTATTTTGAGATTAACCACATGGGAGAGGTGCGAGTAGACATAGTGTGGAATAATTTTAAGGCATGCTTCTGGAGCAGGTTCATGTGGGGAGCCAGGAAAAAGAAGCTGCACCTGCAGATCTTGGAGAAAGGCACAGGTCAAGGAGATGGATAGTGAGCATAGGAAGCAGGGGGGGATAAAGAGACTCAGAGGGCATTGGAAGAAGCATGAATATGGGTGAGAAATCTTCAGCTGGAAGAGTTGAATTTTAAATTGACGTGTGTAAGGCAGAGGTATTATGAGCATGGGAATAAGCCAGGGTGCCTGCTCCTTGGAACCTGAAAGCCAAAGGCAGTGGTAAGACTACGGAAGTGGGAGGGGGTTGAGTGGTTGTCAATGAAGCAATCCAGGAGGAATTGCAAAAGTTCTATCAGGGTAATATTGGAGGGAGGGAGGAGAAAACCCAGAGGAAGTAGCTTGCTACCTCGAGGGAGTGTCCTTGCCAGAGGTTGTGGAGGAAACTAGAAATAAGCTTGATCAGCCTATAATGCTGAAGGAGGTACAGGGGGTTATACGTGGTCTGGTAAATGAAAAATCCCTGGGATTGAATGGGCTCTCAGCCAAAGTATATAAGAAGTTTAGCAATCGATTAGCACCAGTCTTGGAAGAGGTGTTTAATGTCATGTTGGAGGGAGGCCTGCTACCACCATCATTGGGACAAGTGAAGATCAGTTTCCTCCTGCAGCTGAGGAAAGATGTGACCCATTGTGCTTCGTATTGACCCATTTTGCTGTTAAACTTAGATGAGAAAATTCTGGCAAAGGTATTGGTGAATTGCTTGAGCGAAGTCAAGTTGATCCTAATTAATGCAGACCAATCTGGCTTCGTAAGCAATGGCAGGCAACAGACAATGTGAAAAGGGTCTTGAATCTGTTCTGGGTAGCTTAGGAAGAAAAGCTGCAAGTCATGGCTTTAGTGGTGTATGCAGAAAAATCATTTGATAGGGTGGGGTGGGAGTTTCTCTGGGCGACATTAAAAACATTTGAAGTGAGGAGAAACTTCACAATAGGTGTGGTGTATGTGTGTGCAGCCCCAAGTGATGGAAAATATGAATGGGGGATATTCAGAGTTTTTTGGGTTGGAACATGGTACATGGCAGGGTTGCCCACTTTCCCCACTGCTGTTTGCACTCTCTATGGAGTTTTTGGCTAAGAGAATTTGGATGAGGGAAGATATTGTAGGGGTCAGGATGGGGGTGGAGCAGCACAAAATCTCGCTGTTTCCCAATGACATTCTGTTGGTGCTCACTGAGCCAGAGACCTCCTTAGGGAACTTACAGGAGGAACTGGATTGGTTCTGAAGGGTGTCTCAATTCAAGGAAAAACATTGATAAAACAGAAGCTTTGAATGTTTTGCTTTCTGGGGGCAGAGGAGGAGATTTTGCAGGGTGCTTTTCCCTTCAAGTGGGTATCTGGGCACCTGACATACCTGGAGGTAAACTGGGTAAACTGTATTAATTGAATTATTCATCACTGTGGAGGGGGGATTCTTGGTGAGCTGGAGAGTTGGATAAAGCTTCCCTTGTCCTGGGGTGCATAGCGTGCGTAAAGATGATTAATTTGCCTAAGATACTTTATTACTTTCAAACTCTGTGCCCCAGGGAGAGTTGGAGTGGGTCAATGTAAGATTTTTCACTACATTTGGAAAAGGTGCCCCCCCCCCCCCCCCCCGGGTAATGAGGTTGGTGCTTTATCATCTCAAGAAGCAGGGATGGCTGGTGGTTCCCAGAATCTACTTTACTATGTAGCAGCACAGCTAAACAATGTAGCAGGTTCGGGAGAAGGGAGTGGGAGGAAGTGGGTACAAACTGAAGACCATTACACAAAGGGTAACCAGATAAAGTACTTGTTGGTTCCAGAAATTTCAGCTAAAGTACAAAATTCAAATGAGGGCTGGATTTGAAACAAAGCAGAGGCTAATATAATTGTCTTGCCTCTGTGATGAGGTAAAAATATATTAAGACATTCCAAAAGTTAAGTTGAAATTGATACAAAGGAAACCCTTTTGCACAACTAACCATCAGAGGGTTTAAAGAAAAGAAATATGAGGTTTTGTGATTGAATGGATGTTTAGTGTGAGGGAGAATGTCAGGTACGTGTGTGACGTTTTAAAGTTAAATAATTGGTAGCATTGCATGCTGTCAGACGGGTGCCTGGGTGAGAATGTTCACAGTCTTGGCAAAGGCATATATTAATATGATTTGCAAGGTGTTGTGGGAAATGCAGTCCATTCACACCAGACACAGCCGCTCACAATAATTAGTTGTGCTTGAGTGTAAAGCCAATAAGATATTTATTTATGGGGTTATTTCTCCCAACACAGATATGCTTGGTAGCACATAAAACAGGATACTTGCTTTCAGTGTTAAACTTAGAAAAACAAAATCAGGAAAACAACAGCTGAACTTGTCAGGCAATCAAATGGAAAGAATAAAGACCTGGTTGGTAACAAACTGGTCTTTTCTGTAGGCTCTAGCTAATATTTTCTTAGCAGTGCATCAAACAACAAGCAAAACCCACAAAGTAGGGAAAAACTGTTCTTTTCAGGTTAACTTCTTATATCTTCACACATAGACTCAGAAGTGATTCCCTCAGAGCTCACAAGCAATTAGGTAAGGCTCAATTGCCAGCAGTTACCCAGTTGAAACCCCTTAGCTGGCTTACTTTCTACTGCTTGGCTCAAATCCAATTCAGGAGCTTTTCTGAGTAGATTAAAGAACAAGTTTGTATTTCTTTGTGATGGTTGTTGTACTTTGTAACAGTAATTTACCAAAGGAATTTAGACAGAGAGCAATCCATGTATTCACAGCCTGTATCTATAACCGCTCCCCCTTCTTCAACAATCATGGGTTCAATATCATGGATTGGCATAGAGGAATTTCTCAATGGAGCACTCTCAGGAGAATACTTGTTTCCCTGCTGTCTTTCAAGGGTATAGCTAGGGCATAGATCAGTGTTCATACCTGAGCTTCCATTGCTGTTAGAGTTCCTCTCTAAATAGCCTGGCCAGTATGTAGTCCAGTTCTTATGTCCAGCCTTCCAATCCAGATCCCTGGACACTGGATCTCTCTTCACTTACCTTCTGGCACGGGTCCTAGGGTCCCTTCCAAGTGCAGCCGTCTCCCTCACAGGTACCGTCTGGAGATTCCTAGCTCTGCAGCACCACTCCTCTGGTTATCCCCAGTCCAATGGTGTATGCTGGCCTTTTGAATGTCTCCCAGTATACGTACTGCTCTGGACTCCTTTAGACCTCCCAAATGCTTTCCTCTTCTTTCTTCCAAAGGGTTTCTTGCCCTCTCTGTCCATCTGCTCTGGCTTCTGCTTCTGATGATCCTCCAGATGATGAAGCTGTCCAAGATCATGAAGATATCCAAGCTGATTCTGACGATCTCCCAGATGAAACTGAGGATGATTCTCTGTAGAATAAACTCTACCTTTATTCTGCTTAGATGAGTGTTCCACCCTAGCACAGCACAGCTGTGCTGAATCAGGCCCTGCCCTTTGAGATGAGTGCTTGGGGATTACCTCATAGCCCTCTTGATTGAACACACGTTTCCCCACTTCAGCTCCTCTAATGGCTGTTGGAAACCTGGTGCATTCTGGGACTGGTAGTCTTTTATGGAAAAATTCTGTTTTCTTATTTCTACCAGAACTGACAGGTTGCTTGTTCAGAGTCACTTCACCTTTTCTATAGCTCCTTCCTGAGCTATGATAAGCTTCCTTATCACAATGCTAAAACTGCCATAGGTATAAAAGTGTGAGAGAGAAAGAAAAAGTCTGAGCTGACTTTCACCAGTTCAAACCCTGCTCAGTCAGAGACTAACATATAAGAGTGCTGAAGGAAAAAAGTGAAGAGCTATTAAAAAAACAGATGCAAAATAAATGTGGCTACAAAGAATTTGGCCAGTTTTACTTTCTGACCTCAGAGTGATTTTTAAAAAATCAAAATTTGATAATGTCACTAACTGGAAGATCATGAAAAGCTAGAACCAGGGGAAAAAAAGGTTCAAGAGGTTCACTGAGAGATGTGTTCCAGAATAAATGAGAGAATGTTAGTTGGACAGCTTATAAAAGGATTTGGTTAAAAGAAGGTATAGATTAAAAAGAAACTTTAGATAGGAGGGAACTTTAATTGTCCTTTATTTCAAAATTGGTATACAGTAACCACTAAAGAAGAAGCGTAGTTACTCACCTGTAACGGGAATTCTCCAGGGACAGCAGGAATCAGTCCTCACATATGGGTGACGTTGGCACTAAAGGAGCCCTCATGGAAGCATCCCCCCAGGTTTCAAAGAAAGCCTTTGGGAGATGGCATCACGCATGCGTGGTCCCCTTCCCGCCCAATGGTGCCATCTTGCTCAGTCAGAATGCATAGCTAAAAGATGGCAATAAAAGATGGTAAAGGAGCAACTCCAAGGGGAGGAGGGTGGTTTGTGAGGACTGATTCCTGCTGTCCTCAGAGAACCTCTGTTCCAGATGAATAACTAAGCTTTCTTCAGGAAAAAGCAGGAAGTCAGTCTTCACATAGGGGACTCCCCAGCTACATGCTACCGAAAACCTATAGCGAAAAACACGGACTCACTCAGGGGGAGCCGCAAGCAGCAGCAATAAAGTCCATGTCCACAGACTACAGTAGGACCCCTGTGTCCAATGAAAACCAGCACTCTGGTAGCCTGAACACAGAAGGGTAGGAGGGTAGGAGTTGCCTAAACCCCAAAAAGATTAAGGAGCACAGCCTGGCCTAAGGCACAGTCCTGTCAGGACTCCTTTTCCAGGTAGTAATGGGTTGTGGAGGTATGGACTGAAGACCAGGTGGCAGCCTGGCAGATGTCTGCCATAGGGACGGAGCACAGGTTTGCTACCGAGGCCAACATGGCACTGACACGGTGTGCTGTGACTCGGCCTTCCAGCAGGAGCCCTGCCTGCTCATAGGCGAGGGCGATACAGTCTGCCACCTAGGTAGACAGTGTATATTTGGTCACCACCTCCTCCAGACGAAGAACTGAGCAGCTTTGCGGTGACCCTGAGTGCATTGGATGTAGAAGGACAAGGTCCTCTTGCATTCCAGAGTGTGAAGGACCATCTCACCCCTACTAGTGTGAGTTCTTGGAAAGAAGACGGGAATACCACTTCCTAGTTGAGATGGAAGGATAAAATCACCTTTGGAAGAAATTTAGGGGGTGTGCAGAGCACCACCCTGTTTTTGTTAGAACCTGGTATAAGGCGCCTCCACCACCAAGGCCTGAAGCTCACTAACTCTGTGAGCAGAGGTGAGCACGACCAGGAACACCACCTTCCATTAGAGGTATCTTAGGTGTCAAGTAGCCAGAGACTCGAAAGGCAGGTGAGTGAGATGCCCCAATACCACATTAAGGACCCACTCGGTCACCGGAGGGTGGACTGGGGGCTTTGATAAGAACAGACTGCTCAGAAAGGAGGCCACCAACGGCTGGACTGAAAGGGGTTTGCCATCCACCAGGTGGTGGTGCACCACCAGGGCACTGAGGTATACCAGGACGGAGTTCGATTTAAGCCCAGATTGCAATAGGTGGAAAAGGTACTGTAACATCAGCCCCACCGGGCAGGAGAACAGGTCAGTACTGTGCTCGGCACACCAGGTTGAAAACCTGCACCAATTGAGAGCATAAGCTTTCCTAGTAGAGGACTTGAGAGAGGCCAGCAGGATCTCCTCTACCTTACCCGAGAAGTTGAAAGGAGTTAGGGTCACCTTTTTAGCAGCCACACTGTGAAAGACAGGGACTCCAGGTTGGGGTACAGAAGAGAGATCCCTTCCTGAGAAAGGAGTCCTGGAGAGTTCCCCAATGGGATGGGCATCTCCACCAATAGTCGGAGGAGTAGTGGGAACCACGGTTGTTGCCAGGGCCACCGAGGTGCTATCAGAATGAGTGAGGTCCTGTCGCGGAGGGTCCTGAACAAGGTTTTAACAATCAGTGGCATGGGAGGGAATGCATACATAAGACCCCCCTACCATGAGACGAGGAACGTGTCTGCTGCCACCCTGGAGAGATGGGCTTGCTGGAACAGAAGCGTGGCAACTGGAAGTTGTCCAGACTGGTGAACAAGTCCATCACAGGTTTCCCCCAGATCTGGAAGAGCCAATCGGCCACACTGGGGTCCAACTGTCACTTGTGCAGCTGGAGGACCCTGCTCAATCTGTCGGCCAGTAGGTTTGTCTGGTCTGGTAGATATACTGCCTGCAAGAGGATACCCTGTTGAAATGCGTACGATCAGAGGATCACCACCTCCTGGCAGAGGGCATGAGACCCTGTGCCCCCTTGTTTGTTTATGTAGAATATCGCCACCTGGTTTTCCATCTGAACCATCACCGGTTGGTGATGCAGGCGGTGGCAAAAAGCTTGAAGGGCTAAGTGAATCGCCTGCAGTTCCAGGAGGTTGATCTGCTGAGTGCTTTCATCTGGTGACCATCCGAGCACAGAGGCATCTGTGGTAAGGACCATTGAGGGTCTCAGGACCTGAAAAGGCATGCCCACCTCGAGATACTGGGAGGTCCGCCACCAGGTCAGAGAGTCTGCCAATTATGGAGATTTTGTCTTGGAGGTGCCCTATGGCCTGGGTCCACTAGTCCCAGAGATACCACTGTGCAGCTCTAATGTGGAGACGGGCATCTAGGTTGATGTGGACCGTGGAGGCCATGTGTCCCAAAAGGCACAAGAGGAGCCGAGCAGGCACAGAGGGACGGTGCTGTATGTCCTGTGCCAGGGTACTGAGGTGAGTGGCCCAATCCACGGGCAGGAAGGCCTTTGACTGGAGGGTATCCAGTCTTGCTCTGATGAACTCCAGACATTGAGTCGGGAAAAGGTGAGACTTGGGGTAGTTTATTACAAAGCCCAAGTACTGCAGGATTTGGATGATGCATGCAGTTGCCTGCTGCACCTCTGAGGCCATGCCTTCCTTTATGAGCCAGTTGTCCAGATAGGGAAAGACAAAAAACCCCTGGAGGAGGAGGAAGGCAGCCTACGACCACCAGGCATTTTGTGAAGACCCTTAGGGCGGAGGCCAAGCTGAAAGGCAGGACCCTGTACTGATAGTGTCTGCCCCACACAATGAACTGCAGGTACTGCCTGTGGTTGTAGTGAATAAGGATGTGGGTATAGGCATTATTAAGGTGTAAGGAGCATGGCCAATCTCCCTGCTGGAGGTAGGGTAGCAATGTTCCAAGGGAGAGCATCTTGAACTTCTCCCTCACTTGTTGAGGTTGTGCAGGTTGAGGATGGGCCTTAGGCCCCCTGTCCTTTTTGGCATGAGGAAGTACTTGGAATAGAACCCCTTGCCCTTGAGATGGTGGGGCACTAGTTCTACCGCTTTGTCCTCAAGAAGACCAGACAACTCCTTCAGTAGAAGGTCCCGCTGGAGGGGAGACCTGAGGGTCTCTCTCAGGAAATAAGGAGGAGGTGTCTGGGTCAGACGGAGAAGGTAACCCTCCTTGTCCACCTGGAGTGCCCAGGAATCGGTGGTGATGTTCAACCACCTCTGGACATAGTGAGTGAGATGTCCACCTGCGGGCTGCAGATCTCCTTGGGGTAGAGAGGCTATGCCCAAGTTACCCTTTCCTCGGGTAGAAGGACTTTTTACCCGAGCCCATCCATCGGGGAGGGGCAGCGGTCTTTTTAGAGAGCCTGTTCCTGGTCATGAACTCGGTCTCCAGCTCAGCAGCCTTGTTGATCATGGTTTTGCCAAAGAGATTCTGTCCTTTGTATGGGACATCGACCAATTTGTCCTGAACCCACTGTTCAAGGTCAGATAACTATAGCCAAGCTTGGCATCATGCACCGATGACCGCCACCGCTACTCGAGCTGCCGACTCAAACCCATCATAAGCTGCCTGAGACATAAACTTGGAGTACTCATGGACGGCCTTAGCCAGGTTCTTGAATCGCTGCAGGGGTTCCTTGGATAGACCAGCTGAGAACCCGGCAAGTACAGCTAGTAGGCCTAGCTGTGGCTGATGAGCATCGAGCCCTGGTAACACTTTCTGCCAAGGGTGTCCAAAGTGCCACAGAGTAGCGCGTCTTCTGACTCTTCAGTCAATGCATGGCCTACTCTACCACCATGGAGTTGTGTGGCTGCTGTGATTTCTGGAAGCCCAAGCTTCAGCGGACACAATACATTGAGTTGAGCCGCTTGCTCACCACCGGTACCGATGTTGGTGTTTCCCACATACGGAGCCTCAACCGCTCCAGGATGGGAGGGTTGGGCACCGTGAGTGATTCCCTCAGAGTAGTCTCATACTGGAGGATTTCCAACTCATCTGCCCGAGGGTCCTACTCTGACTCCGTAGGGAATGCCAGGGCCTTAGACATACCCTTGACAAAATCAAGGAAGCCCATATCCCCTAGCTGGGACTGCCATCGAGGCTCCGAGGCAGGGGAGTTGGAAGGGAAGTCACAGTGGTGATGGGTATCGGGGTATTCCTCATCATCCATTTCCCACTCAGAGTAGTCCATTGAGGACTCGTAGGAGGGATGGTCCATGGTCCTCGGAGCTGACCCCGGCCCGTGGCCTCCTGATACTCCGCGGCCAGTGCCGACCACACATGCTGGCGATGATCGTGGTCCCATTGAGTGGGAATTGGATCGAGACCTCAACCGAGGATCAACTTGAGGCTGAAAGACCTCGAGGATCAGCTCGGCCTTCGGGGACGTCTTTGACATCAAGGGCCAGGTAGTCGGGGCAGATGAACCTGCTGTACCAGATAACAGCACCTGCTGCTGGTCCATGAAGGCAGACAAATTGCTCCAGGGCCACCACTCTGGACTCCAGGCCTGAAGGCTCTGCAACCTTCGGCATGGACAGCGAGGGACTCAGGCCCGAAGCCTGCTCTCCCAAAGGGGAATCCTCAACGAGGATGGTGTCTGGGGACTGAGGGCGGCCAGACAACAAGTCCTTCTGGGGGTCTTTTGCAGGTCACTCCTTCTCCGATCCCTCAGATGAGTGTCTCGGACTGTGGGACCTGGCTCAAGGAGCACCCAGCTGGTCGGATCCATCCAAGGATGCCACCTTTGAGGCTTACTTCTTCTTTATGGGTTCCCTCATGGGAAACCCCCTTTCTCAAGACCCACGGTAGGGCTCAGGTTCGGAGGGTACCGGGGAACCCGAGGTGTCGAGGCTTCAGATGAGGCCCTGGCCTTCGGAGGCACAGGGGACTTGGGGAAAAACTTATCGTGCTGCTGCTGGCAGCTCTTGAGGGCCTTGCTGGACATCCTTTTGCAGAGACCGCATGCTGCCAGTTCATGATCTGGCCCGAGGCAGTGTGTGTCAGTTAAAAACATGATTTTTAAGCACCAATCACACTTCTTAAAGTCACTGGTAGACATGGGGGAAAAAAAGTACCCCTGCAAGGTCGAAGACTCACCGGACTGCCAGTTGGGAAAAAAGGCATGAAGATGCCAGAAAATAAAGACAAAGAAAAACTGCAAAAAGGTCCCAAACTCAATGCCAAGGCAGCGAGGTCGGGTGGTAGGAAGAGTACAGGTGCGTTACCGGAGGCAAGTATGAAATTCAGAGAAGAAAAATCAGCTTTTTCCATGGACAAGCCAGATGAATGTCTGAAGGGCTCTGTGGAGAAAAGGAGGCTGAACAAGATGGAACCCTTGGGTGGGAAGGGGACCACACATGTGTGGTGGAATCTCCTAAAGGCTTTGTTTGAAAGCTGGGGGGATGCTTCCGCGAGGGCTCCGTCGCGGCCAACGTCACCAATATGTGAGGACTGGGAACATGCTACGTAGTGTATGCAGAAGACCAATATGAAAGGCAGGTAGGATTTTTATTTATTGATTTTGATAAGTCAGGTAGTAGGTTCAAAGAAGAGGAAAGCAGAACCTGTTACAAGCAGAAGAGAGGCCGACTTTGAGCATCCAAAGAGAAAAAGCTATGGCGCGCCCAATGCACTCCAGCTTCACAGTTAATTTCAGCCATCGCATCTACTATTTTATTGGTTCTTGAAGAGAGGACAATGAACTTAAGAAAAGATTGCTTCTACTATTGAACAATTTTTAGTCTTTAGTATTTCATGACAGGAAAGAAAAGAGTAACAGCTGTGACAATAATAATTTTCATTAACTATGTTAATTATTTCTTAGTTATTATACTATTTACATTTTTAACAGATTTAGCTTATTTCTTTTAAATAATAAATGCAAATTATTTGTAAATTGATTCTCTTTTTATTTTGTCACAATTTTAACTTCAGAAATATATTCCAATAGTTGCCTCTAACCTCTGGGGGAACCTTTTGTGTTGCTAATTATTACTATAGAGGGAGGAACTATATGAGCTCTTTTTTTTTTGTATTGCATACTGTACCTCTGCCCTAACTTGGAATTGTCTGAGGTAATGGTTAAACTTTGGGCCTACTGTGCAAATAGAAAAGGTAATAAGGGAAGCCCAGTAAGACAATTTCCGGGATTAGAGTTTGCAGGTGGCTACAGTGGGATTCTCTGTTTGGAGTCAAAAGTGGGAAATTTGCATCCCAAAATCCCAAGGTGAAAAGGCAAACAGAAAGCTAAGAATCATAAGGAAAGGAATGGAGAATAAAACAAAGGATATTATAATGCCTCTGTATTGTTCTATGGTGCGA
The DNA here is from genome assembly GCA_033557465.1 of Ichthyophis bannanicus. Lineage (NCBI taxonomy): Eukaryota > Metazoa > Chordata > Amphibia > Gymnophiona > Ichthyophiidae > Ichthyophis > Ichthyophis bannanicus. Next base: position 895,330,416 of record CM066032.1, on the reverse strand, counting down.
CTGCACCTTGAATACTGTGTGCAATTCCGGTCGCCGTATCTTAAAAAGGATATTGCGGAATTGGAAAAGGTACAGAGAAGAGCCACCAAAATGGTAAAGGGGCTAGAAGGATACCCCTATGAGGAAAGGCTTAAAGGTTTAGGGCTCTTCAACTTTGAAAAGAGACAGCTGAGGGGAGATATGATAGAGGTCTATAAATTAATGAATGGAGTGGAGCTGGTAAGCATAGATCAGTTGTTTACACCATCAAAAAGTAGAAAGACTAGGGGACATGCAATGAAACTACAATGTAACCCTTTTAAGACTAATAAGAGAAAATATGTTTTCACTTAACGCATCACAGATTCACCAATCCAACTTCTCCAGCCCTTGAACTGAAGAACCATTATGCAGCCCTGGAAGTGGAGGAGGTGAAAGCATCCCTGGAAAGGGAAGAACCAGAGATCAAGTACCCCAAAGTTGCAGAATCAGTGACCACAAGGAAGCGAAGGGTAGTGGTGGTTGGTGACTCTCTTCTGAGGCGTTCATCTGCCGACCAGACATGATGTCCAGAGAGGCATGCTGTCTGCCTGGTGCCAAAATCCAAGATGTTATGGAGAGTTTGCCGGGACTCATCAAGCCCACTGACTATTACCTAATGTTACTAATCCATGTTGGAACAAATGATACTGCCAGGTATCCCTCTGAGCGTATCAAAAGTGACTTCATGGCTCTGGGACAGAGGGGGAAGCAGTTAGGTGCACAGGTTGGTGTTCTCTTCAAGGCCAAGGCAGAGAGGCTCGCATCCTGGAGATGAATGTATGGCTGTGTGGATGGTGTCATCGAGAGTGTTTTGGTTTTCTAGACCATGGGATGATGTTCTGAGGGTTGCAGAGCAGAGATGGCATCCATCTGTCCAAGAAAGGTTGATGCGTCTTCAGTAGTATACTGGCTAATCTACTGAAGAGGGCTTTAAACTAGATTTGTTGGGGATGGGTGAAGAAAGCCCCCAGGAAAGTGAAAGCCCCCAGATAAGTGATACATTAAATACCTTTATGGAAATGGATAACAGGGGTAACATATGGAAAGCAGTGTGTATAAATGCCCGTAGCATGGGAAATAAGATCCCTGATGTTGAAGCTTTGGTGGGAGTGGCCAACTTGGATTTAGTGGTAGTTACAGAAACATGGTTCACAGAAAACCATGACTGGGATGTAACTATACCTGGCTATACTTTATTCAGAAAGGACAGGGTAGGAAGAAGGGGAGGAGGAGTGGCACTATATGTAAAAAATACTATTAAAGCTTTGGAATTACAGAGCTTAAAAGGGAGAGAGGAGGCATTGTGGGTTAAACTAGAAAGAGGGAAAGAGGAATCTATTTGCATTGGCGTGATATACAGACCTCCCTCACAAGAGGAAGAGGTGGACAGAGAGTTAATTGAAGACATACACAGTATTGCTAGGAAAGGGGAAGTGCTACTGATAGGGGATTTCAATATGCCAGATGTTGATTGGCACATTCCTGCTGCAGTATCATCTAGAAGTAAAGAGATCCTGGATTCTCTACAGGGAGAACTATTCCGGCAATTGGTAACAGACCCCACACGTGAAGGGGCCATACTGGACTTGGTGCTTACCAATGGCGAAAGTGTTTCTGATGTTATAGTGGGAGATCATTTTGCATTCAGTGATCACCAGATGGTGTGGTTCAGTATTAGGACTAGGGCTGTTAGAATCCATTCAAAGGTGAGGGTCTTAGACTTTAGGAAGACTAACTTTGCCAAGATGAGCCAATACCTCAGGGAATTGTTAGAGAGATGGGAATAGCTGGGGGATGTAGAAAAACTGAAAGGGGACATTTTAAGGACAACCAACCTTTTTGTTAAAATGGTAAATAAAGGTAAAAGGAAAAAGAGACCACTATAGCTTTCGAAAGAAGTAGCTGAAAAGGTGAAGAAAAAGAGGGAGGCCTTCATGAAATACAAGAGATCATAGAGAGAGGAAGACAGGCATCTATATTTGGAAAAATTTAGAGAAGCTAGCAAAGTAGTCAGGAAAGCAAAGATTCAAAAAGAGGAGGAAATAGCCAATGCAATAAAATGGGGGGATAAGACATTTTTCAAATATTTAGTGAGAAGAGGAAGGACAAAAGTGGTATTGTCTGACTCAAGAATGAAGGGGAGGAATATGTAGAAGCTGATAAGAATAAAGCGGAATTGCTTAACAAATATTTCTGTTCTGTGTTCACAGATGAAGAACCAGGAGCAGGACCTCAGAAAACACCCACAAACAGGAACAGAAGCGAGGACATCTTGAACAATTTTCATAAGACTGTGTTCATGAGAAATTAGCTCAACTTAAAGTAGACAAAGTGATGGGACCGAATGGGATGCACCCTAGAATACTGAGGGAGCCTGGGGACGTTCTAGCAGCTCCACTGACAGACGTTTTGTTGTTGATATGGAAGGACAGACTAGTTAGGCCATGTGGTCTTTTTCTGTCATCATATTTCTATGTTTCTATGTTTTCAATGACTCGGAGTCGGGAGTGGTGCCAAAGGACTAGAGAGAGGCTTATGTGGTGCCTTTACACAAAAGCGGAAGTAAGGATGTGGTTGAAAACTACAGGCCGGTTAGTTTAACTTCGGTGGTGAGTAAATTATTGGAAACACTGCTGAAAGAGAAAATAGTGAGGTTTCTGGAGTCCAGCGGATTACAGGATCCGAGGCAGCATGGATTCACCAGAGGCAGCTCTTGTCAGACAAATCTGATTAATTTCTTTGACTGGGTGACCAGGGAGTTGGACCGAGGGAGAGCCCTAGATGTGGTGTATTTAGATTTCAGTAAAGCCTTTGACACTGTTCCTCACAGGCGACTTATAAACAAACTGAGCATCCTAGGGATGGACCCTAAAGTTACTGCCTGGGTTAGAAATTGGTTTGGTGGGAGGCGACAAAGAGTACAGGTAAATGGAGCTCACTCTGAGTAGAAGGACGTTACCAGTGGGGTGCCCCAGGGATCTGTCCTTGGTCCGATTCTTTTTAACATCTTTGTTAGTGATATAGTGGAAGGGCTGTCGGGTAAGGTTTGTCTTTTTGCGGATGATACCAAAATCTGCAATAGAGTAGACACCCAGGAAAGTGTAGATAACATGAGGAGGGATCTAGCTACTACTAGTACTACTACTACTCAGTATTTGAATAGCGCTACCAGCTTGAAGAATGGTCTAGAATTAGGCAGCTGTGATTTTAAGTTAAAAAATGTAAGGTCATGCATTTGGGCTGCAGAAATCCAAGGTAGCAATATAGTATGGGGGTGAAGTACTTTTGTCCACTAAAGAAGAGCGGGACCTAGGCGTGGTTGTGTCTGATGATCTTAAAGTAGCTAAATAGGTAGAAAAGGCGACGGCAAAAGCTAGAAGGATGCTTGGGTGCATACATCCCCTTCCACTACCTGAGTCCCCTTCACAACATAAAGCTCAAGCTCCAAGCACTCTCTTGCTAGCCTGAACCTTCTTTTCTTATTATCCCATATCTTTATGTATATAGTTTCTAGTATACTGCCTATGTCAATATGTAAATAGTTACCCATGTTCTCCAAGTTCTATTCCCTGTTATGATGTAAACTCTATCAGTCTTCACTGATCTGAGTATTCTTTGTTAATTGTAAACTGCACTGATAACAAATAGTGCGGTATATAAGAATTGTTAAATAAATAAATCAATACGGAGAGGAATGGCTAGCAGAAAAAAGGACGTGATAGTGCCTCTGTATAAGTCTTTGGTGCGACCTCATTTGGAGTATAGTGTGCAATTCTGGAGACCGCACCTTCAAAAGGATATAAACAGGATGGAGTCAGTACAGAGGTTGGCTACTAAAATGTTTTGTGGTCTTCATTATAAAGCATATGAGGACAGACTTAAGGATCTTAATATGTACACCTTAGAGGAAAGGCGGGATAGAGGTGATATGATTGAGATGTTTAAATACCTCCATGGCATAAATGTACAGGGGGAGAGCCTCTTTCAATTGAAAGCAAGGTCTGCTATAAGGGGACATGGGATGAGGGTGAAGGGGGATAGATTCAGGAGAGATATGCGGAAATATTTCTTTGCGGAAAGAGTGGTGGATCTGTGGAATAGTCTCCCAGTGGAGATGGTAGAGATAAGGACAGTATCTGAATTCAAAAAAGCATGGGACCAACACAGAGGATCTCTAAAGGAAAAAAGGGGACTGTTGTAGTTGTTGATATGGAAGGACAGACTAGATAGGCCATGTGGTCTTTTTCTGTTGTCATATTTCTGTGTTTCTATGTTTCTATAATCAGATTCTGGAATTTGTTACTGAAGGATGTATCAAAAGCTGTTAGTGTAGCTGGGTTTAAAAAAAGTTTGGACAAGTTCCTGGAGGAATGGTCCATAAACCAATATTAAAGAAGACCTGGGAAATCCACTGCTTGCTGCAGTACCAACATTGTGGAACCTGTGCGTCTTTTTGGGAAACTGCCAGGTACTTGTGACCTGGACTGGCCACTGTTTGAAACAGGATACTGGGCTACGTTAAAGAAATTAGGGGTGCGGAGAAACTTTACTCAGTAAGTGTGGTGTATGTATGTACTTTAATAAGTAGGGGCCTACCTATTAAAGCACAGAAAAAAATATGTGTTTTTAATGCTTGTTAGTGTAAGTATTCAGAGAAAGGCATAAACCCCTTAACAAAAATCTTCATTAAAGACCCTATTTAATAAGTTATGTTAGCTCTTAAACATAGGAATTATCATGCACCAACATTGTAGCATGTCAACTATTAACATGCACTAATTCCTGCATTAAATACCTAACACGGAATATGCCATTTGGAGGTAGAGAATGGCAGGGACTGTGCCTTGCAATTAACACTGCGGTCATTACTGCTTATTATCTGTTAATGTGGCCGATAAGCCGCTAACATTACCTCAGAGGCATGGCTAACGGTATGGCATATTTTCAGCCATTCCTGTGTGTTCAGTAGAAACGTTTTCTCTGTGCTAGCTGCACGGTTCCTATCCCAGAAGTGCTGGGAATGCTCCTAATATTAATGAAAAGGTTTTGCTATTATTGCACCTTAATTATGGCTAGTGCTGCATGTTAACTGCAAATCTTTAGCACAGCTTAGTAAATAAAGGCCTAAATAGAAACATAGAAACATAGAAATATGACGACAGAAAAAGACCACATGGCCTATCTAGTCTGTCCTTCCATAACAACTACAACAGTCCACTTTTTGCCTTTAGAGATCCTCTGTGTTGGTCCCATGCTTTCTTGAATTCAGTTACTGTCCTCATCTCTACCACCTCCGTTTTATTGTGGCTGGCTGTCCTATGGCTCCTCTCCCCATGAATAGCAGAATGCCTGTGGGCCATGACTCTTCTCCTTGAACAGAAGACACACATCTCTCCAGCACTCCACTATCCCGAGTCTCTTCTTCTTCGTCTAAACTCTTCTTCCCCCCCCTACTATACTTTCTCCTCATCTATGCCCCTTCCTCCTTATCAGGCCCACGTTGGGACTCACTTACTTTGACCCTCTCTGAGCTCTCCCTTCTCTATCAACATATTCTGTTCCTAGGCAATTTCAATATTCATGTTGACTCGCCTTCTTCCTCTCGCAATTCTGCTTTTCTCTCTCTCCTCTCTGATCTCTCCCTCCAACAATTTATCCACATCCCTACGCACTCTGCTGGTCATTCTTTGGATCTGGTAATTTCCCATTCTGCCTCCCCTCTAGTTCCCTCTTCTCTCTCTACCCTACCCATCCCCTGGTCAGATCATCTGTGTTTATTTTTCTCAGTTCCTGCATTCCCCCCTTCCACTGTCCAGAACACTGTCCCCCTTCCCACCAGCCTCACTCGCCGCATCACTCCAACACCCTCTCTCAATTCCCCTCTTCTGATTCTTTTTTTCCCCCTGAATTCCACCTTCTGTCCATGGACCTTCAGGCTCAGTCCTGGAATACCATCCTTACAGATGCTTTGGACCAGCTTGCCCCACCCCAGCCCCTCCCACCTTCTCTCACTCGTCATCACTATCCCTGGTTTCACTCAGGTCTATTCTTCCATCGTTCCTATTTGCATTGCGCCGAGTGTCACTGGCGTAAGAACCCATCCCCTACTACACTAGCCCACTTTAAACACTGTCACTCCCACTACCGTTCTCTGATACAATCCTCTAAGTTGGATTACTTCTCTACTCGTATCTCCTCGTCAGCTAACTCCACTCGTCAACTCTACTCTGTACTCCGTTCTCTTTCTGCCTCCCATTCTCTCACTTCCCTAGCCCCCTCTCCCTCCATTCCTGACCCTGCCCTTTTAGCTTCTCACTTTGCTACCAAGGTCAATACTCTTCGTTTACTTTTTCCCTCCTGTCCTCCTCCCCTTTCCCCAACTCCCCTCTCTCCTATTTCCCTTCTCCCTTCCCCCTCCTCACCAATCCCTCCCCTCTCATACAGTTGGTCCTCCTTCCAACCTGAAACTATGTCAGATCTCACCAAAGTCTATTCCTCCATTCGAAAAACTACTTGCCCCTCTGATCTCATCTCATCTCACTGGCTTTTAGACACTTCTTTGGCCCTTTCCCCTATGATACTTTCCATCATCAACTCAAGTCTCTCCTCCGGTACCTTTCCCTCCACCTGGAAGCACGCTGTTATCCGCCCCATCTTAAAAAAAGACTCTCTTGATCCGTCCTCCCCAGCCAATTGGCATCCCATTTCAAACCTCCCTTTTCTCCCTAAGATTCTCGAAAAACTGGTCTATGCACAACTTTCCACCCATCTTGAAGCCTCTTTAGCACTTCACCCCCACCAATCTGGTTTTCGCTCTAATCACAGTACCAAATCTATTCTGCTCTCCCTTCTTAATGACTTACGCACTGCCCTTGACTGAGGTCTCATCTCGATTGCTGTTTCTCTAGATTTATCAGCTGCTTTTGACCTTGTGGATCACCATACACTTTTAGCTGGCCTCCACGACATCGGGATTTCTGGTTTTGTCCTCTCCTGGTTCCGCTCATTCCTCACCAATTGGTCCTTCTCCATTCTCATAGGTCTTTCCTCTTCTCCCCCTACCCCCCTTCCATGTGGTGTCCCCCAGGGTTCTGTTCTCACCCCTCTCCTATTTAATGTCTTTATGGCCCCTCTTGCCCTTGTGGTCCAGCAACACAGCATTACAGCCCATTATTACGCAGATGACATTATTCTTCTCCATCACACAGATCCCACCACCCCTGATCTTACATCCCTTAATTCCTGTCTAGCTTCTGTTGCCACCTGGTTCTAACTTCCTGCACGTCAACCCCTCCAAAACATCTGCTATTTGGTCCACCTTTGGCGCTCCAGCCCCCTCTCTTGCTCCTCTTCTTTCCTCCTCTCCACTTCCTGTTGGTTCCTCTTTGCAATATCTTGGGGTCATTCTGGACTCTGCTTTATCCTTTAAAGAGCATATCTCCTCAGTAGTTCAGCGATCCTTCTACACCCTGAGACAACTTTGTGCAGTTTGCCCTTTCTTATCAGTTCCCTCCATGACCACGTTACTCTTGTCCCTGGTAGTGTCCCACTTAGATTATTGTAATATTGTATTGGCTAGCCTTCCCCAAACACATTTACGAAGACTGCAACTAGTTCATCACACAGCCGCACGTATTCTAACACATGCTTCATGTTTTGATCACATTACCCCTATTCTGATTCACTTACATTGGCTCCCGATTGTGGTTCACAAAACCATTCATACCGGCGCTCCTCTCTAGTTTGCAGATCTAATTCATCTTCACTCATCTCACCGTTCCCTCAGGTCAATTCACTCTAACCGTATGTCCCTTCCCTCTCCATCCCAGGTTCATCTTGAGTCCACCCGCTCCTCTGCTTTCTTCTTTCTGGGCCCTTGGCTCTGGAACTCGCTTCCCCCTGCCCTCCGCTTAGAGCCCTCATATAAAACTTTTAAAACCAGGCTAAAGACACACCTGTTCTGCTCTGCTTTCAACCTTCCTTCTCCCCCTGCTCTTCTTTCTCCCCCCCCTGCTGAATTCAATTACTCTCTACCCCTTTACGCCATGCATATATACTTTGTCTCTACCCTGTTTCTTCTATCTCTATTCTATCTCTCCTCTCTATCCTGTCTTATAATTTTGGTGTTCTTTTCCTTTCAGCAGTCTCAAAGTATTTGTTATTGTAAACTGCTCTGGTGCTTCCAGTGAGAGCGGTATATTAAATTTCTCAATAAAGATAAAGATCTGCATAGCATAATAAGCACCTTAGCCGGACAGACACTCCCTCCTCCCTCCTCCTTATGGTGCCCTCCCCTATAGGCCTATAGGTTTCTCGCTTAGGGACTGGCATGGTGTTAAATAGTTGTTCATGGAAAAGGGACCTTTACTGGGGGCCTGCCCTCTGGTGACAGTCTGCTTTCGAGGGTTGGGGCTCTTTTCTGGTAGAGGGTCTGCCTTGGAGATGAGCCGGTCCTTAGAATGGAATCCTGCTTCATGGGATCTGTCTTAGAAAGGGTGTCTTTTCCTTTGGGGGTATAACAAATTGCTTTTAATATCCAATTTACTGCCCTTTAGTAAGTCAGGTATTAGATTATATGCTAATGCACACATTAAAAATTGACAAATCACTTTCCTAAATCACCATTGGTTCCTCCGAGGGATATGTTCCGAGCATATTTGTCGGAGATTTTGGGAGTTTCTCTTGAGACCCAGGATTTGTTATTTACCAACAGGGAAAACATCTGTAGCTGAGGGGGTGAAGCCTTCTGAAGGAGAGATTCCTCCTATGGACACATTAAATATTTCGGAGTTACTGGAAACTTCAGATCTGGATACGGTTACGCCCGCTACCCTGTTAATAACTTTGACGTTGTCTTCTGATCGGAAGTGATTGCTTAAATTTTATTTTAAAAAGCAAGCTGTTCTATTTAAGAGGCTGTCTGTGCATATGTTCCCGGATTTAGCTCAGATCACGCAGAAGAGGAGAGAATTTTTGTTATTGAATCCCGGGGTGATTCAGCTGGGGGATTTGTTTTTTCTCAAATTTCCGTGCAAATGTTTGATTAAGTTACAATCTGTATCTTATGGTTTCTATGACCTTTCCCAGTTGACCGCTTTTCTAAGTTCCTGCTTGCCAGCGCTCACCTAGGTTGCTGGATGGTATTCATAATCACAGTTTTAGTTAGGTCCTGTGCCTAGGTAGTAAGTCACTTTGCCTTCCATGTTTAAATGTTATTTTTATGTCCAGTGGATCTGTTCCCTGGTGTAGGGCTAGAACGGTATGGGTATTTTTCTTCTTTTCTTGTATGTTTGTTTTCTTAATGATTTGAATTACTTTTCCCATGTCTATTTCTCTTCAAGTTGTATAGCTTGGAATGTATTGAGGATAATTGCATAAATAACATTTTTTTTTAAACTTGACAAATCAACCTGCTTTAATTCTCAGATTTAATGAATATTAGCAAATAGACCCCTTAAGGTGTACGCTTGTGTCATAGCCCTTGTTTATGAAAGAATTATAGTACAGGCACAAAACTGCAAAAAAAAAAATATGAATGCAGAGCCCAGTTAATACATTTCTAATATGAAAATCCAGAATACACTGCTGTCGTGAATGGAAAAAAGTAAGATTCATTTATTTTTAATTACTTTTTGTTCTAGTTTTCAATGTGTACTCACTCAGCCCTTTATCTACTTTTCAAAAGCATTTATCGGTAAAAAGTTGAAATCATTGTTGCATTTATTCTACTGTCTGGACTTGGCCTAAACTAATCTTTCTGACATTATTGTTCAAGCTGCTTCGAGGTGCATAGAAGATTTTGTTTTCCATTCAAACCACCTTGTTCTTTAACAGTTACTCATTTGCACACAGCTTTTTAAGCCCATTTACTAAGAGCATTTTGAAAGCAGCAAGCTGGAGATAGGTAAATATTCACCAATCTAATCTGCCCTACCTGCAGCCATTCAGACCTTTTCATATATATATTTGCAATCTATAAGCACGTGGGAGATGAAAAGAAAGAAGTGGCAGCCATGCAATGCATGCATTGTATTTGCGCTGCTGTGGCTGTGATTTTATCTTTGCTCTAAGGGGTTCTTTTACTAAAATGCGCTAAGCAGTTAATGTCCGGTTTTGTGCACAGTGAGGGAGTCATTCTGTGGAGCGAATAGAGGGGTTGGATGTCCAGGTTGGAGGTAAAACTCATGCTCAGCTCCAGGACCCGATTCTGATCCCATGAGTTCCCCGCATGGTGCCGGGCGGAGCAGGGGAATGACTAGGTGCCGGGATGTACAGGGGCAAGTCTGATCATGCCTCTGTACATCCCCTGGCACTGTGATAGATGCCCAGCTTATTCCACATAGACAGTGTTGGGGGGGAGGAGTGTGTGTGTACACATGTGTATGTGTGTCGAAGGGTGTGTGCATGCATGTGCATGTGTGTTGGAGATACATATGCATATGTGTGATATGGAGTGTCGAAGGCTGAATGCATGCATGTATGTGTTTGTTTCTCTCTCTCTCGACCACTCTCCTAAGCTTCCTGAGTCTGTCTCTCTCTCTCTATCATCCCCCCCCCCCCCGGGCTTTGCCTAGTCTCTCTATCTCTCTCTCTCTCTCTCTCTCTCTCTCTCTCTCTCTCTCTCATGACACCCTTGCCAGCTTTCTCCCAGTCTCTCATTCTTTCTCATAAACCCACCCAGCCTTTCCCCAGTCTCTCTCTCTGACTCATTACCACCTCAGTAGCCTTTCCTCTCTGTCTGTCTATCTCTCTTCAGTCAGTGGGTGTCTCTCTCTTGCTCTCTTTCTCTCATGAGCCCTACTCCCCAGGCATCACCTGGTATGTGTAACTCTCTCTCTCTTTCTCTCTCTCTTTCTCTCTATCATCCCCCCCTTTCATCCACTTTAATTTCCCACTCACCAATTTTTGTGCTTGGTTGCCTTGGGAAGTACCACAAGACTACCACTAGGTGTTACCAATGCCATTTTGAAAGCTGTTTGAGCTGGGGCAGGAGTGGAGGGGAACTACTCCTGATCAATGCACCACTGAAATGACCATGGAGCCCCCCTTTGTAAGACCTCAGTGGTCAGGGGAGGTGGAGAGAGGGTCCCCACTAATAACTGATGAGAGGACCCATCAGGGGTGCAGGGTCTTGGGCGGCCTTATGTGTTGGGCTTTTTTCTGGGGTGGGGGTGGCACTGAAGGGGGTGCATGAGGGTTCAGATCAGGAAGGTTTGATTGGTAGGGGATGTTGGGGGCTTTTAATCAGGAGGATGAAATGGTGACATGGGGGGAGGGGGCCCTAATGTAGAATGGTGTTTTGTTTTGTTTTTTGTATGGGCAGGGTTTGCCTTACTGGACTGCCAGTGGTGCAGCTGCATTTACCTTCACCTTGAGAGGTGGAGGCAAGTACAGCCGCAATATTGGTAGTCATGACAGCTAGTGTGAGGCAATACCTTGCACACTAGCTGTCACCAGCTGCATGCCCACTCTCTGCCAGGACCCCTTCCTTAGAGGTGACCTACACGGAGTGATGGGTACACCCCTTGACAAAGGCATGGGAAGAGATGACCTGCACAGAGGTGCAAGTGCACCTACTCTTGCTGCCTTGCTGGGCAGAATTGATGGCCCATACTGGTCTTTATCTGGCGTCATTTACTATGTTACTATGTTCCCATTATGCTGCTCCAAGAGCAGTAGTGCAAGAGTTACACCATGCTGTCTGCTCTTGATGCATGGTAGTGGTTACCAGGGGTGTTTAGCATGTGCTGTACTTCATGGTGCCCGTTTACTGCACTTTAGTTAAAGGGGACCTTGATGATTGTTATTGTGGCTTTGTTTGTAAAGTCGGTCGTGTTATATAACTATATATGTTTCAAGAACGTCTCCTTGAACCTTGGTGACTAGGCGAACCACAAATTCATTCAAATAAAAATGAACAAATTATGTGGGAAACAAATTTGGAAATTGCTCACATTTGTAAGGTAAAAAATATGGTTATTCTTCCACAATGTATTCTAGCAAAATTATTCTTAAATGAGTTTTAGTTAGGAAAATGTATCCTCATTAAAAAAAGACATAAGTGCACATCTCTATGGGATCTTTTTCAAAATAGGATTTTGTTGTGCTACTTTAGCATGCAAAGATTTACCACAGGATTCACTAACTTGTGGTATCTTATTACCACAGGTTAGTGAATCCCAGAATAAATGTTTCTTTTTCTCATTGTTATAGCCATGAATGTACTGTGTTCCTGGCTACAGTGGACTCTGATCCTCTTCTTAAGGGGCTGGTCTGCTTCCCCACCTCCCTCCGCCCCCCACTCCATTATTAAAATGAAAAAAAAAATGCCCTCACCCTGTACCCTAAAGTCCTGATCCATTACTAAAATTAAGAGTCTTCCAAGTACCTAGTGCTGGCCCTAGCAACCCCCCCACCCACCCCAGGCACATGCCTCCAAATCTCTGGTTGATAGTAGACAGACAGGAGCAATCCCTAGTCACTCCTACTTGGAGGCTTCCACGTTCAAAATAATATCTTTCTGGCCCCTAGAGCAGTCTCATGGTGCCACTACTAGGACAAAAGAAACTCTCTTATTTGACAGCTGGGCCCCTAGTGGTAGTGAACTACCACTAGAAACCAGAAGGTGCCATTTTTGATATGGCAGCCGTTGGAGCAGGAATTTCTCTATTACTTGTATTACTGCTTAAAATTTCTATTGAGCTACTAGATGTAGATGCAGCATTCTGCATAGACACATAAGAGACAGTCCCTGCTCTGCAAACCTTACAGTCTTTTCAAGAAAAACAAACAGGACAGTATTAGGGAGTTGAATTTTTTTATGGGAAATAATTAAAACCAACATAGGTATAAACAGGAGAATAAAGAGTTAAGAGTTAAAAGCAAACTCAAAAAAGTGGGCTTGTAACCTTGATTTGAATAGGAGCAGATATGGAGTCTTTATCTTTATTGTGTTTCTTGATATACCACTCTATGAAAGCACATCAGAGCGGTTTAGAGAGTACAAAAAGCAAACTGCCAGAAAAAGGCAGCCCAATGTACTGACTCAGGTAATCTATTTCAGTGTACATTGTGGCAAGATGGAATGAACAGAATCTGGAACTGGCAGTAGAAGAGGCATAAATAAAAGTGATTTGGCTGATAAGCAGAGTGCCCAAGGAGGGGGTGCAGGGAAAGATAAGAGAGGAGGGGTAATGAGGCGCTGCAGAATGAATGCACTTGTAAGTCAATAAAAGTCTGAACTGTATGAGGAAATGGATAGGGAGCTAATGAAGTGATTTGAGAAGGTGGGTTATGAGCATAACAGCACTGGTGGAAGATTAGTCGTGCAACAGAATTTTATAGGGATTGAAGGGGAGAGAGAAGGCTCAGTGAGGGTAAGGGTTTCGGTAGTGTGTTTATAAAGCAAAGATGGATTTTGGTGATGTTATAGAGAAAGAAACAACAGGTTTTAGTACTTTGTTGGATAAGTGTAGAGAACGAGAAAAGAAGAAACAAAGATGAACCCAAGGATATGAGCTGAGGAGATCTGGAGGATGACAGTGTTATCTACAGATATAAAAAAGGGGGAATGGGAAAGAGATTTTATGGGGAAAGATAAGAAGAACTGTCTTAGCCATAATAATGATCTACTTAGCAGTATTTGCATGCTTCACAACTTATGATTATTTAAAGTGTGCTAGGATAAAAAAATCCACATTAAGCTGCGCTATTGGCAAACAATGCATGCTATTGCCAAATAACACATTTTAGCTGGCAAATAAAATGCTTTATTGCATTAATGCAGCTTAGTAAACAAAAGTCTTGATTTGTTATCTTACCTTGACTGGGTGACCAGAGAACTGGATCAAGGACATGCGATGGATGTGATCTACATAGATTTCAGCAAAGTCTTTGATACTGTTCCTCATAGGAGGCTTATCAATAAACTGAGCAGCCCGGTGATAAGTCCCAAGGTGGTGAACTGGATCAGAAATTGGTTGACTGACAGACGACAGAAGGTGATGGTAAATGGAACTCACTCGGATGAAAGGAATGTGATTATGCGCAGGGGCGGCCCAAGGGGGGTGCGGGGCCATGTGCGGAGACTTGGTGCGGGGCCTCATTTGCATAAGTGGTCTTATTTGCATAAATATTTGCATAATGTTACCATTCACTAACTTTTAGTAAACATGTCTCTTAATGAGTGTATGGATAAAGAAAGACTAAAAGATTTCTACATTACTATAATCCAGTGCCAACCGCCAGGCACATTAGGAACTACTACAAACGCTGCCCATTTAGAACCCATAGCAAACCCGCCGCCGTATCCTGACAGCATTACCAGGACTCACAAAGCACCATACTCTACCAATCAAAAGGCAACACTGCAAATATTAAACCAATACATTTCAGAGAATACTGGGGAAAGAGAACAAGTGGCAATGTCAAATAGGAATTACATAAACAGAATACCTCAGCTCAGTTACACATGCAGAACATAGACCATCACCAAACAAGGAATCACAATTTAGAAACAGGAAGGCAATAATTAAACTGGGAACCCCAAAAGCCAAACTTGGAATGTACAACAACACTGTAGAAATAAAACTATAAATTAATTTCCTCTTGTACCAAACAAAGCGAGATGTTAATGATGCACATTTCCCAGAGCTGACATATTCCAGTTAATTAATTCAAAATAAAGAGATATCTTTCTACCTTTTGTGCATTATTTTTTCAGTTGCAATTGGTCCAGCCACTTTCTTCTGGTTTCTTCATGTTTTCTGCTAACTCTCCATCGTCTGCTGTCCATTTGTCCTTTCTTCTCTCTTCTAGTTTTTTTTCCATTCTCTCTCTCTCTACATCTGCTTTAACATACTAATCTTTCTCCTTTTGCTCTTTCCTCATTCCTATTTCATCCACACAAATTTTACCCCTCCATCCTCAATCCCCAATTACTCTCCCAATACTTGGCCAAGTGTAGATTTTTCATCCCTCCTACACAAAATATTTTTCCCCTCTCCATTTTAATCTCCCAGCCCCATCCCATTCTAATCCTCCCCCAACATCAGCTCCCTTCTAGTTCCAGTCTCACCCAGCATCCATTCCCTTCTAGTCCCTGCATCAGCCCATTTCCAGTCCTAGCCCCCCATCAGCACATTTCCAGTCCTAGCTCCCCCATCCATTTCCAGTCCAAGTCCCTTCATCAGCTCATTTCCAATCCTAGCCCCCCATCAGCCCATTTCTAGTCATTTCCTAGCCCCACCATCAGCCCATGTCAAATCATAGCTCCCCTCCACTCAGCCCAATTCCAGTCCAAGCCCCCCCCATGAGCCTACTTCCAGTTCTAGCCCCTCCATGAGTCCATTTCAATTCAAGCCCCCACCACAGCCCATTTCCAATCTTAGCTCCCCCCAACAGCCCATTTCCAGTCCTATCCTAGCTGTTCCATCAGCCCATTTTCAGTCCTAGCTCCCTTCCCTCACAGCCCATTTCCATTGCAAGCCCCCTCCCCATCAGCTATTTGCAGTTCAAGCCTCCCCTTCCACTCAGCCCATTTCCAGTCCTAGCAACCCCCCAAACCATTACGAGTCCTAGCCCCCCGTCAATCAACTTCCAGTCCTAACCCCCATCACCCCATTTTCAGTTTAAGCCCCCCCTACAACCCATTACCAGTCCTAACCCTCCATCAGCCCATTTCCAGTCAGCCCCCCATAGCCCATTGCCAGTCCTAAACCCCCCCCTCAGCCCACAGCCCATTACCAGTCCTAACCACATCAGCTCACCTCAAGTCCTAACCCCTCCCCATCAGCCCGTTGCCTGTCCTAGCCCCCCCATAACCCATTATCATTCCTACCCCCCCATGAGCCAACTACCATTCTTTAACCCCTCCATAGCCCCTTAACAGTCCTAAACCCCCCCCATCGCCCATTACCAGTCCTAACCCCCCCATCAGCCCACTACCAGTCTTAACCCCCCCATAGCCCATTGCCAGCCCTCATCAGCCCACAGCCCATTGCCAGTCTTAACCCCCCCATAGCCCATTGCCAGTCTTAACCCCCCCTCCCTAGCCCATTGCCAGTCTTAACACCCCCCCAGCCCATTGCCAGTCTTAACCCCCCTCCCTCCCTAGCCCATTGCCAGTCTTAACCCCCCCTCCCTCCCTCCCTAGCCCATTGTCAGTCTTAACCCCCCCTCCCTAGCCCATTGCCAGTCTTAACCCCCCTTCCCTCCCTCCCTCCCTCCCTAACCCATTGCCAGTCTTAACCCCCCCTCCCCCCCTAGCCCATTGCCAGTCTTAAACCCCCCCTCCGAAGCCCATTGCCAGTCTTAACCCCCCTCCCTCCCTCCCTCCCTCCCTAACCCATTGCCAGTCTTAACCCCCCCTCCCTCCCTAGCCCATTGCCAGTCTTAACCCCCCTTCCCTAGCCCATTGCCAGTCTTAACCCCCCCCTCCCTCCCTCCCTCCCTAACCCATTGCCAGTCTTAACCCCCCTCCCTCCCTAGCCCATTGCCAGTCTTAACCCCCCCTTCCCTAACCCATTGCCAGTCTTAACCCCCCCTCCCTCCCTAGCCCATTGCCAGTCTTAACACCCCCCCCTCCTAGCCCATTGCCAGTCTTATCCCCCTCCCTCCCTAGCCCATTGCCAGTCTTAACCCCCTCCCTCCTCCCTCCCTCCCTAGCCCATTGCCAGTCTTAACCCCCCCTCCCTCTCTCCCTCCCTCCCTAGCCCATTGCCAGTCTTAACACCCCCCCTCCCTAGCCCATTGCCAGTCTTAACCCCCCTCCCTCCCTCCCTCCCTAGCCCATTGCCACTTAACACCCCCCCTCCCTAGCCCATTGCCAGTCTTAGCCCCCCTACCAACCTAGCCCATTGCCAGTCTTAACCCCCCTCCCTCCCTCCCTCCCTAGCCCATTGCCAGTCTTAACCCCCCTCCCTCCCTCGCCCATTGCACTTCTTAACCCCTCTCCCTCCCTCCCTCCCTCCCTAGCCCTTTTACTGTCCTACCCGCCCCCCCCCCCTCGGCTCATGGCAATTAAAAAAAAAAAAAAAGATGGCCCCTGCCCCCGCAGCGGAATGGAGTTACCCCCGGGGCACCCACTGCCCGGCGGAACTCTCCCGGCGCGGCTGAGCCCCTCTCTGTCTGCCGGCTTGCAGATACGCGAAGGGAGAGAGTCTCCCTCGCGTCTCTGTTAAGCCCGCAGGGGCAGATGGGAAATTTCCCATCAGCCCCTGCTTCCCATCAGCCCCTGCGGGCTTAACAGAGACGTGAGGGAGACTCTCTCCCTTCGCGTATCTGCAAGCCGGCAGAGAGGGGCTCAGCCGCGCCGGGAGAGTTCCGCCGGGCAGAGGGAGCCCCGCGGGACACTCCATGCCGCCGCGGCGCCAGCGGCCAGCTTTGTTTTTTTTTTTAAATTCAATTAAGAAAAAGCAGAATGTTCTTTGCGCGGGGCCCCCCGAAACGCGGGGCCCTGTGCAAAAAACATTCTTGCTCAATGGACGGGCCGGCCCTGATTATGCGATGTGCCCCAGGGATCAGTCCTGGGACTGATACTGTTCAATGTATTTGTGAGTAATGTTGCTGAAGGACTGAATGGAAATGTCTGCCTTTTTGCAAATGACACAAAAATGTGCAACAGAGTGGACTCCCCTTAGGGAGTAGATAACACGAGGAAAGGTCTAAAAACACTGGAAGAATGGTCTAATGCTTGGCAGTTACGATTTCATGCGCAGAAGTGCAGAGTCATGCACTTGGGATGCAGAAATCCAAAGGAATTGTATGTGATAGCGGGAGACAAGTTGGTCTGCTTGGACCAGGAGAGGGACCTCGGAGTGCTAGTGTCTGAGGATCTCAAAGTGGCAGACCAATGCAAGATGGTAGCCAAAGCCAGAAGGATGCTGGGTTGCATACAGAGAGGAATAACCAGCAGAAAGGAGGATGCATTAATGTCCCTGTACAAGTTGTTGGTGAGGCCTCACTTGGAGTATTGTGTTCAGTTTTGGAGACCATATCTCACAAATGACATAAAAAGTCTTGAAACAGTTCAGTGGAAGGCGACCAACATGATTAGGAATCTGCACCAGAAGACGTTTGAGAAGAGACTTGAAGACCTAAATATGTATATGCTAGAGGAGAAGAGGGACAGGGGAGATATGATACAGACTTTTAAATACTTAAAGGGATCAATGAGCAAACAAACCTTTTTAAAGAAGGGGAAGATGTAAAACTAGAGGGCATACTGTATGATGAAGCTGCACGGCGGTTAACTTAAAAGAAACATCAGGAAATACTTTTGCACTGAAAGGATGGTGGATGTTTGGATGCCCTCTTGATGGATTCTAGTGACATGAGACAGACACAGTGGATCCCTTTATAGCAAGAGG
Organism: Ichthyophis bannanicus; assembly: GCA_033557465.1. Classification (NCBI taxonomy): domain Eukaryota; kingdom Metazoa; phylum Chordata; class Amphibia; order Gymnophiona; family Ichthyophiidae; genus Ichthyophis; species Ichthyophis bannanicus. The sequence goes on along the minus strand of CM066032.1, from coordinate 895,312,027 downwards.
ATGAAATCAAAGCAAACTTAAAATATCTTTTAATAGAGTGGGGCTGACCTGCACAGAGCAGCAGGTCCAAACACTCTAACCACCTTACTGGGCAGACTAGCTGGACCATACTGGTCTTTATCTGCCATCATATACTATGTTACTATGCCTTAAAAATTAGCATATGCAAAACTGGTTTAACTTGTTAACCTATGAATTAAAGTGCATAAAGTCAATTTGTGCATATTAAAAAGTTCTAACATGCATTAAAAAATATTATTGATAAACAGTCTGAAATAAAAATTGGTGGGTGGGGGGAAAGCTGAAAATGATCCAAAAACAAACTGAAACATTTTGATGTCCATCATGTTGGGGAACTTTCATTTTAATAATAGATCGGCGTAAGGTGAGGAGAGCAAAGTTTTGGGAGAGTCGCTGGGAGAGCCATGGGGGAGGGCCCGGGTAGGCTGCACTTCAAAGGCCTGCTCCGGATCCGTCCCGAGGTTTGGAGGTGTGTGAGAAGCAGGCAGCATGGTCGAGTGTAGCCGCGTGGTGTGCAGTTGTCCCCTATGTTGAGCGGGAGGAGCCAGAATCTCTCTCCTCTCATCGGGGAGGTTTGCAGCTGCTGCTGTTGCTGTCCCCGAAGATGGGGGAGAGAGAAAGAGGGAACGGAGACATATGGGGCCTTGGGAAGGCCCAAAATGGAAGAGGGGTAGCTCCCTGGAATCAGGGTGAGGGTTGTATAGGCCCAATTTGAAGGGGGTGAGGCCCTTGAGCTCCCTTATGGTAGCTGCAGTGGCCAAATTCATTTAACAAAGGCAGGGGGCCTTGGAAAAAGGGTCTGAGAGGCCCAAAAGTGCAACAGGGGCTACTGGATGGCCCAGAAGTTAATTTAAGAGGCCATGGGCCTTAGAAGTTGGATTGGAAAGTCCCAATTATATAAATTAAGGCAGAATGCCTTAAAATTGGGCCAAATGTACCCAAAATAAATACAGATCTTGTGGAGGACCATATAATAAAATAAAATATAATTAAAGTGTCCCCATGTGGGGAAAGGGCAGAAGAAGCCTCAAATGTGGTTTTTGGGCTAAAATTCCCTCCTTTAAAAGAATCCTGCTTAAAAGAAGCCTGAGACTTCAGACTGATCTGGGCCTGTATAGGCTTTATGTTAATGAGGCTGGCTGCCCTTAAAAAGGCAGTAGCCTTATTTAAATGAGAAAAAAATGGCCAAAAAAAAAAAAAAAGAAAAGAAAAAGTTTTAAAGGCTCAGAAAGGCTAAGAAGAGTGTTGGTGAGCCTTACTAAGTAGTTTTTATTGCATTTTGTAGTTTCAGTTTTAAAATGGAGGTATTTGAAAGTCCGGCGGGCAAGGCCTACTCCCATTAAAAAAAAAGTGTACATTTTACAAAGTTAAAGATTTTAAAGTCATGAATACAGATTCCTGAGGACTGGGGACTATGAGGAAGTAGTTAAAAATGTTTATGTTGCTCCAAAAAGTCTTAATTTTAATGAATTTATGTGCTGCAGGCAAATGAGATTTTAACTGGCTGAAAGTTGGCTATTATACTGACCAAATGTTTTAAAACTGATTTCTAATAAAAACTGGCTATAGAAGTGTATGTTATGTATAAAATTGGTGTTTAAAACTTGCTAGATACAAGGATGTAGAAGGGGGAGTGGACGGATTTCAAAGAAGATATGTACTTGCAAAGAGGCACAGCTGATTGAGTGCTTACAGTGACACAGTTTGGAGAAACCCTTCTATACTAAAGAAATCTTTAAAGAGACAACACAGGCAATTTCTTTTGAGAATGGATAAATAGTAGAAAGAAAATGAATTTAAGGTTTATTTCTTTAACAGAATGGAAATATTTGATGACATCAGGGAGTGGAAGAGCACTAGGAGAGGGAAAATGGAATGTCAGTGACTGCGTGGAATTGTGGCAGTTGGTGAGTGGATGAGTGAGAGAGGATGTGAAGATGTGTATGTGAGTGCCTGAGGTCCTGGGCCTGAATAATAGGTTTTCTTTGTGGATGTTTGAGGAATATTTGAAGGTTGGAGTGAGGATGTGAAAGGAGTGTCTGAGGTTGAGGGGTTTTAATTTATTTTTCAGGGTTTATTTTTGTGAAAGTATGGTGTTATTGGAAGTGAATGATACAGGAAGAAAATAAAGGGTTCAGAGAGAGAGAGAGTTGGATTAGAGAGGAGGAATAGAGGTTAGAGAGAACCGTGAAGGGGTTTTTTTTTTTTTTTTTTCAATTTCCAGGGAAACAAAAGTTAGGGCTGATGATCAAGGACCTCTGTCTAAATGTTAGGAGAGGTGCCCACAGTTATTAGAGGGAGAGATAGATCAGTAGGAAAGTAAGATTTAACAGTGAGAGATTAGGGGTGTACGGAAATTTTAACTTGGATAGTAGGTGGGGGTTTAAAGGTTAGAAGTTGCCTAAAGAGAGAGGGACAGAGAATAGTGAATGAGAGTAAGAGAATAGTGGTTGAGAAAGGAGGAGTGGATGTAAGTAAAAAGAGGCTGGAGATGAGTATGCAGAGGAGTGCGATCTCATTTGGATATAAACAGGTTGGAGTCAGTGCAGAGGGTGGCTACTAAAATAGTTTGTGGTCTTCATTATAAAACATATGAGGATTGGTGTGGAGTGATCACAGATTGATGGTGCAGATGATAGCTGAGGAGCTCAACCTGAACAGGGAGTCAGTGTGGACCATCTTGGTGCAGGAGCTGGAGATGCGGAAGGTGTGCGCAAAAATGGTGCCCAAACTTTTATCGGATAACCAGAAGAAGCACCGGGTCAATGTTTGTTGAGACTTGCTAGAGAAGATCGGAGAAGATCCAGAGGTCATTGGCCGAGTCATCAGAGGAGATGAGACTTGGGTCTTCCAGTACGACCCTGAAAGCAAGAGACAGAGCCTGCAGTGGAAGACTCGAATGTCACCCAGACTCAAGAAGGCGCGCATGTCCAAATCAAGGATCAAGGTCATGCCAATAGCATTCTTTGACCAGAAGGGAGTGGTCCATCATGAGTTTGTGCCTGAGTATCAGACAGTTAACCAGCATTTCTACCAACTGGTCCTCAATCGCTTCCATGACCAGGTTCGGTGCAGCAGGCTGACTCTGTGGAGAGACAAGTTGTGGCTGCTCCATCACGACAACGTGCCTGCACACACCATGCTCAGTGTGAGGCAGTTCTTGGCCAACAAACAGATCGCAGCTCTTGACCACCCTCCTTATTCCCCAGATCTCACACCGTGCGACTTCTGGCTCTTCCCCAGGCTGAAGACTGTGCTCAAAGGAACTCGTTTTGCCTCTGTAGAAGAGATCAAGGCCACTGTGATGAGGGAGCTGAGGGATCTCAAGGAGGAGGACTTTACCGAGTGGTTCCGTACGTGGCAGAAGCAAATGCAGAAGTGCATTAACTCTGGTGGGGATTACTTTGAAGGGGGCAATGCATAATTTCTCTTTAGATTTTGTATAAAACATTTATGGGACAGTCTTGTTTCTTTATTGTCACACCTTGTATGTTTTTTTACATTCCTGCCGATTACCTGCTTTTTTCTAGATTGCAGTTTAGTACAGTGTTTGTCTACTTTATTGCCAGTATTTGTCTTATCCCCCATCTGACATATTTGTTTTCTAATTTACTTATAATTTGTTTCAGATTTGTGTCTATAGTTTAAATTTGTTCCATTCCTTTAAAGAAACAGGATACTTGCTGTCCTGTTTGCTAATGCTCTCCCTTAGGTACTCCTGAAACTGTTGCCCAGCTGTTGAAGAGGTAAAATGATAGCTGCAGTTATTCTCTTCTGTGCTTGCTTTTAAAATACTACTTGTGTTCCCACACTATTTCACATATTTTGTATTTGCTTTTTCCTTTCAGGTATTTGCAAATATTCTGTGTGCTATTGGATTGCATTAGACATTTGCCAAAATATAGGTAAGGCACCCTAATTCCTGTCAGCCACCCATTGGCCAATCAACTGAAGGTTCCTAATATCGGCCCCTCAGTTTTTAGGTTTGAAGCTGCAGAGTGCAATATGGGATGACTAGGCCAGAATATCTGAAAAAACAAACAAACAGGTAGGTGCAGGTGCAGACATGGAGGTGTCCAATATGGACATCTCTGAGGGCATCTATAATAGATTTCTCCTGAATTTATTTATTTAGCTGTATTTATATCCTGCTTTTCACCAGGTCAAAGCGGTCAATTGGGAGATACATTTAACACAAGGGGATATGACACACATATGCTAATACTTACAGGGAACATGGGCAATTGAGGGTTAAGTGGCTTGCCCAAGACCACAAGGAGTGCCTATAGGACTAGAAATCCCAGTCCCTGAGATTGCTGTCCCCAGGTGGGACTTGAACCCCTGGCCCTCTGGCCTGAAGTACCTTGTCCTAACCACTAGGCCCACTCCTCCCCAATTGTATTTCAGAACCTGTACCTCTAGGAATAGCCTAATGGTTAGAGTAGCAGACTAGGCATAGAAAATCCAGGGTTCAAATCCAATTGCTACTATCATTGAAACTGTGCTGAGAACTGGGGGCAATGGAGTGCTTTCTCCTCTAAACCCTCTGGATGTTTTTCAGCCAAAACCAGCACTTTTGAAATACTTGTTCATGCTTGGATCAGGTCTAAACTTAGATACAATGCCGGATATTCAGGAAATTTGTGAGAAAAGGTGGGACTGTCCAGGTTCCTGGGGATGCCCCGACCAACCCTCCACCATACCCCTGTTCAGACTTAGGGGAGGTCCACAGACATGGCTTCTAAATGCTTCTGGAGATGTTTCTGTGCTTTGGATGTCTTTGTGCCTGTTTTTGGATGCCCAAAGCACAAATAGGGCTCCCAAACTGGCCCTCCTAGATTATAAAATGCCTTAATTTACTTATTTATGTCAATAATCTATTCACAGAAATTTATAGCTGTTCTGCACAAACTTTAAATGTCCACATCTGGTTTCAAGGCATAATCTCTACAATTTACACCTGCATTTTTTAAAGATACATCAATGTCTACGGTGTGCCTCTGGGATCGATCCTTGTTCTTTTACATTATTGTGGGTGGTCTGTCAGGAAAAGTTTGCCTCTTTGCAGATGATACAAAAATCTCCAAGAGAGTAGACACCCTGAAAGTTGCATATGCCTTGTAGTGCTTTATACCTGTTTAATAGCAGTAAGAGATCTAGCAAAGCTTGAAGAATGGTCAATAATTTGGCAGCTAAGATTTAATGCTAAAAAGTGAAAGGTCATGCTTTCAGGCTGCAAAAACCCATGAGACCAGTACAATATACTTCATTGCATGAAAGAAGAACAGGAGCTGGGGGTGATTATATCTTATGATCTTAAGGTGGCCAAACAGGTAGAAAAGGTGAAGGCAAAAGCCAGAAGGATGTTTGGGTACACAGGGGGATGAATGGCCAGCTAAAAAAGGAGGTGATAGTGCCTTTATATAAGTTTCCAGTGAGACTTCATTTGGAGTATTGTGTACAATTCTGCTCCTTCAAAAGGATATAAACAGGATGGAGTCAGTCCAGAGGAAAGCAACCAAAATTGTTAGTGGGCTTTGTCATAAAGCATATGGGGACAACTTTAAAGACCTCAATTCCTATACTTTAGATAAAAGACAGGAGAGGAGCGATATGGGAGAGATATTTAAATGCCTCTGTGGTATCCCACAAGAGGCATCCCACCCAAGACCCACAAGAGGTAGATCTTTTTCAATTGACATGAATCCCTGGAATGAGGGGTCTTAGGATGAAAATAAAAGAAGGTAGACCAGTGCTTCCCAAACTTTTTTCTGGTGTGACCCCATTTAGGGTGAATTCAGAAGACAACCAATTAAAATGATCATGCAAAATAAATCTAATTTAAAAAGCATATATATAAATCTATGCTTTTTAAATTATCTGATGCACTCACAATGCTCAATATATCGGAGGCCGCGGGCCCACGTGCCCGACGGCCGTCAGTAACCGGGGGGGGGGCGGAGTGGCGTGGGTCCCCGGCGGCGGGGTGAGGCGCGTTCCCGAGGGGGAGTTTTTCTTTAAACTTATTGGCTCCCGTGGGCCCAGGCGGCTGCGGGAGCCAATGAGGTGGAGGGGCGCGAGGGAGAGCTGAAGGGAGCGAGCGGTCAGACGCCAGTCCTCCGGAGCCGAGAGAAAGGACGGGCGTACCCACCCTCCCTCCCTTTGGGGAGTTAGGGGCTGGGAAGACGGGGGGTTGCAGCTGGAGGGGGGGGCGGGATCCTGGAGGTGTCCGGGGTCCGGAGGCATGGCAATATGCAGGGCGGGGTGGGGGTACCCCCGACCCGGAGAAGCCCTCGGCTTTTGCTAGTAATATGGCGAAGCCGGAAGAGGGGGATGGAATTGCCAGGGAACGGTTCTCAGCGGAGGCAGGAAGGAACTTACTTTGCTACCCATATGGCTGGTGAGGGATTGTCCCGCTGCTGGAACCGTAAGTTAAACAGTTATGGTTGTAATGCTATGTTGTGCTTGTTTAATAAAGCTGCGACCAGTTAATTTGCCAATAAGCGATTCTGTGGTGGTTATTTGAAGGGTAAAAGCAGGGGGGGGGGGAATGTCGGGGTTGAAGGGACGAGGGCCACGTCCGCCTTACCTGGTTAACACAGGCTTGGAAGTTACTTGAACATTTGCAGTACATGTGTGTGGGAGCTGTTTGGCTGGGGAAGTATGTGTGCATATGCCTGACCTGAAGAAGGTGCAGCCTGCTAATGGGCTTCTTGGTTCCCTCCCACATTTCTGCCCTGGCCTGGGACCCAGCCATGTCTTAACACTGGCACTGGCAGAGGTACATTATAAAAGCTAACATATTCCAGTCACTAAATAGAAAATAAAATACTTTTCCTACCTTTGTTGTCTGATCATTTTATTTTTCTAATCATATTGTTTGCTGTTTCCAGGGTTTCCTGTCCTTTGGACATTTCTTCTCTTATCTTCACCTTCCTCTACACCATTCTCTAACATTGATCCCTTCTTTTCAGCTTTTTTCCATGTATTTTTCTGCTTTTAACATAGTAAATAGTAACATAGTAAATGACGGCAGATAAAGGCCAGTATGGTCCATCTAGTCTGCCCAGTAAGATGGCAAGAGTAGGTGCACCTGCCGCTCCATGCAGGTCACCCCTCCCCATGTCTTTGTTTAGGGGTGAACCCATCACTGTGTAGGACACCCCTGTTTGTTGAGAAATTAGATAGTTAAGTTTATTTTGATGTTATCCTGTTGCTGTAAAGGGATCCACTGTGTCTGTCCCATGCCATTTAGAATTCTGTCACTGTATTTGCCCTCACCACTTCCATCGGGAGGGCATTCCAAGCATCCACCACCCTTTCAGTGAAAAAGTATTTTTTATCCAGGTTTCATTTCTCTTTTTTACTATTTAGTCCTCAATCTCCCACTTTTTACTATATTTTCCTAAAGCTTTCCATCTCTTTCTCTGACAGAGACCTCCCTTTCTCCATCTCTCTCTCCTTTCCAAGTCACTTATTACTTAGTCTTTTACCTTCTCTGTCCTCTGTCCACATCCAGTGTTTCATCTGTCCCCCTCCTTATCCAACATCTATCTTCCCTATGTTCAATAACTCCTCTATGTCTCCTTATTCCCCACATGCCCAATATTTCTTCTCTGACTCTCAAGTTCCTCTCTCCCATGTCCAGCATTCCATATGTCTGCCTCCCTACTTCCCCCACCCCCATGTCTAATATCTCCTCTCTATCTCCCTAGTTCTTCTCTCCAATGTCTAGCATCTCCTCTGTCTGTTTTTCTGGTCCTCACCAAGGTCCAGCATCTCTTCTCTTTGTCAATAATCCTAGTCCCCCTCTTTCCAGTATCTCCTCACTGACTCCCCAGCCATTCCATGTCCAATATCTCCTCTCTGTCTCGCTAGACCCTCCCCCCATGTCCAGTATGATTATGGTTATGGTTATGGCTATGGTTATGTTTATTTGATTAACTGCCTTTCAATGAACAAAACAAGGTGGGATACGATGCAAATTATAAAACAACATTTCAATAAATTTAGGTCAAACAAATAAAAATACAGTAATAGAAAATACAAGCTATTATAAAATCAAACAAATATAAGAACATGGAATAAAAAGTAGGGAAAATGGCAAAGAAGATTAGGAGGCAGTAGAAGAGACAAAGACTGGCAATGTGTGTGAATCTTCTTTCATTTCATAAGGTCATCAAAAGCCTATTCAAAGTAAAAGGCTTTCAAGCTTTTCTTAAACTTTGTAAGGGATGTTTCCAGCCTAAGGTAATATGACAAGGCATTCCAGAGAGCTGGATCCTGACAGGAGAAAGCTGATAGGTATGTTGTTTTGAGTCGAACTGATGGGGGACTATGGACTACGGACTACAAAAAGGTTCTCATTCAATAAGCATAAGGTCCTGGAGGAAGCATATGGGATCAGCATATCAGAGAGATATTCTCGATGTCTATTTATTAGTGTTTTGAATACAGAAAGTAATAGGAAGCTAGGGCCCAATATTCCAAGGTATTTAAATAATGGTTAAATAAATAAATTTACATGGTTTACAAACATGTAAACCATGTAAATGCCCCTAAGCAGGATATTTAGTGGCACTAACATGATTAGTGCTGCTGAATATCCTCAAATAATGCCGCTATATGCCCCAATGCTAATCACTTAGGACTGGGCCGTGTCAGGAGTGTTCTGGGGTGGAACAGAGGCAGAGCTGGTCGCAAACTGGTCAGTGGTGATATTGAGCCACTGCCCAGTTTGCATTCTGCAGTGAAAGGCAGGCACAGGAAAACCTGGCCTAACTTTTACCGCATATTGCTAACTGGGCAGCAGCTCAATATCGCCACTGCCTGGTAATCGAAGGAGCGCGGACTCTCCGCTCCTCAAATTCCCCAAATTTAGTCCTTCCCTTTTCCCTCTCCCTTGGGTCCCTTACCCCCCCAACCCCAATTCCGAAGAGGTACAAAAACACAGCGACAAACTGGCATTTTGGTCAACAAACTGGTCGCAGCTTTATTAACTTTAATGCATGAATATAACATCACATAACAAAAACCCAGCGGACTAATCCCATCACCAGCCATATCACTAGCAAGGTGATAGCGCCTCCGCTTTTCTCAACTTTCCTTCCCTTAGCCCCCGGCTTCGCCATGTCATTAGCAAAAGCCCAGCCAGGGGGTTGTCCGGGTCGGGGGTACCAACCCCCGTCCCAAGCTTATCCTAAGCGTCCGGACCCCGGAAACCTCCGGGATCCCGCCTGCTCAAATCCCCCTCCAACTGCGACACCCCTCTCAATACACCCAACATAACCACTAAACCATATAGAGGGCGGGAGGGTGGGACAACGATCCTGGCTCCGCGCTGCTCGCCCAGGGGCCCGGACTCAACTGCCCTCTCGCTTCTCCTACCTTTCACTCATTAGCTACCCGTGTTCACATGGGACGGGAGCCAATGAGTTTGAAGGATGCCGGCTTATCCCCCCGGCAAACCCCCTCCCCCCTGCACCCTTTCGTCGCGCGCCGTGCCGCCCGATTACCAGCGGCCAGCCTGGACTCCGCCACGCGGCCTTTATTAATTGAAGGAGCGCGGACTCTCCGCTCCTCAAATTCCCCAAACTTAGTCCTTCCCTTTTCACTCTCCCTTGGGTCCCTTACCCCCCCCCCCCCAACCCCAATTCCGAAGAGGTACAAAAACACAGCGACAAACTGGTGTTTTGGTCAACAAACTGGTCGCAGCTTTATTAACTTTAATGCATGAATATAACATCACATAACAAAAACCCAGCGGACTAATCCCATCACCAGCCATATCACTAGCAAGGTGATAGCACCTCCGCTTTTCTCAACTTTCCCCCCCTTAGCCCCCGGCTTTGCCATGTCATTAGCAAAAGCCCAGCCAGGGGGTTGTCCGGGTCGGGGGTACCAACCCTCGTCCCAAGCTTATCCTAAGCATCCGGACCCCGGAAACCTCCGGGATCCCGCCACCCGAGCTGACGTTGAGCACGTCACTGTGCCGCCCCCCCCCCCCCCCAGAACAAAGCTGCGACCAGCGAGCATCATGCAAAACAATCCACTCTATTGCCTTCTGCCATTCATTCAATAATAAATCCAACCCCACCGGGGATAAATGTACCCCATCCCTTCCATTCAAACCTGCACAGCTGACCTCAACCCAGGAATGCATGATTTGGTATCCCCCATGCTCGCAAACCCAGCGGCCGATTTGTCGGTTTATCTTCATGAGGCCCCGCAACCAATGCCACTGGTCCCGACAATTCGGCCGTGGGATAATGTCCGACCACAATAATATGAGTCCCGGGAATAATTGCAAAACACATCCCAAGTCCTTCTGCACAGCTCTGATCAACTGCTTGCAAGTCCATGCTGATAAGTCGTTGCCACCCAAATGCAGTAAGATCAAGCTTGGTGTATCCCAAAGTCTTGTATGGTGCCGAAGCAAAGGGAGCAACTGCGTCCACCGCAGACCTCACTCACCCAGCCATGAGACGGTCACCACTGCCGGATCCAGGCCCAAATTCGCCCCCAAAGGATGCACAGCTGCACGCCGACCCGCCCAGAACACGAAAGAGTGGCCAATCAGCCAGCCGCTATGCGAATTCCACTCTTGGTATGCAAGGAAAACACATTATTAGTCACCCGCCCTCCTGGAACACCCCCATTAGAAACGGACATAACCACGAAAAGCCTTGGACCGCCATCTCCCTATGCGCTGCACCTCCTGACCCAACAAACCCGCCACAGCCGCACTAGTTGCAGCACCTATGCGGAAGGAATACGATGCAAAAAGAAGTGGCTATTCCCAGACCTGCCGCAGCACCATGCGTAATACCGCTGTGACCTGAAACCTAGTAACTTTTTTAGCGTCTGCATGGACAAACAACAAACCACCCACCTCAGGGCGGTGTTGTAGATATTCCCGTAGTGCTGCTACCTGACAGGTCGACCCAGAGACCATCTCTTGAAGTACCACCCACATACCATGCCCTAGCTGATCAGTCTTAGACCGAGCCAACAAGACGCGCAAGCACCCCTTATCGAACTGAACATGGCACAACAACAAACCTTCCACCCCTTCAGACCCTCCCGAAGATGCCACCAACTCCCCAACCTGAAAAGCCCCCAAAAATGCTAAACAGAATAAAGCCTTAAACAGTACCCCTTCGTAACTGGATGACACCATGTCAGGTAGAGCAGCGCACATCCGCACCAGTAAGTCATGCGTAATAGGCTGTCTACAGTCCCCTAGTTTGGGCTCCATTCTCTCCCAACCGTGCATCAATCTCCTGGTCAAGAAACTGGTCCCTTCAGGAGCCCAACCCACCGGCTTTGCGAAAAACATAAAACCAGCCAGATGCGACTTCACCGCTGTCTTGGATAGCCCAATCAATTTTGCGGCCACCACATACTGAGTCAGCATCCAATCAGAAACAGCTTCCAGCCTCCATCCGTTCGCCTCACAGAACTCTTCAATCTTGCCACAGCCACGATTATAAGCCACCTACGTTGTGTGGGCTGCTGAGTTCCGCAGCAAACTCACCATCCCGCCAGGCCAACCTGCCACAATCGCTCTGGGACCTGGCACCCGGCTGCCGCCGCTCCTGGTGCCAACTTGCAAAAACGCTCCCACTGTAAACGAGAAAGAGCGTCAGTCAACACATTGCAGCATCCCGGAATATGTCTTGCTTTGATCACGACATTCAAACGTAAGCATGACAATACAACCTCACGCATGAGTTCCGCCACCTGCCCGCACCTGGGGGTAAAATGATTAATGACACTAACTACCGCGGCATTATCGCACCACCACAATATCCGCCTATTACTCAAGTGGTCAGGCCACAATTCCAAGGCAACCAAAATCGGAAATAGCTCCAAAAATGCCACATTCTTCACTAAATTCGCATCCCGCCACTCCTGTGGCCATCTCTCGGCACATCAGGCCCCAGCAAAATAAATGCCCAGCCCTATTCCCCCTGCCGCATCCGTGAACAACTGCAAATCATCAGAGGAAATCTCTTCCCCGATCATGACCGAAGTCCCATTAAAATCTTTCAAAAATAGATCCCAGATCCTTAAGTCAGCCCTCATCACTCCTGACACCCGGATTCGATGATGTGGTTGCAGTACCCCCGCGGTAGCCCTTGCCAAACGTCGTAAAAACACCCTATCCATCGGGATGACCCTGCACGCAAAATTTAATGCCCCCAGCAAGGCCTGAATCTCCTTCAAGGTCAACTTACTAGATGCCCTTGCATTAGCTACCAACATCCACAATCGGACCACCATATCCCGCGGAAGTCGAACCATCATTTCTGTGGAATCCAACTCTACCCCTAAGAATGTCAACTGCCTCGTGGGACCCTCCATCTTCCCTTCCACCAGCAGCACACCCAACTCAGCTGACAAGGCCATAAAACCATTGACCAGTGATTGGCAATCCCCGGACTGATCGCTCCCCACGAACAAGAAATCGTCCAAATAGTGAACTACATTAGCACAACCAACCTCCTTCACTAATGCCCAGTGCAAAAAGGTGCTAAACTTTTCAAAATATGCACATGACAACGAACAACCCATCGGCATGCACTTATCAAAATAAAATTGGTCCTTAAACCTAAAACCCAACAATGGGAAACTATCCGGATGCACCGGCAGTAGTCTAAATGCCGACTCTATGTCAAACTTCGCCATCCACGCCCCGCACCCCGCACGCCTCACCAATTCTACTGCCCGATCAAAGGACGCATAACGCACCGCACACTTATCCCGTGGTATTTGATCATTAACCGACTCTCCTAGGGGGAAGGACAGGTTATGAATTAGTCTAAACTTTCCCGCTTCTTTCTTTGGAATAATCCCCAAAGGAGAAACCACTAAATTAGGGAACGGCTTCTCAGGGAAGGGGCCTGCTACGCACCCAAGCTCCAACTCTGAGAGAAACTTTTGCTCCACAATTGTCGCTAACCGTCGTACTGACGGGGCATTGCATGACAACCTGCCACTCACCTTCTCAACCACAGGAACGACAAAACTCTCCTGAAACCCTTTATCTAAAATAACCCCGTCACCCCTCTTCGGATAACCAGCCAACCTAGACCGCAACTCCGGTACCCTAATTGGGGTAGGGGCCAAACTGCGTAACTCCCTACCTCAGCACCTGCCCTCCCGGGGGAGTGGGGACCTTCTTGCCGCACTTTGCAGCTGAATGTCCCCCCCCTGCAACTTGAGCATGCGTGATGAAATTTGCAGTCGGGAAAGGGACACGAGGCTTTATTAAATCTCCAGCACACATCCCCCAAACCCCCTGCCAGTCCTTTCTTTTGCAACCCAGCTCCAGTATTCCAAAAGAAACGACCCCCACCCCCTTGAGCAGCGCCCCCTAATCTCCCGCCACCTGGTCCCCCCGCCCCCACCTTCGCCGACATCTGTGTAAGCCATAAGTTAATGTCCTGGGATCCCCAGGACAGAAATAGATTCTCCTCCATCTTATCTCTAAACCGCTCATCGTAGTTCAACCACGACCAGCCCTCATGCGTTTGCGCCGCCTCTAAAATAGCATCCGCGTAGGCCAGCAGCATACCGTATTGCTCAGGATGATAGTGTCCGCACATGCTCACCAAACGCAAAAAAGATCACGTCCAATTCACAACATTTCGGGAGACCTTCTTCACTCTACCCACCTTTTCATCCTCCCTCCTCTTCCTCTTACTATCTCCCGAAGTCTCCTCCCCTCCAACAATCGGAAAATGTCAATATACCGACGCTTCCGAATCTTCTGACGTAATTTTTTGGGGACCCCCTCCCACAATTCCACGTACGCCACCAAAGAAGGGGCTCCCCCCACCCGCTGATCCATCACCCCGCCACCGCCAACTACCACCGGCCCCGTGTCACCTGCACTCGAAGAGGAGGACGATGACTAGCTGGAAGAGGACGAGGAAGAATCTGACCCACGTCGCCGTTTTCCTCCCCGCCTATGCTTCCAACGCCTCTTTCCTTTGTTTTTCGATGACTCCTCTCCCTCCCCAGATGCGACCTCTCTCACAGTGCGGGACTCACCTGGGTCCGCATGCCCTGCGACACCCCCAACTGCCCCAGCCGCCGCAATGCTGCTCTCCTCCGAAATCTGCTGCTTCTCAGAAGGACGCGAGCTTGCTCCATCTCCTCCCTGCTCTGGATAAGCCTCAGGTTGACCCTCTTCCCTGTAGCCCGCTCTTCCCAGCACTGCAGAGCTTGAGCCCCGCACAGGCATCTGTGGAGACAAAGAAGGAAAAACAGGGGGAGGAACCAGCACAGGCCAAGCTGGCCGCCAAGCCCCAAGCCACTCAGCGCCTGATGATCCCTGCCCCCCCCCTTGCCCAATGATCCAAAGCACTGAATCTCCCTGCAGGCCATGCCCCTCCCTGCTCCCCGCATCCAGCATATGGCATGTGTGGACCTACCCCAACACTGCTGTCATACACATTACCTGGGAGACCCCTATTCTCCCTTCCCCCAGGGCCCGTAGGAACCCCATCGCCCCGAGCTACCCTCCACTCTCTGAGACCAGCTTCAGCACCCCTCCAACCGCCCCTCTGTGCACTCAAATCCGCTCCCCTCTGTCCCCCCCCTCTTCCTTGACTGCGAGCAGGACCCCCTTGCAGATCCACCCAAACTTTCCTCCTCAATTGCTGTCGCAAAACCCCCCCTGGCCCTAGGCAAGGAAGGAACTCCTCCGTGACCAGGCCACACCCCCCATGCACCTCTGACACTCCTTCCTGCCCTCACACCTCTCACCCGCACCCCAAGACCCCTCACCTCCTGTCCCCCCTGGTCATGCCATCCCCCTCCCCTACACCCATAGACCCCCTTCCCTATTGCCTCGCCTGCCTCCCAGATAAGCCCCTAGCCCTTCCCGGCACTTTGCCCTGCTGCTTCCTGTGAGCCGGCATGGAAGAAGCCGCCCTCCGCCCGCCTAAAAACACAAATGCAAAGCACCTCTTGCCTGCTTTCTTTGCCGCCCTACACATGCAGACCACGCGCTGAGCTCCGACGCCAACAGGACCCCTCCGTGCTGCTCTGTGTGATCCTCCGCAGCGCTAAAGAGGCCCACCGACACCGAACCCGGCTCACCGCCGACACCGCTCACGGCTCACTGCTGCCAACGATCCTGGCTCCCCGCAGGCAACGATCCTGGCTCCTCGCCGAATCCTCATGCCGACAACGATCCTGGCTCCTGGGCTGCTCGCCCAGGGCCCTGGACTCAACTGCCCTCTCGCTTCTCCTACCTTTCACTCATTGGCTCCCCGTGTTCACGTGGGATGAGAGCCAATGAGTTTGAAGGACTCATCCCCCCGGCAGCCCCCCCGCACCCTTTCGTCATGCGCCGCGCCGCCCGATTACCAGCGGCCGGCCTGGACTCCGCCACTTGGCCTTTATTTAGTAATCGGGCTCTTCTGCAGCCACGGATATTCAGTACCGGGGGCCATATATGACTCCAGCATTGAATATCCACATTTAATGTTCAGTGTTCCTGTTGCTGTAATTTTGCAAGCCGCCGGCACTGAATCGAAAGGCATAAAATGGAGAAAACGAATCATCTCTACCATGGGTTGTTACTGCCAGTAATTATTATATCAGTGTTTTAATTTTATTAAAATTGAAACCTAAACATTACCATGAGATGTTATCAACACCATCATAAAGGATTACTAAAGAAAGACACCAGACATTGCCATAAAAGAACTCTCTTTAAGAGGGAAACCACATACCTACAAAATCAACGTTGTTTATTTTTGTCAATTCATAGAGCTTATAAAGCTCATGGGCACTTGCTATTCCATTATGAAAGATAGTAAATAATAATATTGTTGCTACTTAAAGAGCTTTTAAACTAGATATTAGGGGAAAGCCGACAGTCGCCCAAGAGCGGATGGTTCGGAAGAATGTATCCTTGAAGGATACTACCAAAAGCAGAGAGGTTCCACAAAAGAGTAAAGTAGCCCAAATGCCCTCAAGTATGGAGCAGACAGAGCTTAAAGATCCCAATTTACCCATGTCTAACAATAGCCAAATTAACATGAATAAAATACATTCTCTAAAATGCTTGTATGCAAATGCTAGAAGTCTAAAGAATAAGATGGGAGAGTTAGAATATATAGCACTAAATGAAAGGTTCGATATGATTGGAATATCAGAGACATGGTGGAAGGAGGACAACCAGTGGGACACTGTGATACCTGGGTACAAACTATATCGTAATGATAGAGCTGATCAAATTGGTGGAGGGGTTGCACTCTATATTAGAGAGGGCATTGACTCAGAAAGGATTAAAGTTTTGCAGGAAACAAAATCTGCTGTAGAATCTATATGGATTGAAATTCCATATAAAAGGGGGAAGGCAATGGCAGTGGGGATGTACTATCGAGCACCTGGCCAGAATGACCAAATGGATGATGAAATGCTCAAAGAAATCAAGGAAGCTAACAAAAGTTACAGCGCAGTAGTAATAATGGGTGATTTCAATTACCCCGGTATCGACTGGGTCAGTGTCACGGCAGGACATGCTAGGGAGATAAAGTTCCTAGATGAAATAAATGACTGCTTCTTGGAGCTGCTGGTTCATGAACCGACCAGAGGGGAAGCCATATTAGACCTAGTCCTTAGTGGAACACCAGATCTAGTGCAAGAGATAAGGGTGTTGGGGCCACTTGGCAATAGTGATCATAGCATGATCGCCTTTGATTTAATTAGTGGAGGAGGGATAGTAAGGAAATCCACAGTACTACCTTTTAACATTCGAAAGGGAAACTATGATAAAATGAGGAAAACAGTTAAGAAAAAACTAAAAGGAGCAGTTGCAAAGATTAAAGATGTACATCAAGCTTGGGTGTTGTTGAAAAATACTATCTTGGAAGCCCAGACCAGCTGTATTCCATGCTTTAAGAAAGTGGAAGGAAGTCCAAAAAACTGCCAGCATGGTTTAAAGGTGAGGTCAGAGAGGCTGTTGTTGCCAAAAAAGCATCTTTCAGGAAATGGAAAAAAGAGCCAAACGATGAAACCTGGAAACAGCACAAGCACTGGCAAGTCAAATGCAAGACATTGATAAGGTAGGCAAAGAGAGAATTTGAGAAGAAGCTTGCTGCGGAAGCAAAAACACGAAATAAAGACCTTTTCAAGTACATTCGTAGCAAAAAACCTATGAGAGAGTCAGTTGGTCCATTAGAAGATAAAGGGGTTAAAGGAGCACTAAGAGGCGACAAGGCGATAGCGGAGAGACTGAATGAATTCTTTGCTTCGGTCTTTACTGAGGAAGATGTAGGGATGTTACCCATGACTGAAGTGGTATTTAAAGGTGCAGAAGAATTGAAGGAAATATCGATACATCAGGAAGATGTCTTACAACTATTAGATAAACTGAAGAGTAGCAAATCACCTGGGCCGGATGGTATACATCCAAGGGTGTTGAAAGAACTGAAATATGAGATTGCAGACCTGCTATCAGTAATCTGTGAACTATCATTAAAATCATCTCAATACCTGAAGATTGGAGGATCGCCAATGTAACATCAATTTTTAAAAAGGGTTCCAGGGGTGATCTGGGAAACTACAGACCAGTGAGCCTGACGTCAGTACCAGGAAAAATGGTAGAAACCATCATAAAGAATAAAATTACTCAGCATGTAGATAGTCACAACCTAATGGGAGACAGTCAACAAGGCTTTAGACAAGAAAGATCTTGTCTTACTAATCTGTTATGTTTTTTTGAAGGAGTGAATAAACAGGTGGACAAAGGTGAGTCGGTTGATATTGTGTATCTGGACTTTCAGAAAGCCTTTGACAAGGTCCCTCATCAGAGACTTTTGGCAAAACTAAAGAGTCATGGGATAGGAGGCAGTGTACTATTGTGGATCAGGAACTGGTTAAAAGATAGAAAGCAGAGGGTAGGGCTATATGGCCAATTTTCCCAATGGAGAAAGGTGAATAGTGGTGTACCCTAGGGATCTGTGCTGGGTCCGCTTCTTTTTGACATATTCATAAATGACCTGGAAAGTGGAATAACGAGTGAGGTGATCAAATTTGCAGATGACACAAAACTATTTAAAGTTGTTAAAACCCAAGAGGATTGTGAAAAATTGCAAGAGGATCTTGATAAATTGGAAGACTGGGTATCAAAATGGCAGATGAAATTTAATGTGGACAAGTGCAAGGTTATGCACCTAGGGAAGAACAACCCAAACTATGGTTACACGATGCAAGGTTCCACATTAGGAACCACCACCCAGGAAAAAGATTTAGGCGTCATTGTGGATACCATGTTAAAACCCTCGGTCCAGTGTGCAGCGGCGGCCAAGAGAGCAAATAGAATGCTAGGTATGATAAGGAAAGGAATGGAAAATAAAACAAAAGATATTATAATGCCTTTATTTCGTTCCATGGTGAGACCGCACCTTGAATATTGTGTGCAATTCTGGTCGCCGTATCTTAAAAAGGATATAGCGATTTTAGAAAAGGTTCAGAGAAGAGCCACCAAAATGAAGAAAGGCTAAAAAAGTTAGGGCTCTTTAACCTGGAAAAGAGACGGCTGAGGGGAGATATGATAGAAGCCTATAAATTAATGAACGGAGTGGAACGGGTAAACGTAGATCGATTGTTTATGTTATCAGAATATAGAAAGACTAGGGGACATGCAATGAAGCTACGGGGTAAACTATTTAAGACTAATAAAAGAAAATATTTTATTACTCAACATGTAATCAAACTCTGGAATTTGTTACCGGAGGATGTAGTAAAGGCTGTTAGTGTAGCTGGGTTTAAAAAAGGTTTGGACAAGTTCCTGGAGGAAAGGTCCATAAACCATTATTAAGAAGTGACCGAAGATATCAATGCTTGACCCAGTACAAGCATTGTGGAACTTGTGTCTCTTGGGGAATCTGCTAGGTACAAATGACCTAGATTGGCCACTGTTGGAAACAGAATACTGGGCTTGATGGATCTTGGTCTGACCCAGTATGGCATATCTTATGTTCTTATGTTCTTATGTAACTAAATAGCTTACTATAAACACAGCAACTGTATCTCACAAAATGTATTGTTATAATGCCAAACATTTGTAATGGAAAATGCTCGTGGAAGCAACTTATCAAGACCATAGCAATCAAATATTGTACGACTGATATGATCGATTGTTACATTATTGATATAATGTCAAAAAATTCTAGATGAGTAAAGCTAAAGAGCGTTAAAAAGTTTCCACCATCAAGATGTGCCTTTCAAAAAAAATAGCGGTATTGAAGTCAGTGGAAAATGTTTTGCCAATATCGCTAAATAAGGAACACATTTGCCCAAGAAGGGAAAGGGCGCGGGCAGGGTCCCGGCGACCGGATTTAACCGGGTGATCGGCCCGGCGCGGAACCCTGCATGCTACAGTAGGAAGGAGCCTGGGGGGTGAGAGTAGTGGAGGCGAGGACGCTGTGCGTCCTTTGAAATGATTGGCTCCGCGTGCGATCGTGCGCGCGCGAGCCAATCAGCGGGCAAGTCAGGACATGTGCTCAGCTTGCGGCAGTTGGAGCTGAGCACATGTGAGCGAGCTGGGTGCACGGTGGGAGGCTTCGCGGCTGCTAACGGTGCGAGATCGGGGGGTTCTTCGGAGCGCGGCGGCAGAGTCTGAGAGCTGGGTCAGCGGCTGTGCTAGCGGCGGTGACGGATCCGAGAGTCGAATAAAGCTGGTGGTGACAGGATCGGCGAATGCAGGCGAGTGGGGGTGCTGGGAGGGTCAAAATCAAAACAAAAGAAAAAGAAGTAAAACAGAACAAAACAGAACAAAACAAAATTAAGTCAGTGGGTAGTGGAGGCCGGAAAGGGAGCTGGGCAGGTCAGGAAATATACCAAAGAAAAACTAATATTAATAATAATAATGGAAGATAGGAGGACATAGAGAAGGCATATAAAGATTGGAAGGGCAGGAGCGGGGCATCTGGTGGAGATTGAGTCATGGCACCCAAGAGGCCTCAGTCGAGCAGAGGGTGTGGGCGCAGGGGAGTGGACAGGAGCAGAGGGGATAAAAGGAGTCATGGGACGGACCGAGGATGAGCGGGGGGTTCGCGGAGTACAGGAGGGCCCCCTTGGGTCCAACAGAGTGGAGGTGAGGCACGGCCTACGGCTCGGGGATGGCATGCTGTACCAAGGGGGGCCAGGAGAGGTTCTGGAGCTAGGGGCGAGGATCCCTGCCTCAGGAGGGGAGAGGAGTGGTTGGGGACATGGCAGCAGGCAGAGTGAGTGGGAGTCAAGATGGGAGCTCCATTGGGGCAACTACTGAGCCGGGTAGGGGGGTGATGGGGGAGCCTGGTTGGGGGATGGGGGCCAGTACCAATCTCTGGTGGGGGTCACGATTTACAGAGGTATGTCCCCTGCGGTAGGGAGGTGGGGCGGCTGTACCCAGAGGGTATGGGTTAGCTGGGTATCAGACCCCAGCCGAGCTATGGGCGAGTGGGGGGCACGGTTCCTCGAGGACAGCCTGGGTGGGAGCCTGGCAACCGGCATGGGCCCCTGGGTCTCCTGCTCCTGGTTTTCCCTTTTTCTCTTTGCAGGTACCCTGGATGGCGTCACCGGGATTCATGCCGGGATCAGCGGAGCAGTTGCGAATGACTTCAAGTGACACGATGCCCAGTGCGGTGCAAGAGGATCAGGCGGCTAATCGGGAAGACAGCGCATGGCAGCAGAATGAGCAGCTACATCAGGGCCAGCCAAGCCAGTCCACGCAGAGCACAGCTGGTGGAGCGGAGACAGGTGAGTCAAGGGTGGAGGGGGGGCAGGAATGGATGGGGTGGTACACAGGGTGAACGTTCGGGTAAGGCGAGTAAGAATAAAAAACACGTCTGTTGGCGACGCCATAGTTCGGAATCCTCTTCCTCATCGTCGTCGGACTCTTCTGGCGAGTCGTCGAGCAGGCAGGATGCAACGTTAGGTGTTCAGGGGCAAGACAGGGGTGCAGGGGTATCCGGGGGTGGCAATTCTGCATCGGCTATGTTGTCGGAGTTATGGGAAGGTGTCCCAAGGAAGATGCGATGCAGAATCCGTAAAAGGAAATATATAGATATTTTCCATTTTCTCGAGGGGCGGAGGAGGTCGGGAGAGAGCCGGAAGAAGCGGAAAGAGGATGAAAAGGCTGTTCGGATCAAAAAAGTCTTGCGGTCTGTGGTAAATTGGGCGAGGGCTTTTTTACGATTGGCAAGTGTTTGGGGTCATCATCGCCCGGACCAGTATGGTACATTGTTGGCCTACGCGGATTCTATTCTTGAAGCCTTGCAAATCCATGAGGGTAGGGCGTGGCTTAACTATGATGAAACGTTTTGCGACAAGATGGAGGGGAATAAGGGATTAACGTGGGGTGTGAAGGACATCAACCTGTGGCTGACACAGATGTCGGACAGAACGGGGGCTGGCATTGCGCTCGGGGGAAGGGGTGGGTTTGGGGCCACCGCTGGGGCGAATAGTTCCTTTCGTAACGGAGGCCCCATCTTGCAGACTAAGCCCGCTGGAATCGGAAGCGGGGACGTGTGCTGGCGTTATAATAAGTCTGTGTGCCCTTTCCCGGACTGTAAGTTTCGGCATGTGTGCTCGAACTGCGGTGGGATGCATGCGGCAGCAAAATGTGTTAAGAAAGGGACGGGGGCTTCTCCCAGTGCAGCAGCCAAGTAGTGAGAAGGGATTAGGTTTGGCCCCCTCCCTGATACGGGTGGAAGTGTTGAAGGAGTGGCTTAGGCTATACCCAAGAGGGATTGATAGGGCGATATTGCAGTTTGATTTTCAGTTTGGTTTTGTTATCCCGGTTAAAGGTGTAATTGTAGGGGCTTTGGCGCGGAACTCTGCGACAGTGCGGAGATGGGCGACAATAGCACGGGAAAAGTTGGCGGGGGAGTTGAGTTTAGGTAGAATAGCGGGCCCTTTTCAGCAGCCGCCTTTTCCGCACTTTGTTTTATCTCCGTTGGGGATTATACCCAAGAAAGAACCAGGTAAATTTTGTTTAATTCACAATCTGTCTAGTCCAGTCGGGGCGTCGGTGAACGATAGCATACCGCGCGATTGGTGTACTGTCAAGTATGCCTCCTTTGATGCGGCTTTGGAGTTACTTAAGAAGGCCGGTCGGGGGGCTTGGATGGCGAAGGTGGATATTGAGTCTGCATTTCGTTTGCTACCAGTTCATCCTTCGTCGTTTCATTTGCTCGGCTTCCAATTCAACGGCAGGTACTATTTCGATAAGTGCATGCCCATGGGTTGTGCAGTGGCGTGTGCATATTTCAAGAAGTTTAGTTCATTCTTGCATTGGGTGGTGGTTCAGAGGGTAGGCGGCCGGAGATGGTGCATTATTTGAACGATTTTCTGTTCATTGGAACAGCACGGTCGAATGGCTGCAGTGAGCTTCTGGCGGGGTTTATGGAAATGGCGAAGGAGGTAGGGGTCCCGTTGGCGGATAACAAGACGGTGGGCCTGGTGACCAGTATTACTTTTCTCGGGATCGAGTTGGATTCGGAGAAAATGATAGCGCGTCTCCCGGAGGAGAAGGTGATGAAGTTACGGGTTTTGGTGGCCAATGCCATGGCCTCGCCGATGCTGACGTTGAGGGAAATGCAGGTGTTGTTAGGGTCACTGAACTTTGCATGTAAGGTGCTCCCGATGGGGCGGGTATTTCTTTGGCGATTGGCGTCGGCGATGGCGGGGGGGTGCAAGCCGCACCACCGCATCCGAGTTACTAGGGCGATGCGTGAGGATTTGAGGGTGTGGGATAGGTTTTTGCAAGGTTTTGATGGCATTTCTGTTTGGATGGAGTCGGAGAGGTCCAGCGAGGATTTGCAGCTGTATTCGGATGCAGCAGGGGGGGTAGGTTTGGGAATTTACTTCGTGGGAGCCTGGTGTGCAGACAGATGGCCTCCGGAGTGGGAGGCGGCTGGATTGTTGCGTAATATTACCTTTTTGGAGCTGTTTCCTATGTTAGTAGCACTGGAAGTGTGGCCAGATCGGTTCAGGAATCGTAGGGTCTGGTGGTGGTGCGATAACGAGGCGGTAGTGTGCGTAGTGAATAATTATTCTCCACGTTGCCTCCAAGTAGCATCGCTAATGCAAACTCTAGTTTTTACATGTCTGCGTTTGAATGTCAGATTGAGGGCGCGACATATACCGGGTCATACTAACGGAATCGCTGATGCTCTTTCTCGTCTGCAGATGGAGCGGTTTCGGAGATTTGCACCGGAGGCGGACAGGGTCGGGTGTATGGTCCCGTGGAAATTGTGGACCTTTGGCCTGCAGAGATGAGAAGCCTCCTGAGGAGTTTGGTGGCAGAGCGGACATGGGAGGCTTATCGGCAAGGTGGGATGAGGGTGTCTCAGTTTTTGTGGGCCCGGTGCTGGAAAGGAGGGGCAGTTGCGGATCACCTCCTGGGGCAATATATAGTCAGTGCGAAGGAACGCGGGGCTACGAAATCGACAGTGCGTAGCCAGTTGGCGGGTTTCGCATTTTTTGCAAGAGCGGTGGGTTGGGGCTACCCGGAGGGAGGGTTCCTAGCTAGACGGTTATTACAGGGATGGGAACGTTCGCGTCCCACCTCTCCGGTACGACTACCCGGTTAGGGAAAGGGCGCGGGCAGGGTCCCGGTGACCGGATTTAACCGGGTGATCGGCCCGGCGCGGGACCCTGCACGCTACAGTAGGAAGGAGCCGGGGGAGTGAGAGTAGTGGCAGCGAGGACGCTGTGCGTCCTTTGAAATGATTGGCTCCGCGTGCGATCGCGCACGCGCGAGCCAATCAGTGACCAAGTCAGGACATGTGCTCAGCTTGTGGCAGTTGGAGCTGAGCACATGTGAGCGAGCTGTGTGCACGGCGGCCCACCCACCCACCCTTAGGGGAGATGGGGAAGGTCGGAGAAGTAGGGTTGTTGCAGCTTGGTGAGGGGGGGGGCGCGGCGGGATCCCGGAGGTGTCCGGGGTCCAGAGACTTAGGCCAATTGTGGTGTGGGCGGGGTGCCCACAGCCCGGACAACCCCGGGTAGACTTTTGCTAGTAATATGGCGAAGTCGGACAGGGGCTTTAGGAATTGGGCTGGTGGACGTGAATGCGGCCGGTGCGGAGGCGAGGTCACTTTGCTAATAGCATGGCTGGTGACCCATCGCTCCGTATGGGGGGGGGGGTGTGGTTGTTGTTGATCATGTTGTTTTTTGCATGTTATTGATGTTAACTTGGTAAATAAAGCTGCGACCAGTTTGTTACCCAAGAACAGTTGTCTTTGCATTTATGAAAAGGGGGGGGGGGAGGTTGTAGGCTGGAGGGAGCGCCGGGTACGACGTACGACTACCCGGTTAACCCTATCGAGGTTAATGTGATGCATAATGTTGTCCATATATATTCATTTAAACACCATACATTGCGTAAACAAATTTTTCAAAACTTGAAACAGTTTGAATGAACATACGTAACACAAAAAGTTCTAGATGAGTAAAGCTAAAGAGCGTTAGATAGTTCCCACTGTCAATATGTGCCTTTCAAAAAAATAGCAGTATTGAAGTCTGTGGAAATTTTTGCCAATATCGCTGAATAAGGAACATATTTGCCCAAGGAACCCTATCGAGGTTAATGTAATGCATAATGTTGTCCATACCTATTCATTTAAACACCAAACATTGCGTGAACGAATTTTTCAAAACTTGAAACAGTTTGAATGAACATAAGTAACACAATGTCTTGTGCCATCTAGGAGAACTGCATAGTTCTAAACTTGATTGTGTAACACAAGCATTCAAGAATTGGTAGAAAGAAACACCTTACCGTCTATCACAGTATTCAATATTCACTGCTGTAGAAAAAAGATGCTCTGCCAGCAACTGCTGGAAATTATTGGCATTTTCCCGCTGTGGTGGGGTGAGATGTTAAAAATACATGACCACAATGAATAGATTTTGGCTTACTACAACCACAGTAATTATTTTTCATCAGGTATATTATTGTAACTAATATAACAGCCTTATGGTATAAAACTATCCATAAGAATGAAACCACATGTGACAGATTGTCTTGTGCTATCTAAGAAAACTATAAAATTCTAAACTTGATTATGCAACACAAGCATTCAAGAATGGTAGAAAAAATGCCTTACCGTCTATCGCAGCATTTAATGTTCACTGCAGTAGAGAAAGTTGCTCTGCCGCAACTGTTAGAAATATTCACATTTTCCCACCGTGTCGGGGTGAAAGGTTAAGAATACGTGATCGCAATAATAGTAAAACCAAACCATAAGAAACAAAGGAATGTTTTAAAACAATACTCAGATTCATAATGTGAGCATGAAATGTAAGATAGGAAGATTCTACAAAAAATCATAATGATAAATAATTATACACAAAAGAAAAAGAACAAAATACTGACCAGGAGGGGGGGGAGAAGGGGGGGAATGGAGGGAGAAGGGATGGAGGGAGGGGAGAAAAGGGAAGGGGGAAGGGAGGGGAGAGGAGAGGGAGGGGGAAGGGAAAGGGGAAGAAAAAGAAAAAAAGAAAAAAGAAAGAAAGAAAGAAAGAGGGGGAAAAGGGGGAGGGAGGGGAGGGGAGGAGGAAGGGAGGGGGAAGGAGGGAAGGGGGAGGGGGAAAGAAGGGAGGGGGAAGGGGGAAGAGGGAAGGGAAGGAGGGGAGGAGGGAAGGGAAAGAAAGAAAGAGGAGAAAGGAAGAAAGAAGAAATGGAGGGGGAAGGGGAGGGAAGGGGGAAGGGGGAATGGGGAAGGGGAGGGGAGTGGAGGGGGAAGGAAGGGAGAGAGGAGGGTGGGGAAGGGAAAAAGGGGAGAGGGGTAGAGGGGGAAGGGGGAAGGGGAGGGAAGGGAGGGAAGGAAGGGGGGAAGGGGAGGGGAGGGAGGGGGAAGGGGAAGGAGGGAAGAAAGGAGGGGAAGGGGGAATATTCGCCAGTCTCTTTTGTACCTGCTTGTCTGGGTTTGGTAGAAAGTCATACCAAGAATATATGCTGGTGGGCCATCAGTGCCCATCACCTGGCTTGGCTACAGTCCTCGGACAATGGGTTCAGGACAAGTTGGCCAATACCCCATGCCAAGGAGATACCTCTTCAGCAAACCCATGGAAGAGAAGGCCGGAAAGTTGGAGTGTGAACAACTCACCATGAACAGGCTCTCTTGGAAGAACTCTGACCCTTCCAGACAGAAGACTTCAGGGAAAAATTCCTTCTTCACCAAGAAGAAGAAAACTGATGGTACCTACACCTCATACCATTTTTACCAGGCACTCCAACAGGGACAGCAGTCAAAAGGCCAGGGTCAGGGCCAGCAGTGCAAGCTGAAATCCTAGAAGGCCCAACCAGCACCAGAGCCACAGTCTGGGAGTGGGGTTTTACTCCTACCTATGGAACATAGCCTTGTTTCCCATTCTGGACTCCGTTCTGTCCCAGGTCAGGGGAAGACTGCTCTACTTTGCTCACAGGTGTCCCAGCATCACAACAGATTCCTGGGAATTTCAAGTGGTCCAGGACAGGTACCTGCTGTGCTTTGATAAGCTTCCCCCCTCCTTCTTTCCAGGAGAGTACCCCCTCAAGCCTCTCCATCATCGGGTTCAGACCCATCCTAGATCTTTGGGACCTCAATTGGTTCCTGGTGGTTCAAGATGGTATCTCTGAGAAGGTTGTTGTTGTTGTCGGAGTAGACTCATGGCGACCCTCTGGATAGCTATCCTAAATTGTGTTCGGTCTTCAGTCAGGCAGCTCATTGTTGACAGACTGGTACCCGTAGCTGCTGTTATTGTATTGATTCATCTCATTGCTGGCCTTCCTCTTTTGCGTTGACCTTCTATCTTGCCAAGCATGATGTCTTTCTCTAATGATCTCTCTCTTCGCATGATGTGTCCAAAGTATGAAAGTCGAAGTCTTGTCATCTGAGCTTCTAAAGAAAGCTTAGCTTTGATCTCCTCTAGTACCGACTGGTTTGTTCTTTGGGCAGTCCATGGTATACACAGTATTCGCCGCCAGCACCATAATTCAAAGGCATCAATTTTCTTCCTGTCTGTCTTTTTCACTGTCCAGCTTTCACATCCATATGATGTTATTGAAAATACCATGGCTTGAACAAGTCAAATCTTTGTATGGAGAGAGACATCTCTACTCTTGAGAATCTTATCTAGGTCTTTCATAGCCATTCTGCCAAGAGCAATGCGTCGTTTGATTTATTGACTGCTTGTTGCTTCTTTATTGATAATTGATCCAAGTAGGTTAAAGTTGTTCACAATTTCAATTTCTTCTCCTTCAATGATGAACCTGTTGATTATGCCAGTTGTCATGATCTTTGTCTTCTTTACATTAAGGTGCAGGCCCATTTTGAGACTATGTTATTTGATTGTGAGAAGCAAATGTTTCAGATCATCTTCACTTTCAGCCAGTAATGTAGTATCATCAGCATAGCGAAGGTTGTTGATGAGTCTTCCACCAATCTTCACACCTCTGTTGTCTTCATACAATCCTGCTTCTCTGATGATTTGTTCTGTATATAAATTAAACAGGTAGGGGGAAAGTATGCAGCCTTGTCTTACACCTTTGCTTATTTTAAACCATTCTGTTTCTCCTTGTGCCGTTCGAACTGTTGCTTCTTAATCAATGTACAGATTGCGCAAGAGAACGATCAGGTGTTCTGGTATACCCATGCTTCTTAATGTGGCCCAGAGTTTCTCATGGTTTACACAGTCAAAAGCCTTTTTATAGTTGATAAAGTACAAATAGATATCCTTTTGGTATTCTTTAGTCTTTTCAAGGATCCATCTCACATCCGCAATGATGTCTCTCGTTCCTCGCCCTTTCCTAAACCCTGCTTGCACTTCAGGTAGTTCTTGTTCCAGGTATGGTTGTAGTCTCTTTTGAATAATCTTCAGTAGAATCTTGCTAGCATGTGAGATCAGAGCGATTGTTCGATAATTTCCACAGTCAGTTGGATCACCTTTCTTTAGTATTGGTATAAACACAGATCTTTTCCAGTCAGTTGGTCATGATGTTGTCTTCCATATTTCTTGGCAGAGCCTTGTAAGTATGGTAACAGCTGCATCAGATTGCTGCAATACCTCTATAGGAATGCTATCAATGCCTGGTGCTTTGTTCTTTGATAAGGCTTTCAATGCTGCTTCAACTTCTTCTTTCATCACCAATGGTTCCCAATCATAAGGTACAGGTTGAAACGGCTGTTGGTCCACTTGATCTTTATCATATAAAAATTCTGTATATTCCTTCCACCTTTTCTTGATCTTCTCAGCAACATTCAACATAGAACCTTCAGCATCTTGTAACATTCCATTTCGAGGCTGGAACTTTTTCTTGAACTGTCGTAGCTTCAGGAAAGCCAATCTTGTTCTTCCTCTAATAGTTTCTGCTTCTATTTCCTTGCAAGTGTCATTGTAGTACTTTTCCTTGTTCTGTCTTGCTGCACGTTGGAAATCTATGTTGAGTTCTGCGATTGTCTTTCTTTCTCCTCTGGCTTTAGCTTCTCGGCATTTCTGGGCAATTTTCAGAGTTTCTTCCGTCATCCATTTTGGCCGTTTTTGCTTTTTCACCTTTTGTAGAGACTTCTCGCTTTCTTCCAACACAACCTTCTTGATGTCATTCCATAACTCTTCTGGAGCTCTGTCATTTGTATCTAAAGCAGCAAATCGATTTTGCAGGCAGTCTTTAAATTCCAGTGGTATATTCTCAAGGTCATATTTTGCTGCATTCATGAGTGCTTTGCTCTTTTTCAACTTTAGCTTGAGTTTGCATACTAGTAGTTGATGATCTGTACCACAGTCAGCTCCAGGTTTTGTCTTTGTTGAAGTTATAGAGCTTTTCCATCGTTGACTTCCACAGATGTAGTCAATTTGATTTTTATACAATCCATTGGGTGAAGTCCATGTGTACAGTCGCCGCTTGTGTTGCTGGAAGAAGGTGTTTGAGATGAAAAGATCATTGGTCTTGCAGAATTCTATCAGTCTTTCTCCAGCTTCATTTCTGTTGCCAAGTCCATATTTTCCAACTACTTTGTCTTCTTCTTTGTTGCCAACTTTAGCGTTCCAGTCACCCATGACTATCAGGATATCCTGTTTGCATGTTTTGTCAATTTCAGCTTGTACTTGTTCATAGACCTCTTCAATTTCATTCTCTTCTGCAGCTGTTGTTGGGGCATATACTTGAATTATAGTTGTGTTGATAGGCAATCCTCGTAGACGAATAGAGATTAAGCGTTTGCTGACTGCATTGTATTTCATTACAGTTCTTGCAAGTTTCTTCTTTATTATAAATGCAACACCATTTCTTCTTTGTCTTTCATTTCCAGCATAGTAGACCATGTGATCATCTGATGCAAAGTGCCCGATGCCAGTCCATTTCAGTTCGCTGATACCCAACAGATCAAGTTGTACACATTCCATTTCATTCTTGACCACCTCCAACTTCCCTTGGTTCATGCTTCGTACATTCCATGTTCCAATGTGTATGACATCTTTACAGCTTCTGACTCTCATTTCATGCGCAGCTACATCAGCAGTCAGACTTCACGAGGGCTTTGATCCAACCACATCATAAATGCTGGCTTTACTCTGAAAAGTCTTCAGCTCTTCCCCAGTAGCTAGTTGAGTGCCTTCCGACCTGGGGGTCTCATCTTCCAGCACCATAGCACAATTTGTTTTGTTGAAATTATCCATTGGGTTTTCATGGCAAAATACAGAAGTAGATTGCCGGGCCTTTCTTCCGCGCAGTTTAAGTTTGGAGTTGTTGCCGTTGTCACAAAAATGTGTTCATCCGCCGTCAACACTATCCCATTCTGCTGCTGCCCAGATGGGTGGTTTGTCTTTTTCTGGCACCTCAGCTGAGACCTGTCCATCTTGGGAGACCCTGCCAGTAGTTAAACTAACGATAGTTTAGCTCTCAGCATCACTGATGCATGCAAGCCCCCACAGCACGACAAGCTGCAAAACAAGTGAGAGGAGAAGGTTGTTAGCCTATCTTTAATGAGAGGATAGGCTGCGCTCCTTGGGCCGCAATGATGCTTACAGGCACATCCTCATTCATCCCCTGCATTGGCAGTATCTCCACTTCATGCTTAGTGGACATCATTAACAGTACAGGGTGCTACCCTTCTGCCTTGCCTCTGCCCAAAGGGTCTTCACAAAATGCCTGGTGATTGTTGCCACCTTTTTCCAGATCTAGGGAATCTTTGTTTTTCCCTGCCTGGATAAGAACATAAGATATGCCATACTGGGTCAGACCAAGGTCCATCAAGCCCAGTATCCTGTTTCCATCAGGGGCAGGATGACAGATGAGGCGTGTCAATCCGCGTATTGTATGATTCAAGTACTGGAGCAGCTAGGCTTTGTCCTCATCTATCACAAGTCTCACCTGCAGCCCTCTCAATGCCTCATGTTCATTGGGGCTCTCCTCAATGCTATTTGAGCTCAAGCCTTCCTCTCATCTGACTGGGCACAATACCTAAACATCCTTGCACAAGATGTCCAGCATTGCCCACATGTAACAGCTCAACAGTTGCTGCTCCACCTAGGTCATGTGACCTTTACAGTCCATGTCACTCCCTCAGCTTGACTTCAGATCAGCAGTTGCAATGGATGCTTTATACACAGTGGTGTCAGGTGTTCAAATGCCTCTCCAACAGGGTCATGGTTACTCTGCCACTGAAAGAGTCCTCATTCTGGTTGGAATAGCCTGCCAATCTACTTGTGGAACTGCCCTTACAAGCCCCACCATGCCAACAGGTGCTGATGATGGATGCCTCCAAGCTGGGCTGGGGAGCACATCTCAATAGCCTGTGCACATAGAGCCTCTGGACAGCTCGGAAGAGCCTCAATCAGAACAACTTCCTGAAACTCCGAGCCATAGACAATGCCCTTCAAGTATTTCAGCATCACCTCTCCAACCAGGTAGTCCTCATACAAATGGACAGCCAGGTGGCCATGTTCTATATCAAAAAACAGGGTGGCATGGGCTCGTACCTTCTCTGTTGGGAGACAGTCTGACTCTGGAACTTTGTCTGCACACACGGCATGCTCCTGAGGGCCATGTTCCTGCTAGGAGAGCTCAATGTTTTGGTGGATTGACAGCAGAGTTCTTCAACTGCACAATTGCACCCTCAGTGTGCAGGTGGCTCACCGCATCTTCTAGATGTGGGTCACACTGTCCACAGATTTCTTTGTCACTCCTCAGAAGAACCAGCTGCTCTGCTTTTGCTCCAGAGTACCATGCAACAATCAGATAGCCTCCGATGCTTTTCTCCTGAATTGTGGCAAAGGTCTCCTTTATGCCTGCCGACTAACTCCTCTGGTGGCCAAGACACTTTTAAAGCTTCAGGAGAATGGTGCCACCATGATCCTCACAGCACTGCACTGGTCCAGGTAACCCTGGTTCCTCCTACTACTTTGCCTGTCCCAGAGACAGTCTCTCTGACTTGACTGTGCCCCGGACCTCATCTCTCAGGACAAGGGATCTCTTTTCCCAACATCAAGTCCCTCTCACTCATGGCATGGATGCTCAGCACGTAGCACTTACACCTTCCTGCCTCCCAGAGGAGGTGGTGAATGTCCTCCTTGCATCTTGCAATGTCTCTACTAGACATGCTTATGCTTTCAAGTGGCACAGATTCTCATCTAAGGAAAATGATAACTAGTTTTTTACCTTGTTAATCTATTGACTTCTGCAGTAGAGATTTTTCTTTTGCCATGTTCTTGCACCAGAAATTCTGTGAAACCATGTCTAAGTATACTGTAAGAAATGCTTACCAAGTCTAATTCAGATCCTTTTTGGTCATAACTAATTAGACAACTAGGATATAGATTAAGCTTGGTAAATTTTTCTTCCCAGAATTCCTGGCACAATAAAAAGGCAAAAGAAAAGTTGCTGGAGTAAATCTCTACAGCAGGAGGTCTCTTAGAGAGAGGCTGGGTGAGCTGGCATAGCTCTGGGGAAGTTTAGGGAGTATTCTAGGGGTGGGGGGTCTCTTGGCAGAGGAAAGAGAGCAGTAGGCTATTTATTAGGGAGGTTGATTGGGGAGTTGTTGGGGGAATCGGGCTTAAGTGTGTTTATTAAACATTGCTCGCCTCTTTCAGATGGCCCCTGAGAGCATTAGGTAAGCATTCGTAACACAGTGCTTCAGGGAGGAACAATAATTTAGCTTGCAAGGTTGAACGCAAGATGCCTTATTCAGTTACTGTTGGAGTTACCAAAGTTTAGTGACTCCCATGGTAGATTAACCTGGGGTAAAATGTGATATTTTACTGAAGCTTAGTAACTATCCCACTTAGTCTGTTGGTCAAGGATGACCCTTGTCTGTTAAGAGGTTTTGTGGAGTCTGACTTGCGAGTGTTAAAACAGAAGGAAAAAAATCACTTCAATGCATGGACAGAAGAAGTAGGAAAATATGTCTTTATTAATCTTTTGCCGTGCAAATTTCTCATAGCTGTACAAGTTCTCAAGAAAATTGAATTATTTGCAGGCTGTGGTAACTCCATTGACCAAATTCATGAATTATTCACGTTTTTTAATATCTGTCACAGAACTGTTTGCTTTGTCTTTTTCTATGTGTTCATTTCTTGTACGTTTTTGTTGGTTTGTTCCACATACAATGATAATTTCAAGATTCACATGCACAAAGAATTTTCACACTCAACTATAACTTTCACCTATATAAACTGTTAGCTTTTTATTTTATCCACACTCAACTAGCCTTTGCATAGCTGATTATCTTAGCTCCATGGAGTAATTTTTATTTACTGCTACTTTCTTTATGCCTATCACTTAGTCAATTTTAAATTTAATTTTCACATTAAGACATGCTTCATCTCACACACATGTATGTTCACATTACAATATGAAGACCCCCTTAATGAACTGGCGGAATGACTGATAGAAAAAGAATATCTCCATGTCAGACTATAGATTCTTTTCCTTACTTACTAGTGAATTACATCAGAATTGCTTTCTAGTGGGTATTAATTATTTCATGTTCAGCTTTTTAACTTTAAAATTGAGAATGGCTTCTTGGGCAAGCCATTTAACCTATTATTGCCTCAGGTGCAAGCTTAGATGGTAAGGACTCCATGGAAAGGAAAATACCTAAGGCACCTGAATGTAATGCAGTTTGAGCTATGACTAAAAAAATGCGTGAGGTAAAATCCAAAATCCCTTCCTCTTGACCTTATGATTTTTCTCTAAACATTGTGGTATCACAGGTTAAGAAAAGGTTCTATATTATTGATGCACAGCAGTTCTGTTTTAATGATGCCAATGAAAATGATTCAACTGAATTCCTATATTAAATGATTTACTAATTTTGATTCAATCAAAAATATTACAGGAAAAGGAAGCCAAACTGGAATTTTTGAAACACTGCTTTTCTATACAAATTTCCAGAGCAGCGAAGAATTTGCGTTAAAATAATTGCACCAGTCATTTCATTTCAATGTGTTCGAATCAAAGGTTGAAACTCTTGCCAGCGATGCAAGCAGTCATTCACAGAATGATTCCACTGACTGTGCGTCTGTTATTACGTTTCATCATGAACAGACATCAACATTAAAAAGCCAGCACAGAACAGTCTGAACCCAATTCTTGGGCTTTTTATGTCACTAACAAGACATCCTTTGTTAAAAGAACTGGATGAGGACATAAAGGGCAGAATATATAATAACTCTTTTTCCCTGTTGCACGTCACACAGTTCAAATGTGGTTATTGTTTATGCCAGATCTAGACTTTAAAAAAAGAGAGAAATAAAATGCTAAAATCAATGACAACAAACAACTCTTGATACATTGCACTGTGTCTCATATGTACAATAACTAGGCTGTCTTCTGTCTCATTAAAATCTCTGCTTAGGACTTTATCAATGAACTTTTCTCATGCAGTGATAGAGCTAGTCACTCTATTATAAATATTGCTGGTTTTCTTTTTTAATCTAGTATGAGCCGCCTGACTGAAGACCGAACACAATTTAAGGATAGCTATCCAGAGGGTCGCCATGAGTCGACTCCGACTCGACGGCACTTAACAACAACAACAGAATTAGGACAAAAGCAACATTCAAGAAACAAAGTGATTACA
The DNA here is from genome assembly GCA_033557465.1 of Ichthyophis bannanicus. NCBI lineage: Eukaryota > Metazoa > Chordata > Amphibia > Gymnophiona > Ichthyophiidae > Ichthyophis > Ichthyophis bannanicus. Next base: position 895,277,933 of record CM066032.1, on the reverse strand, counting down.
AATAAAAAAATTAAGAAAGCAATAAGAAGAAAAGAGATATATCTGTCTCTGCGTTTAAATAGTGATTTTGATTCTTATGGTTACTTAATGGAAACTGCATGGTTGATTCAAATTTATTTGACAGTATTATCATATGCATGGCCTGGACAAAACCCAAATACACTTACTTGAATCATGCTCTTGCTTATTAAACACCTAAGCACCATATACTGTCTTTGCTAGTTGTTGAACTTTTTTGTGTTGTAAAGAGGGTCAAATTATTTTCCTTTACTTTTTGTGTTTCTTTTAAAATTCTAATAAGGAGTAGGCTTATTGTGTTGATAGATTTTTCACCAGATATTGTGACTGTCTTTCTGGGGAAACTAGAATGTCTAGAAATTTTTGTAAGAGGGGAGTCAATATTTAATGCTTATTACTATTTCCAAATCAGTCATGAGGAGGATGACATTTTTTTTTGCCACAGAACTGATTAATGCTAGATTACTAAACCATAAGATTGCAATAATCAAAGTGGATTTCAGATCAAGGCTTCAATTAGTGTCTATCACAGAGAAATGGATAAGAGATGGGGATTCAATTTTGTTGTTTGAATATTGACCAGATGGATTTAAGTTCATGCTAGCAGGTAAAGGGAACTGTCCAAGGTCACAAGGAACATCAGAGGAGAAATAGGTTTTGAAGACCCATTTTCCTGTTTCTCAGTCCACTGCTTTAACTACCACTAGGCTATTCTTTTACTCTATCAAAGGAAGATTTCTGACCAGTGCTAAACTAGAAAATCAACCTTCTTCAACTATTTTGAAGCAGATTTTCCAATGCTTTGAAACCAGTATAACACATATTGTGAAGACCATTAAAAGGGTGCTGAACTTTAGACTTTCTTGATAATTCTCTTTATCTTATCTAGTCATGAAATACTCAGAAATAGTAAGTATATAAACACTTCAACAAGCTGTCCGTGCTTCATTTTAGAGAAATGGATGCCAGAATTTAGCATACTGCTTGCTTTAGGTGTGACTGTTGTAAAGTTAGATTGCAAACTTCATTTCTTGGAGATACTGAAACATAGAGATATTGAGCACGATATTAATTTGGGAGAGTTATGTGCCACGTCGGCGCATAGCCCTGCCCGCCGAGCCCTAACCCTGGATATTCAATGCCATGGCAATGGTACTGAATATCTGGGGTTGCCGCACAGGCTCTGTAGCTGCCGAGGCTAACCTGGTAGCAGCAATAGTGCACCACTACCCAGTTAGCATCCGCAGCTAAAACTAGGCAAGCTTATTTTACCATGGATAATTAGGCGGGTAGCTGTGCAATATTGCCGTTATCCGGTTATTGGTATCCCCGTCTCCGCTCTGCCCCGGAATACCCCCGACATCGGGGCACGTAGGGGACATAGACGGGGATATTCAACAACACTAACCATGTAGGTGCCATTGAATATTCCAGTTTAAGGCATTTACACTGTTTATTGGGTGTAAACTGTGTAAATGACTTTTGAATATTTGGCCTATTGTTCATAGAGATAGCTCAGCGATGTTCTCTGCTCTAAGTCTCTGGCAGTGCTGTACCTAGGCCTGTGCCAGCAGTGCAGCTACACAGGACTCAAAAAAAAATAGGGGTGCATTTAAATTTGCCAACTGACTGGTTTTAGGCCAGCCCAGCCAGTTTTCTGAGCTGCAGACTGGCAGCCAACAGGATGGTGAAACTGGCCAATGAAGCAAGTAAAAAACAAACTAAAACAACTAGAATGGAGATGGCGCAAAACTACATAGATCGAAAACCGCAACAATTACCTAACCCTGCTTCAAACCTACTACTACTACTACTGAGCATTTAAATAGCACTACAAGTCGTACGCAACGCTGCACAGACATGTAAGAGACAGTCCCTGCTCATCAGAGCTTACAATCTAGTCAAGACAAACACAGAAGGTGCAGGCAGGGATAAAGCAAGGGGAAAGAAACCTACCATACATCCACAGATAAGGCCAAGAAGGAACACCAAACCAAGATCATCAATACCTCTATAAATCACCCACAGGAACTATTTGACATAATCAAGTGCCTCACACAACCAGTCATCAACATCAACTAAACACCCATCAACAACTACCAACAACTAGCTGCTCATTACAAACAGCTACAACCACACTAAGGGGTATGTTTACTAAAACCCCGTTAGGGTGCACGGCGTGCTAGAGTGCTGATGCCATATAAGGAGTGGGCGTTTCAGTCAGAAAAAAGCAAAACCGGGATTAATCATGCGCTAATGTGCGCTGAGGTCATGTGCGCCCCACACATTAGCGCATGAGAAAGTTGCACAGGAAACATAAGTGGCGCGCTGATGTGCAAGTATAGGAGCAGAGCCACAGTATAATGGTTAGGACACTGACCAATGGTGCAGGGATCATGGGTTCAATCCCCCACTGTGCCCAATGAAGAAGTCTGGTTGAGGCATTACCTATTATGGGGCAGATTGCTTTAGAAGGCATTTTATTTTTATTTTAATTATCTCTACTACCAAACGCACTCTCAAAGCGTGTTAACATAAGGCGCCCCATAAGGCACATTTTAAAGTGCACTGTCCGCCAAGGCACCCTAGAATGTTGCTTATAGGGCGCTTTATAGGGTGCCGTATGAGGTACCGCAAGGTCACAGCACTGTTTTTGATAGCAGCACTGTGCAGTTTAAGGAATGAAAATCATAAGTAGGTACGCTAACATACAGAAAGGAGCAGCAGTGTAGCACAATGGTTAAGACACTCACCAATGATGCAGGAGTCATGGGTTCAATCCCCCACTGTGCCTAGTGAAGAAGACTGGCTGAGGCATTACCTGTTAGAGGTAATGTTGCTGTAGGAGGCATTTTATTTTTATTTTAAATAATGCTGCCAGCAAACACACCCTCAAAGTATTGTAACATAAGGTGCTGCATAAGGCGCCTCATAGGGTACCCCAGAGGGCACATTTTAAAGAGCACTGACTGCCACGGCACCCTACAATGTTGCTGAAAGGGTGGCCTATAGGGCGCCATATAGGGTGCCCTATGAGGCACAGCAAGGTCATAGCACTGTTTTTGATGGCAGCACTGTGCATTTAAACGCATGGAAATCTGAAGTAGGTGCGCTGACATGTAAAGAGGAACAGCAGTGTAGCTCAATGGTTGAGGCACTGACTGCTGATACAGGGGTCATGAGTTTGCTCCCCAGTGTGCCTAATAAGTAAGGCTGGCTGAGGCATCTGCTTTGCAATGTATGTATTGTTTCCTGCAGCACTTTATTTGTATATTATTCATTGCTGCCAGCAAACACACCCTCACGTGCCGTAATTGGATTTCTAGTCCCATAGGTGCTCCTTGTGGTCTTGGGCAAGCCACTTAACCCTCCATAGTCCATGTTCCCTGTAAAATAGTTATCTCCAAGTTATAATGCCCTGTTCAATGTAATTTCAGTTTGTTCAATGTAAACCGCACTGATGCAGAATAGCGCGGTATATAAGAGAATGTAAATAAATAAATAAATAATAAATAAATTGAAGGTGCCGCATAAGGCACCCTATAAGGCACTCCATAGGGCACATTATAAAGTGCACTGTCCGCCATGGCACCCTAAAATGTCCCCTATAGGGCACCCTATAAGTCGCTCCACAGGATAACGTATAGTGCACCTCATATGGACGGTAACCATAAGGTGCCCTATAGGGCGCCCTATAAAGCGCCCTCAGAGGCACCTTATGGGTACAGTACACTGAGAGTGTATTTGCTGGCAGCAATAATGTACATGAAAAAGAGATAATGCTTTGGGCAGCTCTATCAAATAACCCCACTGTGGGTTTGAACCCACAATCTCTGGCTACACAGGTGGTGAAATAATCATTGGGCTACAGCTCTATAGCCGTTAGCAAGCCCCTGGCTGGCTGCAGAGGGAGTGCACGTCACCACACAGACAGTCTGCTGTGGTCACCAGGATAGGGTTAGCACACCCGTACCCATGATGCACTGCACATGCAAATCAGCTGTCCACAGATAAACACAAGATGGGGTATGCACTCCCACAGCACCTCGGCCTGGTAGGGGGAACTGACCATGTGCACCCCCACAGCACCTCGGCCTGGTAGGGGGTACTGACCGTGTGTGTTACTGGCACAGAGTAGCTACACACCGTCACATTGTGCAGGTACTGTGCTCACCCTGAGTGTGCGGTGGGGCGCCCAGCACCAGGTCCACAGCACTTTCCATGGCAGAAATAGGCCATGCTGCAGGTCCCCAGCAGTGCTAATGTGTGAGGTAGTTAGTTTCTGCAGAAGCAACTTGGATATATCTGTCTGTCTCAGTCAGGTGTAGCCCCTATGGACCCCTAGGAGGATTATGCACCTCCTCCTCCAGGGCTGAGGGTGGCAAACAGGGTCTCCCATCAACAGATCCACATTCTACCTCCCCACAATGGTGGCAGTGGAGGGGACCAGCAACCCCCATCCTGCTGGGGAACAGACACCCTACAGGGCAGTCAATGCAGCTCTGTACACATCCATAACACAATAGAACAGTGTTTCCCAACCCAGTCCTACGGGGCACACCGGCCAGTCAGGTTTTCGGGATATCCCTAATGACTATGCATGAGATATATATGCATTAGAGATATCCTGCCAACCTGACTGGTGTTTGGCCCTCCAGGGCTGGATTTGGAGACCCCTGCCTTACACCTCTGTCATTTAAGATTGTGAGTGGGCAAGGTGCAGATGTCCTAGACATCGAAAGGGTATATAGAATGTGACACATTCCTCCTCGATTCTCACCACCACCAAAAAGTTGTCTAATAGACAATATTTTGGTGGTGGTGAGAATCGAGGAGGAATGTGTCACATTCTATATACCCTTTCGATGTCTAGGACATCTGCACCTTGCCCACTCACAATCTTAAATGACAGAGGTGTAAGGCAGGGGTCTCCAAATCCAGCCCTGGAGGGCCACAAACCAGTCAGGTTGGCAGGATATCTCTAATGCATATATATCTCATGCATAGTCATTAGGGATATCCCGAAAACCTGACTGGCCGGTGTGCCCCGTAGGACTGGGTTGGGAAACACTGCAATAGAAGACAGACATTAGGCCTGGATAGGCTAAGCTGCACCCCACCACTATCTAATATTCTCCTGCAACAAGCCTTCAGCTGCTGTACCCTGCAAGGCGCTCCATCAAGACACATACCAGCTGCAAACAGTCTGCTTGCTAGTCCATAGTGCATGTTCCTGGTGGAAATGCATGCACCCAGAACTGGGAGATCAGCATACACAACAAGCAGATAAGTCAGTGACTGGACCCCAAAAGGAAACCCATAAATATCACATGAAAGAAACACTATACAGCACTATGGGGGTGCCTAGCCATGCTGTGGTCACTGCACAGTCAGGGTGAGAGTGATCTCCCAGCAGGACATGCTGAGGTCACCCTGTCTGTGTAGGTGGTGGCCGGGCACTAAAATGTCCCAGCCAGTGCCCTATGCCCTGTGCAGATGCATCCTGGCCAGGCCACCCTGTCCGGGCTATACCCATGGTACCTTGCTCCTCATTATGCACATTGGCAGGCCAATACTGGCAACAGTGCTGGCAGTGTGGGCTGTGGAGGGTATTTGCAGCCACCACAGACTGGATAGACAGACACACCCACCCACACCTATGCCAGCATTGTGCTACTATAGAGGAGTTTAGCAGCCCTGGCCACCACATCAGTCCTGGGCACAGTACAGGCATGGATATGGTACGCAATACTGTTGGGGGTCACTCCCCAGGGTGGTAAACACTGTCAGAGACCAGACCTGAAGCACACACCACAGACATCAGAAAGGTTGTTATGATGGAGCTGAATCAGCAAACTGTGCTTAACGTAGGACTTGCTATCTGCCAGTAATCATAGCAAACGTTTGATAGCTGTGTACCGTATACCCAGGTGTAGGGTGGCATTGCTAAGGTATGCAAGTGCTAGTATTGGGAGATGCACGCAGGGCCCAATGTCCTGCCTCTCCAGGAGGCATTGGCCAATGGGGCCTCTGGGTGTGGGTGTGGGTGTGTCTGCCCCTGTTGGCTGCTGCTTTACGGCAGAGGTTCCCAACTCCAGTCCTGGTTTGCCAAACACTGTTCGGGTTTTCATGCTGTCCCTCATGAATATGCATGAGATACATCTGCATACCATGGGGGTGGTGCATAGATATGCAGCACAGGCATCTTTATTAGAGGCAGCATGGAACCTGAATGGTGTTTGGCCCTCCAGGACTGTATTTGGGAGACTCTGCTCTAGGTAATGCGGCTGTTTATGGTGTCTGTGCTCGGTGGGGTAAAATATAGGCGTATTAACCATGCATATGTTCTCTGCAATAAAAGTTTGTCCTTACTATCACGGTTTAGTTGTGGGAAAAATATGTGGACTTGATTGGCAGTAGCCCCAGCTGGGCTTTGAACCTGTAACCTTCTGTTCTTGTACACACTGTTTGTGTGCACTGCACTACTGTGTTGCCACAGATATGCTGCATTCCCTGGGGAGTCCATGACTGTACATCCGACAGGGCCTGTTTGTTGCAGTGCACGGCACCCATCTGGACAGGGCTAGGCCATGGTCTGCTGTTGCCACCAGCTGCTGCCACCTCCACCACCAGTACTGCTCCATCCTTAGATTGGAGAAAGCATAAACCCTGAAGGATTTGTGGCCCTCCAGGACTGCATTTGGGGGAATCTGCTCTAGTTAATGTGCACGTTTCTGGTGTCTGTGCTCTGTAGGGTAAAATAGAGGTGTTTGAGCCATGCTTATGTTCTCTGCAATAAAGATTTGTCTTTACTATCACGATATAGTTGTGGGTAAAATATGGGGACTGGATTGGCAGGAGCCCCAGCTGGGGCTTGAACCTGTGACCTTCTGTCTCCAAACACTGGTTGTGTGCACTGCACCACCGTGTTGCCACAGAGATAGTGCATTCCCTGATGATACCATGACTCTTTGTCCGGCAGGGCCTGACTGTTGCAGTGCATTGCACCCACCTACACAGGGCTCGGCCATGGTCTGCTCTGGGCAGCTGCCACTGCCCCCCTCCACCTCCAGTACCCCTGTGCCACCATGCTGACATGCCCTTCTGCTGGTGGTGCTGGTGGTACGCAGTCTCAGGCCATCCTGTGTGCGGGTAGGCGGCTGCCTATGGTGCGGGTTCTGGGGTAGGGGAGCCTGCATATCTGTCCGCACGTCCCCCAATCACCGCCTGCCAATGTTCTGTGCCCTTGGGGGTACCTGCTGGGTACTATCCCCTGTGACACTGTGCTAAACACTCTCGTGCCCATGTTGGGCCCTCATCAGTTGCTGTCTGGCTGCTGTTCAGTTTCAGCATTCCTAAGTGCCATCTAGGCATCTGCCTAGTCTGCACTGTGCCCCAGCTGCACCACAGCATGTGCTGCCTGCAGCCCTCTGTATCCCCTTTCCCAGCATCTGTCCAGTTGCACATTCCGACCTGCCCGCCCTGCTGTTGTGGAACATGTGCATGCCATAGGTAACCTGTCCAATGGAGAGGTAAACCCTGATCAGTGTTATTTCACTGCGGGATCATTCACCATGTATGGGGAGGGAGCGTAGACCCTTCTAAAATTCATATTTATTTTTTGCGGCTTTCTTGGGAGTGTTTTTTGTTGTTTCCCATTACTCTCAGTATTTCCCAGCTTGCTTATGATTTTTTAATATTTTTTGGGGGTCGTTTTTAATGTTTATTTGCCCTTTTGTTCTGTGCACATGTATCACACTGTTCACCTTTTGTAGGTTTCCCTGGTTTTGAGTTACATTGCTTACATAAATGGTTTCTCTTCCCTTTAAATCGGCTCTACCGCGAGGTTTTCACTCACGGTATTTTTTTACTTGAATTTCAGCCCCGCTCCTGTGCGGGGAGCCTGTCCCCTCCCACTCTCCACCCATTGACCCCTTCTCTCCGCCCCTGGGGAGCCTTCCTCTGCCCTCCGAGAGCCTTTCCACGCCTCTATCGCACATCAGCGCAGTTTAGTAAACATACCCCTAAGACTTCACCACCTCTGCGCCTACGACTATTCCACCTGTTACCATTGGTCATCCTTTTGAACGATCACTAACAAAGAGATTGAAAATAATCTAACAATATTCAACACCTCCACCTCATACTTGACCCAAGCCCAGCTAACTGGATAAAAGCTTCAAAGAATGAACTTAGATCTATAACAACACAGCTTCCTCCTAATGCACGGGGTTGAAACTCTAATGATATCACTTATCAACACTCTAACCCAAGGAATACAAGATCGCTCAAAACTTACCTAATGATATTCATAGACATCTCCGCAACATTCAACACTATCAACCATGGCATGCTCCTCCAGCGACTATAGTCATATGGGGCCTGATTCTGTTCAAGACATAGATCTCCTTCATATGTCTGGGTGGACCTGGACGTACAAAGGAGATGGTGATTCTGATCCTGCGGGGCACATCTAGCCCCGCAGGATGAGAATCGCAAACAGCACTGTACGTGCAGACCGGATCTCTGATTCAGTCCTGGCTTGCACATACAGAGCTAGCCCAGCTAACTCAGCCAGGGCTTTTAAATGGAGCCGCGGCGCCATGTTGTCCCATTACCATAGCACCACAGCTCCATTTAAAAGCTGCAATGCCGGCCACTACCCCACAAAGTCAATTCCCCACAGCCCGACCCCTGATCCAGCCTCCTAAGACCAGAGTCGGGCTTCAGGGGATTAACTTTATCCCCCCAGCCCCTTTTGCACCCCAAAGCAAAAAAAAATAAAACATCCAGGGAGGTTATTCCACCCTAGGAATGGAATAACTTCCCCAGCCAATTCACCATCACTGGACATACAGGGCCAACATTAGAGTCAGCCCTGTATGTCCAGGGCCAGCGACCGCCCACTGCCTGCCCACTCTCTGCCCCCGGGCAGCCTCTTCCCCACCCCCAATTAACTTTCCCACACAACCGGTGGGGAATTTATTCGGGGCGGGACGTCCATCCCCACTATTCGTGCCTCAGAATGACTCCTATTGCATCCGAGACACTGTCTTCAAATGGTTTCAATCCTCTCTGACTAACAGACACCAACAGATAAAAACTGGCACAAGCACCTCCAAAAAATACAAGCACAAGGTGTACCTCAAGGTTCCACACTCTCCACACCCCTCTTTAACCTATATCTACAACCCATTTGCTCAATCATTAAAAACCACAAGATCCACTTCCACATATATGCCGATGACATCATGCTATATTGTTCACTACACACCAAACAAACAAATTACACATGAATCCAGAACTGCTTCAAAGATGTCTCCAACTGGCTCACGATGAACAACCTATCAATAAACTATAAAAAAAACCAGAAGCTATGTTCTTTACAAGAGACCCTTTATTCATTGCACCAACCACAATCACTCTAAACAGAATCCAGATAAAAGTTAAACCAGAACTAAAATACCTAAGGACAACCCTTGACCAACAACTCTCCATCAAAACTCATGTAAGAAAAACAGCTAATTTAATATAATCTCAGAACTAAGACCCTACAATGACTCCATCTGCTCATTGAACCAAAGGACTTTTGCTTAGCACTACAAGCCCTCATCCTCCCTCATGCTGACTACTGTAACAATATCTACCAAGGGCTACCACAGGCATCCCTTCTGCCCCTCCAATCTGCACTCCACACAGCTGAATGCACAATACAGAATGCTGCTAAATTTAACCACATTACCCCCATCCTAAAACAGCTCCACTGGCTGCCCATAGCAAGCAGAATTAAATATAAGATCTTGCTCCTAACACATAAAACACTACACTCACACCCTCCCACCCTCCTACAATCCCTACTTCAGAGGTTCACCATAAACAGACCATGAAGATCTACTACATCCAATAAGCTCAAAATACCTCAATCCAAAACAACATTTGATCAACATACCTGACAAAGATCAATTGAACTCTCTGCACCATCCCTTTGGAAATCTCTACCTGACACATTAAGGAACATCACTGACCTTCCCCCATTCTGCAAACACTTGAAAACCCACTTATTCACAAACCACTTTGGACCCACCACATAATCTGCCCACTGACATGATTACAACATAACACACGCATACAAAATAGAACCTACATCTGTAAATAGTTAAAGAACACACCAATAGGTTTAGATATTATAACTGTATATAATTTGATGAAACTATATACAGTTATAATATCGCATGAAGTGAGAGGCAGAAGCTGCAAAGATGTCTTACGCATTGGAACATGGAATGTATGAAACATGAACCAAGGGAAGTTGGAGGTGGTCAAGAATGAAATGGAACGTGTACAACTTGATCTGCTGGGTGTCAGCGAACTGAAATGGACTGGCATCGGGCATTTTGCATCAGATGATCACATGGTCTACTATGCTGGAAATGAAAGACAAAGAAGAAATGGTGTTGCATTTATAATAAAGAAGAAACTTGCAAGCACTGTAATGAAATACAATGCAGTCAGCGAACGCTTAATCTCTATTCGTCTATGAGGAATGCCTATCAACACAACTATAATTCAAGTATATGCCCCAACAACAGCTGCAGAAGAGAATGAAATTGAAGAGTTCTATGAACAAGTACAAGCTGAAATTGACAGAACATGCAAACAGGATATCCTGATAGTCATGGGTGACTGGAACGCAAAAGTTGGCAACAAAGAAGAAGGCAAAGTAGTTGGAAAATATGGACTTGGCAACAGAAATGAAGCTGGAGAAAGACTAATAGAATTCTGCAAGACCAACGATCTATTCATCTCAAACACCTTCTTCCATCAACACAAGCGGCAACTGTACACATGGACTTCACCCAATGGATTGTATAAAAATCAAATTGACTACATCTGTGGAAGTCAGCGATGGAAAGGTTCTATAACATCAACAAAGACAAAACCTGGAGCGGACAGTGGTACAGATCATCAACTACTAGTATGCAAACTCAAGCTAAAGTTGAAAAAGAGCAAACCACTCATGAATGCAGCAAAATATGACCTTGAGAATATACTACTGGAATTTAAAGACTGCCTGCAAAATCGATTTGCTGCTTTAGATACAAATGACAGAGCTTCAGAAGAATTATGGAATGACATCAAGAAGGTTGTATTGGAAGAAAGCGAGAAGTCTCTACAAAAGGTGAAAAAGCAAAAACGGCCAAAATGGATGACGGAAGAAACTGAAAATTGCCCAGAAACGCAGAGAAGCTAAAGCCAGAGGAGAAAGAAAGACAATAACAGAACTCCCTGAAGAAGCCGGTATATGGCAAAACTATGACTCATGGTATAACTATGAGACTACCTAAATGGTTATTTGGTGATGATCAAGTTTTGTAGCTTTTTGATTGTCCAGCTGAGATTTTTCTAATTGATGGTTCTCTCATACACATTAAGGATCTGTGTTTTGGGGGTTTGAGGACTTTTTATGTCTGGTAAGTGTTTTGAGTATTATAACACGTTGGTAGGAGGAGTGGCCTAGTGGTTAGGACAAAGTACTTCGGGCCGGGAGTTCAAGTCTCACCTGGGGACAGCAATCTTAGGCCGGAGGGACTGGGATTTTCTAGTCCTATAGGCACTCCTTGTGGTCTTGGGCAAGCCACTTAACCCTCCATTGCCCATGTTCCCTGTACGTATTAGCGTATGTGTGTCATATCCCCTCGTGTTAAATGTATCTCCCAATTGACCGTTTTGACCCGGTGAAAAGCGGGATATAAATACAGCTAAATAAATAAAAAATAAAATATAAGTGGTAACTTGGCTTTGGGAGATTAAGGTAGATTGATATTTCATATGAAGTATGTATATTTTTCCATCAGTGTATCTTTGGACTATGAGGGATTATATTGAGCATTTTATTGCAGTGCTTAAAAGGAGAGTCTTTTGTTACTCACATTAAGAAATCTGAGGTGGTGAAACAATTGCATCTGTGTTTCCCTCAGAGTAACAATAGAATGAAGATAATGACCAGAAGATTCAGCGTTTGTGAAATACCATGGGCATTAGTTGGGAATATGTAATATGTAATATGATTGGGAGTGTGCAATATGTAATATGATGTGTATTTCTTATTTTCTTACATATGAGATATGAGATAATTAAAAAACTATTAACAAAGAACTATACATTTTGGTACATGTTTACTTGGAGTATAAAGGATAATGTGAGGGGATTTATTTTGAATATTGTATTTATGAGGTAGTTGTGTATATTTATATATATTTGTTTCATTTTATAGGAAACTTCTATTTGTATTGATTCTTTATATTGTTGTTTAGCTAAGTAAAGCTGTGTATTTTTGTATAGCTATGAAGTTTAGAGTATATCTGTTTCATATAAATATAATTAATAAATAATTTTAATAATTATTTTCTATTGATTATTTTATATAGTGAATTCATCACACACTAAAAATTGGATTATTACATAGTCTGTGAATTATCAGTTAATGTATAAATATATTTGTGAAATTAATTTTATTCATTTTTTGCATTGTGTTTTTGGGTATGTGCAGATTATTTTCAAGTCAGTGGTGCTTTTATTATATAACATATATATTAAAAATATTATATAATAAGGAAGTTGTATGTTAGACATATTACTATTGACTGTTAAATGTAACATTATCCTATTCTGTGGATTTAAGATATTTATGTGTTCCATGTAAAAATTATTTTTGTTCATTGTAAACCGCTTTGACCCAGTGAAAAGTAGTATATAAGCCTTGTTAAATAAATAAATAAAAGCTCCAGTTTTCTGCTGACCACCAGCCTTGGCTCCCCCCCCCCCACCCCCCCACTGCCTGTCCGGCCAGCCTTTGCCCCACTGCCACTTTTCCTATTCGCATGAGTCTTTGTGATGCTGCCCTCACATGGCTCATTTGATCCTTCTCGTCTCTGACACAAGCATAAACCAGAGGAGGGAAGAATCAGACCAGCCATGCAAGCAGAGAGTCAGAAAAAAACTATTTTTTTTTATTGGAGGTCTGCTGCCATCAAGGGAACAGGGAAAGCAGCAGCAGGGCAAGGACAGGCAGTGTGGGGGGGGGGGGGCACTGGACATGAGGAGGTGGGGTAATTTGGGGAGATGCTGGACATGGGGGTATAGGGGCAAATGACAAAAGTCTGATGTCATTGGGGTGGTGCCAGGATTGAAAGTTGCACAGGACGCAGTTATGGATTGGTACGGCCCTGGCCTCTGGCATGTATAAACCTCAAGAGTGATGCTGCACAATATTTGGACTTTTTCCTTTCTTCTGCTTGAATACCGACAAAGCTTCTCAAAACATCTGCTATGTTTAATCCCCTGGAAATAAAAGCCTGGAATGCTTTACAAAAGAAGGGGTGGTCCAAGCAGTAACACATTATGTATTTGTAATCTGTGCCAGTTTACAGTGTTGTGTGATAATGTGGAAAAGCAGAGATAAGCTATGATTCTGTTAGAGTTCAACATTGACTAATGCATGCTGGCCTTCAGTGGGCTAGAACTGAGAAACCAATGCAATGCAATGTGTGCCTTTGAGTCAGTCTTGACTCCTAGTGACCCAGAAGCTGCTGGGCTTTCTTGACAGTGTCACCAGAAGTAGGTTGCCAGGCCTTTCTTCTGAGGCAATGGAGGGTTAAGCGACTTGCCCAAGGACACAAGGAGTGCTAGTGGGAATTGAACCCTAGCTACTTGGTTACCAAGCCAATGTTCTAACCACTAGGCTACTCCTCCACTCTGAAAAGCCATTGTAAAGAGCAAAATTACTGAACATATAGATAGTCATGGTATAATGGGAGACAGCCAACATGGCTTTAGCCAAGGAAAGTCTTGTCTTGCTAATCTGTTATGCTTTTTTGAGGGTGTAAATAAACAGGTAGACAAAGGTGAGTCAGTCGATATAGTATAGCTGGATTTTCAGAAAACCTTTGACAAGGTCCCTCAGGAGAGACTCTTAAAAAGTCATGGGATAGGAGGAAGTGTACTATTGTGGATCAGGAACTGGTTAAAAGATAGAAAGCAGAGGGTAGGGCTAAATGGCCACTTTTCCAGTGGAGAAAAGTATATAGTGGAATATCCCAGGGATCTGTGCTGGGTCTGCTGTTTTTTAACATATTTGTAAATGACCTGGAAGTGGGAATGAGTGAGGTGAAACAAATTTGCAGATGACACAAAATTATTCAAATTTGTTAAAATGCAAGGGGATTGTGAAAAATTGCAAGAGGACCTTGATAAATTGGAAGAGTGGATGTTCAAATGGCATACTGAATTTAATGTGGACAAGTGCAAAGTTATGCATCTAGGAATAAACAACCCAAACTATGGTTATACAATGCAAGATTCCACATTAGGAACCAACACCCAGGAAAAAGATTTAGGCGTTACTGTAGAGAACACTTTGAACCCTCCGTCCAGTGTGCAGCGGCGGATGTGAAGGAAAATAGAATGCTAGGAATCATAAAGAAAGGAATGAAGAATAAAAAAAAGATATTATCATGCCTCTGTATCATTTCATGGTGCAACCGCACCTTGAATATAGTGTGCAATTCTGGTCATGTAGCTTAAAAAGGATATACCGGAATTAGAAAAGGTACAGAGAAGAGCCACTAAAATGATAAAGGGGAGGAAAGGATACCCCTGTGAGGAGAGGCTTAAAATGGTGGGGCTCTTCAACCTGGAAAAGAGACAGCTGAAGAGAGATATGATAGAGGTCTATAAATTAATGAATGGAGTGGAATGGGTAAACACAGATGAAACTCTATGAAAAAGTAGAAAGACCAGGGAACATGCGATGTAGCTGCAATGTATACTGTTTAAGTCTAATAAGAAACAATTTTTTTTCACTCAATACTCTGGAATTCATTACTGGAGGATGTAGTAAAAGCTGTTAGTGTAGCTGGGTTTAAAATAGGTTTGAACAAATTCCTGGAGGAAAGGTCCATAAACCATTATTAATGAGGACCCAGGAAATCCACTGCTTGCCCTAGGACAAGCATTGTGGAACCTGTGTGCCTCTTTGGGAACCTGTCAGGTACTTGTGACCTGGATTGGCCACTGTTGGAAAAAGAATACTGGGCTTGATAGAACTTGGTCTGACCTAGTATGGCATTTCTTATGTTATTTGCTTAAATATCAACTACCAGAAAATAACCAATTTCAGCTGAGAAAAAAAAAGTGTGATGGTTTAAAAAAATATATTTTTGCTGCATAGGAGGGTCTACTCTAGATGTTCCACTGACACTAAGGGGTATGTTTACTAAAACCCCGGTAAAGTGCGTGCTGCGGTAGTGTGTGTGTGCCATATAAGGAGTGGGTGTTCCGTCCTGAGAAAGAAAAGCCAGAATTTACATATGCGCTAAGGTGCGCGGCGCCCATGTGCGCCCCGCATCTTAGCGCATGAGATAGCTGCGTGGGAGGCATAAGTGGTGCGCTGAAGTACAAGAAAAAAAGCAGAGCCACAGCAACATGGTTAAGACACTGACCAATGGTGCAGGCATCAGGGGGTTCAGTCCCCCACAGTGCCCAATGAAGGTGGCTGGCTGAGGTGTTAATTTATGAGGAGCAGAAATACTGGGCATCATAAGGCAGCATGCTAATGCTTTTGGCGGCATATTAATACTGAGCGGCATAAGGCGGCGCGCTGATGTTTATGGAGGCATTATAATACTGGGCGGTATAAGTGGCGCGCTGATGAATAAGAAGAAAAGCAGAGCCATAGCACAATGGTTAAGGCAATTACCAATGGTGCAGGGATTAGGGGCTCAATCCCCAACAGTGTCCAATGGAGACAGCTAGCAGAGACATTATTTTAGGAGGCATGTAAATGATGGGCGGTATAAGGTGGCGCGCTGATGGGCATAAGGCGGTGTGCTAATGTTTTAATACTGGGCGGCATAAGGCGGCGCGCTGATGTGCAATCACAGGAGCAAAGCCACAGCACAATGGTTAAGACACTGACCAATGGTGCAGGGATCAGGGGTTCAATCCCCTAAAGTGCCCAATGAACAAGGCTGGCTGAGACAGAACATGTTAAGTGGAAGATTGCTTTAGGAGGCATTTTATTCATATTTTAATTATCACTACTAGCAAACGCACTCCCAAAGCGTGTTAACATAAGATGCCCTATAAGGCACATTTTAAAGTGCACTGTCAGCCAAGGAACCATAGAATGTTGCTTATAGGGCACTTTAGAGGGTGCTGTATGAGGTACCGCAAGGTCAGTGTACTGTTTTTTATGGCAGCACTGTGCAGTTTAAGGAATGAAAAGCATAAGTAGGTGGGCTGACAGGCACAGAGGAGCAGTAGAGGAGCACAATGGTTAAGGCACTGACTGCTGATACAGGGGTCATGAGTTTGCTCCCCAGTGTGCCTAATACGTAAGGCTGGCTGTGGCATCAGCTTTGCATTGTACATATGTTGTCCTGCAGCACTTTAATTTTATGTTATTAATTGCTGCCAGCAAACACGCCCTCACGTGCCGTAATGGAAGGTGCTGTATAAGGCACCCTATAAGGCACTCCATAGGGCACATTAGAAATTGCACTGTCCGCCACAGCACCCTAAAATGTCCCCTTTAGGGCAACCTATAGGTTGCGTCACAGGATATTGTATAGTGCACCTTATATGGACAGGAACCATAGGGTGCCCTATAGGGCGCCCTATAAAGCACCCTCAGAGGCACCTTATGGGTACAGTACGCTGAAGGGTGTTTTTGCTGGCATAAAAATATGTACATTAAAAAAAATGGATTGGACAACCCTATCAAAAAACCCCACAGTGGGTTTGAACCCATGACCTCTGGCTTCAGAGGCAGTGAAGTAACCATTGAGCTACAGCTCTATAGCTGCTAGCAAGCCCCTAGCTGGCTGCAGAGAGCCTGCACGTCACCACACAGACAGTCTGCTGTGGTCACCAGGATAGGGTTAGCCCACCCATACCCATGATGCACTGCACATGCAAATCAGCTGTCCACAGATTAACACAAGATGGGCAATGCACCCCCACAGCACCTCGGCCTGGTAGAGGGAAGTGACCATGTGCACCCACACACCACCTCGGCCTAGGGGGTACTGACCGTGTGTTTTACTGGCACAGAGTAGCTACACACCGTCACATTGTGCGGGTACTGTGCTCACCCTGAGGGTGCAATGAGGCGCCCAGGACCAGGTCCACAATACCTTCCATTGCTGGAAGTGTTCTTAAGCTGGGTGCTACTTTCTTTCTTTGATTCCCTTGCAAGTGTGTTGTAAATTTTGATGGTGCTGTTTATATTTTTTCTGATGTTGCTTATCTAGAGAAGTTTGTCTTGGAACGGCAGGGCTCTGTTGAGGTTAGTCAGGATGAGTGAGTAAATAGTATATGCCTCTGTGTTATGGGTTTGTTTTAACCTTGATTTCATGATGGTTTATTTCCTTTTATTTAAGCCACACCTGGGTCCCTGTGATGTGGACTTAATCATATTATGTTTCTGATTATATTGATATATTTCTTTGTATTGCTTCTGATTGTCTTGAAATATTGACTTCATATGATATGTATGTTAAAACTTCAATAAAAAAAAAAAAAAGAAAGAGGCCCTGCCAGAGGTCCAAAGCAGTGTTAATGTGTGAGATAGGTAGTTCCTGCACAAACACCTTGGATATCTCTGTCTTTTTCAGTCAGGTGTAGCCCCCATGGACCCCTAGGTGGGCCATGCACCACCCCCCCTCCCCCAGGGCTGAAGGTGGCAAAGAGGGTCTCCTATCAATAGATCCACAGTCTACCTCCCTGCAAAGGTGGCAGTAGAGGGGTCCATCAACCCCGGTCCTGCTGAGGAGCAGACACCCCACAGGGCAGTCAATGCAGCTCTATACACATCCATAACACAATAGCAGACAGATATTAGGCCTGGATATGGTGAGCTGCACCCCACCACCATCTGATATTCTCCTGCAGCAAGTCATCAGCCACTGCACCCTGCTCCATCACAACACATACCAGCTGCAAACAGTGTGCTAGTCAGTCCACAGTGCATGCACCCAGAACTGGGATGTTAGCATACACAGCAAGCAGTTAAATCAGTGACTGGGCCACAAAAGAAAACCCATATCTATCACATGAGAAAAATACTGTATAGCACTATGGGGGTGCATAGCCATGCTGTGGTCACTGCACAGTCAGGGTGAGAGTGATCTCTCAGCAGGACATACTGAGGTCACCCTGTCTGTGTAGGTGGTGGCCGGGCACTAAAATGTCCCAGTCAGTGCCCTATGCCCTGTGCAGATGCACCCTGGCCAGGCCATCCTGTCTGGCCTATACCCATGGTACCTTGCTCCTCATTATGCACATTGGCAGCCCAATACTGGCAACATTGCTGGCAGTGTGGGCTGTGGAAGGTGTTTGCAGCCACCACACACTGGATAGGCAGATGGCCACCCCCACACCTATGCCAGCATTGTGCTACTATAGAGGTGTCCAGCAGCCATACCCACCACACCAGTCCTGGGCACAGTACAGGCATGGATATGGTATGCAAGACTGTTGGGGGTCACTCCCCAGGGTGGTAAACACTGTCAGAGACCAGACCTGCAGCGCACACCGCTGACATCACAATGATTGCTATGGTGGGGATCAATGAGCAAAATGTGCTTAACGTAGGAATTGATATCTGCCAGTTATCATTGGCAACATTTGATAGCTGTGTACCATATACCCAGGTGTAGGGTGGCAGTGCTAAGGTATGCAACTGCTAGTATTGGGAGATACAGGCAGGGCCCAATGTCCTGCCTCTCCAGGAGGCATTGGCCAATGGGGCCTGTGGGGGTGTGTGTGGGTTTGTCTGGCCCTGTTGGCTACTGCTTTATGGCAGAGTGTCCCAACTCCAGTCCTGGTGTTCCAACCACTGTTCGGGTTTTCATGATGTCCCTCATAGATATTCATGAGCTACATTAGCATACCATGGGGGTGGTGCATAGATATGCATCACAGGTATCTTTATTAGAGGCAGCATGGATCCTGAATGGTGTGGGGCCCTCCAGGACTGCATTTGGGAGACTTTGCTCTAGGTAATGCGGCTGTTTATGGTGTCTGTGTTTGGTGTGGTAAAATATAGGCGTATGAACCATGCGTATATTCTCAGCAATAAAGGTTTGTCCGTACTATCACGGTTTAGTTGTAGGAAAAATATGGGGACTGGATTGGCAGTAGCCCCAGCTGGGCTTTGAACCTGTGACCTTCTGTTCCTGCACACACTGTCTGTGTGCACTGCACCACCGTGTTGCCACAGATATGCTGTGTTCCCTGGGGAGTCCATGACTGTACATCAGACAGAGCCTGTCTGTTGCGGTGGACGGTGCCAGCCTGCACAGGCGTAGGCCACTGTCTGCTGTGGTTTGCAGCCACTGCCCCCTCCACCACCTGTACCCTTCTGCCAACATACAGACATGTCCCTATCTGGGAAAAAGCATATGACCTGATTGAGTTGTAGCACTCCAGGACTGACTTTGGTGGACTCAGCTGTAGGTAATGCCCATTGTTATGGTTTGTGTGTGGTGTAGGGTAAAATATAGGTGTTGGAACCATGCTTATGTTCTCTGCCATACAGGGGTGTCTGTACTATCACTGTTTAGTGATGGGTAAAGCTATGGGGACTGGGTTGGTAGGAGCCCCAGCTGGGGTTTGAACCTGTGACCCTCTGGTTCTACAGGCACTGGCTGTGTCCGCTGCACCACACTGTGACCACAGAGACAGTGCAGTCTCTGGAGAAAGGAAACCTGGCCGCACGAGTCAGACACCCTGCTCTGCACAATTTTACTGTGGGCTCGTTTACCTTGTATGGGGACAAAGGTGCGAATAAACCTCACAAATGCCCTCCAAAAAAGGGGAAGAAAACCAAAACCAAGTTGCGCAACAGTGATATCAACGGGCAACCTGGAAAACACTCCCAGGAAAGCTCCATTAAAATGCAGTGCTTTTGAATAAGTCTACGGAGCGTAGACCCTTCCAAAAATCATTTCTTTTTTTGGAGCTTACCTGGGAGTGTTTTTTATGGTTGCCCATTAATGTCACTGTTGCCGAGCTGGATTATAATTTATTTGGAATTTGTTGTGGTCATTTGCAATTTATATTTGCTATTTTGTTCTGTGCACATGTATCACACTGCTCACGTTTTGCATGCTTCCCCGGTTTTGCTTTACATTGCTGACGTAAATAGTTTCTCTTCCCTTTAAATCGGCTCTAATGCGAGGTTTTCACTCGCGGTATTTTTTTGCCGAAATTCAGCCACGCTCCTGTGCGGGGAGCCTCTCCCCTCCCACTCTCCAGCCATTGACCCCGTCCCTCCGCCCCTCAGGGTCCTTCCTCCGCCCTCTGTACGCCTTTCCCCGCCTCTATCGCACATCAGCCCCCCGCACACGTGCGCGGGCCCGTTAATGTGACGCACACGCATACGGGGCACTTAAGAGCACTTAAGTGCATCATTAGCGTACGCTACTGTGTACCGCGCACGTGGGCGCGGTTTAGTAAACATACCTCTAAGATAGAATAGACAAATAAATATGCACTATGTGGGCTGTCCCCCAGAGCCCTCAAAACATATATTTAGTGCTGATCAAGAGAGAGCAATCTTCCTCAGATGGATGCTTTCAGCCTGTGGCCCCATTCTTTTCTAGGAGTATGTACCTAGCACTTTAAAATTATCTCCCAGAACATTCTCAAATGCTTCTTCTTGATATACCCATCCTACTTTTGTTATTCCAATTAAAACAAAAGTCACCTCATCATATTTTCATACATTTCATTTTAAAATCTTCCTAATTTTCAGCCTACTCTAAATACTTTTCATGGTTCTTTACAAATGTCCCTTTTTACTAAGGGGTATGTTTACTAAACCGCGCACACGTGCGCGGCGCACAAGAGCGGCCGCTAATGATGCATTTAAGATCTCTTAAGTGCCGCGCACGCGTGCGCGGCACATTAACGGGCCGCCACACGTGTGCGGGGCGCTCATGTGTGATTGAGGCGGGGAAACGCTTACGGAGGGCGGAGGAAGGCTCCCGAGGGGCGGGGGGACGGGGTCAATGGGTGGAGAGTGGGAGGGGAGAGGCTCTCCGCACAGGAGCGGGGCTGAATTTCGGCATGAAAAACACCGCGAGTGAAACCCTCGCGTTAGAGCAGAATGAAAGGGAAGAGAAACCATTTCCGTCAGCAATGTACAGCAAAACCCGGGAAACCTGCAAAACGTGAGCAGTGTGATACATGTGCACAGAACAAAATAGCAAATATAAATTTAAAATGACCACAACAAATGTCAGATAAATTATAATCCAGCTGGGCAACAGTGATATTATTGGGAAACCATAAAAAACACTCCCAGGAAAGCTCCACAAAAAAGAAATGATTTTTGGAAGGGTCTACGCTCTGTAGACCCTTTCAAAAATCACTGCATGTCAATGGAGCTTTCCTGGGAGTGTTTTTCATGTTGGCCATTGATATCACTGTTGCCCAGCTTGGCTTTGGTTTTTTTCCTCTTCTTATGGAGGCCATTTATGAGGTTTAATTGCACCCCTGTCCCCATACAAGGTAAACGAGCCCACAGTAAAATTGTGCAGAGCAGGGTGTCTGACTCGTGCGGCCAGGTTTCCTATTTCCAGAGACTGCACTGTCTCTGTGGCCACAGTGTGGTGCAGCGGACACAGCCATTGCTTGTAGGGCCAGAAGGTCACAAGTTCAAACCCCAGCTGGGGCTCCTACCAACCCAGTCCCCATAGTTTTACCCATCACTAAACAGTGATAGTACAGACACCTCTGTATGGCAGAGAACATAAGCATGGTTCCAACACCTATATTTTACCCTACACCGCACACAAACCATAACAATGGGCATTACCGACAGCCGAGTCCCCCAAACTCAGTCCTGGAGTGTCACAACTCAATCAGGTCATATGCTTTTTTCCAGATAGGGACATGTCTGCATGTTGGCAGAAGGGTACAGGTGGTGGACGGGGCAGTGGCTGCAAACCACAGCAGACAGTGGCCTCGGCCTGTGCAGGCTGGCACCGTCCACCGTAACAGACAGGCTCTGTCGGATGTCATGGACTCCCCAGGGAACACAGCATTTCTGTGGCAACATGGTGGTGCAGTGCACACAGACAGCATGTGCAGGAACAGAAGGTCACAGGTTCAAAGCCCAGCTGGGGCTACTGCCAATCCAGTCCCCATATTTTTCCTACAACTAAACCATGATAGTAAGGAGAAACCTTTATTGCTGAGAACATATGCATGGTGCACACGCCTATATTTTACCATACCAAACACAGACACCATAAACAGCCGCATTACCCAGAGCAGAGTCTCCCAAATGCAGTCCTGGAGGGCCCCACACAATTCAGGATCCATGCTGCCTCTAATAAAGATACCCGTGCTGCATATCTATGCACCACCCTCATGGTATGCTAATGTAGCTCATGCATATTCATGAGGGACAGCATGAAAACCCAAACAGTGGTTGGAACACCAGGACTGGAGTTGGAACACTCTGCCGTACAGCAGCAGCCAACAGGGCCAGACACCCCCCCCCCCAGGCCCCATTGGCCAATGCCTCCTAGAGAGGCAGGACATTGGGCCCTGCCTGTATCCCCCAATACTAGCAGTTGCATACCTTATCAATGCCACCTTACACCTGGGTATATGGTACACAGCTACCAAATGTTGCCCATGATAACTGGCAGATATAAATTCCTACGTTAAGCACATGTTGCTCATTGATCTCCACCATAACAAATCATTGTGATGTCTGCAGTGTGCGCTGCAGGTCTGGTCTCTGACAGTGTTTACCACCCTGGGGAGTGACCTCCAACAGTAGTGCGTACCATATCCATGCCTGTACTGTGCCCAGGACTGGTGTGGTGGGTATGGCTGCTGGACTCCTCTATAGTAGCACAATGCTGGCATAAGTGTGGGGGTGGCTGTCTGCCTATCCAGTGTGTGGTGGCTGCAAACACCTTCCACAGCCCACACTGCCAGCAATGTTGCCAGTATTGGGCTGCCAATGTGCATAATGAGGAGCAAGGTACCATGGGTATAGGTCGGACAGGGTGGCCTGGCCAGGGTGCATCTGCACAGGGCATAGGGCACTGACTGGGGCATATTAGTAAACGGCCACCACCTACACAGACAGGGTGACCTCAGTATGTCCTGCTGAGAGATCACTCTCACCCTGACTGTGCAGTGACCACAGCATGGCTAGGTACTCCCATAGTGCTATGTGGTATTTCTTTTGTGTGATAGATATGGGTTTCCTTTTGGGGCCCAGTCACTGATTTAACTGCTTGCTGTGTATGCTGACATCCAAGTTCTGGGTGCATGCATCTCCACTGGGAACATGCACTGTGGACTAACTAGCATACTGTTTGCAGCTGGTATGTGTCTTGATGGAGCATCTTGTGGGGTGCAGTGGCTGATGACTTGTTGCAGGAGAATATCAGCTAGGGGTGGGTGCAGCTTAGCATATCCAGGCTTAATGTCTGTATGCTATTGTGTTTATGGATGTGTAGAGAGATGCATTGACTGCGATGTAGGGTGTCTCTTCCCCTGCAGGACTGGGGTTGATGGTCCCCTCTACTGCCACCTTTGCAGGGAGGTGGAATGTGGATCTGTTGATGGGAGACCCTGTTTGCTGCCCTTGGGGGGGGGGGGGGGAAGGAGGGTGGTGGTGCATGGCCCACCTGGGGGTCCATGGGGGCTGCACCTCACTGAAAAAGACAGAGATATCCAGCATGGTCACTTTCAGCCATGGAGGGTGTTGTGGATCTGGTCCTGGGTGCCTCATTGCACCCTCAGGGTGAGCACAGTACCCGCACAATGTGGCGGTGTGTAGCTACTCTGTGCCAGTAAAACACACGGTCAGTACCCCCTACCAGGCCGAGGTGGTGTGTGGGTGCACATGGTCACTTCCCTCTACCGGGCAGAGGTGCTGTGTGGGTGCATTGCACATCTTGTGTTAATCTGTGGACAGCTGATTTGCATGTGCAGTGCATCATGGGTATGGGTAGGCTAACCCTATCCTGGTGACCACAGCAGACTGTCTGTGTGCATGCTCTCCACAGCCAGCCAGGGGCTTGCTATCAGCTATAGAGCTGTAGCCCAATGGTTACTGCACTGCCTCTGGAGCCAGAGGTCATGGGTTCAAACCCACAGTGGGGTGATTTGATAGGGTTGTCCAATGCATTATCTTTATTTAATGTACATATTTTGATGCCAGCAAAAACACCCTCAGCGTACTGTACCCATAAGGTGCCTCTGAGGGTGCTTTATAGGGCACCTTATGGTTCCCGTCCATATAAGGTGCACTATACATTCTCCTGTGACACAACCTATAGGGTGCCCTATAGGGGACATTTTAGGGTGCTGTGGCGGACAGTGCAGTTTATAATGTGCCCTATGGAGTGCCTTATAGGGTGCCTTATACGGCACTTTCAATTACGGCATGTGAGGGCGTTTTCACTGGCAGCAATTAATAACATAAATATAAAGTGCTGCAGGACAAAATATGTACAATGCAAAGCTGATGCTACAGCCAGCCTTACGTATTAGGCACACTGGGGAGCAAACCCATGACCCCTGTATCAGCAGTCAGTGCCTTAACCATTGTGCTTCACTGCTGCTCCTCCTTGCCTGTCAGTGCACCTATGTATGCTTTTTATTCCTTAAACTGCACAGTGCTGCCATAAAAAACAGTACACTGACCTTGCTCATACGGCACCCTCTAAAGCGCCCTATAAGCAACATTCTAGGGTGCCTTGGCTGACAGTGCACTTTAAAATGTGCCTTTTAGGGCACCTGATGTTAACACGCTTTGGGAGTGCGTTTGCTAGTTGTGGCAATTAAAATATGACTAAAATGCCTCCTAAAGCAATCTGCCCCATAATATGTTATGCCTCAGCCAGCCTTGTTCATTGGGCACTTTGGGGGTTTGAACCCCTGCACCATTGGTCAGTGTCTTAACCATTGTGCTGGGGTTCTGTTCCTGTGATTGCACATCAGTGCGCCGCCTTATGCCGCCCAATATTAACAAGCCTCCTAAAACATTGGCGCCCATCATTTATATGCCTCCTAAAATAATGCCTCAGCCAGCTGCCTCCATTGAGCACTGTGGAGGATTGAACCCCTGATCCCTGCACCGTTGGTCAGTGTCTTAAACATTGTGCTGTGTCTCTGCTTTTCTGCTTGCCCATCAGCGTACCACATATGCCTCCCACGCAGCCATCTGATGCGCTAAGGTGCGGGGCCTACAAGGGCGCCGCGCACCTTAGCGCATATTTAAATTCCGGCTTTTCTTTTTCAGGATGAACCGCCCACTCCTTATATGGCACCCGAACTCTACCGCGGCCCGCACTTTACCGGGGTTTTAGTAAACATACCCCTAAGTCTACATTCCTAAAAAAGATTTTTTTACAAAAGGTTTTCTCCTATTTTATGTCTATGGGAAAACTGTTTAATAAAAAGGGCTGTAAATACTCTAAAAACTGTCCAAAGAATGAAATTCCCTCTACCTATGTACATTTTGGAAAAACAAACAATTCTGTCAACCAGCATCTGCTATTAGTTGGCACCATGTATGGCTGCCAAGCTTTGGAAAAGATCTATTCCTCTGCTGTAGGAGGAAAAGCTACAGATATGTGATATGTGATTAGTATGGACAGAGTAACTTTGGAATCTGCTGCTATTTCAGATACGTTTTTTCAATGCAATGAGAGAACTCTTGGATCTCAAATTTATTTTTTCTTTTTCTCTGTCTCATACTTAATTCATACTATGCATTACGTCTCCCTTCTATGTTTATAACAATCCTCACTCTTTCTTGTCTCTTTTTTGCTATATCTCTAATAGATTTTACAGTTCATTGTACTGATAGGTATGTACTGATTTCTACAAAAATTATGGGGGCGGGGGAGGGGTAGTGAGGGAGGCATTGGGTTCATGTTGGTTTTGTTTTGCTCTACATAGAACATAAGAACATAAGAAATGCCATACAGGGTCAGACCAAAGTCTATCAGGCCCATTATCCTGTTTTCAACAGTGGCCAATCCAAATCACACGTATCTTGCAGGTTCCCAAAAAGTCACTCAGGTTCCATAATGCTCATCCCAGGGTAAGCAGTGGATTCCCCGGGACCTCTTTAATAATGGTTTATAGAACTTTCCTCCAGGAACTTATCCAAACCTTTTTTAAACCCAGCTACACTAACCGCATTTACTACATCCTCCGGTGATTAATTCCAGAGTTTGATTACGCATTGAGTGAAAAAATATTTTCTCTTATTAGACTTAAATGGGATACACTGCAGCTTTATTACATGTCCCCTAGTCCTTCTACTTTTTCATGGCGTCTCATCTACATTTACCCGTTCCACTCCATTCATTAATTTATAGACCTCTATCATATTCCCCCTCAGCTGTTTCTTTTCCAAGTTGAAGAGCCACAACATTTTAAGTCTTTCCTCATAGGGGTATCCTTTCATCCCCTTTACCATTTTTGTCAATCTTCTCTGTACCTTTTCTAATTCTGCTATATCCTTTTTAAGATATGCAACCAGAATTGCCACAATATTCAAGGTGCGGTCAAGCCATGGAACGATACAGAGGCTTTATAATATCCTTGGTTTTATTCTCCATGTCTTTCCTTATGATTCTTAGTTTTCTATTTGCTTTCTTGGCTGCTGCTGCACACTGGGCTGAGGGTTTCAATGTATTATCCACAATGATGCCTAAATCTTTTTCCTGGGTGGTGTTTTTAAAGGTGGTACCTTGCATTGTGTAACCATTATTTGGGTTGTTCTTTCCTAGATACATAACTTTGCACTTGTCCAAATGAAATTTCATCTGCCATTTAGGCATCCAGTCTTCCAATTTATCAAGGTCCTCTTGCAATTTTTCACAATCCTCTTGTGTTTTAACAACTTTTAATAGTTTTGTGACATCTGCAATTTTGATCACCTCACTCATTCCTATTACCAGGTATGAATATGTTAAAAAGTAGCGGGCCGGGGGAGGGGGCGGAGCCAACCACGGTCTGAGATGGCCACTTGAGAGATCTGTTCCCAAGGCTTCTGCAGAATCTTGCCTCCTTCCTACTTCCTAGCCCCTCTTCATGCCCCACTTTCTTACTGAAATCACAGTTAATATGACTACTGCCATACCGGGAAGATTAGACTACTGAGCCAGGCAAGGCTGAGGTGTTAAACGTTCTAAACCCAAGCCTTCATCCCCTCATAAAATGACCACTGCAAAAGATCAAGACAAAGACCTTAAAGAGATCTTGGCTAAAATCCGGTTAGTTAAGGATCTGGTCAGCACTAATGGAGAATCACTAGACACTGTTATTTCAGATTTAATGGAAGTTAATACCCAGCTCTCCTCCCCATCCCTGCAGCTGGACAAAGTTGATGCCACCATCTCCATCAATGAGGAAAGATTGCAACAGGTTACCAAAAATACTGATAGGTCTTTTCTGCACTGCACTGTTCCGTCCCCGGCCAAAGCCTCCCTGTACGAACAAGGAGTTTGTATGGGGAGGCTTAGATGGGAGCAGGAGGTGGCATTGTGGAGGTGGAGTGAGGACAGTCAGTTGGAAGTTTGAGGCTCTGGATGTACAGGGCTGATTCTAAAGTTGGCCCTGTATGTCTGGGGCCTCAGATATAGACAGGGGATGGCAGGCCTGGGCAGTGGCAGAGAGGTGAGGGGATGTAGGGGGTTCCCTGAAGCTCCACCCTGGCCATGGAAGGCCAGATTGGGGGTCGGGCTGCGGGAAATGAAGATTATGGTCTGCAGCCAGGCAGGCTCTCTATGTGCAGTCCGATCTGAATTGGGACCCGGCCTGCATGTACAGGCATAGACCCGATTCTGATCCCACAGAATGCATCTAGACCCCATGGGATCAGAATTAGGTCTGCCTCTGTGTGTCCTGATTCCGATCAGGCTTACAGGGCCCTGGATGCACACATTAGAATGTGCCTCCACGCGACTCACCATACTTGAGCTAAATAAATAAATAAATAGCTAAATAAAAAATAAATTTGAGGAGCTAAATAACTGTATCAGATGAAATAATATTCACATCTTGGGGATACCGGAAGGCACTGAAGGCAATGACGTGATTACATTTCTGGAAGTCCTCATATCTAAGCTTTTGCACTTGAATGCTTTCAAAATTATTATATTCAGCTCTATTCCTCCCTTGTACCTGAGGATTTGGGAGAGTTTGAACAATTGGTGAGTCCTCTAGATCGACCTGTTTTATCACCAACACAAACACTTAGACTCGACTTGCAAGCTGCAGAGATTTTTCGGTCAATCAAGCAGATTTCCTTGGGCAAAGCCTCCCATTCAAGTATTATAAACTCTTGCGTACCGAACTGGCCCCTCATCTCTATACCTACTTCACCCTACTGATACAACAATCCCCCTCAGTTGGCTCCTTCGCAGATACCACTATCATAGTTTATGAAAAACCTGGTCAGGATCCACAAAAGGTAATTACCACCTAATATTACTGCCGAATGCAGATTACAAAATATATGCCAAAATATTGGCCAGTTGTCTCTATCAAGTGATCCCTGATCTTATCCACCTTTACCAATGTGGCTTTGGGGAAGGCCAATCTACAACGGACAACACTTGTCTGTTGCGCAATGTCCTGATGCTTGTCCAGGATCAGAAGATCCCATTGTTAGGCCTTTCACTTGATGCTGAAAAGGCATATGATACACTGGAATGGCCTTTCCTTCTCCACGTCCTTAGGTGGTCTGGCATTGCAGATGTGTTCATCAATATGGTCTAAGTACTATCCTCCCATCCAACTGCTTACATACTGGCTAACTTCACACTCTCCAGACAGTTCTCACTTCATCGTGGAACATGACAGGGGTGCCCTTTATCCTCACTACTATTCAATCTAGCCTTAGAGCCCTTAGCACTCTTGATCCAGCAAACTTCAACAATTGCGGGCCTGCAATTTCAAAAGAACCAGATTAAGTTCTCCGCTTATGTGGATGATATATTGCTTTTTACTGACCCTGCTTTAATCCCAGCCATACTCTCAATCATAGGAAAGTACTCCAACCTTTCAGGTTACAAAATAAATTGGACTAAATCGGTAGTCAACCCCCTTGAATAAATTTGTCACCAGAGCCAAATTATCATTTTTTCCATTTCAGTGCATGACCTCATCCTTCAAATACCTGGGTGTCCAATATTGCTCCACAGGAGAAAATACACTGCAACTTTATTTATTTATTTAGCTGCATTTATACCTCTTACTGCCTTACTACAAATATTACTATCTCACTGGTCACCCCTCCCTCTTTCTTGGTGGGGCTGCCTTGAATCAATAAAAATGATAATTGTGCCAAAGGTCAATTACATCCTAGGAATGCTTCCCATTATGTTTCCTCTCCTCTTTTATAAAAACTAGAGTGACTGCTCGTTTCCTTTTTATGAAAAGGAAAAACCTTGTGGATTGCCATTCAAAAATGGAAGCTAAGCAGAAATACGGAAGTAGTGCAGTTCCTGGACTTCCACTGGTATCACTGGGCTTACCTAGAATGTATAGCACTAAATGAGAGGTTGGATATGATTTTATTTATTTATTTATTTATTTTTAGCTTTTTTATACTGCGCTATTTGACATCAGTGCGTTTTACAGTTAACAATTTTGCACAGGACAGGGGGAGGTGCCTTGTGCTTACATCGAACAGGACATAATAACTTGGATTAATAACATTGAACTATTTACATCTGAACAATGACAGATTACTAGTATCACTTATACATTATTAATGCTGCTGGGTGGTTGTGTTAGTACAAGGTGTAGGGGTGCAGTTGGATTGTGAGAAGTATAGTAGGAATAAATGATGTTTAATGGCTTTCCTGAAATGTGTGAGATCTTTGATTGATCTGATATTGGACGGGAGATTATTCCAACACCTTGGAGCGTAGAAGGAGAATGCTCTGATTCTAGTTGTTTGCGTGCATTTCATCACTTCAATCGGGATTACTAGTGCGTTGGCGCCTATTGACCTTCTTGACCTATTTTCGGGGGTGTGGGTAATGAGTGCAGTGAGGGATGAGGGGGATATACCATTGATGGCTTTAAACGTAAGGAGTAGTGCCTTGTAGGTGATTCTGCATTTTATTGGTAGCCAGTGAAGGTCCTTTAAGGTAGGGGTTATATGGTCTCTTCTTGATACTCCACAGAGGACACGTGCTGAGGCATTCATCGCAAGCTGCAACGGGTTAAGGGAACCTTTGGGGAGCCCGTGTAGAATGATGTTCACATAGTCAAGATGTGGAATTAATAGGCCTTGATTGGTAGCTCAGAGACCTGGTGGAAAGAGGAGAACCAGTGGGACACTGTGATACCTGGGTACAAATTCTTTTGCAATGATAGAGTAGATCAAATTGGTGGAGGGGTTGCACTCTGTGTTAGAGAGGGCATTGAGTTATACAGGATTAAAGTTTTATAGGAAACAAAATGCACTGTAGAATGTCCAAGGATCGAAATTCCGTGTAAAAAGGGGAAGGCAATGGCAGTAGTGGTGTACTACGGACTGCTTGGCCAGAATGAACAAATGGATGATGAAATGCTCAAAGAAATCAGGGAAACTAGCCAAAGCTACAACACAGTAATAATAATGGGTGATTTCAATTACCCTGGTATCGACTGGGTCAGTGTCACAGCAGGACATGCTAGGGAGATTAAGTTTCTTCTTGAAGCAACTGGTTCATGAATTGACAAGAGTGGAAACCATTTTGGACCTAGTCCTTAGGGGAACACAAGATCTGGTGCAAGAGATAGGGGTTTTGGGGCCACTTGGCAATAGTGATCATAGCATGATAACATTTAACTTAATAAATTGAGGCATTTGACTTAATAAATGGAGGAAGGACAGCAAGGAAATCCACAGTACTACTTTTTAACTTTCAAAAGGGAAACTATGATAAAATGAGGAAAATAGGGAGACGTGAGAGAGTGATTCCAGCAGCAGAGGCTTGCTTTTCCATCAGCTGTTTTGACTACAGGTCCTCCCTCCTGTGAGGTGGGGGGGATAAAGAGCCTGCTTGTTCCATTGGAGAGTGGAGACATGAGAGAGTGATTCTAGCACTGGAGACTTGTTTTTCCATCAGCTGTTTTGAATTCAGCTCCTCCCTCCTGGACTTGAATGATAGAGGGGTTAAAGGGGCACCAAGAGGAGACAAGGCCATAGCAGAGAGACTGAATGAAATCTTTGCTTTGGTTTTTACTGAAGGAGATTTAGGGAAGTTACCCATGCCTAAAATGGTATTTGAAGGTGATGCATTGGAAGAACTGAAAGAAGTATCCATAAAATGGGAAGATGTATTACAACTATTTGATAAACTAAAAAGTAGCAAATCACCTGGACCAGATGATATGCATCTGAGGGTGTTCAAAGAACTGAAATATGAGATTGCAGATATATTATTAGTAATCTGTGAACTATTTTTAAAATCATCTGTAATACCTGAATATTGCCAAATGGCCAATGTAATGCCAATTTTTAAAAAAGAATCCAGGGGTGTTTCAGGAAACTACAGATTGGTGAGCCTGACATCAGTACCAGGCAAAATGGTAGAAACCATGATAAAGAATAAAATTACTGAACATGTAGATAGTCATGGTTTAATGGGAGAAAACCAACATGGCTTTAGCCAAGGAAGGTCTTGTCTTACTAATCTGTTTTTCTGAAGGAAGGTCTTACTAATCTGTTTTTCTGAATAAACAGGTAGACAAATGTGAGCTGGTCGGTATAGTGTATGTGGATTTTCAGAAAGTCTTTGACAAGATCCCTTATCAGAGACTCTGAAATTAAAAAATCATGGGATAAGGAATAGTGTACTATTGTGGATCAGGAACTGGTTAAAAAATAGAAAGCAGAGGGTAGGGCTAAATGACCAATTTTCCCAATAGAGAAAGGTGAATAGTGGAGTTTCCCAGGGATCTGTGTTGGGTTGGCTGCTTTTTAACATATTAGTAAATGATCTGGAAACAGGAATAATGAGTGAGGTAATCAAATTTGCAGATGACACAAAATTATTCAAAGTTGTAAAAACCCAAGAGGATTGTGAAAAATTGCAAGAGGACCTTGATAAATTGGAAGACTGGATGTTCAAATGGCAGATGAAATTTGATGTGAACAAGTGCAAAGTTATGCACCTAGGAAACCACCGCCCAGGAAAAAGATTTAGGCGTCATCATGGATAACACATTGAAATCTTCTGCACAGTGTGTAGCGGTGGCCAAGAAAGCAAATAGAATGCTAGGAATCATAAGGAAAAGAATGGAGAATAAAGAAAACATTATTATAATGCCTCTGTCTCGTTCCATGTTGCGACCACACCTTGAATATTGTGTTCAATTTGGTTACCCTATTTTAAAAAGGATACAGCAGCATTAGAAAAGGTACAGAGGAGCCACTAAAATGGTAAAGGGGATAGAAGGATACCCCTATGAGGAGAGGCTAAAAAGGTTAGGGCATTTCAAACTGGAAAAGAGACAGCTGAGGGGAGATATGCTAAAGCTCTATAAATTAATGAATGCAGTGGAACGGGTAAATGTAGATCGATTGTTTATGCCATCAAAAGTAGAAAGACTAGGGGACATGCAATTAAGATACAGTGTAACCATTTAAAACTAATAACTTTTTCACACAACGTATAATCCAACTCTGGAATTTGTTACTGGAGGATGTAGTAAAAGCTGATAGTGTAGCTGGGTTTAAAAAAGGTTTGGACAAGTTCCGGAGGAAAGGTCCATAAATCATTATTAAAGGGGACTTAGGAAATCCACTGCTTGTCCGAATACAAGCATTGTGGAACCTATGTCTTCAGGGGAAACTGCTAGGTACTTGTGACCTAGATTGGCCACTGTTGGAAACAGAACTGGGCTTGAATGAGCTTGATCTGCCCCGTATGGCATATCTTATATTCTTATGTTCTTATGAAAATTTAGAAAGTATCTCCTCAGGGAATTTTTACAATTTCTAGAGACAGACAGTCAAAAGCCACCTCCATCTTGTGCATCCTCCTCCAAATTTCAAGACAAATAATATATTTTGGAAGATTCACAGGCAAAGAGACTCCAGGACCTCCAACCAAGAAAAACTACTGCCTTCAAAGGGCCATGATGAATGGTTACATTCTCTTCCTCAGCCACCGTAAATGGTTTAGTCACTTCTTTCTATGTATTTAAGAACATTTATTGATCACTTTCCTAAGACTTTGTGAGTCACTCAAAGTAATGTACAAAATTGATACATAAAATACATTAAAATAATAAAAAAACAGGATTCCATATGGTTGCAAATAAATATATGGTAACTCTATCACTTTCTTCTTCTAGCAAAAATATTGGTAGAATTCTTCATACATTTCTCATCTATCTTCAATATTATCTGTTGATGTACCTTGCTAACTCTTCCACACTATTATATTTTTGCTGAACTTCAAATAGTTGGTTTCCTACTGCAGTGCTAAAGGTAAATAATTCCATCCTGTTGGAGTTGCTATAGAGAAAGATCTATGTAGGTATCATATTTTCATAATCTGTAATGTGACATTTTTGCTAGATGTTAATGCTCTGCTCGGCATATGCTATATAAATTTTGGATGCAAGTAATCGGGTCTTTTTTCCTGCAAGACTCGATTGTCATCATTTTAAAATATGCTCTCGCTAACACTGGTAACCAGTGTAATTGAGATAATAATGGTTTGCTGGAGCACCACTGTGGTGCTCTGAAAATAACTCTGGCATGTCCTATTTGAAATGATAATCTTTTGTTATCTTTGGCAGTTGGGGGTGAACTACATTATGCAGAGCTGAATTATTGTTTCTTTTAAACTGAGGAGGACCGATATTCAGCTCACAGCAGTCAGCATTTTTTTTTAAATGCCAGATGCTGCAGGTAAAAAAATCTAGCTGTTCAGAGCCTGTAACTAGATACTGGCCAGTGTTGGATATCAGGATTCAGCTGGTCAGTGCCAGAGCAGCAATATTCATCTGTTAACCAGGTAAGCAATCCATATAGCACTTAGGTTCGTTTTTTTGCCGCCCTAAGTTGTATGGTTGGATGAAAGCCCTCAAGACGTCTGACTGCTGATGTAGCTGTGCATGAAATGAGAACCAGAAGCTGCAAAAATCTTTTACATCTTGGGACATGGAACATACAAAGCATGAACCAAGGGAAATTGCAGGTGGTCAAGAATGAAATGGAACAAGTACAACTCGATCTGTTGGGTGTTAGAGAACTGAAATGGACTAGCATCGGGCACTTTTCATCTGGTCTACTATGCTGGAAATGAAAGACAAAGAAGAAATGGTGTTGCATTTATAATTAAGAAGAAACTTGCAAGAACTGTAATGAAATACAATGCAATCAGTGAACACTTAATTTCTATTCGTTTACGAGGAATCCAATCAACGCAAATATAATTCAAGTATATGCCCCAACAACAGCTGCAGAAGAGGATGAAGTTGATGAGTTCTACAAAAAAGTACAAGCTGAAATTGACAGAACATACAAACAGGATATCCTGATAGTCATGGGTGAATGGAATGCAAAGGTTGGCAACAAAGAAGAAGGCAAAGTGCTTGGAAAATATGGACTTGGCAAAGAAATGAAGCGGGAGAAAGACAAAGGAGTATGTTTACTAAACCATCTTAACGTCACAGCGGTGGTATTATTGCGTGATATGTGACATTATCGCATGATAATGTAACATTATTGTGTGATAACATCACTTAGCGCGCGATAACGCGGCTGCGGCGTTAAGGCACACTAATGCTGTGAAATCCAGCTCTGAAGGGTGGAGTAAGGCTTCCCAGAGGGCGGAAAGAAGGGGTCGATGGGCGGAGAGTGGGAGGGGAGAGGCTCCAGGCACACTAACGCTGTGAAATCTGGGTCTGAACACTAACGCCAGTGAAACCCTCGCGTTAAGGCACATTAGCAGGAAAGAGAAACCATTTCAGTCAGCAATGTACAGCAAAGCCAGGGAAACCCAAAAACGTGATAGTAGTGATACATGTGCACGGAACAAAAAGGCAAATAAACACCGAAAATGACCTAAACCACATTTTTTTTTTATTTTTAAATTCTTTATTTTCGTTTTACAACAACAAAGGAAGGAAGACATACAACTAAAAGACAATACATACATGGAATGTGATACATACACCAAAGTAAACCCCTGCCACCCCCCTCCCCCCTGCTTCTTCTCTAGAAAACTAAATCATTCTCGGAGCGGGCGTATACTGAGATTATTGAGTTACAAAACCTAACAGCGATCTGAAACATGATGAATGTACATTAAACAGACATGTCGAAGCAATAAACAGATTATACATGATCATTGAGCATCTGCCATTTAGACAAGCAAGAATGAATTTGGGCATGGAAAATAGCTCTCCGAAATATCTGCTCATATTTGCTACATAAGCAGACAAGGTTCACTATCCATTGACAGTAAGTCGAGAGCTATCCTTCCAAGTCCTCGGGATTAGACATATGGCTACACCCAGCATGAAATCAGGAGAGAGCGACCCTTCGTAGGAAGAGAGGGGACCTCCGCCACTAAGCGGAGTCTCACAGTCTTCCAAGAAAGAGGCTCGTGAAGGTGTAAGATAAGTGAAATACGACCCCAGACCCGCCCCCAGAAACCTGTAATTAAGAACATTCATAAAGAACATGAGCAAGGGTTCCCACATCAGTATGGCAAGGCCTACACTGGTCCCTGGCAGTTGTGTTCCATTTGGCTATTTTCCTGGAATATAAGAACAGCTATGTGCAAAAGACAAGAGTTGAGTTTGGGTAACTGAGGCAGAGCGGGAGACCCGCACTCTTTTATTCCAGAAAAACGCTCCAATGCACAGGGATTAAAGTGGTTTGCGGTTAGCGATCCCAGGCTGGTTGGACTCTGCAGGTGACTGCATCTGTACCCTGACATAATAGTTTGGAGAAGTTAGAGGCTATCCCATGTGTACTACTAATAGAGTGAAATAGTTCTAATAGCCCATCCTGAATAAAGACAGAAGGCGGCATGATTGGAGCACTTTTGAGGCAGCATGGAAACTACAAAGCGCGATGTGACTCTTGGGGGGACCACTTGTCCTAGGCGGCTATTGGTCTATCAGGGGATCAAGAACTAAACTGAAATCCCCCCCGATATCAAGGAAGTATTAGCAGAGGCCTGCGTAACCTGAGCAATAATAGCAAAAGGGCAGGGTCATCCATATTAGGAGCATGAAGGCATATACATGTAGCTTTAAAGTTACCTATCTTGAAGTGAACTCTGGGCCATCTACCCGCTGTATCTAAGCAAGTCGCAACAATAGTAGCATGCCGAGATTTCCTATCCAATATGGCAACCCCACATTTCCTAGAAACGGCTGGGGAATAGGTGGCCACCATGTAAGGTTTAATATTGAGGTTGAGAATTTCCTTCGAATTGAAATGTGTTTCTTGGAGGAAAATCAGGTCCGCAGCTTCATGACTTAGATAGCTTAGGAGTTTCCTCCGTTTTATCGGATTATTGAATCCTTGTACGTTCAATGAGAAAATCTGACATGGTGCCATCAATCGATAATAGACATTTTAGGTAAGAGCGCTTTAAAACTTACAACATAATCAGAATCTGTACACTAATGACATAAACACCAAGTATGCTGGCCAATACACCCATATTGAAAGTATGTACCAAAGTAACTTAGAGAAGAAGCAAAACCCCCAATGAATATGGCGACCAGATGTCTGCGGGAGGAGGCCCTAGAGAGGAAGAGATTGACATAATAAAAGAAAAGAAACACCAGAGTCCATAAGAAACACTGTCTCTGATACTCGTCGAGGCTGCTATGGGTAGATGGAGTCGGGTCCCAAATATCTTCAAAATAAGGCAACAAACCGCCCTCGACAGACTCTTCACTGCGCTGCGGTAAATCCAACATGGCAGGTACAGCGGACGTGAGAGTACTGGCAGGAAGATTCTGGAAGTCAGCGCATCAAGTCGGCTTCTTTAGAGTCCAAAAACTCCGCTAGTAGATCAGGGTCCTCAAATGTTCTTGTCTGATTGTGAAGCGTGACTCGGAGCTTGGCCGGGTACATCAGGCCATAGCGTGCTTGTAGTTGTTGAAGCCTCGGCCGAAATTCCAGAAAGCGCTTTCGGCGGTCGACCGTGGGTTTAGCCAAGTCAGGATAGAAGGAGACCTTGTGGCTCTCAAACTCCATATGGCCCTTTGCCCGGGAGGCACTGAGAATTTGTTCCACATGTTGATATCTCAAAAGTCGAAAGATGATAGGCCGCGGGGTCTTCCTGTTGAGCGTTATGTTTGTGGGTACACGATGAGCGCGATCGATCTCCAATTCTTTGGTAAAGGTGATTTGGAGCAGGGAAGGGAGGATTTTACCTAAAAACTCCTTCATGTCTCCCAATTCCGCTCCCTCCGGTATGCCCACGAGTCGTAGGTTGTTGCGGCGCGCTCTATTATTGCCATCTTCCACTTCTTTCTGCAAGGCCCGCACCTGACGTTCAACTTTGTCGAGTTTGGACAGCCGGACCGCATGGGAGTCTAATATACTCTCCATTTTGTCCTGACGCGACGAGAGCCCCTCTAGCCTGCCTTGCAGTACACCAAGATCTTCCCTCAGCGCTCGAAGTGCTTCACCGTTTGACTGCACGAGGTCCTTAACCCCTCTAATTTCTGCGAGGATTTCCTGCTGCATTTCGGGGCCCTCGCGGAAAGCCAGCCCCTTCTGCGGGGACGGGGGTTCAGTTTTGGAGCGTTTACCATGAGAAGCCGCTGGAGATCCAAATTCCAGGCGCGTGGGTTTGGTCCCCGCCATCTCACCAATATGCCCCGGCAAGATCAGGGCAGAAATTCAAGTTTGTCTGGTGTTAATTCAGGATTCTGAGTAGGCCTCTCGGGAGCCTCAGCGTTATGCGACCATCCCGCTGGACATCGGGCCGACCTAAACCACATTTAAAATCCCAATAACCAAGCCGGCCAATAGTGATATTAATGATAAACATAAAGCACCACCACTGACAAAGCTCACAAAATAAGATATCATGTTTGGAAGGGTCTATTCTCTGTCCCCCTACAAAGTGAATGATCCAACATTGAAATAGTGCTGATCAGGGTTTATTCACGTCTATATTGGGCATGTTTGTTATGGTGTGCACATATGCAGTAACAGCAGAGTAGGCACATAGAAAAGGGGCAACTGTACTTATGCTGTAAATGGGATATAGAGGGCTGCAGGTGGCACATGCTGTGGTCCAGCTGGGGCACAGGGCGTGTTAGGCAGATGCCTAGGTGGCACATAGGGATGCCAAAACTGTAAAGCAGCAAGACAGCAACTGACGAGGGTCCAACATGGGCATGGGAGTGTGTCCCACAGTGTCACAGGGGAGACTATCCAGCAGGTACCCCCAAGGGCACATAACATTGGCAGGCAGTGTGGGGGAGGGGGTGAAGCGCACATGTCCATGTAGGCACACCTACCCGAGAACCCACACCATAGGCAGCTACCTACCGGCATACTGGATGGCCTGGGACTGCACACCACCAGTACCACCGGCATAATGGCATGGCAGCATGTTGGTGGAGGGGTGCTGGGGGCAGAGGGGGCAGTGGCATCTGCCCATAGCAGACCATGGCCTAGCCCCATGTAGGTGGGTGCTGTGCACTGCAACAGACAGGGTCTGTCTGATGAACAGTCATGGTATCCTCAAGGAATGAACTGTCCCTGTGGCAACAATGTGGTGCAGTACACACAGCCAGTGTGTTCAGGAGCAAAAGGTCACAAGTTCAACCAACCAACACAGAGGATCTCTAAAGGTAAAAAGTGGACTGTTGTAGTTGTTATGGAAGGACAGACTAGATGGGCCTTGTGGTCTTTTTCTGTCATCATGTTTCTATGTTTCTATTAGCAGAAAAAAGGAGGTGATAATGCCTCTCTATAAGTCTTTGGTGCGACCTCATTTGGAATATGATGTGCAATTCTGGAGACCGCACCTTCAAAAGGATGTGAACAGGATGGAGTCGGTGCAGAGGGTTGCTACTAAAATGATTAATGGGCTTTATTATAAAGC
Organism: Ichthyophis bannanicus; assembly: GCA_033557465.1. Classification (NCBI taxonomy): domain Eukaryota; kingdom Metazoa; phylum Chordata; class Amphibia; order Gymnophiona; family Ichthyophiidae; genus Ichthyophis; species Ichthyophis bannanicus. Next base: position 895,238,760 of record CM066032.1, on the reverse strand, counting down.
ATATGAGGACAGACTTAAGGATCTTAATATGTACACCTTAGAGGAAAGGCGGGATAGAGGTGATATGATTGAGATGTTTAAATACCTCCGTGGCATAAATGTTCAGGGAGAGAGCCTCTTTCAATTGAAAGCAAGTTCTGCTACGAGGGGATATGGGATGAGGGTGAAGGGAGATAGATTCAGGAGTGATATGTGGAAATATTTCTTTACAGAAAGAGTAGTGGATCCGTGGAATAGTCTCCCAGTGGAGGTGGTAGGGATGAGGACAGTAACTGAATTCAAAAAAGCATGGGACCAACACAGAGGATCTCTAAAGGTAAAAAGTGGACTGCTGTAGTTGTTATGGAAGGACAGACTAGATGGGCCTTGTGGTCTTTTTCTGTCATCATGTTTCTATGTTTCAAGTCCCAGCTGTGACTCCTGCCAACCCTTTCCCCACATACTACCCAGTACTAAACTGTGGTAATATTGTAGATAGCATAAACATGCCTGAAACACCTATATTTCACCGCACAGACACCATAAACATGTGCAATCCCTAGAGCAGTTTCCCAACTGCAGTCCTGGTGGGCCAAACGCCAATCAGGTGTCATGCTTTCTCTAATAAATATGCCTGTGCTACATTTTATGCGCTGCCCCCAAGGTATGCAAATGTATCTCATGCATATACATTAGGGACAGCATGAAAATCCAAACAGTGTTTGGCCCACCAGGACCGGAGTTGGGAACCTCTGCCCTTGAGCAGTGGCCAACAGGGGCATAAACACCCGCACCCACAGGCTCCACTATCCAAAGCCTCATGGAGAGTCAGGCTGTTGGGCCCTGCATGCAGCAGCATCTCCCAATACTAGCACTTGCATACCTTAGCAATGCAGCCCTAAACTTGGGAATATGTTACACATATATCAAAAGGTTGCTATGATTAATGGCATATAACAATTCCTAAGTTAAGCACAATTTTCTGATAGAGCTGCATCATAACAACCTTTCTGATATCTATGGAGTGTGTTTCAGTTTTGGTTTCTGACAGTGTTTACCACCCCGGGGAGTGACCCCAACAGTATTGTGTACCGTAGCCATGCCTGCACTGTGCCCAGGACTGGTGCGGTGGCCAGGGCTGCCAAAAGCCTCTATATTTGCACAATGCTGGCATAGGTGTGGGAGTGTGTGTCTGTCTATCCAGTGTATTGTGGCTGCCTACACCTTACTCACCCCACACTGCTTGCACTGTTTCCAGTGTAAGCCTGCCAAAGTGCATAATGAGGAGCAAGGTACTGTGAGTATGGCCTGGACAGGGTGGCCTGGGCAGGATGCATCTGCACAGGGCATAGGGCAATGGCTGGGACATTGTAGTGCCCGGCCACCATCTGCACGGGCAGGATGGTCAGAGCATGTCCTGCTGGAAGGTCACTCTCACCCTGACTGAGCAATGACCACGGCATGGCTAGGTTCCCCCATAGTGCTATTCAAGTATTTTTCTCAAGTTATATTTATGGGTTTTCTTTTTTGGGGCTTAATCACTGACTTATCTGCTTGGTGTGTGTGTGTGTGCGTGCTCTCATCCCAGTTTTGGGTGCACATATCTCCTCCAGGAACATGCACTATGGACTAGCTAGCAAACTGTCTGCAGTTAGTACATGTATGGCTGGAACACCTTGCAGGGTGCAGCGGCTTGAGACTGTCAGATAGTGGTGGGGTGCAGCTGAGCCTTTCCAGGCCTACTGTCTGTCTGCCATTGCCTTATGGATGTGTACAGATCTGCATTGACTGCCCTGTAGGGTGCCTATTCCCCAGCAGGACTGGGGGTTGATGGTCCCCTCTACTTCCACCATTGCAGGGATGTAGAATGTGGATCTGTTGGTGGGAGATCCTGTCCCCCACCCTGAGCCCCAGAGGGCGGGTTGGGTGGTGCTACATAATCTACCTATGGGTCCAAACACCCCCCTTCACTTAGATCATGTGATCATGGCACCCACCCAGGATATGCACTATTCTGGGTGCATCATAGTCCACAAGGGCTAGACGTGACTGGGAAATACAGATGAACACAGGTGTATTCTCAGTGGGTCTGCAAGGATTACCTATCATACACTGGCACTGATGGCAACCTGCAGTATAGCCTATCTCAGTTAAGCCAGGTGCTGCGGACCTGGTGCTGGGCGCCCCACCTTGCCCTCAGGGTGAGCACAGTACCCCCACAATGTGTCGGTCTGTAGCTACTCTGTGCCAGTTACACACACGGTCAGTTCCCCCTACCAGGCCGAGGTGCTGTGGGGGTGCATACCCCATCTTGTGATCATCTGTAGACTGCTTAATCTTCATGTGCAGTGCATCATGGGTACGGGTGAGTTAACCCTACACTGGTAACCACAGCAGACAGTTTGTGTTGTGACCTGCAGTCCTTCTGTAGCCAGCCAGGGTTTTTCTTAGTAGCTATAGAGATGTAGCCTACTGATTATTTCACTGACTGTGGAGGCAGAGGTCATGGGTTTGATCCCACAGTGGTGTTATTTGATAGGGCTGTCTGAGGCATTTCCTTTTTTAATTTAAATTAGTGCTGCCAGCAAAAACACCCTCACAGTGCTGTAACCTTAAGGTGCCTCATAAGGCGCCCTATGAAGCGCCCTATAAGGTGCCCTATAAAGCGCCCTATAAGGCACCTTATAAGGTGCCCTATAGGGAACATTATAAGGTGCCTTGGCGGACAGTGCACTTTATAATGTGCCCTCTGGAGTGCCTTTTAGGGCACCTTATGCAGCACCTTAGGTTACGGCACTGTGAGGGTGCGTTTGCTAGCAACACTAATTTAAATTAAAAAAGAAAATGCCTCAGACAGCACTGATTTAAAGTTAAGGGTAATGCCTCAAAAAGCCTTACTCATCAAGCCCACTGGGGGATCAAACTCATGACCCCTGTTTCATCAGTCAATGTATTAACCATTGTACCTCTGTTGCTGTGTTTGCAGGTCAGCGCGCCTAATTAAGGCTAACACGCGTTAACGTGCCGTGGCTCCCTCTATCGCGCGATAACGGACTTTATCGTGTGATAGCCCAAAATACTACTTTAAGACCGGAATGCCCACTATCTTATATGGCATTCGTCACAGTAAGACTGCAACTAACACCAGTAACATTAAGACGGTTTAGTAAACATACCCCATAGATTTCTGCAAGACCAATGATCTATTCATCTCAAACACCTTATTCCAGCAACACAAGCAGCAATTGTACATGTGGACTTTACCCAATGGATTGTACAAAAATCAAATTGACTACATTTGTGGAAGTCAATGATGGAAAAGCTCTATAACATCAACAAAGACAAAACCTGGAGTTGACTGTGGTACAGATCACCAACTATTAGAATTCAAACTCAAGCTAAAGTTGAAAAAGAGAAAGCCACCCAAGAATGTAGTAAAAAATGACCTTGAGAATATACCACCAGAATTTAAAGACTGCCTGCAAAATCAGTTTGCTGCATTAGATACAAAAGACAGAGATCCAGAAGAGTTATGGGATGACATCAAGAAAGTTGTTCTGGAAAAAAGTGAGAAGAAAGTGGAGTGGAGGAGTGGCCTGGTGGTTGGGGCAAGGTACTTTGGGCCGGAAGGTCAGGGGGTTCAAATCCCACTAGAGGACAGCAACCCTTGGCCGGAAGGACTGGGGTTTCTAGTCCCACAGGTGCACCTTGTGGTCTTGGGCAAGCCACTTAACCCTCCATAGCCCATGCTCCCTGTAAAATAGTTATCTCCAAGTTATAATGCCCTGTTCAATGTAATTTCAGTTTGTTCAATGTAAACTGCACTGATGCAGAATAGCACAGTATATAAAAGAATATAAATAAAAAGCAAAAACAGCCAAAATAGATGACTGAAGAAACTCTGAATATTGCCCAGAGATGCTAAAGCTAGAGGAGAAAAAGAGGCAATTACAGAACTCAACAGAAATTTTCAATGTGCAGCAAGACCAGACAAGGAAAAGTACTACAATGATGCATGCAAGGAAACAGAAGCAGAAACTATTAGAGAAAGAACAAGATCATCTTTCCTAAATCTATGAGAGCTAAAGAAAAAATTCCAGCCTCAAATTGGAATGTTAGAAGATGCTCAAGAATCCATGTTGAATGATGTTGAGAAGATCAAGAAAACATGGAAATAATATACAGTCATGATACCATAAAGATCAAGTGGACCAACAGCCATTTCAACCAATACCTTATGATCAGGAACCATTGGTGATGAAAGAAGAAGTTAAAGCAGCATTGAAAGCCTTTGCTTCTCAAGATCAAGGAACATAGTCTTAAAATTGGCCTGCACCTTAATGTAAAGAAGACAAAGATCTTGACAACTGGCAAAATTAATAAGTTCTTCATTGATGGAGAAGAAATCAAAATAGTGGACAACTTTAATCTACTTGGATCAACTATCAATAAAGAAACAAGCAGTCAAGAAATCTAACAATGCATTGCTCTTGGCAGAATAGAAACATAGAAATATAGAAACATGACAGCAGAAAAAGACCACATGGCCTATCTAGTCTGCCTTTCCATATCACCTACTACAAGAGTCCCCTTTTTTCCTTTAGAGAGCCTCTGTGTTTGCCCCATGCTTTTTTGAATTTAGATACTGTCCTCATCTCTAACACCTTCACTGGGAGACTATTCTATGCATCTACGACTCTTTCTGTAAAGAACTATTTCCTCATATTACTCCTGAGTCTATCCCCTTTCACCCTCATCTTACATCCCCTCGTAGCAGAGCTTCCTTTCAATCAAAAGAGGATCTCCTTCAGTGCATTTATACCATGGAAATATTTAAATGTTTCAGTCATATCACCTCTGTCCTGCCTTTCTTCTTAAGTATACATATTTAGGTCCTTAAATCTGTCTTCATATGCTTTATAACAAAGACCATTAACCATTTTAGTAGCCACTGTCTGCACCAACTCCAACCTGTTTATATCCTTTTGAAGGTGCAGTCTCCAGAATTGCACACAATACTCCAAATAAGGTCGCACTAAAGACTTAGGGGCTTGTTTACAAAGCTGCGGTAGTGGTTTCCGATCGTTATCAGAGCCACGGCCCCATTGAAATCAATAACGATCGGAAACCGCTACCGCGGCTTTGTAAACAAGCCCCTTACACAGAGGCACTATCACCTCCTTTCTTCTGCCGACCATTCCTCTCCCTATGCACCCAAGCATCGTTCTAGCTTTTGCTGTCACCTTTTCTGCCTGTTTAACTACTTTGAGATTGTCAGACACAATCACACCTAGGTCCCGTTATTCTTTCGTGGACATAAGTATGTCACCCCTATATTGTACCGCTCACTTGGATTCTTGCAGCCTAAATGCATGACCCTACATTTTTAGCATTAAATCTCAGCTGCCAAATTCTAAACCACTCTTCAAGCTTAGCTAAATCCCTCCTCGTGTTGTCTACAGTTTTCTGGGTGTCTACGCTGTTGCAGATTTTGGTATCATCTGTAAGGAGGCAAACCTTACCCGATAGCCTTTCCGCTATCACCAACAAACATGTTAAAAAGAATCAAACCAAGGACAGATCCTTGCGGCACTCCACTAGTGACCTCCCTCTCCTCAGAGTGAACTCCATCTATCTGTACCCTTTGTAGCCTCCCACTCATCCAATTTCTAACCCAAGCAGTAACTTTAGGGTCCATCCCAAGGGTGCTTAGTTTGTTTATAAGTCGCCTATGCGGAACAGTGTCAAATGCTTTACTGAAATCTAAATACACCCCTCAGTCCAACTCCCTGCTCACCCAGTCAAAGAAATCAATTAGATTTGTCTGACGAGACCTGCCCCTGGTGAATCCATGCTGCCTCGGATCCTGCAATCTGTTGGACTCCAGAAACTTCACTATTTTATCTTTCAGCAGCATTTCCAATAATTTACTTGCCACCAAGGTTAAACTAACCAGCCTGTAGTTTTCAACAGCATCCTTACTTCCGCTTTTGTGTAAAGGGACCACATGTGCCTCTGTTCAGTCTTCTACAAAGCTTAATTAACCCCTAAACTATCTCCCACTTAAACATTCCATAACCCAGGGAAACAGACAAACATACATATTTTTGTCGGAACATGTACCGTGAGGAACAAGTCCTCTCGAAGTACTAAGTTCCTTTTTATCTTTTTGAAGTGGAGAAACCACTAAAAGGCCCTGAGAGAGTAACCTCCCAACACCAAAAATAAGACTTTATACACATTTATCTCATAAAAGCTGGAAAACTACTTAGCTGAGGCAGCCACACCGCTGTATTCCTTCTCCACAAATCTTTCTTCAAGGAGAGAAAACCACAAACCAGCATCGGTAAAAAACCGGTTAGGAATCCAGCCAAAAATGACATTCATGCAATTCTTCAGTTCAAATATATGGCAACAAATTCAGGGAGAAAAACTCCCAAATCAGGTAACCCAACGTTGCGTTTCTGGCCACAGGTATTCCTGGCCCTTTCTCAAACACAGTCGCTCACTTCAATACCGGAAGAAGAAAGCTTATTAAACCCTCCAAGGTGATCACATGACCAACCACGATGTCCTGAAGGTTCTTGGGAAACATAGTACCAGATGTTCAAATAACACTCCACCAGTCAATCCATCCGCCCTCGACCCCGCCATTCCTGACAACTGGCAGCCAGTTGCCAACCTCCCATTTCATTCAAAAATCCTCGAGAAGCTTGTTTTCTCCCAACTCGCCACCCATCTTGACTCTATCTTTGCACTCCACCCAGGCCAATCGGGCTTTTGTGCCGGTCATAGCAGAGAGACTATCCTTGTAGCACTGCGCTCAGAATTTCACCGCGCTCACGACCGCGGTGACCTTTCTCTCATTGTTTCTTTGGATCTCTCCTCCACCTTTGATGTTGTCGATCACCGCACTCTTCTCACACATCTATCTGACTTCGGCATTCGTGGCACAGTTTTACAGTGGTTCTGTTCCTTTCTTTCTTCCCGTTCTTTCGCTGTTCACTCTGACTCTTCTGCTTCTCCCTTGTCCCCCTCAATCTGTGGTGTTCCTCAGGGCTCTATCCTTGCCCCCCTGCTCTTCAATGTCTTTCTCGCCCCTCTTGCCTTGCTTATTCAACAAGCTGGAATCTCTGCCTACATCTACGCTGATGACATTCTTTTGGTTCATCACATCTCCCCTTCCTCACCCGATCTCGCTCCACTTAATTTCTGTCTTATCACAGTTGCTTCCTGGTTCAATCAAAACTTTCTCCATGCCAATCCCGCTAAATCCTCTGCGATCTGGTTTTCCTTCGGGATCCCCCCTCCCGATCTATCTCCTGTTATGTCCTCCTGCCCCATCCCCCAGGTATTGACTCTTCGATATCTGGGCGTCATCCTGGACTCTGCTCTCTCTTTCCATCAACATATTTCCTCTGTGGTGCGTACTTCCTTTTTTCACCTTCATCGGATAAGGGCTGTTCGGTCGTTTCTTCCTTCTTCCTCTGTTGTCACCCTTGTTCTGTCACTTGTGATCACACGTTACTGTAATGCTATCTTTGCAGGCTTTCCCTCCTTCCAGCTTCGCTGTCTCCAACTAGTCCAAAATGCAGCCGCTCGTCTCATCACTTGTTCCCCTGCTCACTCTCACATTACTCCCTGCCTTTTCACCCTCCACTGGCTCCCGGTTAAGGTCAGGTTCATTTATAAATTGCTCATCATTACATATACGGCTCTTCATGTCAGTACCCCTCAGTATCTGGCTGATATTATCCATCTTCAACCTTCCCCACATCTTCTTCGCTTGGCTTACGGCAACCGCCTCTTCCTCCCCTCCCCATCTCAGGCTCACCTTGAACTCACCTGTCACTCTGCATTTTTCTTTCTAGGCCCTGCCTTATGGAATTCACTCCCACTATTGCTTCGCACTGAATTATCCATCCCCCATTTCAAAGCTCTCCTTAAAACTCATCTTTTCTGCCAGGCCTTCGATCTCCCCCCTTCCACCGATGGTGCCTCGTCCCCCAGCCACGCCCCCCACTTTTCATAATACCCTCCCCTCATATTCTCATTTGCTCCTCTGCCCCTTTCCCTCCCTGTCCCTTGTCACCATGTTCTTTCTATGGACCAGTCTCTGTTCTCTACCTTTTTCGGCTTTGTCTATCCCTGTCTATTGATGGCATTCCTTTCTGACTTTATTTTCAGTAGCCTCTATCCATTTTGTATTGTACACCACCCTGATGCCCCGGCATGGGCGGTTTATCAAACTTTGCTAATAAATATAAAGATAAAGACCTCTGCTTACGCAGTCATTCAGGCAACCAGTAGGCTACATCTCTATAGAATCTAACCCAACACTGACTGCAGGTCACCCAGAAAGACTGCAGGTCACCACACAAACTGTCTGCTGCGTTCATCAGGATAGGATAAACCCACCCGTACCCATGATGCACTGCACATGCAGATCAGCAGCCTACATCTGATCACAAGATGGGGTATGTGCCTCTATAGCACCCCGGCCTGGTAGGAGGAACTGACCATGTGTGTTACTGGCACAGAGTAGCTACAGATCGTGACATTGTGCGGTTCCTGTGCTCACCCTGAGGGTGAGGTGGGGCGCCCAGCACCAGGTCCGCAGCACCTGGCTTAGCTGAGATAGGCTGTGCTGCAGGTCCCCATCAGTGCTAGTGTATGATAGGTAGTCCTTGCAGACACACCTAGGCTACACCTGTGTCCATCTGTGTTTTCCAGTCACGTCTAGTCCTTGTGGACTATGATGCACCCAGAATAGTGCATACCCTATGTGGTTGCCATGGTCACATGTAGTAAGTGAAGGGTGGTGTTTGGAGCCAAAAGCAGATTAGGTAGCACCACCCAAACCACCCTCTGTGGGTCAGGGTGGGGGACAGGATCTCCCACCAAAAGATCCACATTCTACATTTCTGCAATGGTGTCAGTAGAGAGCACTATAAACCCCAGTCCTGCTGGAGAATAGGCACCCTACAGGGCAGTCAATGCAGATTTGTATGCATCATATAGGGCACTGGCAGATAGGCAGTAGGCCTGGAGAAGATCAGCTGCCCCCCCCCCCCAACCACTATCTGACATTCACCAGCACAGGGCACAGTCAGTCTCCACCCGGTGCACAGTGTTCCAGCCATATATATGCTAACTGCAGACAGTCTGCTAACTAGTACATAGTGTATGTTCCTGGAGAAACTGTGTGCACCCAAAAATGGGATGTGATCACAAACACCACACAAATATGTCAATGATTGGGCCCCAAAAAAGAGAACCCATAGATATTACTTGAGAGAAATGCTGCATAGCACTATGGGGGAACCTAGCCATGCCATGGTCACTGCTCAGTCAGGGTGAGAGTGACCCCCCCCCCCCAAGCATGACATGCTGTGGCCACCCTGTCCGTGCAGGTGGTGCTCAGGCAGTACAATGTCCCAGCCATTGCCATATGCCCTGTGCAGATGCAGCCTGCCCAGGCCGCCCTGTCAAGGCCATACCCACAGTACCTTGCTCCTCATTATGCACATTGGCAGGCTAACACTGGAAACAGTTCAAGCATTGGGGGCTCAGTAAGGTGAAGGCAGCCACAAAACACTGGATAGACATACACACACTTCCACACCTATTTCAGCACTGTGCAAATATGAAGGTGGTTGGCAGCCCTGGCTGCCACACAAGTCCTGTACACAGTGCAGGCATTGCTATGGTATGCAATACTGTTGGGGTCACTCCCCGGGGTGGTAAACACCGTCAGAAACAAAACACAGGAGCCAAACCATCATTAACCAAAGATGATAAGAAAAAAGAAAAAGGGCAAATGCTACACTAGAATACACTTTATGAGATAGCTGGAGAGTCTCCAACCGAGGGCTCCAAACGTTTAGCAGTAATGAAAGCTAACAGTTGGGACGGTTCGTAAAAAACATAGGAAACTGAATGCAACTGAATGGGCTAGGGTGGAAAACTTTTTTTTTTTGTATTACTTGGTCTGGGTTTTCCAGTTGCTTCATGCTTTATTTCTTGGAGTTTTTCCTGTTTCTTCTTCAGGAATGTTTGTACTTTCTTGATATATTGTGAAATTTTGTAAAATATAAAATAAAAAAAAAAGAAACAAAAAACAGGAACACACTCCACAGATATCAGAAAGGTTGCTATGATGAATCTCTGTCAACAAATTGTGTTTAACTTAGGAATTGTTATCTGACATTAATAATAGCAACCTTTTGATATATGTGTAACATGTTCCCAAGTTTATGATGGCATTGCCAAGGTATGCAGGTGCTAGCATTGGGAGATTCTGCTCCGCTCAGGGCCCAACAGGCTGACTCTCCATGAGGCTTTGGATAGTGGAGCCTGTGGGTGTGGGTGTTTGTGCCCCTGTTGGCCGCTGCTCTAGGGCAGAGATTCCCAACTCCGGTCCTGGTGGGCCAAACATGGTTCAGGTTTGCATGCTGTCCCTAATGAATATGCATGAGATGCATTCGCATACAATGGGGGCGGTGCATACAAATGCAGCACAGGCATATTTATTAGGGACACCATGAAGCCTGAATGGTGTTTGGCCCTCCAGGACTGCAGTTGGGAATCTCTGCTCTAGGTATTGCACATGTTTATGGTGTCTGTGCTCTGTAGGGTAAAATATAAGTGTTTATGGCATGTTTATTTTATCTGCAATAAAGGTTTTGTCTTTATTACTACGGTTTAGTACTGGGTAAAATATAGGGACATAGTTTGCAGGAGCCACTGCTGGGACTTGAACCTATGACCTTCTACCCCTGAACACACTGGTTGTGTGTACTGCACCAAACAATGCCACAGAGGCAAATCATTCCCTGGGGATACCATGACTGTTCGTCAGACAGACCTTGTCTGTTGCATTGCATGGCACCCACCTAAACGGGGTTTGGCTATGGTCTACTGTCGGCAGATGCCACTGTCCCCTCTGTCACCAGCACCCTTCTGCCACACACTCGTAGACATGTTTGCCCTTGATCAGTTGCTATTTTGCTGGTTTTCCGCTTCTACATTCCTATGTATCACCTAGGCATCTGCCTAGTCTACCTTGTGCCCCAGCTGCCCCACTGCATGTCCCACCTTCAGCCACCTGTACCCCATTTTCAGCCTCACCGTAGTGCCCTCTCATACTTGGGCACTATGATGTTGCTGCACATGTATCACTACTATCACTTTTCTTGGTTTCCCTGCCTTTGCTGACTTGTCCTTTCTGAATAATATATAGCCTGGTATATTTATATCCCAGTCATGGTTGTCCGTGAATCATGTCTCTGTAACCACCATTAAATTCAAGTCAGCCTCTCCCATTAAAGCCTCAACATCTGGGATCTTAATTCCCATCCTATGGGCATTTATAGAAACTGCTTTCCAGATGCTGCCCCTTTTATTTTATTTATTTATTTTATTTATTTAAACATATTTCTATACCGCCTTATCCTGAAATCAAAGCGATATACCTATTTCTATATTGTTTCACTTACCTGGTGGCTTTCTTCACCCATCCCCAATGAATCTAGTTTACACCCATCCCCAATGAATCTAGTTTAAAACCCTCTTCAATAAGTTAGCCAGTCTGCTACTGAAGACAGATGGATGCTATCTCTGCTCTGCAGTTCTTATAATATCATCCTATGGTCCAGGAAACCAAAACACTCTCGATGACACCATCCACGCAACTGTGCATTTATCTCCAGGATGCAAGCTGTTCTGCCCTGGCCTTTACCCTTAACAGGGAGGATAGAAGAGAACATCACCTGTGCCCCTATCTGCTTCACCCTCTGGCCCAGAGCCATAAAGTCACTCTTGATATGCTCAGAGGGATACCTGGCAGTATCATTTGTGCTGACATGGATGAGCAACGTCAGGTAATAGTTAGTAGGCTTGATGAGTCTCAGCAAACTCTCTGTGACATCTTGGATTTTGGCATCTGGCAGCTAGCATACCTCTCTGGACATCAAGTCTGGTTGGCAGATGGATGCCTCAGTACCCTTCAGAAGAGAGTCACCAACCCCCACTACCCTTTGATTCCTAGTGGTCATTGATTCAGCAACGTTGGGGTGCTTGAGCTCTGGCTCTTCCCTTTCATGGAATGCCTCTACCTCCTCCACTTCCAGGGTTGCATTTTGGTTCTTCAGTTTAAGGGCTCCCATCCCATCTGGTCTATGAAGGACCTAGATGAGAGTCTCAACAGCAGGCCATGGTATTTTCAATAATGTCATATGGATACGAAAGTTGGACAGTGAAAAAGATAGACAGGAATAAAATTGATGCCTTTGAATTATGGTGCTGGCGATGAATACTGTGTATACCATGGACTGCCCGAAGAACAAACCAGTCAGTATTAGAGGAGATCAAAACTAAGCTTTCTTTAGAAGCTCAGATGACAAGACTTTGACTTTCATACTTTGGACACATCATGTGAAGATAGAGATCATTAAAGAAAGACATCATGCTTGGCAAGGTAGAAGGTCAATGGAAAAGAGGAGAGCTGGCAATGAGATGGATCGATACAATAACAGCAGCTATGTGTGCCACTCTATTAACAATGAGCTGCCTGACTGAAGATTGAACACAGTTTAGGACAACTATCCAGAGGATCACCATGAGTCGACACTGACTCAATGACACTTAACAACACAACAACAAGAACAAATTGTATAGATTGTTATCCAAACAGTGATGCTAGAAAATCACCACTACCTGGATAAATGCTGTTTGTGCCTCAGCTGTGCTCATGGACTGATCTGGAACTATCTGGATAGTGATGAAATGATCAGAAGACACATTCTGTGGCACTGCCCAGGCAGTGCTGCTAATATCCCTCTCACTAGAATTATCCGGTTAGCAGCTCCTGATAACCAGATTTAATTCCTTTTGAATATTGACCCTCAACATTTTTTTTTAATCCCATGTGATTCATAATTCAGCACAAAACCCATCACTACCTCTCTACAAAGGTACAAAAAGAATATTTTTCTTATTGACATTTATGTACATTGATGCAAGGTTACTTTTTAAAAAGTTTGGAAAGGCATACTCTAGTAAGTTACATTTCCATTTATGCTCTTTCAATGTCTTATCTCACTCCACTGCCTTACACCGTTTCTCCTCCCTTCACACATACATACACACAGTCACATTTTTGTCTTACTTCTAGCTCCTCCTGACCCCCATCCAAACCTCATTTCATCCTCTACACTTTTAAGATACCTCCCATCTGCACCAGAGCTTCTTCACCTGACCCTCATCCTTCTTACACTCTCTCACTCAATCCTTCCAATATCCTCTTGATCTCGTCCCTCAGACCATCCTTATAGCCACTTCTCTAGGTGATCACACCCCCTCCTTCAAACTTGCCTAATGGATCACTTCTCATCCCCCCAGATCATCCTTATCCCCCACCCCTATTCCAACCTTATTTTCTCAGTCAGAAGAATACATAAAAAATGATTTGCCATGGCTGTGTCATTATTTATTAATTGTATTTATTCTCTCTGTGCCACCCTAAGCCCATTGAGCTTTCTTCTTACTTCTGCAGGCTCAGGATATCAGATAGTCAGATGAGATTAATGGTTTATGGTGGGGGAATCATCTTTAGGTCAGGGAGGATGGCTTCACAGGGTCATTTCGGAGGCATGTTTCAGGTTTTGGCTTGGTTAGATGGAGCCTACAGGGATACTTCCATCCACCTGCCTAACCAGGCTCTAATAGAGATGAAGGCCTCCTACTGAGGAAACTTATGTGCCTGATGCAGGCAAATATGTAAAAGGATACAAAAGGAGACATCATCAGATGGATAAGGTGTTCCATAGTGTGTGCATATTGTAAAGTAGAGGTCCCTAAATCAGCCCTTCAGGACCCCAAGCCAGTATGAATTTCAGGATTTTCACAATGAGTATGGGAGGAGTGGCCTAGTGGTTGGGGCAAGTTGCCTCAGGCCAGAAGATCAGGGGTTCAAATCCCACTAGAAGACAGCAACCTTGGGCCAGAAGGACTGGGGTTTCTAGTCTCACAGGTGCTCCTTGTGGTCTTGGGCAAGCCACGTAACCCTCCATTGCTCATGTTCCTTGTAAGTATTAGTGTATGTGTCTCATATCCCCTTGTGTTAAATGTATCCCCCAATTGTGTTCTGACCACTTTGATTGAAAGATAAGATGATATACAAAACGGTCTAATTAAATAAATTTCTTGTCTCTAATGTATGGAAGCCTACCTCATCCATATTCATTGCAGAAATCTGAAAACCAGATAGTTTACAAATCTTCAAGCACTGTAAATGGAGGCCCCTGCTGTAAAGAAGTCCTAAAAAGCAAATTGCATGGCTTTTTAGTGAATATTCTCTAGAGTTTTAACCAGAATGTTGATGGGACAGACTCAAGAATAAACATTTATGAGCCTAATATTCCGCATTGAGGGCTAATGCTGCTAACACAGCTAACCACTAGCACTGAAGTAAACCCAGATATTCAATGCTGGGATCATATCCGACCCCATCATTGAATATCTGGGTTAGCTGCTTTTGCCGATCAGTAACAGGGCAGCAGCGATATTGAGCCATTGCCTATTTAGTGATATTTATTTTTTGACAGTTTTTATATACCGCCTTATCGTTAAATCAAAGCGGTTTACATCAAACTCACATGTTTGCAAAGAACTTAAGAAACTTTTAGCTACATTAACTTATGAAACTTTTAGTTACATTAACTTATGAAGGAGCTAGGGTGGGGAGGAAGGGGGAGGAGAGACATGCAGATGGAAGTAATAAAGCATAACTTATGTACAAAGAATATATATATATAATGATGTAAGATGAATGGGTTTATCTATTCCAGAGTTAGAGGCCAGGGTTACCTGTGCCTGACTTTCACTGCATATTGCTAACTGGGCAGCAGCTCAATATCGCCATTGACCAGTTACCGATCAGCGCCACCTCCACTCTGCTCCTATGAAGAAAGGCTAAAAAGGTTAGGGCTCTTTAACCTGGAAAAGAGACGGCTGAGGGGAGATATGATAGAAGTCTATAAATTAATGAACGGAGTGGAATGGGTAAACGTAGATCGATTGTTTACCTTATCAGAATATAGAAAGACTAGGGGACATGCAATGAAGCTACAGGGTAAACTATTTAAGACTAATAAAAGAAAATATTTTTTCATTCAACGTGTAATCAAACTCTGGAATTTGTTACCGGAGGATGTAGTAAAGGCTGTTAGTGTAGCTGGGTTTAAAAAAGGTTTGGACAAGTTCCTGGAGGAAAGGTCCATAAACCATTATTAAGAAGGGACCCAGGATATCAATGCTTGACCCAGTACAAGCATTGTGGAACCTGTGTCTTTTGGGGAAACTGCTAGGTACATATGACCTAGATTGGCCACTGTTGGAAACAGGATACTGGGCTTGATGGACCTTGGTCTGACCCAGTATGGCATATCTTATGTTCTAATGCCTCCAACATGCCTCGATGAAAAGAGGTTAGCATCGGGCCATATAGAGCCAGCAGCTGCAGATATTCAGCAGTACTAACTGTATTAGTGCTGCTGAATATCCTCTTCACTGCGATTAATGCAGTTAGCAGCTCTGCTAACCACGTTAATCACTTTGAATATCAGGCCCTATATCTGCATAATAAGAGGATGGAATCAAAGCAGACTTAAATATGAGGGGATAATCTGCACAGAGTAGCAGGGACTACCTTAAGCAAAGGAATGGGGGTTCTGCATCATGGAACAGCGGGAACCACTCTAGCCTCCTTACTAGATGGACTCTTTACTAAAGGAGTCATTCTGTCCCACGAATAGTGGGGATGCCATCCCCATTTCTAACCTCCCCATATGAACAGAGGTTTGTATGGGGGGACCTTATGTGAGTGAGAGGGATCATTCTGGAGGCGGAACAAGGGCGTGATGTGGGTGGCCCTTGACCCTGAACGTACAGGGCTGATTCTGAGGTTGGCCCTGTATGTCCAGGGACTTCAGGTTAGACAGGGGACTTATTCCACCTCAAAGGTGGAATAAGTCCCCCTGGACAGAGGAGGACTGCAGCGCAGGAAACAGGCAGGCAGATGAGGGGGCTCAGGAGGTCCTCCGCAGTCCGACCAAGACCTTGGAAGGCCAGGTCGAGGGTCAAGCTGTGGTGAACGGGTATTACTCTGGGACAGCTGGCAATTAATGCTCATGAATGGAGCCATGGTGCCATGGCGACAGGATTCCATGACACAGTGGCTCCATTCAAAAGCTTGGATGAGTTAGTTGGGCAGAATCGGGCCCAGGCCTGCACGTCCAGGTGCTAGATCCGATTTTGATCCCGTGGGGGCCGTGGGATCAAAATCAAGTCTACCTTTGCATGGTACGATTCTGCCCGGCCATACAAGGGGTGGACGTCCTGAATGGAATAGGCCTCCACGTTGCTATGTAATCTGCCTGTTTTTCATATAAACCATTCCTTCACAAGTCTTTTCGTTCCAGTTGTCTCTGGAATGGAATCATCATGGTGGAATATGTCCCAAGGTTATGCCATAAAATATTTTTCTTCACTTTTGTGAAAAGGGCTTATGTTGAATAATTCATTGTTTTCATTGGCAGTGAGACATAGCCACATAAACCAATACACAAGGGTACTTTAAGTAAGATGCACATGACAAATCTTGTAGCGCTTAAGAGATAAAAATGTCTTATGCAGATGATTTTGCCAGATATGAAATGATCAAAACCATCTGTTTTATAGAAGTGTTTTTGCATGATTGTGCTACGCTGTAATATTAAATCGGCTCTCCTATCCTTTGGGACATAGCTACAGAAGGGGATTTATCTCTGTCGTTTTCTTATTAAAACAATTAAGTTCTTCAAAGTTTACTTCCTACATTGTCAGCAATGAACTATTGGGAAAATATATATAAAGTGAGGGTACTATCTATCATGCATCATGGATTTCAAAAGTACTGTAACTAATATAATAAAGCTAACTAATCATCATTATTCTGTTACTTTGCATCAGGTTGTTTCCTTTTCAGTGACTGTTTTTCTGGCTGCATTTTTATTTTAATCTCTTAAAAATTTGTTCTATTTGAGTACTCAGATATTTGGGAGGTAATTTTATGAGAAGCCACAGAAAGTTACATGCCATCAATGAGTGCAAGTCATCAATTTTCTATGACTGACATGTGCAGATGGACCATTACACATGTCCGTTCAGTGTGAGCATGCACAGAGGGGCAGACTGTAAATCGGTACTACAAAAATCCAGCTCAGGCATTTACACAATTCCTAGGGCTGGTATAGGGGTTACACCTTGATTTCAGGTGAATTTAGGACACTTTTGTTCCTATTTTACAAAGAAAAATAGGCACCTGCTTTTCTTTATAAAACAGACTTCGGATAGGCATATTCTGGGTGCCTAAACCTAGCCACTGGTTATAAAATTTTATTGCACCTTTCCCTGTTGTTAACTTCCATCTTAGATCCCCTGGTCAAAAATGGCATATCCAGGCAATTCTGAGGACTGCTTGCGGCTCACACCCTCATCGTTACTCTTTGGCATGCTGAGGCAGCCAGGGTAGCAGTAGCCATTTTCCCCTTCTGACTTAAGCCTTCGTGGTAATAGTACAGCCAAATATAGCTTGTTAAAGATGACTAGATTGTAAAAAAATCAAAACAAAACAAAACCAACTAATCTCTATTTACCTACAGTAATTTCAATTACTTTAAATCACTGGGAAACATTAATATTCAAACATTCAAAGGTAGGAAAAAATAAATCTCAGAGAATTGTTTCATGCCTCAGGCTGTAAGTAAATGAGAATGTTTTTCTCCATGATAGTCTAAAAAAAACCTCCTAAGAGTTATTTTTATTTAACAATGGGGTGTGTTTACTAAACTGTCTTAACGTCGCAGCGGTGGTATTATCGCACAATAAGTGATGTTATCGCGCGGTATTGTAACATTATTGTGCGATAACATCAGCGCGCGATAACGCGGCTGCGGCGTTAAGGCACCCTAACGCTGTGAAATCCTGCTCTGAAGGGTGGAGAAAGGCCTCCCAGAGGGCGGAGATATGGGTCAATGGGCGGAGAGTGGGAGGGGAGAGGCTACAGGCACACTAACGCTGTGAAATCTGGGTCTGAACACTAACACCAGTGAAACCCTCGCGTTAAGGCACATTTGCAGGAAAGAGAAACCATTTCAGTCAGCAATGTACAGCAAAGCCAGAGAAACCCAAAAATGTGATAGTAGTGATACATGTGCAAGGAACAAAAAGGCAAATAAACATAGAAAATGACCTGAACCACATTTAAAATCCCAATAACCAAGCTGGCCAAAAGTGATATTAATGATAAACATAAATCAACACTACTGACAAAGATAAAAAAAAAAATATCATTCTTGGAAGGATCTGTTCTCTGTCCCCCTACAAAGTGAATGATCCTACATTGAAATAGTGATGATCAGGGTTTATTCACGTCTATATTGGGCAGGTTTGTTATGGCATGCACATATGCAGCAACAGTAACACTCACAAAATAACGGACTTTATCACGCGATAAACGGAAATGCTATCTTAAGACCGGAAACGCCCACTACCTTATATGGCATTCATCACAGTAAGACTGCAACTAACGCCGGTAACATTAAGGGGTATGTTTACTAAAGGGCGCTATTTGCGCTGCTGTGACATTATCGCACGATATGGTACCTTATCATGCAATAATTGCACTTTATTGGTCACAGAGGTACCTTAGCACGCGATAACGCGCGCAGGAGTGCAAATGAGCGCTGAGGGTGGAGAAAGGCTCCCGGAGGGCAGAGGAAGGCTCCCCATGGGCGGAGAGAGAGGGTCAATGGGTGGAGAGTGGGAGGGGAGAGGCTCCCTGCACACTAATGCTGTGGAATCCATGGCTGAAAACTAACGCCAGTGAAACCCTCGCGTTAGAGCAAAGTTAAAGGGAAGAGAAACCATTCACGTCAGCAATGTACAGCAAAGCCAGGGAAACCTACAAAAAGAGATAAGTGTGATACATGTGCACGGAACAAAAGGGCAAATAAACATTGAAAATGACCTGAACAAAATGAAAAAAAAAAACCCATAACCAAGCTGGCCAATAATGATATTAATGGGAAACAGCAAAAAACACTACAGCCATTCCTCGCTTAACGACCGAGTTCCGTTACAACGACCCGGTCGTTAAGCGAATTGGTCGTTAAGCGAGGAAAGGCATACTTCAGCTTATGGGATCCTGCGCAGGAGAAATCGACGCTGACAAAAGCAAGTGCAGACATACCTGATAAAAGGGAACACCAGGACAGATGAGGGAAAACATGAACAAGCAGGAATGACTGTGAGAGCTCGCACCTACGACCATCGCTTCGCCGTTACGACCGCTCAGTGTCACAGGGGATAGTACCCAGCAGGTACCCCAAGGGTACAGAACATTGGCAGGCAGTGCTGAGGGGAAGTGTGGACATCTATGCAGGTACCCCTACCCCAGAACCCGCACCATAGGCAGCCACCTACCGGCACACTGGATGGCCTGAGATTGCGCACCACCAGCACCACCAGCAGAAGGGCATGTCAGCATGGTGGCAGAGGGGTACTGGTGGTGGAGGGGGCAGTGGCAGCTGCCCACAGCAGACCATGGCCTAGCCCCATGTAGGTGAGAGCCATGCACTGCAACAGACAGGCTCTGTCTAACAAAGTCATGGTATCCCCAGGGAATGCACTGTCCTCACGGCAACACGGTGGTGTAGTACACACAGCCAGTGTGTTCAGTAACAGAAGGTCACAAGTTCAAGTCCCAGCTGTCGCTCCTGCCAACCCAGTCCCCATATTTTACCCAGTACTAAACCGTGGTAATAAAGGCGGAATCTTTATTGCAGATAACATAAACATGCCTGAAATGCCTATATTTTAACCTGCAGAGCACAGACACCATAAACATGTGCAATACCTAGAGCAGAGTTTCCCAAATGCAGTCCTGGAGGGCCAAACACCATTCAGGTTTCATGCTGTCCCTAATAAATTTGCCTGTGCTGCATTTGTGTGCGTCGCCTCTATGGTATGCAAATGTATCTCATACATATTCATTAGGAACAGCATGAAAACCAGAACGGTGTTTGGCCCACCAGGACCAGAGTTGGGAACCTCTGCCCTAGAGCAGCTGCCAACAGGGACAGAAACACCCGCACCCACAGGCTCCGTTATCCAAAGCCTCATGGAGAGATAGGATATTGGGCCCTGCGCACAGCAGAATCTCCCAATACTAGCACTTGCATACCTTAGCAATGCCGCCCTAAACCTTGGAATATGTTACACATATATCAAAAGGTTGCTATGATTAATGGCAGATAGCAATTCCTAAGTTCTGCACAATTTGCTGATTGAGCTTGTGATAAGGAAGCTTATCATAGCTCAGGAAGGAGCTATAGAAAAGGTGAAGTGACTCTGAACAAGCAACCTGTCAGTTCTGGTAGAAATAAGAAAACAGAATTTTTCCATAAAAGACTACCAGTCCCAGAATGCACCAGGTTTCCAACAGCCATTAGAGGAGCTGAAGTGGGGAAACGTGTGTTCAATCAGGAGGGCTATGAGGTAGTCCCCAAGCACTCATCTCAAAGGGCAGGGCCTGATTCAGCACAGCTGCGCTGTGCTAGGGTGGAGCACTCATCTAAGCAGAATAAAGGTAGAGTTTATTCTACAGAGAATCATCTTGATCTTGGACATCCTCAGATTCAGCTTGGATATCCTCATCTTGATCATCTTGGACAGCTTCATCATCTGGAGGATCATCAGAATCATAAGCCAGAGCAGATGGACAGAGAGGGCAAGAAACCCTTTGGAAAAAAGAAGAGAAAAGCATTTGGGAGGTCTAAAGGAGTCCAGAGCAGTACGTATACTGGAAGGCATTCAAAAGGCAAGCATACACCATTGGACTGGAGAAAGCCAGAGGGGTGGTGCTGCAGGGCCAGGAATCTCCAGACGGTACCTGTGAGGGAGACGGCTGCACTTGGAAGGGACTCTAGGACCCGTGCCAGAAGGTATGTGAAGAGAGACCCAGTGTCCAGGGATCTGGATTGGAAGGCTGGACATAAGAACTGGACTACATACTGGCCAGGCTATTTAGAGAGGAACACTAACAGCAATGGAAGCTCAGGTATGAACACTGATCTATGCCCTAGCTATACCCTTGAAAGACAGCAGGGAAACAAGTATTCTCCTGAGAGTTCTCCATTGAGAAATTCCTCTGTGCCAATCCATGACATTGAACCCATGATTGTTGAAGAAGGGGGGAGCGGTTATAGATACAGGCTGTGAATACATGGATTGCTCTCTGTCTAAACTCCTTTGGTAATTTACTGTTACAAAGTACAACAACCATCACAAAGAAATACAAACTTGTTCTTTAATCTACTCAGAAAAGCTCCTGAGTAGAATTTGAGCCACGCAGTAGAAAGTAAGCCAGCTAAGGGGTTTCAGCTGGGTAACTGCTAGCAATTGAGCCTTACCTAATTGCTTGTGAGCTCTGAGAGAATCACTTCTGAGTCTATGTGTGAAGATATAAGAAGTTAACCTGAAAAGAACAGTTTTTCCCTACTTTGTGGGTTTTGTTTGTTGATTGAGGCACTGCTAAGAAAATATTAGCTAAAGCCTACAGAAAAGACCATTCTGTTACCATCCTGGTCTTTATTCTTTTGCTTTGATTGCCTGACAAGTTCAGCTGTTGTTTTCCTGATTTTGTTTTTCTAAGTTTAACACTGAAAGCAAGTATCCTGTTTTATGTGCTACCAAGCATATCTGTGTTGGGAGAAATAACCCCATAAATAAATATCTTATTGGCTTTACACTCAAGCACAACTAATTATTGTGAGCGGCTGTGTCTGGTGTGAATGGACTGCATTGCCCACAATCCCTTGCAAATCATATTGATATATGCCTTTGCCAAGGCTGTGAACATTCTCACCCAGGCACCCGTCTGACAAATGGCTTAGTTTTTCGGATTGCTTTTGCGCAAAAGGGATTTACTTGCTAAGGATTACAACTCAAGTCTGAAGGAAAAGACAGTTCAAGTTTGAAAGTGGAAAAAAAAAAGATTTTCCCTCAACTGCACTTTGGAGGATAGGTGGCTGTTCCAGGTAGCTGTTCCAGGAAGAAAAGACCCTGTGCAGAGCTGGATTCATCACTGGCATAAGGTAACAAGTACCTGGGCATGTCTAGTGGTGGATGGGAGTAAGGCACAGGGGTAATTGAAAAAAAAAAGGTAGAAAAAAACACCTGTTTGGAAGGTGGTGCACAGTGGGGGTTTTTTTTGTGTGTTTCTTGTAGGGATCAAGATGGATCCAAGGGAACTTCCTCAGTGGATGGCAGCCCAGTTTAGCAGGCAACAGGAGCTAGCACAGCAGGCTCAGGACACTGCTATGAAAGCCTTAATGGACCAGCAGAAGCCAGTGCTTGATCTGGTGCAAGCCCTAGTTAAACTGCAGAACCAAAGTGGACCAGATGCAAGACCAGCAGTAAATACTGGTACACCACATGTGGACAGTGTGGGACTCAATCAGGGAATTGGGGCATTTAGTTTTGGGAAGCTAACTCCAGATGATAATGTTGATGATTTTCTAGAGTATTTTGAGAGAGTGGCACAAGCATTAGCATGGCCAGAGACCCAGTGGGCAGTAAGGCTGGCAGCCTCATTAACTGGAGAGGCGCTTGCAGCTTATAGAGCAATGCCAGCAGCCCAGGCTTTGAATTATAAGGATGTAAAGGCTGCTATTAGAGATCGCCTAGGGTTGTCTATTTCAGAGTATAGGCGAATGTTTAGAGCTACTGCATTGAGAGTGGGTGAAACACCCAGGGCTCTGAGTCAGAGAATCAGAGGATTAGCTGTAAAATGGTTGGAGCCTGAGCAAAAGACGGTAGAAATGTTATTAGACATTATTATGCTTGAACAATTTATGTCTGCTGTGCCTAAAGATTTGCACACTTTCCTTATACAGCAAAATTGCCAAAATCTTGGAGAGGCAACCATGCTAGCAGAGAGATTCTTGGAAGCCACGCAGGCTTGCCATAGAATGGGTGGCTCTCTGAAGATGGGTGCTGAGGCAAGCTGTGCTGTATCAGAAAAGAAAATAATTAAAAATGTTTCTGAAAATAAATGTACTGTGCCAAAGCAGATGACACAGTGGAGTAGAAAGAAATGTTTCAAGTGTGGAAAATGGGGACATTTAGAAAAGGGATGCCAGACACACACTAGCTTAATGGGTGTGGATTTAAAACAGCCCAAAGAAGGATTGCTTTTGATGGTTGATGTGCAAGGAATTACCATAAATTCTTTCTTAGACTCTGGGGCAGACCAGAGTATGATGTCAAAAAGGCTTTGGAAAAGGATAGAGGCCCAAGAAGGATTTGTGCCTAGAACCCCTGAAAGCCAAGTTTACATCAGATGCATTCATGGTGCTGCAACATCATATCCCACCTATAGGCTAAAGGTTAAGTGCCTGGGGGAACAAGAGGAAGTCCTGTTAGCAGTGGTGCCTAGGCTACCCTTTGATTTGGTTCTAGGAAGAGACTGGCCAAGATTTAAACAGGGTCTAGTGGAAGGACTAGGAAAGAAGGAGGGAGAAGGTTTAATGGTAATAGCTCCCGGGCCTTTATTTGGAAGTCCTCAGACCCCAGCTAAAAAGATGGTTAAGCGTCCAGAAGACCAAACTATCCCTAAGCAGACATTTGTCTTAAAGTACCATAGGGTCACAGAGAAGGCCCAAGCTCCTAAGCGGGCAACCCCTCAAGCTGCTGGGTTTGACCTGTGCAGTATAGAAAATGTGACTGTACCTAGCCAAGGGAGAGCCCTGGTTGACACCGGTCTCCAAGTGGAAATACCTATTGGATGCTATGGGAGAGTAGCCCCAAGGTCCGGATTAGCCCTTAAATATTTCATCGATGTGGGTGCGGGAGTAATTGATCCCGATTACAGGGGCAATATTAAATTTCTGTTATTTAATTTTGGACAGAATGATTATCACGTGAAGACAGGAGACAGAATTGCCCAATTGATCTGTGAGAGACTGGGTTTTCCACCTGTGGAGGAGGTCACATCCCTGGAAAATTCTGAGCGTGGAACCAAAGGCTTTGGTTCTACTGACATCAAAGGGGTTAAAAGCCTAGCTGCCACCTGTGCCCGAGAGAGGGAGGTGAATGAAGAGGAAGATTTGGGACCCCAGGTATCTGATTGTAAAGAAAAATCAGAGCCCCAAATAGGTGAGGACCTGACAGTGGTACAACAGGAAGAAATTAGGAAATTGCTTAAAGAATTCCCAGATGTGTTGACACCCATACCTGGGGAGACACATTTGGTTGCCCATGAAATAATAACTCCACCTGTGAAATTAGTTCGTCAAAGGCCATACCGTTTGCCTGAAGCCAAGAGACAGGAAGTAGTGGCACAAGTCCAGGAGATGTTGGACATGGGAGTAATAGAGGAGTCAAAGAGTCCCTAGAATAGCCCCATAGTCCTGGTGCCGAAGCCTGATGGATCTTTAAGATTTTGTATTGACTTCCGGCAGGTAAACGCTATATCAGTTTTTGATGCATATCCAATGCCAAGAATTGAAGAGCTGTTGGACCAGCTTGGACAAGCTCAATACTTAACCACCCTTGATATTACAAAAGGATATTGGCAAATCCCTCTAACCAGGGAGTCGAAGACGAAGACTGCTTTCAGCACCCCCGTTGGCCTTTTCCAGTTCAAGAGGATGCCTTTCGGACTGCATGGAGCGGCAGCTACCTGCCAAAGGTTAGTGGATCAGGTACTTCGACCCCACCAAAATTATGCGTTTGCATATATGGATGATGTCATAATCCATAGTAACACCTGGGCGGAGCATCTAAAGAGGATCAGGGCAGTCTTGTGCTCCATGAAGCAAGCGGGAATCACTTTAAACCCGAAGAAGTGTGCCTTTGCAAATAGGGAGATAAAATACCTGGTCCACCTAGTGGGAAGAGGAAAAATTAAACCTCTAATGAGTAAAGTAGATAGCATCAGGAATTTTCCCCCTCCAACAACAAAGAAACAACTAAGAAGTTTCTTGGGACCGCAGATTTATACCGCAATTTGCAGAGAAAAGTGCAATTTTCACGGATATGCTGCGGAACAATTGTCCAAACCAGCTAAAGTGGACACCTGAAGCTGAAAAAGCATTTTCAGCCTTAAAAGGAAAATTGTGTACAGGACCGGTACTGAAAGGGGTGGACTTCAGGAAACCCTTTCTGGTTCAAACAGATGCATCGGATGTAGGGCTTGGAGTGGTTCTATCTCAGTGTCATGAAGGGGAGGAGCATCCTGTGATGTACCTGAGCAGGAAGTTGTCACCAGCTGAACAAAAGTATTCCACAATAGAAAAAGAATGTTTAGCTATAAAGTGGTCAGTGGAGGCGTTAAGGTTTTACCATACAGGGAGAAAGTTCCAGTTGGTCACAGACCATGCCCCACTTAAGTGGTTGCAGCAAATGAAGAACCACAATGCCAGGTTGACACGCTGGTACATGGCCTTACAGGCATTTGATTTTCAAGTGGAACATCGTGCTGGGAAGTTACACAAGAATGCGGATGCCCTTTCCCGTATTACGGACTGTAGAGAAGAAGTTTCACCAGTTACACCAGTCCGTAATAACTTAAGCAGGGGGGTATGCGATAAGGAAGCTTATCATAGCTCAGGAAGGAGCTATAGAAAAGGTGAAGTGACTCTGAACAAGCAACCTGTCAGTTCTGGTAGAAATAAGAAAACAGAATTTTTCCATAAAAGACTACCAGTCCCAGAATGCACCAGGTTTCCAACAGCCATTAGAGGAGCTGAAGTGGGGAAACGTGTGTTCAATCAGGAGGGCTATGAGGTAATCCCCAAGCACTCATCTCAAAGGGCAGGGCCTGATTCAGCACAGCTGCGCTGTGCTAGGGTGGAGCACTCATCTAAGCAGAATAAAGGTAGAGTTTATTCTACAGAGAATCATCTTGATCTTGGACATCCTCAGATTCAGCTTGGATATCCTCATCTTGATCATCTTGGACAGCTTCATCATCTGGAGGATCATCAGAAGCATAAGCCAGAGTGGACGGACAGAGAGGGCAAGACACCCTTTGGAAGAAAGAAGAGAAAAGCATTTGGGAGGTCTAAAGGAGTCCAGAGCAGTACGTATACTGGAAGGCATTCAAAAGGCAAGCATACACCATTGGACTGGGGAAAGCCAGAGGAGTGGTGCTGCAGGGCCAGGAATCTCCAGACGGTACCTGTGAGGGAGACTGCTGCACTTGGAAGGGACCCTAGGACCCGTGCCAGAAGATATGTGAAGAGAGACCCAGTGTCCAGGGATCTGAATTGGAAGGCTGGACATAAGAACTGGACTACATACTGGCCAGGCTATTTAGAGAGGAACACTAACAGCAATGGAAGCTCAGGTATGAACACTGATCTATGCCCTAGCTATACCCTTGAAAGACAGCAGGGAAACAAGTATTCTCCTGAGAGTGCTCCATTAAGAAATTCCTCTGTGCCAATCCATGACATTGAACCCATGATTGTTGAAGAAGGGGGAGCGGTTATAGATACAGGCTGTGAATACATGGATTGCTCTCTGTCTAAACTCCTTTGGTAATTTACTGTTACAAAGTACAACAACCATCACAAAGAAATACAAACTTGTTCTTTAATCTACTCAGAAAAGCTCCTGAGTAGAATTTGAGCCACGCAGTAGAAAGTAAGCCAGCTAAGGGTTTTCAGCTGGGTAACTGCTAGCAATTGAGCCTTACCTAATTGCTTGTGAGCTCTGAGAGAATCACTTCTGAGTCTATGTGTGAAGATATAAGAAGTTAACCTGAAAAGAACAGTTTTTCCCTACTTTGTGGGTTTTGTTTGTTGATTGAGGCACTGCTAAGAAAATATTAGCTAAAGCCTACAGAAAAGACCATTCTGTTACCATCCTGGTCTTTATTCTTTTGCTTTGATTGCCTGACAAGTTCAGCTGTTGTTTTCCTGATTTTGTTTTTCTAAGTTTAACACTGAAAGCAAGTATCCTGTTTTATGTGCTACCAAGCATATCTGTGTTGGGAGAAATAACCCCATAAATAAATATCTTATTGGCTTTACACTCAAGCACAACTAATTATTGTGAGCGGCTGTGTCTGGTGTGAATGGACTACATTGCCCACAATCCCTTGCAAATCATATTGATATATGCCTTTGCCAAGGCTGTGAACATTCTCACCCAGGCACTCGTCTGATAAGCTGCATCATAGCATTTCCGATGTCTGTGGAGTGTGTTTCAGTTCTGGTTTCGGACAGTGTTTACCACCCTGGGGAGTGACCCCAACAATATTGTGTACCATAGCCATGCCTGCACTGTGCCCAGGACTGGTGCGGTGGCCAGGGCTGCCAATAGCCTCTATATTTGCACAACGCTGGCATAGGTGTGGGAGTGTCTGTCTATCCAGTGTGTGGTGGCTGCCAACTCCTTACTCAGCCCACACTGCTTGCACTGTTTCCAGTGTTAGCCTGACAATGTGCATAATGAGGAGCAAGGTATTGTGGGTATAGCCCGGACAGGGTGGCCTGGGCAGGATGCATCTGCACAGGGCATAGGGCAATGGTCTTTTTTGGAACCTCACTGCTTTTGGTAGTATCCTTCAAGGATATCATTTTCCGAACCATGCACACTTGGGCGACTGCCGGCTTTCCCCTATTTTCTAGTTTAAAAGCTTCTCTATCTCCTTTTTAAAGGTTAATGCCAGCAGTCTGGTTCCATCCCGGTTAAGGTGAAGCCCATCCCTTCGGAAGAGCCCCTCCTTTCCCCAGAATGTTCCCCAGTTCCTAACAAATCCAAAACCCTCATCCTTGCACCATCGTCTCATCCACGCATTGAGACTCTGGAGCTCTGCCTGCCTTTTGGGTCCTGCACGTGGAACAGGAAGCATTTCGGAGAATGCTACCCTGGAAGTTCTGGATTTCAACTTCCTACCTAAAAGCTTAAATTTAGCCTCCAGTACTTCCCTACCACATTTTCCTATGTCATTGCTACCGACATGTACCAAGACAGCAGACTCCTCCCCAGCACTATCTAAGATCCTATCTAGGCAGATCGTAAGGTCCGCTACCTTCGCACCAGGCAGGCATGTTACCAGGCGATCCTCACGTCCACCAACCACCCAGCTATCTACATGCCTAATGATTGAATCACCAACTATAACAGCTGTCCTAACCCTCCCCTCATGGGCACATGGCCCTGGAGAAACGTCCTCGGTGCGAGAGGGTTTTACATCACCTGGAGGACAGGTCCTAGTTACAGGATAATGTCCTGCACACCAGGGTGATGTTCTCCTGTCATGTGACCTCTCTCCTCCATGGCAACAGGGATGCTGCCAGACTGGAGGTGGGACTTCAGGACTATATCCCTGTAGGTCTCGTCTATGTACTTCTCTGTCTTTCTTATGTCTTCCAGGTCTGCTACTCTAGCCTATAGAGAATGGACTTGTTCCCTGAGAGCAAAGAGCTCTTTGCACTTAGTGCATACGTAAGACCTCTCACCAACTGGGAGAAAATCATACATGTGACACTCAATGCAAAAGACTGGAAAGCCCCCATCTCGCTGCTGGACTGTTGTCTGCATCTTAGTTTAAAGCTTGTGTTTAGGTCTTTAAATTCTGTATTTACTAAGGGTTGATGTAGATGCTTATACTA
The DNA here is from genome assembly GCA_033557465.1 of Ichthyophis bannanicus. Lineage (NCBI taxonomy): Eukaryota > Metazoa > Chordata > Amphibia > Gymnophiona > Ichthyophiidae > Ichthyophis > Ichthyophis bannanicus. The sequence goes on along the minus strand of CM066032.1, from coordinate 895,210,054 downwards.
ATAAAAGTGTATCTAATACCTCTAATGTACCTTGTTCACCTGAAGCTTAATTAATCTCAGGTCCTCAATGTATGGCTGATTTGGATATAGAGCTGCACCTGAGACCTCTAAGACGTGTAAATACCTTTAAAGCTACAATTACCCCAGGGACGGGTGGGTGTTGGGGAGGGAGGGGGAAATAACACCTATTAAAAGAGGGCTGTTGCCTTCCCAGTCCCTGGAGTTTCTGGAAACATGTTTCAACATGCAAGATGGCAGAATGTTCCTGCCAGAGTAAAAAGTCAAAAGACTGTTGGATTTCCTGGCGGTGTTCTGTGCACAGCAGGCTGCCAGAATCTGTGATTATCTTCAGTTCCTCAGGTTGATGGCAGTGACCATAGAGATGGTGCCATGGGTGCATGCTCACATGTGACCACTCCAACGGTCCTTGCTAACTTGGTGATCCCCAAGCTCTCAGGAATTTGAGTGCAAATGATAGTGAAAGCCAGCCAGCGGTGGTGGCAGCCGCCTTGTCATCTGAGGAAGGAAATGCTGCTGGAAGATTTCTCCTGGATCTCTTCTAACTATGCTATTCTCTTCCACTGCCAACTCTAGACTTCATTCTTTCCACATTACTGCACCATATGCTTGGAACAGCCTATCTCAGTTATTGTTCAGGCCCCATTTCTGTTCCTATTTAAATACAGGCTAAAAGCCCACCACTTTGAGGCTGCTTTTGAATCCTGACCCTTTACTCTCCTGTTTATCACCGATATGTTTTAAAGCTATCTCTTGTCCCATTTGTTGTTTTTGTCTTGCTATGACTGTAAGCTCTATTGAGCGGGGCCTGTCCCTCATGTCTGTATGTATAGTGCTGTGTACTCCTTGTAGCGCTATTGTATTGTTAGTTGCTAAGTGCTGTCAAGTTGGTGTTGACTCATGGTGTCTCTCTAGATAGTTGTCTTAAACTGTGTTTGGTCTTCAGTCAGATGGCTTATTGGATTGAGTAGCACCCATATGGATTGAGTAGCACACATAGCTGCTGTTATAGTATCAATCTATCTCATTTCTGACCTTCCTCTTTTTAATTGACCTTCTACCTTGCCAAGCATAATTTCTTTTTCTAACAGTCTCTCTCTTCACATGATGTGTCCAAAGTATGAAATTCAAAGTCTTATCATCTGAGCTTCTAAAGAAAGCTTAGGTTTGTTCTCTTCTAGCACTGACTGGTTTATTCTTCGGGCAGTCCATGGTAAACACAGTATTCATTGCCAGCACTATAATTCAAAGGCAACAATTTTCTTCCTATCTTTTTCACTGTCCAACTTTCTTATCCATATAACGTTATTGAAAATACTATGGCTTGAACAAGTCAAATCTCAGTATGGAGAGAAACATATCTGCTCTTGATAATCTTGTCTAGGTCCTTCATAGCCATTCTGTCAAGAGCATTGCAACATTAGATTTCCTGACTGCTTGTTGTTTCTTTATTGATTGCACAGGTACACTACCAAAAAACTGCCTCCAGTTTTGCAACTGATTCCTATAGATTTTGGGGTGCTGAATCCAGGAAAAATAGCCAAAATGTTCCATCACGTCACGTTTTCTTGCAAAATTAGATTTCTTACCCATATAAGGAATGTTCACATAATTTTTTTTAGCCGACTGCAGTTTATTTTCTTGGCCCAAAATAGAGGTTGTAATGGTTAACTAACTAGAAACACTCCCTCATGATATTTTAGAGTGTTTTGTATTCATTTTATACATTAACAGGACAATTGGGAGGCGGGGGCTAAATCCAGTACTCGCGCTGGCGCATGTTCTTTCCTGTTCGCCTCGCCTCGTTCGCTCGCTCAAACACGGTGGTTGCGACATGAACGTTCCTGTCAAATTTCAGTTTCTTGCAAGTTCATTATTACCTTTTGTTTGCTCAGTCGTAATCCAGCTTTATTCCGAAGTGGTTCACTACAGTTGTAGTTTGCAGTGCTGTGTATTTGTGATGAGCCAGAGCCAGAGGTTGCGTCAACTCTCCGGACAGTTTTTGTTTTATTTGTGGGGAATATACCGTGAAAAAGCGGCAGAGGAACATTTCTGCATTTATTAAAAAAGTATATTTCGCCTATTTCGGTTTGAAGTTAGGCGATCAAGACAAACCGTGGGCTCCTCACAAAGTGTGCAAGACATGTGAGGAAGATCTACGCTTATGGATGAAAGGTAAAAAACAAGCATTTCATTTCGGAATACCTATGATGTGGCGTGAACAAAGAGACCACAGCAGTGACTGCTATTTTTGCTCTTGCATTGTGAAGGGATACAACTTAAAAAATAAGAACGTAATAAGTTACCCCAACCTTCCCTCAGCAATTAGGCCTATGCCTCATAGCAACGAAGTACCTGTGCCTGAACCACCAAAATCTTTGGATCATATTTGTGTGGACGGTTCTGACCATGATGAGACTCATCAGATGGCTTTTCCCGATGAGTCCAGTACTTCCGAATTTGAAACTGAACCAGATCCGAAACCTGAACTTTTCTCTCAAGCTGAATTGAATGATTTTTTTTTTTTAATTTTATTTATTTACAGTTCTTATATACCGCACTCTTTGGTATCAGCGCGGTTTACAGATAGCAAATTTCGCATTCGAACAATCCTTTGCTTACATTATAACAGGGTCAGTAACTTGGAGATAACAGGGGATTTAGTCCGGGATTTAGGACTCCCAAAAGATGCTGCCCAACTGCTAGGTTCTCGGCTTAAACAGAAAAATCTATTGTCACCAGGAACAACTTTTTATTGGTACCGCAACCGCGAGACACAATTTTTGAAGTATTTCAGCAAAGAGGAAGATTTGGTATTTTGCAACGAAATATACGGAGTGATGGAAAAGTTTAAACTCAAGTATGATCCTGCTGAATGGCGGCTGTTCATTGATTCGTCAAAAGACAGCATAAAAGGTGTTCTTCTTCATAATGGCAACACATTCGCTTCAGTTCCTATTGCTCACTCTGTTATTCTCCAAGAAAAATACGAGAATTTGGCCCTGATTCTTCAGAAGATTAGTTATGATGAGCATAAGTGGATGATTTGTGGAGACTTTAAAATTCTATCCATGCTATTAGGGCAGCAATCCGGTTTCACCAAATATCCCTGCTTCCTTTGCTTGTGGGATAGCCGGGCCCGCGACCTACACTGGGGGAAAAAAGACTGGCCAATTCGGGAGTATTTGAGACCCGGTGAGAAAAATGTTCTTCATGAGAGCTTGGTACCTCGTGATAAAATTCTATTACCACCTCTCCACATTAAGTTGGGTCTCATTAAGCAATTCATCAAGTCCCTTCCAAAAGATGGTGAGTGCTTTCGGTACCTTTGCTCAAAGTTCCCCCGACTTTCTGAAGCAAAGCTAAAGGAAGGAGTGTTTGTTGGCCCTGATATAAGGAAACTCATTTCAGATGGAGCATTCGCTGAAACGATGTCTGAGAAGGAAAAAGAAGCCTGGGATTCCTTCAAGGATGTTGTTCTCAAATTCTTGGGGAGCAGGCGGGATGAGAACTATAAGGATATTGTTGCCAGGATGCTCAATGCCTTCAAAGAACAAGGCTGTAACATGAGCCTGAAAGTCCATTTCTTGCACTCCCATGTGAACTACTTTCCCGAAAACTTGGAGGCGTACAGTGAAGAACAAGGTGAAAGGTTTCACCAGGACATCAAGGACGCAGAGAGAAGGTACCAAGGAAGATGGAACACCACTATGATGGCTGATTTCTGCTGGTTGCTGCTGCGGGAAACCCCAGATGAAAAATACGCCAAGCAGCGCACCAAGAGAAGCATTCGGGGGAAGAAGAAACGGGCCCACCAGGAGATTGATTGACCCAAGAATGACTTTAAAATCTAAACTGTGTTGACAAATATCGTGTTTTTACTAAACTTTGAAATAAAAATTTGCTAGTTATTACCACAGTGTCGGATCTCATTTATTAGAATTTTATTTTCACACCATCGGGTGTTTGTCTTCATGTATTGCAATGGTGCGGTTTACGTTTTCTATTCTTACATACATACCTGTACAACATTTTTTGCACATTTCTTTGCTTTGCTTTGTGTCTAACCTCGCTCTTATATACTCAATGTTTGTGCACATGTATGTGGCTGTTTTAAGTGCAGACATTTTTGCTACCATCACAGTGTGTTTTATTGACATTACTCTATTCTTATGTGCTGCCTTGTTACAATTTTCTTTATTCTTATTTGAATAACTACTAAACAATTAGTATAAAGAATTCATCCAAGAAACTTTTATTTCGATCGCACTCAATCTGAAACGTTCACCTCAAACTGCTAACCCAATGTAGCAAAAAATCTGTACGTGATGGAGCAAATTGGTTACCAGATTTGGATTCAGCGTACCAAAAAACGTAAAAATCAATCGAAACATTAGAGGCAGTTTAAAAAAAAAATTTTTTAGTGTACCTGTGTTGTTCATCCAAGTAGGTTAAAATTGTCAACACTTTCAATTTCTTCTCCATCAATGATGAACTTATTGATTCTGCTAAATGTCATGATCTTTGTCTTCTTTACATTAAGGTGCAGGCCTGTTTTAAGACAATGTTCCTTGATCTTGAGAAGCAAATGTTTCAGATCATCTTCACTTTCAGCCAGTAATGTAGTATCATCAGCATAGTGAAGGATGTTGATGAGTCTTCCACCAATCTTCACACGTCTGGTGTCTTCATACAATCCTGTTTCTCTGATGATTTGTTCTGCATATAAATTAAACAGGTAGGGGGAAAGTATGCAGCCTTGTTGTACAACTTTGCGGATTTTAAATCATTCTGTTTCTCCTAGTTCCATTCAAACTGTTGCTTCTTGATCAATGTAAAGACTGTGCAAGAGAACTATCTAGTGTTCTGGTATACCCATGCTTCTTAGTAGATAAAACACATATAGATATTCTTTTGGTATTCTTTTGTCTTTTCAAAGATCCATCTCACATCCGCGATAATATCTCTCATTCCTAGCCCTTTCCTTAACCCTGCTTGCAGTTCAGGCAGTTCTCATTCTAGGTATGGATGTAGTGTTTGCTGAATAATCTCGAGTAGAATCTTGCTGGCATGTTGAATCAGAGTGATTGTGTGATAATTTCCATTATCAGTTGGATCATCTTTCTTTAGTACTGGTATAAACACAGATCTTTTCCAGTCACTTGTCCTCCAAATTTCCCTGCAGAGCCTTGTAAGTATGGTAACAGCTGCATCCGATTGTTGTAATACTTCTATGGGAATGCCATCAATGCCCGGTGCTTTGTTTTTTCTTCTTCTTTCATCACCAATGGTTCTTGATCATAAGATACAGGTTGAAATGGCTGTTGGTCCACTTGATCTTTATGGTATAATGACTCTGTATATTTTTTCCACCTTTTCTTGATCTTCTCAGCATCATTCAACATCGATCCTTGAGCATCTTGTAGCATGCAATTTGAGGCTGGAATTTTCTCTTTAATTCTCGTAGCTTTAGGAAAGTCGATCTTGTTCTTCCTCTAATAGTTTCTGATTCTATTTCCTTGAATGTGTCATTGTACTACTTCTCCTTGTCTCATCTTGCTGCACGTTCATAATCTCTGTTGATTGCCTCTCTTTTTCCTCTGGCTTTAGCTTCTCTGCATTTCTGGGCAATTTTCAGAGTTTCTTTGGTCATTCATGTTGGCTGTTTTTCTTTTTTCACCTTTTGTAGAGACCTCACTTTCTTCCAACACAACCTTCTTGATGTCATCCCATAACTCTTCTAGAGCTCTGTCATTGGTATCTAAAGCAGGAAATCAATTTTGCAGGCAGTTTTTAAATTCCAGTAGTATATCCTCAGGGTCATATTTTGCTACATTCATGAGTGGCTTATCTTTTTCAACTTTAGCTTGAATTTGCATACTAGTAGTTGGTGATCTGTACCACAGTCAGCTCCGGGTTTTGTCTTTGTTAATGTTACAGAGTTTTTCCATCATTGATTTATTTATTTATTTTATTTATTTAGCTGTATTTATATCCTGCTTTTCACCTGGTCAAAGTGGTCAATTGGGGGATACATTTAACACGAGGGGATATGAGACACATACACTAATACTTACAGGGAACATGGGCAATGGAGGGTTAAGTGGCTTGCCCAAGACCACAAGGAGTGCCTACAGGACTAGAAATCCCAGTCCCTCCGGCCTGAGATTGCTGTCCCCAGGTGGGACTTCAACCCCTGGCCCTCCGGCCTGAAGTACCTTGTCCTAACCACTAGACCACTCCTCCCTCACTTACATTTACACTGATGCATTCAATTTGATTTTTTTTACAGTCCTTTTGGTGAAGTCCATGTGTACAGTCATCGCTTGTATTGCTGGAAGAAGGTATTTGAGATGAATAGATTGTTGGTCTTGCATAATTCTATCAATCTTTCTCCAGCTTCATTTTTGTTGCCAAGTCCATATTTTGCAACCACTATGCCTTCTTCTTTGTTGCCAACTTTTGCATTCCAGTCACTCATGACAATCAGGATATCCTGTTTGCATGTTCTGTCAGTTTCAGCCCATACGTCTTCATAGAACTCATCAACTTCATCTTCAGATATATGCCTGAATTATAGTTGTATTGATGGGCATTCCTTATAGATGAATAGAAATCAAGCGTTCACTGATTGCATTGTATTTCATTACAGTTCTTGCAAGTTTCTTCTTGTTTATAAACACATAACTTTTTCTTTGTCTTTCATTTCCAGCACAGTAGACCATATGATTATCAGATACAAAGTTCCAGATGCCAGTTCATTTCAGTTTGTGCAGCTTTATCAGCAGTCAGACATCCCAAGGGCATTGATCTAAACACATCATAAATGTTGGCTTTACTCTGAAATGTCTTCAGCTCCTCCCTAGTAGCCAGTTGAGTGCCTTCCGACCTGGGGTTCTCATCTTCCAGCACCATAGTGCAATTTGCTGTGCTGTAACTATCCACTGGGTATTCGTGGCAAGATACGGAAGTAGATTTCCAGGTCTTTCTTCCACGTAAATCAAGTGTTGTTGCTGTAGTTACAGGAATGTGATCCTTTGTCACCAATACCATCCATTCTGCTGCTCCCCAAATGGATGGTTTGTCCTGGTCTGGCACCTGAGCTGAGACCTGTCCATCTTGGGAGACCTTGCCAGTAGTTAAGCTAATGATAGCTTAGCTCTCAGCATCACTGATGCACATAAACCCTCACAGCACGACAAGCTGAAAATCATATGAGGGCTTGTAGCGCTATACAAATGATAAGTAATAGTAGTAGTAGTACCAGAAGCCACCAACAGAAGGGCAAAGAAGCACAAAGAGCAGAATGAGCAGCTTAAGAAAGTGGAAGAAAGAAAAGCAGCATCAAATTTGGTGGAATCACACCAAGGCACTGTGAGAGAAGTATAACAATACCAGCATTGGCAGGAAGAATCCAAGGCATTGGCAGAGGGTTAAAGCAGTAACAACATTGTCTAGATGATATCAAGACAATGTAAGTGGGTTAAAGCAACAATAACCTTGACTAGAAAGCACAGGAATATCAGAAGAAACCAACAGAAGGTCCTAAAACACCTGAAGAGGACCAACAGAGCTGCAAGATCAACTGCAAAGTACTAAAATAACCAAAGATGATCAGCACAGCAGTAAGACTGACTACAGGGCACTAAAATGCTCAAAGAAGAGAAGACAGCATCAAGATCAGTATAAGGCCCTAAAATATCCCAGCAAGACCAGTAAGAAAGACAGACAGACCAGTAAGAAAGACAGAAAGACAGAGGAGAAAGAAAGACAATAACAGAACTCAACAGAGATTTCCAACGTGCAGCAAGACAGGACAAGGAAAAGTACTACAACGACGCATGCAAGGAAATAGAAGCAGAAACTATTAGAGGAAGAACAAGATCAGCTTTCCTAAAGCTACGAGAGTTAAAGAAAAAGTTCCAGCCTCAAATTGGAATGTTACAAGATGCTCAAGGTTCTATGTTGAATGATGCTGAGAAGATAAAGAAAAGGTAGAAGGAATATACAGAGTTTTTATATGATAAAGATCAAGTGGACCAACAGCCGTTTCAACCTGTACCTTATGATCGGGAACCATTGGTAATGAAAGAAGAAGTTAAAGCAGCATTGAAAGCCTTATCAAAGAATAAATCACCAGGCATTGATAGCATTCCCATAGAAGTATTACAGCAATCTGATGCAGCTGTTACCATACTTACAAGGCTCTGCCAAGAAATATGGAAGACAACATCATGGCCAACTGACTGGAAAAGATCTGTGTTTATACCAATACTAAAGAAAGGTGATCCAACTGACTGTGGAAATTATCGCACAATTGCTCTGATCCCACATGCCAGCAAGATTCTACTGAAGATTATTCAAAAGAGACTACAACCATACCTGGAACAAGAACTACCTGAAGTGCAAGCAGGGTTCAGGAAAGGGCGAGGAACGAGAGACATCATTGCGGATGTGAGATGGATTCTTAAAAAGACTGAAGAATACCAAAAGGATATCTATTTGTTCTTTATCGACTATAGCAAGGCTTTTGACTGTGTAAACCATGAGAAACTCTGGGCCACATTAAGAAGCATGGGTATACCAAAACACCTGATCGTACTCTTGCACAATCTGTACATTGATCAAGAAGCAACAGTTTGAACAGATCAAGGAGAAACAGAATGGTTTAAAATAAGCAAAGGTGTAAGACAAGGCTGCATACCGTCCCCTTACCTGTTTAATTTATATGCAGAACAAATCATCAGAGAAGCAGGATTGTATGAAGACAACAGAGGTGTGAAGATTGGTGGAAGACTCATCAACAACCTTCACTATGCTGATGATACCACATTACTGGCTGAAAGTGAAGATGATCTGAAACATTTGCTTCTCACAGTCAAAGAACATAGTCTCAAAATGGGCCTTCACCTTAATGTAAAGGAGAGAAAGATCATGACAACTGGTATAATCAACAGGTTCATCGTTGAAGGAGAAGAAATTGAAATCATGAACAACTTTATCCTACTTGGATCAACTATCAATAAAGAAGCAACAAGCGGTCAAGAAATCAGACGACGCATTGCTCTTGGCAGAATGGCTATGAAAGACCTAGATAAGATTCTCAAGAGCAATGGTATTTTCAATAACATCATATGGATGTGAAAGCTGGACAGTGAAAAAGATAGACAGGAAGAAAATTGATGCCTTTGAATTATGGTGCTGGCGGCGAATACTGTGTATACCATGGACTGCCGAAGAACAAACCAGTCTGTACTAGAGGAGATCAAACCTAAGCTTTCTTTAGAAGCTCAGATGGCAAAAGACTTCGACTTTCATACTTTGGACACATCATGCAAAGAGAGAGATCATTAGAGAAAGACATCATGTTTGGCAAGATAGAAGGTAAACGCAAAAGAGGAAGGCCAGCAATGAGATGGATCGATACAATAACAGCAGCTATTGGTACTAGTCTGTCAACAATGAGCCGCCTGACTCAAGACCAAACACAATTTAGGATAGATATCCAGAGGGTCGCCATGAGTCGACTCCAACTCGACGGCACTTAACAACAACAACAACAACAAGGACAAACCACTGACTTACCAGCTGTTATCTTTTAAGTCTATAGATCCTGAAAAGACATGTGAAATATATACAGGGTGGCCCAAAAAAAGTGAGAAAATCTCGTAGCGTATAAGCTATTTAAAAATTCAAAAAGACAGATGAAACAATTGACAAATCAAAAAAAAAAGATGGCGACCGGAAATTGTTGAAATAAAGATGTTATATAGCTAAAAAAGGTAAATAAGTAAATTATTTGAGCTTTTAATTTACGAGATGTTCTCACTTTTTTTGGGCCACCCTGTATATATGAATCATAAAACATTGAGACCAATGTGAGTAGTCAGGTTATATCTTAGAAACCATACATATTGAAAATCAGGAGTCATTGGAGGAACCCTAGGAGTTTAGACCAAAGTGGTAACAGACTCCAACGGGAATCAACTTGGTAGCAATGCGAACAGGAATTTGCAAATGATATTAGATAAAGGAAGATACCAAAGACAAATATTAAGTTCAGTAAAAAACCATAGCAAAAACCGTATCAAAAAACCTGTGAGAGAGTCAGTTGGACCATTTAATGATAGAGGGGTAAAAGGGGCAGTAAGAGGGGAAAAGGCTATAGCGGAGAGACTGAATTAATTCTTTGCTTTGGTCTTTATTGAGGAAGATGTAGGGATGTTACCTATGACTGAAGTGGTATTTAAAGGTGATACTGCAGAAGAATTGAAAGAAATATTGCTACACCGGGAAGATGTATTACAACTATTTAAAGAGTAGAAAATCACCTGGACTGGATGGTATACATCGAAGGGCGTTGAAAGAACTGAAATATGAGATTGCAGACCTGCTATTAGTAATCTGTGAACTATCATTAAAATCATCTGTAATACCTGAAGATTGGAGGATCGCCAATGTTACACCAATTTTTAAAAAGGTTTCCAGGGGTGATCCGGGAAACTACAGACCGGTGAGCCTGATGTCAGTTCCGGGAAAATGGTAGAAACCATCATAAAGAACAAAATTACTCAGCATGTAGATAGTCGTGGCCTAATGGGAGACAGCCAACATGGCTTTAGACAAGGAAGATCTTGTCTTACTAATCTGTTATGTTTTTTGAAGGTGTGAATAAACAGATAGACAAAGGTGAGTTGGTTGATATAGTGTATCTGGACTTTCAGAAAGCCTTTGACAAGGTCCCTCATCAAGACCTTTGGCAAAACTAAAGAGTCATGGGATAGGAAGCAGTGGATTGTGGATCAGAAACTGGTTAAAAGATAGAAAAAAGAGGGTAGGGCTAAATTGCCAATTTTCCCAATGGAGAAAGGTGAATAGTGAGTATCTGTGCTGGGTCCGCTGCTTTTTGACATATTCATAAATGATCTGGAAAAGGGAATAACGAGTGAGGTTATCAAATTTTCAGATGACAAAAATCTATTTAAAGTTGTTAAAACCCATGAGGATTGTGGAAATTTGCAACAGGATCTTGAAATGGCAGATGAAATTTAATGTGGACAGGTGGAAAGTTATGCACCTAGGGAAGAACAACCCAAACTATGGTTACATGATGCAAGATTCCACATTAGGAACTACCACCCAGGAAAAAGATTTAGGCGTCATTGTGAATAACATGTTAAAACCCTCGGCCCAGTGTGCAGTGGCGGCCAAGAGAGCAAATAGAATGCTAGGTATCATAAGGAAAGGAATGGAAAATAAAATAAAGGATATTATAATGCCTCTGTATCGTTCCATGGTGCCACCGCACCTTGAATATTGTGTGCAATTCTGGTCGCCGTATCTTAAAAAGGCTATAGTGTTATTAGAAAAGGTTCAGAGAAGGGGATAGAAGGATACCCCTATGAAGAAAGGCTAAAAAGGTAAGAGCTCTTTAACCTGGATAAGAGACGGCTGAGGGGAGATATGATAGAAGTCTATAAATGAATGAATGGAGTGGAACGAGTAAGCGTAGAACAAATGTTTACGTTATCAGAATATAGGAAGACTAGGGGACATGCAATGAAGCTACAGGAGAAACTATTTAAGACTAATAAGAGAAAATATTTTTTCACTCAATGTGTAATCAAACTCTGGAATTTGTTACCAGAGGATGTAGTAAAAGCTTTTAGTGTAGCTGGGTTTAAAAAAACGTTTGGACAAGTTCTTGAAGGAAAGGTCCATACACCATTACTAAAAAGGGACCCAGGATATCACTGTTTGACCCAATACAAGCATTGTGGAACCTGTGTCTTTTGGGGAAACTAGTAGGTATGTATGACTTAGATTGGCCACTGTTGGAAACAGGATACTGGGCTCGATGGACCTTGGTCTGACCCAGTATGGCATATCTTATGTCCTTATGTTCTTAAAAAGAATGATGTAACCAAAGGTGATAGATGCTTACCGCTAAGCTTGCAAACTAGTTAAAAAATGCTAAGCAAAGGCACCAAAGGAGAAGAAGGCCATGACAAATGACTTATAAATACAAGTAATGGTGGCTGTGCTATTCATCATGTGAGTGCCAAGGGCTTTTGTAGTATGCTAACCAACTGGGATACCTTATGCCACCAAAAATTAATAAAATTTAAACATACTTTAAAAAGGATAATACAAAATCGATTAGCTGACCCCAGTCAAGATTGGAAGTGTATTGTGAACAACACACGGAATCCAGCAGCACCTACAGCAACATATTAGTTGAGAGGATGACCTGCTCCACAAACGCCAGCTAAGGATTAAAGAAGAAAGAAGAAGAACAAGACCAATTTACTATTATCACATATTAACAGCATTAAATAGTGCTAAAACCATAGAACACTTTAGTAAATCTAGCTCTAAGTTATATGGATAGTGTCTAAATGGCATTGTTATCCACTTAACTTTTGTTCCTACTCCTAGAATGCTGCTGACCTATCCCTCAACTTATACAGATACATTTTGACAATATATTGGTCCTCTTGACATATTTTAGGCCTTATAGCCAATCATGGTGCTGTGCTGGCCCTTTTGGTGTGTTTTAAGGGCTTATAGCTGATTAAAGTGCTCTGCTGCTCCTCTTCGAATATTTTAGAGCCTTGCAGTTGTTCTTGCTGCTCTGCTGGCCCTTGTTTGGTGTTTTAGGACCTTGCCATCAATCTTGATGCTGTGCTGGTTTTTCAGCATGTAGGCACATAAATGCTGACCTTTTATAATCTGTCCACAAATATGTGGACTCCACCAAAACTTCACGATTGTGAAGTACATCTCGCGGAAAGAAGGTGCAAACTTTTATACTAGTCGGTATTTTAAAAGAGCTCATTTACACTACTAAGTGGCCACTTATTTGTGTCAATTACTAAAATACTGGCATTTGCATATGCACCTAGCTCCTATATCTAGGAGGCTCTTTATAAAATGACCTCCATTCTCTGTAAGTAGGCCACATAAACAGAAGTCCTAGCTTGAATGGTTAACTAATCGGTATAAGTGCAACATATTCAGAGGTTCAATTTTTTTTTATGACAAATTCTCACATTCCATAATCAAAATCAGAATGTTTAAAGAAAAGTAAACTTCAGCATACAATTATGGAGGCAAAATACAAGAACATCCCAGAAGAAAGTGATAAAAAAAAAAAACAGGCAATAAGGAGAGGTTTGCATATCAGAGGTAGCAACATCAGCTAAGTTGGACTTCTCCCTATGTAATAGAAAATCTAACGGCTGCTTAGGAAATTTTTAGCTTCACAAGAAACAGCACATCAGCAAGGAAACTTTAACATAAACAAAGTGCCCAGGGTGAGGACCCTTGTTTTTTAAGCCAGGAATTCCTTGCGCCAAAGCCGAGTCTCGTGAGAAAAATCAGGAAATAGTTGTACTTTAGAATCTCAAAACAGCATATCCATATTCTTGAAACAGAGGTTCCATTTTCATAAATGCATTGCCTGCATACCCATATAAAGTTATCCAGATAACTGAGATACAGTATCTTCATGTGTTATCCATCCTACAGTATTAATCAGATAAGACTCTGTTGAATATTGACCTTCATGTTTTTAAAAGCATCCTAAAGTTCATTTCCTATTGAATACATTTAGTCATCTGCTTTCATAGCTGAGGTCCTCTGGCAGAAAAGGTTCTGTTTCCAGTCTTGAGAGTCAGCATGGACTCAGCAGCACGCACTTCCCTTTTCCTCTGGTCTTGGTTAGCTTCATATCATTGAGTGAACGAGTTTTTAAAAGTGCCTCCTGTGAGGATCTCTGTTTGCACTGTGCATCGTTATACTGTCCACTACTAATCAAGAGCTGCCAATTCCCGAGAGTGATTTATGTGTCTTCCAGGACAACCCTTGGCAAACTCATAGCAACTTGGCAATGTTTTAATGATCAGCACTGAACTAGTGACACAGCACTCAATAACCTTTCAGCAGCTGCACAAACGCTGAGAAAGTGGTTGCATTTTTTGAAAAATCGAATAATGATGGTTTCCTTTTCTGGATTTCATTTCTTTTTGCTTTAATTTATGTTTAAAATCATGCTTTGATGTCTTGAGCACTGGAATCGTATTTTCCTCCCAAAAAACTGAAGTATACGTTAGAGGAGAAATAGAAAGGGGAAGAGGAAAGGCAATTGGTTTCCTCATGAATCAAAAGCGAGTTACCTTCAGGTACAACATGGTAATACATATGTTTTTTCACCATTTTTAGTCACAGAAAAACCAATACAAATAAACCAAGGAATGAATACAAAAAGACAAGTTTCTAATGAAAATATTAACAAGGAAAGAAAATGGACGGCTCATTCCTTAGGGATTATTCTGCACAGCTGCTCTGTGAATATTGTACATTCCAATACATTGACAATGCCTAGTTAATGACAATGCCTAGTTAAATGGTTCTATTAACTTGAACTGAGTATCACAAAGATAAAGGAAAACAAACTGAATAACATACTCCATAGAGCACACAGGGAACTTAATTTTCAATAGCATTTCTGTGGGTCAAATGGTGCTTTACTCATCGAAAGAGGAAGTCTGCATTAGAGGGGATGGAAGCGGCAGGTCACTGAGAGCAAGAAGAGCAACACGGCACTGGAGAGTTGGGGTAAGCACTGGGTTACTGTTTAAATGGCATTGCTGCTGCTGTAGGGTTCGGAGAAGGGTGGCAGGAGCAGCAATGGGCACCCTGGGAACATTGACACTCTAGGTAACCACCTAGTTTCCTAATTGTGTCACACCGGCCTTGATTCTGGGGCAAGGCTATCACAGGCATTACCAGTTAGCACTTAGCAAGATATTGCAAAGAAAACAAATACTGTTGTCAGCAGTCATACAGTCCTTCATGGAACTTCTGATTTCTGTGAATGATAATGCTCAAGAGAGAATTCAGTTTTTCCACTAAGATTTTAATATAAATTTTACAATCACTATTTAATTATGATATTGGTGTATAATTTGTAATAAAACTTGGATCTTTATCTGTTTTCTTTTCTAATACAATTAGGAGCATGTTTACTACCATGTTATTCAATGGGATCTACTTACAAATAGCGCATGCTAAGGTTAGTGCAGTGTGGAGGCCATTTCTGTTCGGGATCCTCTGGCCCATACGGATGTCCAAAATTTGGACTGGCTAGTTGTGCACCCAAATGTGCACCCATGGGAGCTAGACACTCCAGCGAGAGAAGAATCGGGTGCAACGGGCCTGGACGGGCAAGACGTGCCCTGATTCTGGCCCACTGTATGTCTGGTCTGATCGCCATACAAATCAGCCGGGGCTCCTGCATGGAGTCTGGTGCTGTGGTGTCTGGGATGCCATGCAAGAGCCCCGATTGCCTGCATGTCAACAGATGTCCTGTTTCCCCACCGCCCAACCCCCGGAGCGGCCTGCCATGGCCGGGATCGGACAGCTGGAAACCCCTGCTGCACCTCACCTGCTTTTGGCAGCACATGGGTGGTGATTCCCTACCTCCGGAGGGATTTATTCCATTTTCAAGATAGAATAAGTCCCCCTAAGTCGGCAGCTCTAGACATACAGGACTGCGACTGGAATCGGCCCTGTACATCCGAGGGCAGGGTCTCGCCTCAGACCCGCCCTCACTCCTCCTCTGGTCCGCTCCCTCCCGTCCCAGTCCCGAGATCCCCACAATCTTCTCTATATGTCCAAGGAGCTCAGGATCTTGAATCGGCCCCTGGCATTTAGTGGGGATGTATGTCCAAACCGGATGTACATCCCCACCAAACGCTGCTCAGAATGACCCCCTTATTTAACATGCCTCATAATTTTGCCTCTGTGAAGGAGCCAGTCACTAAACCCAGAGTTAAAAATCCTTCTATAGATAAAGGAGTTTTGAAGCTAGGAAATTGGTGAAGGCCCCATAGAAGTCCATTGCACAGCCATCTTGCCTCAGAACTTTCTTAGGAGGGAGTTGTTTTGCATTTCTTTGTGATTTGATTATGTTATAATATGCTGTCTTGCATTTAAATATAAGTGGCTCATGATGTGGGCTGTTACACAGTATTGAGTTTAGTTTGATTATTGATATTTCTTTGTATTGATTCATCTCAGACTGTATATTTCTTTTGAACTATGTATTAGGATTGCATTTATGATATAATAAAAAAAATATATATATATATATAAGTGGCTTGTACTTTTGATTTATTTCTATTATATAATTTCTGCTTGCTGTAAGTTGACTGAAGTAGGTGCCTCAAATAAAGAAATATATGCCTTCTTGAAGTTTATTACTGTTTAAGCCTCTCACTTGCTCCAATTTGCCATTGGTAACCATATTTTGACTGTGTAGGACATCTATATTCTGATTGTTGCACATGGAAATGGCTTGTTGTTCACTTTGATGAATGTTTACTAATGTGTACTACCCAAGTAGCATGTAGTTATTTATTTATTCATTTATTTATTTAACATTTTGTTTATACCGCTTTTCAAAATATCAAGGCGGTTTACCTAGAACAATAAACTTGGTTTGATATGGAACAGAGTAGAAACAATAAACTTAGATTTACATGGAAAGATGTTGAACATATAAACTTAGTTGTGCAAGCAGCGGTGATTATTGGGTGAGTACAAAAACTGTGGTATATGGAGAAGCTGGGGTCAGGGGAGGAGTTAAGGACAGGATAGAACTGTGTATACTGGTGGGTATGTTGTGGGTATGGCTATTTACAGAGATGTCCAAGGGGAAGAAGGCATTTGTGTTAGGTTTCTGGACCAAAGAATTCTCGGAAGAGAAGAGTCTTCAGTTTTTTACAGAAGTCATTGGAGTCCTTGGTGACTCTTAGGGGTATGTTTATTAAACCGTCTTAATGTTACCGGTGCTAGCTCCAGCGATAATGTGAAGAATGGCATAAAAGGAGAGGGCGTTCCGGTCTTAAGGTAGCAATCTCAGGTTATCGCGCGATAAAGTGAACCGTGCACATTATCGCGCGATAGAGGGAGCAGCGCACATTACCACGTGTTAACCTTAACTTCGTGTGCTGACCTGCAATCACAGCAGTAGAGGTGTAGCACACTGGCTAATACAATGACTACTGAAACAGGGATCACAAGTTTGATCCCCCAGTGGGCCTAATGAATAAGGCTGACCAAGGCAATTCCTTTTCCTGCTTGAAACAGTACAACAATCTATGCTGCCAGATAAAAATACCGCACCCCAGTGCCATAAACTAATGCACCGTTTAGGGCGCACCAGAAGGCACATCCTAAACCACCACGTCAGCCAAGGTGGTTTATAATGTGCCCCAGAGGCCACGTCAAAAGGTTGCCAACTCCCAAGGCACCATAGTAGGAATCCCATAAGCTGGCTGAAACTAAGGTGTGACTTAAGATGCCTCAAGGATGTATAGGTGACCCCAAAAATGTTGGCCAAGGGCAGTAAGGTCCCCCAAGTTGAAAAGCAAGAAAGGTATGGGCCAAACACAGATGTAACCCTAACACTGCACAGAGCAACAAGGAAAGACAATGCACAAGTAACGGAAGGAAGTAGATCTGAGCTGATGGACCAGACAAATCTGCGTCAAGCCCATGTGGCAGCTGGAAAAATGGACAAACATATCGGGGGCAGCTGTAGCGATGCACAGGGTGATGGCAATGTACCATGCAACAATGACAGTGTGTGGCAGAGGATGGGAAGACGTGTCTAGCAGAGGAGGTAGAGGTGGCAGGATAGGTGTAATGACAGGAGGACAGAGGAGTAGCAGTGCCATGCAGAGCACACACAGGAGAGGTAACCAGGGAGAGCTGCAATGCAGAAATGTATAGCAGTGCAGGACGTGGGGTAGCAGCATGCACATCAGGGTAGGACGGCACACAGCTGGCAGACACACATAGATGGACAGAAGGATGGTTGACAACTGTGATAAGGGTACAATGTGCTAACAGAACAGATCTGCACAGATATGACTGTCACAGGAATGAAAAGTAGCTGTGCAGGACAGGCATACAAATGAAAGAAAACAGAGAGGAATCAAACCTATGACCATTAGCACAAATGTCAATGCACAAACCAGTAGGCCACACCACCAACGTGAGGTCATTAGCAAAGGCTGCATACAAGAATACTGCAGGGCATCACACAAGAACCCTGCTGGCTGCCAGGATAGGCAAACCTCCAACAGTAACCATGATGAAATGCACATGCAGATCTGGTGTGTACAGATCAGATCACAGTCTGTAATTGGGACCAGAGCCACATTTAACTACATGCACACACACAATGAAATGTTATGCAGTGGATACAACATGCAAAAGAGGAAAGAACCTAAACCCAAAGGGCGGCAGGGGATGCTCTGTGGAGCAGGGCAAAATTTGGAACAGAACAGGAGAGAATTGAACCTGCAAACAGGTGTGCCACAGACCAGCTGAACTGCAGCAAGGACAATCCCCCAAGCGGACTGCCATGTAAATGCTATAAAGAAAGATACATATGTAACAGCTAATATGTGATGGATAGGCAGCACAGAGGGCACACTTTGGTGTACAGTGAAGAGATGGAAGGGTGTGTGCATATGTGATGAACCTGCAGGTACCTAATGGTCATGTTAGAACAACAGAAAAAAAAAGTAAATCCCATGGGGGGATCAAACCTGCAACCTATGGCGTTATAACACATGTCTGTAACCACTACCCCAATTACAACGAACACAATGCAAAAATAGTACCTCAAAGGGAAGGTGTGTATGGGAACCTGTAACACCCAGTGATGTGGCAAATGGCTGGCAGTTAGACAGCTGGCACCTTACAAGGATGGGAGCACAGGTGGGCCATGTACATGACCAGGAAATCACTAAATACAAGCGTCAGTGTGATCAAGCAGCAGCAGAGACAAATGTACGTCAAACACATATTTTTATTTTGGCTAATCATCACAGATAGTGTAGATACCACCATCACAATATCAAGGTGAGTGGATCCCAGGTGAAAAAACGGAAAACATATTTTGCAGGGCAGCAACCCACATCTTACAGAAAGGTCACTGGCCCGTCTACAAATGATGGGAAGGAGAGATAATGTGCATCAGGTGCATGGTGTGCAGCATGCATTAGGTCCCCATTCCCCACATGCTGCTGTGTGTTAGTTACATATGTGTGCATGTAGACAGTAGGCGGTGCATGATGAGGGCCCAACACACATCAATCATGATCTGTTCTGTAAAACATATCTTTCTGCCAACACAAGAGGCACACAAATGAAAAAGCATATGTTGTTAAAAGTTTGAAAGTTTAAACACACATATCGAAATTTATGTTACAGCTGTCACATAATGCCTGATATAGGAATCAAAGCTACAACAATGTAACCCTAAACAATCGTCAAATGCACAATGAGGATATGCTAACAGGTAGCAGAGGCACATGAACACAGAGAATTCAAATGAAACCATCCGCATAAACATGCAGAGATAACACTATGCAGAAAGTCCCCCTGCACGTGTTGGTGTGGATACAGTGTCCATACACATATATCACGGTACATGGAATGCACAAATGAAGGAAGAAAATGGACACTCACACTGCCACACTCCAAATATAACGGGGCAATGTGAGTGTCGTTACCTCAGGGGATAAATAGGACTGTACAGACATGCAATGCTAGGTTTGTAAATCAATGCAGAACGTCACGTCTGTACAGTAAACAGACACAATAACCTGTATATAGAGATGGAAAGAAAGGTCAAACATGTTACAGTAACACACACAGAAGCCATATTGCAACCTGCTGTGTTGCACCAACATAGTCAGTCACATGCACATGCACCATGTACG
Source organism: Ichthyophis bannanicus (assembly GCA_033557465.1). Taxonomy (NCBI): domain Eukaryota; kingdom Metazoa; phylum Chordata; class Amphibia; order Gymnophiona; family Ichthyophiidae; genus Ichthyophis; species Ichthyophis bannanicus. The sequence continues at coordinate 895,190,234 of CM066032.1, read as the reverse complement.
TTGAAACATGATACAGTGATGCCACACATGCACTGTAACACCCTTGGCGATTGCAAACATCAATCCAAGATGCTGGTGTGCAGTAAAGTGGTGTCGTGGCAAATACTGTGTCATGTTCAAGTGGAGGCTAGGTGGACATGGACAAGAGGACCTCTCCAGTGTTCCCCCTGTGCCACACGCATGGCTGTATGCTCGTGTTAAACCAAACAGATGAGCATATCCTGCGTTCCATGTCACACACATGGGCAAAACACAACAACACAATGTCAGAAGGATGTACAAAGTACAGTGACAATGTCAGTCCCTGCTGCAAATGTGGGGACAAGTACACAGTGTCCAAAGTGCAAAGGGTGTCTGCACTCCAAGTCACATTATGACTGTCCTTAATACCCTGGGCATGCAAAGTCAAGTGTGACATCCCAATATGCCACAGTACTGGAAAGGTCATGTGTGTCTCCTGCGATGAACATGACACCCAGCCAGAGCACAGCAGCAACGGTGTTTTGGACAGGCCTGTCATGCCCAAAGTAGCAGTCCAACAATAATACTGTCCATCCTAGGCATGTGTCCCACTCACAGAGGTCAAAAATCCTATGGCACCATTTCCCAGGGATAGTTCCATGGTGTTGTGTCCTCCAACAGGTGGTTGATGGTGATGCTGGATGCACCATAGTAGATGTGCTTTGTGTGTTCACTGCCCTGTGTCAGAAGAGGATAAACAATGTAGTGGTATGCTGCTTGCAACATCAGCCCAAATTGCAGAGAGTAAAACATCAATATGTATGTAAGGAAACGTCACACAGGCAAACATAACATGATCACAACACAGAACACACTGCTTGTTGGGGACATTTTGAATTGGAACCACAGACAAGGGTGTCACATGGATATGGTCATGTCCATGCCCAGGTTACACAGGCATTTCACAGCTCCACCCCATGTGCATCAGTGTTTGTGTACAGAGACCCAACAGGAAATGTCTATGAGAAAAACAGGAAACCATTAACATGTAAAGGCTCTTGTCATTCACAAAAGACCAAAGGTGCAACCTACTGTGTGTCTGCAGCAAGTGTATGATTGGGATCCCTGAGGCACTCAAAGGCCATAACACGTCACAGTGAAGGGAGAAGATGTCATTGAAATGTTTAGAGTCACCATGTCCCCATTTCCAGCCACTGTTGATGCATGTCCACATTATGGCGATATATGTGATACATGAATGCTGTTGCGCAGTGGTCTGTCAGCACACAAGAGATAAGTCATCTCACAACACACAACACATGTCCACAATGTCCACAAGGTAAACAGCATTAAGGTAGAGATAGCACAGTCCCCACCACTCCCCAGATGTACAGACCCCTCACACCACATGCTAATGCAAAATGCCTGCATGCTGTATCATCACAAGCCAACCCAAAAACACCCACCCACACAGTATGTTAAGGTGAGCATGCCAGCAGTAGCATACAGCCTGTATGTGCACAATTGGAGATTAGTAGAGATAAAGGCCTGTTAAATGCAATGATACCCTGCTGTTGGCTGATGCTACAATGTTAGGGAAGGGCGTACGTGCATTCCACCACCCAAACACCTAGGGCCTGCACACACACACAGCTCTGTTGGACGTGTCCCAGAGACAGTATTGGAGAAGACAAACTGGCCAGGAACACATGTGGATATGTATGCCAGCAGCAACATATGGGGTATGGGGGTACAGGGAAAAGAGGTGAACAACAACATATGTACATTATGACAGATCACTGCAGACATGTGCTCCCCCTGACTGTCGTCACAGACAAGGTAGCTGTAGGTCCACCTACCCCAGACTACTGCATATTGGATAACGTACAGTCACCTGCCAATGCACCACAGCACCAGGAGGGTCACCAAGTATGTCCTGTGGATTGAGAAACACAAGAAAAACATACATATGTCATGTTGGAGCTGTTCAACACACACTGCACCTTCACGTCCTCAGCTCCCAGACCCCCCCAAGATCCTTAACAGACTGACTGTTCCACATCACACTGTACAGATTTGTTTTATGTTAAAGTTATCACTGAAGTGTGTGTGGCAAACAACAAGGGTCCGTACTCTGTCTGTCCCCTTCCTCACCTCTCTTTTGCTGTACAAAATGTGGAACAGAATTATCTCCACCCTACCGTGTCCCTGCTTGGCTCTAAGCACGCAGTACTATCCTGTGTCCCCCATATCGCTCCCAATGCCCCTTCAGTGTGTGATCTGGTGTCTCAATGTCATCTGCTACACCGCTGTCAGTTCCTGTAACACAGGGAAATATGCAGGGGCTCCATCCTTATCCTCTGTCCATATACATTTTTTTGGTGTGCATATCTCATACCTTGACTTACATTAACAGCTGTGTGCTGATGTGTTGCAAATATATCGCCTGAGTTATGTCTGCCAAACCACACCCCGATGTTCAGTTGCCACCTGACATTGATGACTGCATGTCATTCCATTGTGTGTGTTAATTGCAAAGCATGGATATCCTATATGTGCACCTAAACCCTCCCCTCCCATCAGAGCGTCTTTGTGTGTGTGTCCAAAACTTCCTCTCTCTAGGGTCCGCAATGTAGGTGTTGTTTTGGACTGCACTCTCCTCCTCTACACACATACCCAGCTTGTAGTTGAGGCTTGTGGTTTATGTCTAGTTGTCATCAGCTATATCTCCCCAGTCCTCCCTGAAAATCCAACTAAAACCCAAATCCCCCCCCCCCCCAATCAGCTCCTGGCTTGCCTACTGTAACCTACAACTTGCTGATCTGGCCTTGAATCATCTCTGTTTGCCTGCAAAGATGCAACACTGCACTGCATGGCTATTCTACAGCCACACACATAATGGCACTAATACTCCCCCTGTCAGGACACCTCACAGGTTCCCTATCCATTTCCTCATCCATGTCAAGGCTACGTGCTGACCTATACATACAGGCACACTGTGGTATTGCAGTAACCTCCCCTACTGATCTCAAATACCAGTAATCAAACTACTACTCATCATGTAATAGTGCTACGTAGCACATGTAGCACTATACAAAAACAACTAACACACAGTCCCTGCTCGTCAGAGCATATCAACCACACAATCAGCTCAAATTACAAAATGTTAAACACACGCATCTAGACAACTGGCCCCATCTATGGTCTGCTCTCCTACTGTTTACGCCATACTACACGCCTTTCACCTTGCTGCACCCAAAGCATCAAATTAACTACCTTTGCCTGTACAGAAGGCCCTATCCCAATCATACAACACATCAGGTATGTCAGCGTAACACCTCCTACAAGCCTAAAAATACAGACACACATAATCCACCTCCACCAGCTGTTGTGGTCTGTTCACATCTTCTGCGTTTCAGTCATGACTAGATTGTAAGCTGGGATGGCCAGGCAGTGTCTGTTACATGTCAGTGCAGTGTTGTATCTTACTGATATTGGTATACAGATGTTAACTAGTGGTAGCAGTACACACAGATTGAAACAAATGTAGGTGGCAACATATGCAGTACTTACATGAGAAGACCTTCTCAATCAGTTGCCGCCTGACTGCTGTGCCCTCACGTGTGTCACCATAGGCACATATAGGAGGGCACGTAGGATCATCCTTGAGATCCTCATTAATTTGGACAGGGATATGGTGCCCGAGAGCAATGTTGTGCAGGATGCAACAGGCTATAATGATCTCTGCCACAGTCTGTGGTCTGTATTGTAAGGCTCCACCTGTCCTATCCAGACTCCTGAAGCAAACATTAAAGCGCCAAAGGTGCACTCTATGACAGAGCGGCTGGAGGCATGGGCCTCATTGTAACTCCTCTCTGCATGTGTCCATGGCTGATGCACAGGGGTCAGCAACCAGGGGCGACACCCATATCCTGCATCACCTGCAGAAAGAAATGTAGAATGTTAAAGCCCACATAAATGGACACAGATATGTATGTGCAAACCAAATGCATGACACATCCTGACATATACATATAATGGCACATGATGGGACACCACAACTAGGCATCAGCGTGTGATGTTATGACACACAAAACAAGGGGTAGGTGTACGGATTGCCATCAACATAATCTGTAACCACAACACAAATGCTACCATCCATTCTACCATCATCACATACCACCATAGCAAGGTAGAGCTGGAGGGCACCACACCCCCCCCAATGTTAAATCACACACAGACAGATGAGACACACACACATGTCAGAGATGAGAAATACACACCCAACAAAATACAGTCCTCATATTGTCCAGCCTCAAATTGTCTGAATAGTGCCGAGTGATGCAGGATATAGGAATCATGGGTGGACCCTGCAAACTTAGGGACCACATTCAGAATATGCATATTTGCATCACATACAACCTGAACATTCAGGGAATGATAGTGTTTGCAGTTGCGGAACACTACCTCCCTGTCTCTAGGGGGGACCAGGGCAACATGTGCGCAATCAATAGCTTCCATCACGTGTGGTATCCCGACTAACACCTCAAAGGCCTGGTTCAGGGTACCCCACCATTGCCTAGTGTTGGGAATGGCAATGTAATTCCACACCCGGCTGATCATGGCACGCAGTACCTGGTGGATACAGCATGAGAAGGTGGGGTGGCTCATGCCACCCACTGTGGCCACAGATGACTGAAAACAGCCAGAGGCAAAGAAATGTAGGGCACCAAGGAGCTTGACCAAACCCGGTATGGCATGTGACCGACAGGGGCTTGAGGTCAGGTCTTAGATCCTCATAGAGCTCCCTAATAGCCCCTATGCTCAGGTGGTAGACGGAGATGACCTGGTCCACATGCATGCCCTGGAGATGGGCCCTGGGCCTGTAGAGGTGAGGCTGGCGAGCCTGCACCTCTGCACATCTCCTGCGCTGTGCCCACACAGCCCCTGCCTGGCCTGCCCCCACAGCTGCAGGTCTGCGTTGCAGCGGGACTGCACCCATGCCCTGTGCCTCAGCCCCATGGACATCATCTCCCCCATCAGGCAACCGCAGCCCCTGCTCACCTCCCACCGCAAATGCAGCAAACACAAAGGCCACCATGAACTCCACCCGACCAACTCCTCTAACTCACTCAAACACAGACACTCACCTCACTAACCAAGCCACACACCTTTCCCACCACACACAAACCCAGCCACACAATGCAACCACCACTCACAAACCCAGCCACACTCCATGATACACCTGCTTCTGACTCTCTCCTTGCTTCACTGACAACACACGCCTTCTCTCCCTCGCCTACACAAACTCCTCAACGTGATCCAGGTGTGCAGGTGTATTTATGGGGTTCTCTTATGGTGTGTGCGTTGCGCATGCTCTGCAGAGACGCAGTAAATGCGCTGTGCATGAGCATGAGACATGTGCATGTGCTGTGTCCTGTTATGTGCATGTGCCATGCCTCACACACATGCACAGCGCATGTGTAACATGGTGTCCTGCGCACGCACATTCCACGCCTCTGCGGTGCATGTGCAACGTGTGCAGCTGCTGTGCTAACACTGCTGTGCATGCGCAACATGCACAACGTAAAAACACTCTATAAATACACCTGCACACCTGGATCATGTTGAGGGGTTTGTGTAGGCGAAGGAAAGAAGGTGTGCATTGTCAGTGAAGCAAGGAGAGAGTCAGAAGCAAGTGTATTGTTGAGAGTGTCTAGGTTCGTGAGTGGTGGTAGCGATTGTCAGAGGCAGGTTTGTTGTGGAGAGGTGTGTGGCAAAGCAGGGGGTGAGAGTGAGGGGGGGAGGCGAGGAGAAGGTGAGAGAGACACAAGCTGAGCTGAGGAACAGACAGCAGGTAGAGGAGGGGGGGCCAGAAGCAGATGTGAGGTGGAGCTGAGGAGCAAAGGAGCAGGTATGTGTGACAGGGAGGGAGAGGGCACAGAGGGCAGGGAGATGGAGAGACAGGACATGGCAGGAGTACAGGATGGGGGCACCTATTCAGCAGGACCCAGAACCAGCAGGGAGTGTGGGGCCTGTGGTGGTGGCTGCAGGCCCATCGGGTGTGTCCCAGCCCACAGAGGGGCCACCCAGCGCCAAATGAAGGTGGATACCTGTGTCAGCTGAGGAAAGAAGGAGGGCTGTTAGGTTCAGCCAGCAGGAGAACCACATCCTGCTGGCCAGTATTCTGGAGAGGTATGATGTGCTATATGGCCACCTGAGCACAAGCACCACTGTGGGCACATGGATACAAGTGTGAGAGGAGATCCAGGAGGCAGTAGCTCAGGCAGGGGGGGCGTCCAGGGACCTGGATAGCCTTAGAAAAAGGTTCAGTGATATCAAGTGGGTTGTCCATGCCCACATGGTGGCAGAGAGGCAACACGCCATGGGCACCGGAGGGGGTGGTCCCTTTTCCCCAACTCTGACACCCCTGGAGCAGGAACTGGCAGACCAACTGGGCCCCATCTACCTGCAAGAACTGCTGTAAGCACTGGACACATCCCATCCACAGGCAGGTAGGTCAGAGATATGCTACACATGTAAACCACACGGCCAAGTACATGCCTGCCATGGACGGGAAGGTGGGGGGGGGGGCTATGTCCTGAGAACACATGTGCCCTAACACAGGAAACTGGGATCCATATATCGAGCAAAACATGGCTGTGTAGGTACAGGGTGGGTGTGACAGATACCTGGGGCTGCTTACATGACAGCTACAGTCCTGGACGTTTTACAGCACTGCACAGGTGTAAAAAACTGGTTGGGGGGCAGTCCCCCAGCCAGACGTAGTGCCACCCCCCCTTGACTGCAAATGAGTGGAGCGGATGACCATTCATACAGGGGGTCTGAACACCCCCACCCCATGAACCCAGAACATGCAGCAGCTATATGTTCATGCTATATAGGTCACACAGAACAGCATACATCTGCAGCCAGGCACACAACACTATATGACAGGGGGACATTGACAGGAGGGGCAAACAAATAGGGCAGAAAACATTGAACTGGGGGGACCCACAAACACCACGTACAACAGCTATGACATGTGTTTGAAATCACATGTCCAGGGACATATCCCAGACCAGAGACAGAGGAAGGCCTATCACACTGTGATGGCGAGGTAGACACAAACAAACCCCAATGACCACATCACACAGATTTCTAACACATCACACTCTGTCATTGTCCAACAGACAGTGTGGATGTCCCACACACCCTCACAAGACATTGAGGTGCACATTGCCACAGCCATACCAACTGCACCTAGCCAAGACCACCCACCATCTGGTGCCATCGTCTATACAGGTACTGCAGTGCCACAGACACATTCCCATGACCCCCACCCATGGTGTAAACACATGCCCAGCAACACTCCACCTATCCCCTGCAACAACCCACCACACACACAGATTATGTGATAGCTCTCCGCACACACCGCACAGTGTCTACCCATGAGGCATTTCCCACACACGTCTGGCTGACCTGGACAGCTTAAGCAACACCTTCCATCCATACCACTCAGGCTAATGCATACACATCACTCACACAGAATATGCCAGGCCACAATCCCATTCATTGTTCACACATGCACACTGGCCACATGTAATGCTGAGCCCGCATCCAAGGACACACGCACAGAGCATATCTCGTGCTGCATATAGTGGGTCCGCTAGTCTAAACCACATCCCCCCCAACATAACAGCAAATGTGACACAGCTCCACCGGTGCGTGAGGCCGCCCCTCCACCCCCGTCAGGTACCACACACTGTGCGCACATGTGCTGTCACCATTGCAGGTGTAGTAACAGCAGGTACAGGCACACACCACATTGCTGTTGGTGGGGACGTACTACACAGGTGTAGATATGTGACCTGCGCTAACTCATCCTTGCTGTGTACCTTGTTCTACCCCCCCAGGTGACATCCAGGTCATGGAAGCATATGAGGAGGGGGATGTGCCGGTGCCAGGGGATGCCAAAGGGCCAGAGGCCGCTGAGTCCGGGGACGCAGACGGCACTAGCCAGGTAACATCGTGCTGGCCAAGGCAGAGGACTGGGCGGTGGATGCTAACGCACAGGTGGGGGCCAGTAACAGCAGCACATGGGCTGTGGAGGACGCAGAGTCAGAGGAGAGTCCCCACAGGATGCAGGCACCAGGAACATCATGCACGCAACACACCAGCATGGATATCATCCTTGCAGAGCTGCGGGCTCATACTGCCTCTTCAAAGCACGATGCGGAAGGTGGATAACAGAATACACAACAAGCCCCCTGGGGGCTGATGGAACATCCACAATGAGATTCCATGTGCCCCCTAATCTTAGGATACCATAGCACATAGTTCTGTATGTGTAGTGGGGGTGGGTGCCATGTGCACCCCCCCTTGTATCATGTGACATCTGGTGTTGTCATGATAATGGGTCCATACATCCGCCTACTATTCACCACAAAATACCCCATGGAGACGTACAGTGGTACACACCTACCCCAGATCACCTATACAGTTTACCTGTTGAACCCCTCTCCCTGGGTAGTGGTACATAGCAGAGATAGTCAGGGTACTCAGTACTGTGCGTCAGGTTTAGAGTGAACAGCGCCCCACAGATATCTATCTGAGTGCCATGAATTCCCTCATTATCCAACCTATCCCATACGACCAGTGCAAGATACAGCAGTGACACAATGAAGTGAGACACAGTACCATGTGTCATATCTGTGATCACCACGACCCCCAGCGGGATCATTTGCTGGCCTGTGGATGGGTCATGGGACACACAGATGTAAACATGGTACTGCGCTGATAGCCATCACATACATGGTTGGTCTGCGGACTGGTGTGTTTGGTTTCAGCCGGACATTTGCATGAGTCACAGTGGGGGGGTGCAACACATGTCTCACACATCACCTTGTGTCTCATCCACAGCCACTTGTCAGGTTCTGATGGGCATTCAGGAGAGGATGGACCGGATGCATGCCACAGCTGAGGTGATGGCAGCAGTGCTACTGCGGATTGCAGATGCTCACGAGGCCATGGTTGGGCGTCCGCAGAAGCCAACCACAGCAGCCAACCAGAGCCCTAGAGGCAGCACCAGTGGAACCACAACAACGGGGTTGCATGGGCCGTGGTCACCGTGGACATGGGTGCCCACGCAGGTCCTGATTGGCAGGATTGTGTCACTGTGTGCCAATAAATTTATTTATTTTTATTTATTTACATTCTCTTATATACCACGCTATTCTTCATCAGTGCGGTTTACATTGAACAAACTGAAATTACATTGAACAGGGCATTATAACTTGGAGGTAACTATTTTACAGGGAACATGGGCTATGGAGGGTTAAGTGGCTTGCCCAAGACCACAAGGAACACCTGTGGGACTAGAAACCCCAGTCCTTCTGGCCCAAGGTTGCTGTCCTCTAGTGGGATTTGAACCCCCGACCTTCCGGCCCAAAATACCTTGCCCCAACCACTAGGCCACTCCTCCACTCCTAAATAAAGAAGACAAAACCTGATTATACTTATGTGCCCATTTCCGGTGTTTGACACTGTACTCCCCTGAGTACCCTGTCCCCCATATTGTCAACATGGTCACATGTGCCTCCCCAGCTCCCTTAGGGGTGTGGCGTATGCACTACCACCAATCAATACACAGACCTTATACCATGCCCTGTGTACCAGGAACCATGCCATGTGTGCACCCTTCTACCTATGCGTGGGGGTATATCCTACCTCTCCAGTTAGGCAGTAATATATATATGGTGGTACATGTATGTTTTATGGATCAGTCAGCCTTTCACACCCCATATCCTCTCCAGTGTTTCACCCACATGTGTGACATTCCCTCTGACCCACACTAGGGCCTATGTGGCTGTTTAGCTGTAAATGTTTGTGTAAGACACAGACAGACATAGGTAACTAGCTACAGTCAGTTTTTTACTCTCCCCCTGCACCTGTAGTGAGCCTCTGCTCCCCCTCCAGACCAACATCCACCTGTCTTGACCTCACCAGCTATCCCCCTGGGCAGCTCCTGGGTACAGCAGTCCATCTCATCCTTCCTGCCACATACCTGCTGCTGGCCGTCCCCACTATTCCCCTACGAGCATGGTGCATCAGATATGGTGGCCACACATCACAGGCAGCATGCATGTGACCATAGCTGTCGGGACACACTGCACATTGGCACATCACGGGGCACCATGGGACACAGATGCCTACACACATGGGCATCCCTCACAACTGCGTGTGGAGATGGTCCATGTATGTTACCCATGTCTACTATGCATACACATAGTGATCTACACACATGTCCCATGCTTACGTCCACAGTCTGTCTGTAAGGGAGACACATGACCATTGTGATGTAGTAGCACAACTGTATTTAAAAACATATTTACAACAGGTATTATATACCAAAGACCAAATGTTGGGTCCCAGGAGACAGGACAGCACAGGGCACGTGTGTGGGCACCACAGGGGCCATCACATGCTCCTGGGACACTCATCATGGGATGGCTGTCAATATGCAGTGCCCCTACACGCCACACGCTGCATATCGGCAGCCATCCACTGAATGGAGCCTTCCAGCCACTGGATGGTGCGGTCCTGTGCCCGCAGGCATTGCACCATGCCTTCCATTGCCACATACAGGTCCTAGACACACCTGCCACCATATACACACAAGGTGCCATGTGTCTGTGTGGTGGCATGTGCGTGGGCCCTGTCTGTGGCAATGGGTGGCGTAGCTACACCGAGACAGGCACCATCACCACACACATGCGGCAGCTGGCAGGGACCCACAGTGCCTTGTGCTGTCCTGTGTTCCCTCCTACCCTCCTACCCTCCCCCCTACACACACCCCTCCTCCCCCCAGCACCTCCACCCACCCTCGCCACCCTCCACGCTCTCCTCCCCCTCCTCGCCCCCAAAACATCACACACACTCTCATTCTCCCCTCACACTCCACCCTCCACACCCTCCATCTCCCCATCATCCTCTTCCGCCTCCGCTGCCTCTGCCACCTCCTCCTCTGCCACCTCCTCCTCCTCCTCCTCTGCTTCTTCCTCCTCCTCCTCTGTCCGGTGTTGCGCTGTGGGGCATGTTCTTGTGTGCCCTGATGTTGAGGGGCCCTCGCCAGCAGGAGCATCCTCTGTGGGGGATGACAGTCATTAGCACACTATCATGTGAGTCACATACCACATGTACATAGTTTGGCCGCACACGGGCTGGTGGGCCACTGTGACATTCTGAACTGAGCTGCAGAGGCCACAACACTCACCTCCACTTTGTGCCATTGCCCCCCTCTGGAGGCGGGCAAGGACCTCTGGGCAGTGCAGCCGCAACTCCCGACCCTTTTTCTGTAGGTCCTCTACCTGGGAGGGAAAGCAATGGGTGGGAGCATTAATGACCATATATCTCTGGTGGGTGCCCAACACATATCACACATTTCTGTGAGCAGCATCGTGCTGCTCCTGCTCCTCTGGCCAGTGTGTCCTCTACTAACTGCTGCCAGTGCCACCTGCATGTGTGGCTGTGGATCTGGCCACGTGTACAGTCCACCTATGTGTGCTGTGCATAACACCCCGGACAACCCATACCCTGTTCCTACACTCTCCTTGCATGACATGGCAGAACCATGCCATGTGTAGTTTTGGACATGCTGGTGTCCAGGGGAGGTCTTCCCTAACTCCCTGTGTGGTCTGGCAAACACATGTGTGTTTGCCTGACCTATACACATCATCCGACACATCCGCCATGGCACCATGATATCCTACCATGCATGGGCGATGTGTTCTGACATAGAGAGGAAGGTGGGTGGCCCTGTGAACCTTGCCAGGCACCAATACCATGACACTTGGCTTTCTACTATACCTCTATGGTCATGACTAGGGCCTCCTGTGATTAGGGCAGTTGTGGCTGACTACAACAGGAGCACGCCTACCACACCTAGCTGGCCTATTAACATCTGTGCTCCTGTCTGGGGTTATGGCAGAGCTGTGAAACCCCAACAGGTGCATGTACCCTTACAACAGCATCTATAATGTTCCTCTGTGATCAGGTACAGGACTCCTGGGGAGTGGGCAGATGTGTGACCTGAAACTGCGTACACTTCAATGATATCTGGATTTGTTACAGACCTTCATAATCAGGTATCAGGGCTCCTGGGGGTGAGGTGGTTTAGAGCACATCCACAGCTGTACCTACCATACCTTCAGGATCCATAACAGACGTGTGTAATGAGGTCTGGGCCTCTGGGGAATAGGGAAAATGTGTGACCTAACCCGGCATAACCTACCACAATATCTAGATGCCATACTCACCTTTGCAATCAGGTCTCATGACTCCTGGGGGTAGGGTGTCTTAGCATACTTCATCAGCAACATAAACTATATCACCAGGGTGACTGACAGAACACTTTGAGCAGGTCTCAGAACTCCTGGGTGTAGGGTGGATTATAACACATCAACAGCAACATAAACCATACCACCAGGGTGACTGACAGACCACTTTGAGCAGGTCTCAGGACTCCTGGGGGTAGGGCAGATGTCTAAACCTGCAAATGCACACACAACCATATCACCAGGGTGACTGACAGACCACTTTGATTAGGTCTCAGGACTCCTGGGGGTAGGGCAGATGTTTAAACCTGCAAATGCACACACAACCATACAACCAGGCTGACTGACAGACCACTTTGATGGGGTCTCAGGCCTCCTGGGGGTAGGGCTGGGGTTTTAACCTGAAAATGCACACACAACCATACCACCAGGGTGACAGACAGGCCACTTTGATCAGGTCTCAGGACTCCTGGGGGTAGGACAGATGTTTAAACCTGCAAATGCACACACAACCATATCACCAGGGTGACTGACAGACCACTTTGTTCAGGTCTCAGGACTCCTGGGGGTAGGGCAGATGTTTAAACCTGCAAATGCACACACAACTATACCACCAGGGTGACTGACAGACCACTTTGATGGGGTCTCAGGCCTCCTGGGGGTAGGGCAGATGTTTTAACCTACAAATGCACACACAACCATATCACCAGGGTGATTGACAGATCATTTTGGACAGGTCTCAGGACCCCTAGGGGTAGGGCAGATGTGTGACCCTGCAACTGCAGAACCTACCATATCAGCATGCTGTTTACCAGACCTGTTTAGGCAGATCTAGGGGCTCCTTGTGTTAGGGTGTATTTGAACATATCAACATCAGCAGCTGCCATAACAGCAGGCTGACAAATGGACCTCTGTGATCAGGTCCTTAGCCTCCTCGGGATAGGGAAAACCACTTTGATGTGATAAATAGGCGGTATATTACGTGAGTTTGACTAAAAAACATAAATGAGATAGAATGCCTACACACAGCAGCATACACAGCTACAATCAACATGCAATAGCGAAGTGCACACAATGAATATACCAGGAGTCTATTTACTAGAATTCAAACCAGTTTATTTTGTGCACAAGCTCAGACACCTGTCAATGTCACTTTCAAAATGGTCTGAGCAATGGCGTTCAATAAAATAACAGCATTTATAGTTTTCCTCATCAGTTCTATACAGGCAAATTCCTCATTGGTCCCGGTGGCCCCCTCACCCCCCACCCCCCCCCATTCAATGGAAATTTTCTGACCGGGCCCGCACTGCATCTCCCCCCGCTCTGAGGCCTTCCTAGCCATGGCTCTATATCTAGACATAACATTCTGCCTTGCTTTTTGCTTACAAGGTCACTCGCAGCACAGACACTGTGTGAAAAGCTGAATTCTGAAATACATCTGTGAATAACATAACACACTCAGTGGAAAAGTTTTACATTCTTATCATCATAAGCTGCTTGAAGCAAAATTCTGTTTTCTCTAGCTTTCAGCTCTGCTCAGTTATAATATTCTGAAGTGGGGGTTGGGGACTCAGGCCTAACCTACAGGCTTGCTTCTGCTACCTAACATACAGTTACAGGCTACCCTAGGCTATAGCCTATCAAATTCCCCCCTTTGATTATTCTCACCCGCAAGTGAGAAAGGGTGAGAATTAAATCACATATGGTATGCTACACTAGGGTGGAGGGATCACTTTGTGGTACAGGGTTAGGGTAGTAATGCCACATTGCTAGTATCTGTGAATCTACCTTGTGTTCAACAATTCTATCAATGGTTGAGTAGAGCATACGCAAGCATAAGGGAAGGAAACATGGGATACATAAGCAAACAGCCACAATCAAGAAAACTATCAATACAAGTGTCTTCAGGCCGCCCATACCTGAAAACCACGAACTAAACCAGCCATCAAGATGCAAGCCATGCCAGATTTGGACTGGGACATAAGTTTGTTTTTTCATGTGATTGGCTATGTCTTCTACAACCTGCCCGTCATTATCAATTTGCAAACAACAGTTTGTTAAATTAAGCTTACCACATACACCTCCTTCAGCTGCAAGCAGATAATCTAATGCTAAGCGGTTCTGGTAAATGGCTGTACGCATCTGTGTGGCTTGTTTGGCTAACAAGGTTAGTGCTCTGCTAGTTTCATTGGTTATAATTTCAACAACAGCTTGCAAACGTATAATACGGTCCAACATATACACAGGAGTGCGGTAGCCCCAAGAACCATCTTGTGCCCAGGTAGCAGGTCCATAGTAAGAAACAATTCTCTCAGGTGGCCCTTCTTCAGAGGTTGCATCCCATTTGTCCCACTGGCCGATTTTGAGAGCCTCTCGCTTCTGTCAGCTTTTGTATACCGGGAATCCCAATTGTTCTCCGTGGGACAGGGGCAAAAGGAAGAAAGATGGTCGTATAGTTCCTAGAACACATGCCCCTCCCCAATTGGCAGGGAGTTTAGCATATGCTCGAGTGCCACAAATCCAATAAAGTCCAGGTGGAGCTTGCCAGGTGCTATGCATAGCCAGATTTGTCCATATCCTGGCCAAGTAAGGAAAGATGATCAAAGGATTAGAAAAACATAACATAAGAACATAAGATATGCCATACTGGGTCAGACCAAGGTTCCGGAGTATTGGCACCTGACCACCAAGATGTCTTCTCAGTAGTAGCATTGTAATATTTCTGGTTCAAACAGACCAACTGTCCTACTAATGCAGTCAATTGTGGTCCTGCTCGTACAAAACATAGTCTACCCACTATAGAGTGGGCGAGGACCCATTCATTGGTAGTGTTATGAACATCAGTCTGGTTATATGGTATGAAATAGTTCAGTTCTTACACTTCCCAAGGCCATTGGTCTCCCATCTGAGTTCCTCCACAAAAGAGACAGTCTGAGACATGGAGGCTGGAGGCCACAGCTTCAGCTAGTTCGATGAACAAATTCTGCGAAGCGTGGGAAACTACAAATTCTGCCTTCATGGCCTCGTGGAAGGTATGATGTATGCGATAAGGTGAAGAAACATGAGTCTTTACATTCTTTAAGTCCAGAACAGTGAAATGTGTGGCTTCCGCTGGAATCAGTCCCAGGAGGGTGTAAGGATTTGGTACTACTGGATGTATGGTTTCAACTGCACTGTTCACTCGAAGTAAATCCTGCACTGGGCGGTAGTCACCTGTCCCAGGCTTCTTGATTGGGAGAAGGGGGGTGTTCCAGGGTGATTGGCATTCTCTAAGGAGTCCATACTGCAGTAGTCTCTTCAGGTGGCGATGGATACCTTCAATTGCTGGTCGTGGGAGGGGATACTGACGCACATGCACTGGTTCTGCTCCTGGCTTAAGGGTGACAAGCACAGGAGCTATATTCTTCGCTAGGCCAGGTGGATTATTCTCTGCCCGTGCTCCAGGCGGGGCTGCAATGCTGGTAGGTATACTGGAGCTCGCTGCTTTGGACGCAGGTAAATAGAACTGCCATTCTTCTTCTTGGGGGACAGCTAACACCATCAGGCCAGCAGGTTTTGAATTTATAGTCATTTCCATTTTTCCCACTTCAACGAAGGATATCTGTGCTTGAAGCTTTGCAAGCATGTCTCGGCCCAAAAGGGGAACTGGGCATACAGGCATATACAGGAACTGGTGTGTTATCGTCTGTCCCCCTAGTTCACAGGCGCGGTTCTTCAGAAAAGGTCTTGTGGATCTCGTTCCAGTAGCTCCCACAATTGTGACAGATCGGGAGGACACAGGAGCCACAGGTTTGGCTACTACTGAATGCTCGGCCCCTGTGTCTACCATAAAGTCCATATGCTGGTCTCCAATCTTTAATTTGACCATAGGCTCCTGGAGACCTAAGACGGACTTGGAGCCCGGTCTGGCCTAGCCCTCATTATCCATAGAATTGTTCTCGGCGGTTGCCACTCCCGCTATGGCAGTCTCTTCTTGCTGTTGAAACTGCATGTGCTGCATCCCACCTCGCTGCTGGAATCACCCCCCGTTCTTCTAGTGCTCCCGCCTCCCCTCCAGGGGGTGGAGCTAATGTTCGGGCACTCGTTCTTCCAATGTCCTTCTTCCTTGCAATAGGCGCACTGGTTTGCACCTAAGGGGGGCCGAGCACTCCCCCGGCCCCTTCCCCATCCTCTGGCTCTTCTATTAGGATATCCTCCTCCATGTCCTTCCACTAATGCTGCAGCGAGCAAATCCGCTTTCTTCTTCATCTTTCTTTCACTTTCCCGTTGGCATTCTTGATCACGATTCACAAATACCTTTTGTGCAACTTCCATTAACTGCGTTGAGTTCATGCCCGCAAATCCTTCTAATTTCTGCAGTTTTCGTTTTATGTCTCCCTGGGACTGACTCACAAAGGCGGCGTTCACCATACACAAATTCTCCTGGGCTGCTGGATCATATGGGGTGTAAAGTCTATAGGCTTCAGTTAATCATTCATAGAAAGCAGCTGGAATTTCATCTGGGCGTTGAAGAACGTCCGCTACTTTCCCAACGTTCATAGCTCTCTGCCCTCCCTTCTTTAGGCCCTGCAGTAAGGCATGACGGAACCGGGTGAGGGCCTTCTCTCCATCATCATTATTTGGGTTCCATCCGGGATCTTCATTTGGGAAATCTGCGGCTGCTGCCCTTCGGGGATCTAGGTCTCGCCCATCTTCAGGGTTTTCTTCTAACCATCTAGTGGTTGCTCGCACTATTCGTGCCTGCTCTTCAGTAGTAAAGAGGGTAGCCAAGAGCTGGCGACAGTCAGACCAGGTGGGCTGGTGGGTTTGCATAATACTGGACATTAACTCTGTTAAATCTTGGGGCTTCTCAGTATAGGAGGCATAATGTGTTTTCCAGTTCAATAAATCTGTTGTGGTGAAAGGCACATAAACTAGACTGGTCGGTCCGACCACAACCTGACCCTCTGTATTTACAATAGGTAACCCTGGGACTTGCCGCAGTAGCATTTGGCGAACTTCTCTCTGGCCCGCTGTCCTGCTTCTGAAGGCGTAGCGCAGATTAGCGGGGGAAGTGCTGCTGCTGGTGCTTGGACTAGTGGGTGGCCCTGGACTGGCATCTGACCCTCCGCTAGCAGATCCTTCAGGGGATGATGATTCTGTTGCAGAGCTCTGCCCAGGGCTTGCAGCGCTCTGCTCAGGACTAGGGCTCCGACTTTGGGGAAGGGGGTGGTCCTCGGGTGGTGGGTGACCGGGTGGAGGTACCTCAACTGGGGGTACTCCCACTACCTCTGGCTCTACTCGGGGTACTGATGGAGCTGACGGGACTGGTGTATACAGAAATGTGGGCGAATGACCCGGGACCTCTGGAGGCTCTGGGGCTGCAAAAATAGGGGGCTTTTCCTTCTTAGCAGGGACTCCTGTTGCAGTTGCTAACAGAATTCTACTCTGCCCCTCACGGCAATGCTTTATCCAAGGGGGTTGCTAGCCAGGAATCTATATAGGAAAACTGCTCGGAACTATATCTGCGCACTCGGGACACAATTTGAATATCAAAAGTACCTTCTGGTGGCCACACGGCGTCCAGCACCGGCCACACCCTACTACACAATATTTCTAAGCAGTTCGGTGACATTTTTACCCCATAATCATCACTAAACCCCTTCTTAAAATTCGTGATCATACAGTTCAACGGAGTTTGTACGGACTCCGCCCCTCCCATTATGACATATGACAGACAAGACAGCAAACAGAAAGGATGGGTAGGATGGCTGCGGGTAAGGGGTCCGCACAGCCCACGGAACAATAAGGGGGACAAACACCAGACACTTCCTCCTTTTCGCGACCTGGGCGCAGTTGCCTGGCCAGGAAATGCGCTACTTAGGAGTCTGCTCTCACTCGGCCTGTATTGCAAGACCTCTCAAGCACACTTCACACAACCAAACATGCTAGCATTTCCCAAATTCCAAATTCCCGGGCTAACTGACTAAACCAAAATTACCAAACCAAAAGGGTCAGTGGCTTCGCCCCGTGCATACTTATGCAGGGTTACTAGGACCACCCTGGGAGTTGATCAGACTCCCTTTACCTGTTACCATACCATATTAGTCTCGAGACTTTCCCAAAGCTAACTGACTAAGAACCAGAAAAATCAATACTCACGGGATCCGGTAGCTAATGCGCTGCGCAACCAGTTCCACCTTGGGTTGAATCCTGGACTCCCCTCCCGGGTTTGAGGTGTTGGCCGGCCAGACCCAGCAAGCCTGCCGAGGCAGGGCAGAACCCTCCGATGCAATGGACCGGCGGCGCCTGGGCTCTTCTCCGCTGTCGGCTGGCTGTGGTCCCAGCCGGACCAAACCTGGAGGCGGTAATACGTGGTAGTATTCACTTGTGCACCATCCATGTACCCCACTATTCCCGGTCAGGGAACCAATGCAATAGCGAAGTGCACGCAATGAATACACCAGGAGTCTATTTACTAGAATTCAAACCAGTTTATTTTGTGCACAAGCTCAGACACCTGTCAATGTCACTTTCAAAACGGTCTGAGCAATGGCGTTCAATAAAACAACAGCATTTATAGTTTTCCTCATCAGTTCTATACAGGCAAACTCCTCATTGGTCCCGGTGGCCCCCTCACCCCCCCCCCTCCATTCAATGGAAATTTTCTGACCGGGCCCGCACTGCATCTCCCCCCGCTCTGAGGCCTTCCTAGCCATGGCTCTATATCTAGACATAACATTCTGCCTTGCTTTTTGCTTACAAGGTCACTCGCAGCACAGACACTGTGTGAAAATCTGAATTCTGAAATACATCTGTGAATAACATAACACACTCAGTGAAAAAGTTTTATATTCTTATCATCATAAGCTGCTTGAAGCAAAATTCTGTTTTCTCTAGCTTTCAGCTCTGCTCAGTTATAATATTCTGAAGTGGGGGTTGGGGACTCAGGCCTAACCTATAGGCTTGCTTCTGCTACCTAACATACAGTTACAGGCTACCCTAGGCTATAGCCTATCACAAACACTGGATATGTATTTGGATATACTGACCTGTCCCCATACACTTACCTCACATGGGTAGTCAGCAAGATGATTATAATGACTGGTGACACGTTCTCAGGCCCTCCTTATGCGCTCGAGGTCCTGCCGCTTGGAGGAGCCAGAGAATAGTTTCTTCTGCCTAGTGCAGATCAGGCCTGCCAGGTGGTGCAGCTCCCTATGGGTAAAAGCAGGCTTTCTAGAACGAGTCGCCATTTTCAGCAATGCCTTGCTCATGCGCACATGCCGCATATGCGTGCCTCAACACGCACAGCAGTGCCGCCGCACCTCATTAAGGCGCGCTAGCAACGTGCCCGTGCCTGTGCCACGGCCGGTACACAGCAAACGGTGGTGCTGACAATACATATAAAGATCTATGCTGCAGACACACATTGCAGTGATGTGTCTGATGTTTCTTAATGTAATTTGTTTATTATGCATTTATCCCAGTGTTGGCACACTGGGGTCTTGAACCCATCACCACTGGCTGTGAGGGCATTGTATTAACTGGTGTGCTATGCCCTTTCACATAGCAATGGCTGGCTACACAGTTACACCAGGTCATCTACATACACTTTCTACTCTGCTTGCCAGGCTAGTTTAAGGACATAGCTAGGGCACTTTACAGGGCACCTTGGTTTGGCCAAATGAGCTGCAGGTGTTTTGGGATGTGCACACAGATTTCAGATCTATGTCAGACTGCTACATGCATAGACAGCCGTATCCTCTGACAGTTATACTGACGGATGCACTTTGTATACAGCTCATCAGCTAATCTAGCAACCTGCAGCCCACGCCACTCTTCCAACATAACCACTGCATGAAACTGGCCACACTTTTGGACATATTGTCATGTGGTAACATGCTCTGATGTGATGATAATACACTATATCCTATACATCCTTATACATCAATATACAGGCCCACTGGGGTATTGAACCCATGACCTCTCCCACTGAGGTCAGTATATTCACCATTGTCCAGAAACAATATTGGTTGTAATTAAACTATGGCTAGCTACTCAACCAGTGCAGGTCACCAGACACACTGTCTGGTGTGGCTACCAAGATAAGTTAGCACCAAGGGTACCCATGATGCAATACGCATGCAGATCAGCAGTCTACATCTGCTCACTGGATAGGGGTTTGCAACTCTGCAGCGCATCAACTGGGTAGGGGGACCAAGCATGCATGTTACTGTTGCAGTGTGCCTACTGACCATGCCATTGTGCGTGTTCTATGATCACCCTGAGAGTAAAGTCGTGGGGACAGCACCAGGTGCACAGTACCCGGGATGTTTGCAGTAGGTTTTACTGCAGTTCACCATCACTGCTAGTGTATGGGGTATTCTTTGCAAACAGCCTTGGACGTTTTCTATGTACATTCCTATATGCCATTGATGCATAGCCCATGTGTACCAGGATGCTCGCAACATAATGCATATGGAATGAGGTTGCCATGGACACCTGTTTTTGGAGCAGGGGTGTGTCTAGACTCACATGAGGATGATATACAGAGCAAGCCCACTCTCTGTGGGTTAGGGTAGGGAACATGATCTAGAAACAACAGACACACACTATCATTGTTTCCAAAAGGGCGAGTTGAGATAAATGATGACAGGCTGTAGGTTCAGCAGGTTCAGAACAAAAGAAAAATGCTACTGACCAAGAGGTAAACCCCCCATTTAAAGAAGACACTCCATCGGAGACTCTATGAACTGAACGCTAATTTGCTACCTTGAGCCCCTGTGAGCTAATTGCCTTTGCTTTAAGTCATAGATATGCCTCTTACCTATCTGTCACATTTTTTGAAACACTGTTACTAATCTGTTTTGAAACACTGTTACCAATCTCTGCAACCCTTGGCTCAGACCCACCTTAATTTGTCACAGTGCTGATACATTTCATATACATTGCAGATACATTGTTGTATTCCTTACAAATTCTGCCCAAATCTGCATTACTGTGTTGTTTCTCTTTAATCCTGTATTTAAACATATCAGCCCTGCACCTTGAGTAGTTTCTCTCACATAGAACACCTCAAAATGCATCCAATCCTGTCCTTAACCCTCTTCCTCCTTACCTCCTTGGCTCCCAACCTATCACATGCATTTAACCCTGGCATCAGTCACATCCCAATCCTCCACAACAATGGTAGAAGATGGTTTGAAAACCCCCGTCACACCTCAACAAAAGCTAATGCACTCCACCCACACCTTCTACACATCCCTCTACAGAGCTTTAAGAGGAACCAAACTGAGAAATACAATTACCAACGCTTACTCAAATGTGCACTTATAAACGCTAGATCTATACGCTCGAAATGGCCTGTAGACAATGACTTGATAACCCTCCATGACCTTGATATCCTAATGATAACTGAGACATGGTTATCTGACTGTGATAATGTTCTAATCAACCAGATGTCACCACCTGGATACTCGATCTGTGCCTGCCATAGGACCCACCAGAGGGGTGGTGGTACACTCATCCTTGCCAGATCCGAACTCCAATTTATACTAAGCAACACCACTAGCTCAACCTATCTGGACTTAATCTCCATATCGAATGAACACTGTTCAATTAACCTACTGTACCGAGCACCAACTTCATCCCCTGATGACCTACCATCAATAATCGACCTAGCCTGTAACTCCAATAACCCACGCTCCCTAAATTGGCTGATGGGAGATTTCAACCTGCCCTCCCTTCAAGATACACATTCATCAGCCTTCCTTGATGCAATGAACGAGCTGGGTTATATGCAACTCATCGACTCCCCCACTCATAGCAAGGGAGGTAAACTGGACCTGATCTTTGCCCCTCGAACTGCTGTCAACTCATCACAGAGCCTGCTGCTCTCCATAACACCTGTACCCTGGTCTGACCATCATCTACTCCTATTCCACATACCCACTAACCACCCCAGCAATTTCAACAGTAAAGCATGTGCCCCTCCTAGAATTATAATAAGACGCTTTCAACTCCTCGATAAGGAGAAGGCTCTCAAGAAGATCCTACCCCTCCTTGCCAACGAATCCCTTGACCCAGACAAATTGGTATCCAACTGGGATGACACCCTCAGAGCCGCTGCCTGCCTCCCATCCACCAACAAGAACCCAGCAAAATGGGAACACGCACCATGGTACTCCCATGATCTGCGAGCTTCACTTCTCCACCTACGCAAGCTCGAGAGACAATGGCGCCACAACCGGACCTCCGAGGCACTCTGTGCTTACTCCGCTCACCTACAAATACACCGAGAAAAAACAATGGAAAAAAGAAAACAGTATCATTCAGAATTACTAAAGCGATCATTGAACAAACCACATGACCTGTTCAATATTGTAAAGTCCCTAACAGGCGATCCAGCACTAGCCCAACCACCCATGCCCCAGCCGCGAGATTATTCCATCTACCTACAATCAAAGATGATCCAGACCAATATGAACTCAACCATCATATCCTTCCCCACCCTGCCTTTGTCCTCCCAACCAACCTCTCTGCTGAAATTCTCCGAGGTATCCAACAAAGAGATCGTAGATATTATTTCCTCTATTAACCTCACCACTGCTCCTAATGATCCTTGCCCTGCAAGCTGGATTAAAGAGTTGCGCCAGGACCTCACTCCAACCATATGCAGAATCTTGAACCAATCCCTCTCAACAGGTTCTTTCCCTCAAAGCTTAAAATACACATCAATCCGCCCTCTGTTAAAAAATAGCAAACTCGATCCATCTAAAGTTGAGTCCTTCAGACCAATTTCGAGCATACCACTGCTTGCCAAAATCATCAAGAAGGTGGTCCAGTGACAAATCCAACACCACGTCGACACTGAGGCACCACTGGACCCATCCCAACACAGCTTTAGAGAAGCACACGGTGTTGACACCATCCTCACAACCCTCTTCAACAACCTAGTCACAGGGCTTGGCAACATTCACCATGGATTGGTCCTCATCTTCTTGGACATAGCAGCCGCTTTTGACTCAGTGAACCATGAGACACTTTTACTTTGCCTCAAAGAAAAAAGGATACAAGGCTCAGCACTAGCCTGGTATAAATCTTATTTGTGCAACAGATGGCAACAAGTCAGAGCTGGTTCTACGACATCAGAGCCATTTCCACTGAAGCAAGGTGTACCTCAGGGCTCATCCCTATCTGCATTGATGTTTAACATCTACATGCAGCCCATCTGTGCTTTAATCCGCTCCTTCAATGTCCAATGCCTTGCCTATGCAGATGAAATCCTCATTTACACTCCTTTCAAGATTGATCAACCTGACTTCTCTCCAATATCAAGATGTTTTGAAGTGGTAGCAGATTGGCTCCTCTCTCAAAATCTATGAATTAACCACAGTAAAATAGACGTTCTTTTTGTCATGAGAAACCAGAAGTTCACGCCACCTCCCTCACTACTAGTCAACAATACTGAACTGAAGGCCAAACCCACAATCTGCAATCTAGGCATTACTCTTGACCAGTGGCTAGACATGTCAGCACATGTCAAAAACACCACAAAAGCAATTTATCATAAGATCCGAACACTACGTCATCTCCGCCCATTACTTGACTTCTCTGACTACCGATCAATCTTCCAAGCCTTAGTTATCCCACATCTCGACTTTGCTAACATCATCCTACTTGGACTTCCACAGTCGACTCTAAGCCCACTCTGACTTGCCATGAACTCAGCTGCGAGGGTACTGGTAGGACTTTCAATGTCAGACCACATAATACCAGTCCTGAAGAACCTACACTGGCTACCGCTGCAGGCTAGAATTCATTACAAGACCCTAGTCCTGACATTCAAAGCCCTCAAGAACCAGCCCCCCACACCCATCAGTAAACTTCTCCACAACACACCAGTCAACAGAGTCAGGAGATCTACATGGATGAATACACTTGAAGTCCCTAAGTTGTTGACAAAATGTACAAAGACAACAACCAGTAGAGCCTTCTCCATTTTTGCACCTATGGCCTGGAATGCCCTCCAAGCTGAATTCCGAGCCATCTCAAACCTAATGCTATTCATAAAAGCTCTCAGGCACCACCTGTTCCTACAAAATTACCCTGATACCAATTCTGGAAAGCACACAGACATCACCTTGCCCTCTTACCTAGCCCGCCCCATAGATCAGCCTCCCATAGAGAATGGTTAATCATCTTTCCCCTACCTTCTCTCCCTGAACCATGAGCATATGCCTCTGTTTAGAGATCCTTATATGTCCTTCGTAAGATTATTCATAATTTGTATATAGTTACCCCGGTTTCTTCCATGTTTTACTACCCCTGTTCAATGTAAACTCAATGTGACCTGTTACTTTGTAGTATGTTCTGTTTTAACTGTAAACCACACTGATTATAATAGCGCGGTATATATGAAATATAAATAAATAAACCCACAGCCAACTAAGAAACAGAGTTGATACAGATCTGAACATGGAACACCACCACTGGCAGTGCAATTGGTCAGCTAAGCTGCCCCCCAGAACATTCTGACATTCAACAGCAGAGGGCAGGCAGTGTGCATCTGCTGCATCCTGCAGGGTGTTGTAACCATAAACATGCTAGCTACAGACAGTCTGCTGCCACATACATAGCGCATGTTCCAAAAGGAACACTGTGCACCCTGGTGTGGGATCTCACACACACACACCACAGAGCTATATCAGTGATTAGGCCACAAAAACAGAAAACCATAAACATCACTTGAGAGAAATATTATATAGCACTATGGGGGAACCTAGCCATGCCATGGTCACTGCTCAGTCAGGGTGAGAGTGACCTCCCAGCAGGACATGCTGTGGCCACCCTGTCCATGCAGGTGGAGGTCGGGCACTACAATGTCCCAGCCATTGCCCTATGCCCTGTACAGATGCATCCTGCCCAGGCCACCCTGTCCGGCCCATACCCACAGTGCCTTGCTCCTCATTATGCACATTGGCAGGCTTACACTGGAGACATTGCAAGCAGTGTGGGCTCAGTAAGGTGTAGGCAGCCACAACACACTGGATAGACAGACACACACTCCCACACCTATGCCAGCATAGTGCAAATATAGAGGCTTATAGCAGCCCTGGCAACCACACCAGTCCTGGGCACAGTGCAGGCATGGCTATGGTACACAATACTGTTGGGGGTCACTCCCCAGGGTGGTAAACACTGTCAGAAACCAAAACTGAAACACACTCCACAAATATCAAAAAGGTTGCTATGATGCAGCTCTATCAGCAAATTCTGATTATCTTAGGAATTGTTATCTGCCATTAATCATAACAACCTTTTGATATATGTGTAACGTATCCCCAGGTTTAGGGTGGCATTCTAAGGTATGCAAGTGCTGGTATTGGGAGATGCTGCTGCACGCAGGTCCCAACAGCCTGACTCTCCATGAGGCTTTGGATAGTGGAGCCTGTGGGTGTGAGTGTTTATACCCCTGTTGGCCACTGCTCTAGGGCAGAGGTTCCCAACTCTGGTCCTGGTGGGCCAAACACCGTTCAGGTTTTCATGCTGTCCCTAATGAATATGCATGAGATACATTTGCATACTATGGGGGCAGCACATAAAAATGCAGCACAGGCATATTTATTAGAGACAGCATGACACCTGAATGGTGTTTGGCCCTCCAGGACTGCAGTTGGGAAACTCTGCTCTAGGTATTGCACATGTTTATGGTGTCTGTGCTCTGTAGGGTAAAATATAGGTGTTTAAGGCATGTTTATTTTATCTGCAATAAAGGTTCCATCTTTATTACCATGGTTTAGTACTGGGTAAAATATGGGGACAGGGTTGGCAGGAGCCACAGCTGGGACTTGAACTTGTGACTTTCTGCTCATGAACACACTGGCTGTGTGTACTGCCCCACACTGTTGCCACAGGGACAGTTCATTCCCTGGGGATACCATGACTGTTTGTCAGACAGACCCTGTCTGTTGCAGTGCATGGCACCCACCTAAACGGGGCTAAGCCATGGTCTGCTGTGGGCAGATGCCACTGCCCCCTCTGCCTCCAGCACCCCTCGGCCAACATGCTGCCATGCCATTATGCCAGTGGTGCTGGTGGTGCGCAGTCCCAGGCCATCTAGTATGCCGGTAGGCAGCTGCCTATGGTGTGGGTTCTTGGGTAGGGTTGCCTACATAGACATGCGTGCTTCCCCCCCCACACCCCCTGCCAATGTTATGTGCCCTTGGGGGTACCTGCTGGGTAATCTCCCCAGTGACACTTTGGGACACACACTCGTGCCCATGTTTGACCCTCATCAGTTGATGTCTTGCTGCTTTACATTTTTGGTATCCCTATGTGCCACCTAGGCATCTGCCTAACACGCACAGTGCCCCAGCTGGACCACAGCATGTGACACCTGCAGCCCTCTATATCCCATTTACAGCATCAGTACAGTTGCCCTTTCCTACATGCCCACTCTGCTGTTACTACACAAGTGCACTCCATAGCAAACCTGCCCAATATAGACGTGAAAAAACCCTGATCAGCACTATTTCAATGTGGGATCATTCACTTTGTAGGGGGACAGAGAATAGACCCTTCCAAACATGATAGCTTATTTTTTGAGCTTTGTCAGTGGTGTTGCTTTATGTTTACCATTAACATCACTTTTTGCCAGCTTGGTTATTGGGCTTTTAGATGTGGGTCTGGTCCTTTTATATGTTTATTTGCCTCTTTGTTCCCTGCACATGTATCACAACTATCACTTTTCTGGGTTTCCCTGCCTTTGCTGCACATTGCTGACTGAAATGGTTTCTCTTTCCTGCAAAAGTGCCTTAATGCGAGGGTTTCACTGGCGTTAGTGTTCAGACACGGATTCCACAGCATTAGTGTGCTTGGAGACTCTCCCCTCCCACTCTCCGCCCATTGACCCCTTCTCTCCGCCCTCTGGGAAGCCTTACTCCACCCTTCAGACCCGGATTTCACAGCGTTAGTGTACTTTAATACCACCGATGCGACGTTAAGACGGTTTAGTAAACATACCCCTTAATGTACTCGGGAGTGAGTTACAGAGTGTGGGACCATATATTGAGAAGGATCTCTGGTATGTTGCTTTGGCAGTTAATCTCTTGAGTGACGAGATAGTGCATGGTATCAGCACTGTGCCAAAAGAAGCAGAGGGCCTCATGTTAAAAACCCCACATTACTCTGTCTGGGTGGCAACTGGATGGAAAAGCGGCTTTCCCGCTGCAGGGTCGATAGCACGAGTTTTAGAAGCCCATGCTACCATAACTCGGCACAAGTAGTGCAAGTGCAATTAATGCTAACCCAATGAGTGCCATTAGTTATTCTTACTATGGTGACCTGCACTAACTGCAGGGGGATAACTGTACCCACCCCCCTGCAGTTAGCATGAAGCACCGTGCTAGTAACACAGACCAAACCCATGTTACCAGCACAGGGAATAGTAAACATGCTTCTTTGTGTATTGTTTTAATTTCATGCTTTAATTATTATTCTATTTTATGTTGTTTTACTCACCACTTACTGCATATTTATTAGGTTGTATTTTTTGCTGTATTTTATTTATGTTCTTAAAATCTGCCAACATAACATAAGTGCAGAAAATAAATACTTTTAAATAAATATATAAAAAACATCCTTTCTATGAAAAAAATAATTCCTTGATGCTGTTTCTGGAAATATTTTTTCTCAAGAAGGATGGTGGATGCATGAAACACTTGCTTGGAAAAGATGGTGAAGACTTATAAAATATATTTGGTTGACAAAAAGATTTTGGGGAGGGAGGAAAAGGAGAAGAGCTGGATATTGGTTTATATATGGGAACTAGTATAAATCACATATCTATACAAGGCAAAGAACCAAGGAGGGAAGATACCAAAACTCATTTTGATGATAATATCCTGCAAGCAGCCCAGCCTGTACAGCAGTAGTTGCACTATTTCCTTAGTTTGATTTGTAAACTAAGGGGTATGTTTACTAAAGTGCGCTAATGTTGCAGCGGCAGAATTAGCGCACGATAAGGTACGTTATCGGGCGATGAAGGTGCGTTATCGTGTGATAACGTTACTTATCGCGCAATAATGCGCCTGCGGCGTTAAGGCACCTTAACGCCTTGAAATCCAGCGCTGAAGGGCGGAGGAAGGCTTCCCAGAGGGCGGAGAGAAGGGGTCAATGGGTGGAGAATGGGAGGGGAGAGGCTCCAGGCACACTAACGCTGTGGAATCCGGGTCTGATCACTAACGGCAGTGAAACCTCGCGTTAAGGCACATTTGCTGGAAAGAGAAACCATTTACGTCAGCAATGTACAGCACAGCCAGGGAAACCAAATAAAAGTGATAGCTGTGATACATGTGCACGGAACAAAAGGGCAAATAAACAAGGAAAATGACCTGAACAAAATTTAAAATCACCATAACTAAGCTGGCCAATAGTGATTTTAATGGGAAAAATAAAAAAAAACCCACTACTGAGAAAGCTCCAAAAAAAAAAAGATATCATTTTTGGAAGGGTCTATTCTGTCCCCATACAAAGTGAATGATCCCACATTGAAACAGCGCTGATCAGGGTTTTCCCTTTTTATTGGACAGGTTTCTTATGGCATGCACATGTGTGGCAACAGCAGGGTGGGCATGTCAGAAAGGGCAACTGTACAGATGCTTGAAAATGGGATACAGAGGGCTGCAGGCGGCACATGCTGTGGTGCAGCTGGGGCACAGTGTGGACTAGGGAGATGCCTAGGTGGCACATAGGAATGCTGAAACTGTACAGCAGCCAGACAGCAACTGATGAGGGCTGAACATGGGCATGAGTGTGTTTCTCAGAGTGTCACAGGGGATAGTACTCAGCAGGTACCCCCAAGGGCACAGAACATTGGCAGGCGGTGGTGGGGGGGGGGGGAAGCATGGACGTCTATGCAGGCATCCCTACCCCAGATCCTGCACCATAGGCAGCCGCCTACTGGCACACTGGATGGCCTCAGACTGCGCACCACCAGCATAAGGGCATGTCAGCATGGTGGCGAAGGGGTACTGGTGGTGGAAGGGGCAGTGGCATCTGCCCATAGCAGACCATGGCCTAGCCCCGTTTAGGTGGGTGCCGAGCACTGCAACAGACAGGCTCTGTCTGACAAACAGTCATGGTATCCCCAGGGAATGAACTGTCCCTGTGGCAACAGTGTGGTGCAGTACACAGCCAGTGTGTTCAGGGGCAGAAGGTCACAGGTTCAAGTCAAAGCTGTGGCTCCTGCCAACCCAGTCCCAATATTTTACCCAGTATTAAACCATGGTAATGAAGACGGAACCTTTATTGCAGATAACATAAACATGCCTGAAACGCCTATATTTTACCCTACAGAGCACAGACACCTTAAACATGTGCAATACCTAGAGCAGAGTTCCCAAATGCAGTCCTGGAGGGCCAAAAACCATTCAGGTTTCATGCTGTCTCTAATAAAGATGCCTGTGCTGCATTTCTATGCGCCGCCCCCAAGGTATGCAAATGTATCTCATGCATATTCATTAGGGACAGCATCAAAACCCGAACAGTGTTTGGCCCATAAGGACTGGAGTTGGGAACCTCTGCCCTGGAGCAGCGGCCAACAGGGACAGAAACACCTGCATCCACAGGCTCCATTATCCCAAGCTTTATGGAGAGGCAGGATGTTGTGCTCTGCGTGCAGCAGCATCTCCCAATACTAGCACTTGCATACCTTAGCAATGTCGCCCTAAACCTGGGAATACGTTACACATATATCAAAAGGTTGCTATGATTAATGGCAGATAGCAATTCCTAAGTTAAGCACAATTTGCTGATTGAGCTGCATCATAGCAACCTTTCTGATGTCTATGGAGTGTGTTTCAGTTCTGATCTCTGACAGTGTTTACCACCCCGGGGAGTGACCCCAACAGTATTGCGTACCATAGCCATGCCTGCACTGTGCCCAGGACTGGTGCAGTGGCCAGGGCTGCCAAAACCCTCTATATTTACACAATGCTGGCATAGGTGTGGGAGTGTGTGTTTGTCTATCCAGTGTGTTGTGGCTGCCAACACCTTACTCAGCCCACACTGCTTGCACTGTTTCCAGTGTTAGCCTGCCAATGTGCATAATGAGGAGCAAGGTATTGTGGGTATAGCCCAGACAGGGCGGCCTGGGCAGATGCATCTGCACAGGGCATAGAGCAATGGCTGGGGCATTGTAGTGCCTGGCCACCCCCTGCATGGACAGGGTGGCCACAGCATGTCCTACTGGGAGGTTACTCTCACCCTGACTGAGCAGTGACCACGGCATGGCTAGGTTTCCCCATAGTGCTATGTAGTGTTTTTCTCAGATGAAATTTATGGGTTCTCTTTTCGGGGGTCTAATCACTGACTTATATGCTTGGTGGGTGTGTTCACATCCCAGTTCTGGGTGTGCACACATCTCCTCCAGGAACATGCACTATGGACTAGCTAGCAGACGGTCTGCAGTTATATGTGTTTGGCTGGAACACCTTGCAGGGTGCAGTGGCTAGAGACTCACTGTGCTTGCTGCTGGAGAATGTCAGATGGTGGGGGGTGGGGGGGGGCAGCTGAGCATTTCCAGGCCTACTGTCTGTATGCCATTGCCTTATGGATGTGTACAGATCTGCATTGACTGCCCTGTAGGCTGTCTGTTCCCCAGCAGGACTGGGGTTGATGGTCCCTTCTACTGCCACCATTGCAGGGAGGTTGAATGTGGATCTGTTGTTGGGAGATCCTGTTTCCTACCCTGAGCCACAGAGGGTGGGGTGGGGTGGGGTGGGTTGGGTGGTACATAATCTGCCTTTGGGTCCAAACACCCTCCCCCCTCCATCATGTGACCATGGCACCAACACAGCATATGCACTATTCTGAGTGCATCATAGCCCATAAGGGCTGTATGCGACTGAGAAATACAGATGGATCCTAGTTGTGTCTGCAGGAACTACCTATCTCTCACACACTGGCACTGATGGGGACCTGCAGCATGGCCTCTTTCAGCCATGAAAGGTGCTATGGACCTGGGCAGGGCATCCCACCTCACCCTCATGGTGAGCACAGTACCCACACAATGTGACGGTCTGTAGCTACTCTGTGCCAGTAACACACACGGTCAGTACCCCTACCGGCTGAGGTGCTGTGGGAGTGCACACGGTCAGTTCCCCCTACCAGGCTGAGGTGCTTTGGGGGTGCATACCCCATCTTGTGATCATCTGTAGACTGCTGATTTGCATGTGCAGTGCACCATGGGTACAGGTGGGTTAACCCTATCCTGATAACCACAGCAGACAGTTTGTGTGGTGACCTGCAGTCCTTCTGTAGCCAGTCAGGGGTTTGTTAGTAGCTGTAGCCCACTGGTTACTTCACTGCTTGTAGAGCCAGCGGTCATGGAGTTGATACCACAGTGGGGTTATTTGATAGGGCTGTCTGAGGCATTTTCTTTTTTAATTTAATTAGTGCTGCCAGCAAAAACACCCTCACAGTGCTGCAACCTTAAGGTGCCTCATAAGGCGCTCCATAAAGCGCCCTATAAGGTGCCCTATAGGGAACATTATAGGGTGCCTTGGTGGACAGTGCAATTTATAATGTGCCCTTTGGAGTGCCTTATAGGACGCCTTATGAGGCACCTTAGGCTATGGCACTGTGAGGGTGTGTTTTCTGGCAGCATTAATTTAAAGTAAAAAGATAATTGCCTCAGACAGCCCTGGTTTAAAGTAAAGGGTAATGCCTCAGACAGCCTTATTTATTAGGCCCACTGGGGGATCAAATTCATGACCTCTGTGTTATCAGTCAATGTATTAACCATTGTGCTACAGTTCTGCTACTGCATTTGCAGGTCAGCACACCTACTTAAGATTAACACACTTTAACGTGCATGGCTCCCTCTATCGGGTGATAATGCGCGATTGCTACGCTTAGACCGAAACGCCCATTCCTTTTATGGCATCCTGCACATTATCGCCGGGCGCACGTTAAGACGCTTTAGTAAACATACCCCTAAGAATAATTGGACATACAGGGTGGGTCATTTGGTCCTTATTCGGCATCCTCTGCTAATTACTTTATAAATTAATTGTCTTAGAAGCAGAAAGCAATCAAGTATCTGCATGTACATCTCTTAACCATGCATCAGTAACATGACAAAATTAGAAGCAATATTGATGAAACAATAATCAATAGCATACATGGGATTACTCCATTCAACTGCATCAAAGTTAAAAGAAACCTTGCAATATTTTGAGATTATAGCTTGTGTTTCATTCATTCAACCACTTGAAGTGTTGCATCGATTGATCACTGGTCATGACTATAGCCTTCCCTCTCCCAATGTATTAAAGGCAATACAGTGTCAATCAATTAAGTTTCATCCAAATAAGTCACCACCTTACAGCTAGAGCTATCAATGGGTCAGAGCTATCATGTTTATGCCTCAATGCATATTTTTTTTACTGCAGGATCCATTTTATGCAATGAAATCTAGTTACTAATAATACTTGTTAATGCGGTAATGCGGTAGCTCACATTAGCAACTTGCAGTTAATGGAATGGGCTGTAATTAACTTGACTGAAGAGACATTTCATCATTGCCAACTTTTATGCTCTTTGGCATCTTTTAAAATTATGTTAACTAAGGGCCATATTTACTAAAGGTTAGCACACATTAATAAAGTTAACGCTTGTTAAGTGCCATTGCGCTCATAGAAATAAAATGGCTGTGAGCTCTAAACATGCGCCTTGGTTTCGGAATTCTAATAGGAATATGATAGCTCATCTAATTTTGCATCAATTTGCCTCAGATGACCTTGCCAATGTGGCATTCCGTTTGTACTCAATGACTGAATACTAATAGTATTCAATAATGAACCCCCCCCCCCTAATGTATATATGTTAAATGTACATGCATATAAGTTAATGTTCTGCACAACTAATGCATGCAACCCAGTTTCACATGTATATAAGATATGATTCCATGTAACCAACCCAGCCTCTTGTTATATGTACACCGCTTTGACCCAGTGAAAAGCGGTATATAAGCACAGCTAAATAAATAGTAGAATAAATTAATGAAAATCTGGTACAATGTTAGAAAATGTGACAGCTGTTCACTACATGAATTAGATGGCTGAATCCATTACAGCAACTCAGAAAATAAAGTGCTAAATGCTAGAAGCACATTACTCTACAATTCATAGATAAATCCATTTATTGGAGTAGATTGAATTAGGATTTAGATTTTTTTTTTTACTTACCTTCCTGAATAGAAGTTCAAGGCAAGATAATACATGTATATTGGGTACTAAATCGGGGAAGATTATGACAGCACAATACAAACAGGATGGGCCAGGTGGATCTTTTCTAATGATACTGTGTTGTTGATTTTTTAAAATTCCGGTCAACATGTTATGGTTTCAGTGTAACCCCTGGGATTCAGCCCGTCTTGTAACGCTATGAGTTTCTGAGATAATCCTTTTGATTAATTAGAAAATGTTGTATTTATTCCGCCACTGATAGTAAATCATTTACCCTGCTGTGAATGCTTTATTGAATAGTGATAAACAACCCTATTTCATAGACAAATAGTTTATTCTTTTTCAAATCAGACTATAGGACCAATTCTGTTTGGCGAATAGCATGACTATATGGCAAATAGCATGAATATAAGAAAAGGAAATAATACCTTCCTAATGTATTACAATTCTTTAAAGGTGTGAATAAACATGTGGATAAAGAAGAACAGGTTGTCCCCTTTGACAGATCCTGTAGTAAAAACATGTGTGCATGCATGTGTATTTTCTGGGATATGCAGGGGGAGCGGCAGTTTTACACAGAAAATGTTGAAAAAAAAGAGCTCTTAAATTAGCACTTCTGCAACTGGAAACATCACAGGTTTCTGGCTGCAGCAACAAGTTAGCAGGTCACAAGTCAGGCCCACTATCTTTTAAAGGGGTGAGGAGCAGGGTGCCTATCCCTTCAACATTACCAAACCACCCTTATCTGAATCCCTTCCAACATGATCACACACCCCTTTCCCAGACTGGAAACCCTAGGCATCATCATACCCCCTTCTCCTGGAACCCTCCCCTCCCCCCAAATTACCATATCCTCCTCTCACTCTCCCCCTGGAAGCCCATTTCCCTGACATAAGAGCAACACCCCTAACCTCCAGACTCTTCTGACACCATCATAAACTACCACCCCTGCCTCCATTATCCCACAATGCACACGAAAGTGGGGAAAAGGGGCAATCCTCATTCGCTCCTGCCCCGTTGATGGCTCAAGTTCAAAATGGCAGTTCTGATGGCTAGAGGTAGTCTCAGATTACTGCCGCTGGTGTCAAGTTGCCAAATAAATGAGATGTGTACATCTATTTGTTAGGCATGGCCAAACCACACCCAAGAGACACTTCCACCCCACCCCCTTGAAATCTATGCATGCTAGGAGTTTTACACATACAAAGAACAGCTTTCCAAAATCATCGTTTTCATGTGTATGCAATCCAGATGTGTAAATGCTGTTATTTGCATGTCTGGATTCTTGTCATATGACCCCTATAGTGTATTTGGTTTTTCAAAAGGCATTTGTTACACTCCCTACTGAGAGGCCCTTGGGAAATTAAAAAGTCATGGGATAGAAGGCAATGTCTTACTAGTTAAAAGAATTGGACTAAATGGTCATTTTTTAAATGAAAAGGAATAAATAGTAGAATGCTTCTGGGATCTCTGCCGATCTGGGAAAAGGAGAAATGAGTGAACCGATGACATTTGTAGATGAAATACTCACAATTGTTTAAACATGGGTAGACAAGGCATTTCAGAGGGACATTGCCAGACTGCAGAAGTGGGCATCAAAATGTATGATAAACTTTACACTGGTCAACAAAGTTTTACAAAAGTCAAGTTACTGAAATAAAAATAGTCATCTCTTATCAATTTTTATATGCTGAACATGAATATGACAGTGAAATTGCAAAGTTGGCTCTAGTTTTTTTGTAATCTACAAGAATTAATGTTTACATCACAAAATGCATGTCACTAGTAAATATAATAGGCCTTCAGTTAATACCTGTAAAAAACCAAGTCATAGACTACTTCTTAGATTTTGTTCGCCTGTCTCTTGTACAGCGGTTCGGGAGCTTCTCTGGGGAGTGTCCAGCAGTAGTCAGCCAGCATTGTAGTGGACCATTTTCCCTGGTATCTTTGCTCCATTGTTGCGATATCCTGGTGAAAACATTCACCCTGTTCATCACTAACCACAGCACAGATGTCAGGAAAGAAATCGAGATGGGAATCAAGGAAATGGATCTTTAGAGACATATTGCAGCCAAGTTTCTGATACTGTATCAGCATGTCTTCTACTAGTTCCTTGTAGTTTTCTGCCCTAACATTCCTGAGAAAGTTTGTTGACACTAGGCAAAAAGCAATTCATGCTTGTTTCGCATCACCCTGCAGCAAGTTGTTGAACCGGTCATCTTTGAAGAGCTCTCGAATCTGAGGACCCACAAAAACTCCCTCTTTAATCTTTGCTTCGCTGAGTCGAGGGAATTTTTCATGCAGTTATCGGAAAGCTGGCAAAGTGCGGTCCATGGCTTTCACAAAGTTTTTCATCAAACCTAGTTATACTTGTTATAGTTAATGGAAGTCAGTAGATGCTTTAAGTTATCGTATGTCTCTTTCATGTGGACGGCATGCGCTACTGGAATAGATGGAAGATGGTTTCCATTGTTCAAAAGCACAGCCTTCAGACTCAGTTTCGAAGAGTCTATAAATAGTCTCCAGTCTTGTGGGTCATGAGTGATTTTTAAGGCATTCGTGAGGCTTTCAATATTGGAACAGAATACCAGATTACTTTCCTTTCCGACTGCATATAGTACACTGCTGACATCAGATGGCTTCAGCAGCCATCTGGCAGTATTATTGCATTGCATCAGAAAATTATGCAATCAACTCTGGATGATGTGTGCATGCTGGTATTATGCAATGTGATGCAATATTACATCATTCAAGGCTTATTTGAGATGTTGTTGATGTTCTACTGGATAAATTTACACGGTGAAACGTCAAAAATGAACTACATGTAATATCTTCAAAACATAAGAACATAAGAACATAAGATATGCCATAATGGGTCAGACCAAGGTCCATCAAGCCCAGTATCCTGATTCCAACAGTGGCCAACCTAGGTCATACATACCAAGCAGTTTCCCCAAAAGACACAGATTCTGCAATGCTTGTACTTGGTCAAGCATTGATATCCTGGGTCCCTTCTTAATTTATGGACCTTTCCTCCAGGAACTTGTCCAAACCTTTTTTAAACCCAGCTACACTAACAGCCTTTACTACATCCTCCAGTAACAAATTCCAGAGATTGATTACACGTTGAGTGAAGAAATATTTTCTTTTATTAGTTTTAAATAGTTTACCTGTAGCTTCATTGCATGTCCCCTAGTCTTTCTATATTCGGATAACATAAGCAATCGATCTACGTTTACCTGTTCCACTCCGTTCATTAATTTATAGACTTCTATCATATCTCCCCTCAGCAGTCTCTTTTCCAGGTTAAAGAGCCCTAACCTTTTTAGCCTTTATTCATAGGAGTATCCTTCCATCCTCTACCATTTTGGTGGCTCTTCTCTGAACCTTTTCTAATAACGCTATATCCTTTCTAAGATACGACGACCAGAATTGCACACAATATTCAAGGTGCGGTCTCACCATGCAACGATATAGAGGGATCATAATATATTTTGTTTTATTTTCCATTCCTTTCCTTATGATACCTAGCATTCTATTTGCTCTCTTGGCTGCCGCTGCACACTGGGCTGAGGATTTTAACATGCTATCCACAATGACGCCTAAATCTTTTTCCTGGGTGGTGGTTCCTAATGTGGAACCTTGCATTATGTAACCATAGTTTGGGTTGTTCTTCCCTAGGTGCATAACTTTGCACTTGTCCACATTAAATTTCATCTGCCATTTTGATGTCCAGTCTTCCAATTTATCAAGATCCTCTTGCAATTTTCCACAATCCTCTTGGGTTTTAACAACTTTAAATAGTTTTGTGTCATCTGCAAATTTGATAACCTCACTCGTTATTCCACTTTCCAGGTCATTTATGAATATGTCAAAAAGCAGCGGACCCAGCACAGATCCCTGGGGTACACCACTATTCACCTTTCTCCATTGGGAAAATTGGCCATTTAGCCCTACCCTCTGCTTTCTATCTTTTAACCAGTTCTTGATCCACAGAAGTACACTGCCTCCTATCCCATGACTCTTTAGTTTTGCCAAAAGTCTCTGATGAAGGACCTTGTCAAAGGCTTTCTGAAAGTCCAGATACACTATATCAACCGACTCACCTTTGTCCACCTGTTTATTCACACTTTCAAAAAAACATAATAGATTAGTAAGACAAG
The DNA here is from genome assembly GCA_033557465.1 of Ichthyophis bannanicus. Taxonomy (NCBI): domain Eukaryota; kingdom Metazoa; phylum Chordata; class Amphibia; order Gymnophiona; family Ichthyophiidae; genus Ichthyophis; species Ichthyophis bannanicus. The sequence goes on along the minus strand of CM066032.1, from coordinate 895,152,542 downwards.
ATCTTCCTTGTCTAAAGCCATGTTGGTTGTCTTCCTTTAGGCCATGACTATCTACATGCTGAGTAATTTTATTCTTTATGATGGTTTCTACCATTTTTCCCGGTACTGACGTGAGGCTCACCGGTCTGTAGTTTCCCGGATCACCCCTGGAACCCTTTTTAAAAATTGGTGTTACATTGGCGATCCTCTAATCTTCAGATATTACAGATGATTTTAATGAAAATTCACAGATTACTAATAGCAGGTCTGCAATCTCATATTTCAGTTCTTTCAACACCCTTGGATGTATACCATCTGGCCCAGGTGATTTGCTACTCTTCAGTTTATCTAATATTTGTAGTACATCTTCCTGATGTATCAATATTTCCTTCAATTCTTCCGCACCTTTAAATACCACTTCAGTCATGGGTAACATCCCTACATCTTCCGCAGTAAAGACCGAAGCAAAGAATTCATTCAGTCTCTCCGCTCTCACCTTGTCGCCTCTTAGTGCCCCTTTAACTCCTCTATCATCTAATGAACCAACTGACTCTCTCACAGGTTTTTTGCTACGAATGTACTTGAAAAAATCTTTATTTTGAGTTTTTGCTTCCGCAGCAAGCTTCTTCTCAAATTCTCCCTTTGCCTGCTTTATCAATGCCTTGCATTTGACTTTCCAGTGCTTGTGCTGTTTCAAGGTTTCGTCATTTTTTTTTTATTTAATTGAATTTCTAATACAACAATTGAAAGATAACAAACGAAAAAGGGGAAATTACCAAATACAAAAACAAACCACAAATAATCCCAATAAACACATTCACCCCATTTAGTTAGACCCCATACAGAAAAAACCTCAATACGGTTCCAAACTTAAGAAATTTAAGCAAAGGAAAAAGAGGGAACCCCCCTCCCCTATCATATGAGCATAGATCACAATAATGGCTGCCAGTACAAGAGCTACCCTGCCCCCCCGCCCTCCATCGCCTGAAGAAAATCAATAAGTTGTTTGGGCTCAAAAAAAAGGAAATGTTTAGACTGAAATAATACAGCACATTTACAAGGATACCGCAATTTAAATTGAGCACCCATGGCGACGGCTCTCTGGCGCAAAGCCAGAAACTCCTTACGCCTCTTATGGGTGTCCCGAGATAAATCAGGAAATATAAGTATTTTAGAGCCCAAAAACTGGGAAGAAGAAATCCTGCGGAAATAAAGTCTAAGGACAGCATTGCGGTCGGATTCAAATGCAAAGCCTACTACCATAGTTGCCCTGCTTGTCACCACCTCTAGGGAACTCTCTAAAAAATCAGATAAACCCATCGGACCATCCCCAGCCGGGACCCCAGTCCCCTCACCACTAGACCCAGAAGAAATTACAACATATTGAGCTTTCACAATAGGAGGTAAATTGTCTTGAGGCATCAATAATACTTCCGTAAAATATCTGCGAACCAAAACTAAAGGATCCAACAGAGGGGATCTGGGGAAATTCAAGAAGCGAAGATTATTCCTCCTCAATGAGTTGTCCATATATTCAAAATGCCTCAAAGAAATTAAACGGTCCTTGGCAATAGTCTCACCCATAACTTGTAAGTCCAAGACACTAGACTCCAGCTGGGCAATTTTAGCAGCCTGGGCCTCGCACTTCGTTTCCACCGCAGTACACCTCCCTTTCACCAACGGAAACTCTTGAGACAAAACTCCCACAACTGGAGCAAGGGAGCTCTGGAGGGAAGAAATAGCTTCCCATAAGCTATCTAAAGTTACTTTAGCTGGTTTCTTTAAGCCGCAAATTACCCGGGGCTCCACAACCTCCGTCGAGCCAGTCTTCCTCCGAGCTCCTCCTGAGCCCTCCTGGGCAGAATGTACCTCCTCGACACCACCAGGACGCTCACCAGGACTCACATTCAGTCGAGAAGAGGCGCCCCCACCCGCGGAGCTGACCTCCCGACCCGGAGACACTTCAGCTCCGATCTCCTCCTCCCGACTTCTACCGGGTTGCGGCGGCAACAGCTGGACGGGGCTCAACTCCACACCGTCACTGCTCAGATCCGTCATGCCACCAGGCGGATCTGCTGAAGCCATCAACGCCGAACGAACGGTGCAGAAAGGTACAATGGAGGCCTGCGCTACTTCTCCATGGGGTGTTGAGGCTACTGGGGGCTTCGGTGTCACCTGCTTCCTCTTCTTCCCCATCGAGACCGCGTCTGCCACCCAGTCAATCCACACCTACGAACAGCGTCCCTGCTCCTCCGCCATCTTGGAACCCTGAAGGTTTCGTCATTTGGCTCTTTTTTCCATTTCCGGAAAGATGCTTTTTAGGCAACAAAAGCCTCTCTGACCTCCCCTTTAAACCATGCTGGCAGTTTTTTGGACTTCTTTCCACTTTTCTTAAAGCATGGAATACAGCTGTTCTGGGCTTCCAAGATAGTATTTTTCAACAACACCCAAGCTTGATGTAAATCTTTAACCTTTGCAACTGCTCCTTTAAGTCTTTTCTTAACTATTTTCCTCATTTTATCATAGTCTCCCTTTCAAAAGTTAAAAGGTAGTACTGTGGATTTCCTTACTATCTCTCCTCCACTAATTAAATCAAAGGTGATCATGCTATGATCACTATTGACAAGTGGCCCCAACACCCTTATCTCTTGCACTAGATCTGGTGTTCCACTAAGGACTAGGTCTAAAGACTAACTTTGCGAAGATGGGCCAATACCTCAGGGAGTCGTTAGTGGGATGGGAACAGCTGGGGGATGAAGAAAAACAGTGGGCAAAACTGAAAGTGGATATTTTAAGGGCAACCAACCTTTTTGTTAAAATGGTAAATAAAGGCAAAAGGAAAAGGAGACCGCTATGGTTTTCTAAGGAAGTAGCTGAAAAAGTGAAGAAAAAGAGGGAGGCCTTCATGAAATACAAGAGATCACAGAGAGAGGAAGACAATCATCTGTATTTGGAAAAACTTAGAGAAGCTAGCAAAGTAGTCAAGAAGGCAAAGATTCAAAAGGAGGAGGAAATAGCCAATGCAATAAAATGGGGGGATAAGACATTTTTCAGATATATTAGTGAGAAGAGGAAGGACAAAAGTGGTATTGTCAGACTCAAGGGTGCAGGGGGGGGGATATGTAGAAGCTGATAAGGATAAAGCGGAATTGCTTAACAAATATTTTTGTTCTGTGTTCACAGATGAAGAACCAGGAGCAGGACCTCAGAAAACACCCACAAATAGGAACAGAAGCGAGGGATATCTTGAACAATTTTCAGAAGACTGTGTTCGTGAGAAACTAGCTCAACTTAAAGTAGACAAAGCGATGGGACCGGATGGGATACACCCTAGAATACTGAGGGAACTTGGGGACGTTCTAGCAACTCCACTGACTGACCATTTCAATGACTCGGAGTCGGGAGTGGTGCCAAAGGACTGGAGAGAGGCTCATGTAGTGCCTTTACACAAAAGCGGAAGTAAGGATGTGGTTGAAAACTACAGGTCAGTTAGTTTAACTTCGGTGGTGAGTAAATTATTGGAAACGCTGCTGAAAGATAAAATAGTGAGGTTTCAGGAGTCCAGCGGATTACAGGATCCGAGGCAGCATGGATTCACCAGAGGCAGGTTTTGTCAGACAAATCTGATTGATTTCTTTGACTGGGTGACCAGGGAGTTGGACCAAGGGAGAGCCCAAGATGTGGTGTATTTAGATTTCAGTAACGCCTTTGACACTGTTCCTCACAGGTGACTTATAAACAAACTGAGCACCCTAGGGATGGACCCTAACATTACAGCTTGGGTTAGAAATTAGTTGGGTGGGAGGCGACAAAGAGTACAAGTAAATGGAGCTCACTCTTAGGAGAAGGATGTTACCAGTGGTGTGCCCCAGGGATCTGTCCTTGGTCCGATTCTTTTTAACATCTTTGTTAGTGATATAGCGGAAGGGTTGTCGGGTAAGGTTTGCCTCTTTGCAGATGATACCAAAATCTGCAATAGAGTAGACACCCAGGAAGGTGTAGATAACATGAGGAGGGATCTAGCTAAGCTTGAAGAATGGTCTAGAATTTGGCAGCTGGGATTTAATGTTAAAAAATGTAAGGTCATGCATTTGGGCTGCAGCAATCCAAGGGAGCAATACAGTATAGGAGGTGAAGTACTTTTGTCCACTAAAGAAGAGCGGGACCTAGGCGTGGTTGTGTCTGATGATCTTAAAGTAGCTAAACAGGTAGAAAAGGCAACAGCAAAAGCTAGAAGGATGCTTGGGTGCATAAGGAGAGGAATGGCTAGCAGAAAAAGGAGGTGATAATGCCTCTGTATAAGTCTTTGGTGCGACCTCATTTGGAGTATAGTGTGCAATTCTGGAGACCGCACCTTTAAAAGGATGTGAACAGGATGGAGTCGGTGCAGAGGGTGGCTATTAAAATGATTAGTGGGCTTCATTATAAAGCATATGAGGACAGACTTAAGGATCTTAATATGTACACCTTAGAGGAAAGACGCGATAGAGGTGATATGATTGAGATGTTTAAATACCTCCGTGGCATAAATGTTCAGGGAGAGAGCCTCTTTCAATTGAAAGCAAGTTCTGCTATGAGGGGACATGGGATGAGGGCGAAGGGAGATAGATTCAGGAGTGATATGCGGAAATATTTCTTTACGGAAAGAGTAGTGGATCCATGGAATAGTCTCCCAGTGGAGGTGGTAGAGATAAGGACAGTAACTGGATTAAAAAAAGCATGGGACCAACACAGAGGATCTCTAAAGGTAAAAAGTGGGCTGTTGTAGTTGTTGATATAGAAGGACAGACTAGATAGGCCATGTGGTATTTTTCTGTCATCATGTTTCTATGTTTCTATGTAATATGGTTTCCCCTCTGGTCGGTTCATGAACCAGCTGCTCCAAGAAGCAGTCATTTATGTCATCTAGGAACTTTTTTTCCCTAGCATGTCCTGCTGTGACACTGACCCAGTCGATACCGGGGTAATTGAAATCACCCTTTATTATTACTGCGCTATAACGTTTGTTAGCTTCCTTGATTTCTTTGAGCATTTCATCATCCATTTGTTCATTCTGGCCAGGCGGACGATAGTACACCCCCACTGCCATCGCCTTCCCCTTTTTTCATGGAATTTCAATCCATAGAGATTCTACAGCAAATTTTGTTTCCTGCAAATCTTTAATCCTTTCTGACTCAATGTCCTCTCTAACATAGAGCGCAACCCCTCCACCAATTTGATCAGCTCTATCATTACAATATAGTTTGTATCCAGGTATCACAGTGTCCCACTGGTTGTCCTCCTTCCACCATGTCTCTGATATTCCAATCAAATCTAACCTCTCATTTAGTGCTATATATTTTAACTCTGCCATCTTATTTTTTAGACTTCTAGCATTTGCATACAAGCATTTTAGAGAATGTATTTTATTCATATTAGTTTGGCTGTTGGTAGACATGGGTAATTTGGGATCTTTAAGCTCTGTCTGCTCCACACTCGAGGGCATTTGATCTACTTTACTCTTTTTTGGATCCTCTCTGCTTTTGGTAGTATTCTTCAAGGATGCATTCTTCCGAACCATCCACTCTTGGGCGACTGTCGGCTTTCCCCTATTATCTAGTTCAAAAGCTGCTCTATCTCCTTTTTAAAGGTTAATGCCAGCAGCCTGGTTCCATCCCGGTTAAGGTAAAGCCCATCCCTTCGGAAGAGCCTCTCCTTTCCCCAGAATGTTCCCCAGTTCCTAACAAATCCAAACCCCTCATCTCTGCACCATTGTCTCATCCACGCATTGAGACTCCGGAGCTCTGCCTGCCTTTTGGGTCCTGCACGTGGAACGGGAAGCATTTCGAAGAACGCTACCCTGGAAGTTCTGGATTTCAGCTTCCTACCTAAAAGCCTAAATTTAGCCTCCAGAACCTCCCTACCACATTTTCCTATGTCATTGGTACCGACATGTACCAAGACAGCAGACTCCTCCCCAGCACTATCTAAGACCTTATCTAGGTGGCGCGTGAGGTACTCTACCTTCGCACCAGGCAGGCATATTACCAGGCGATCCTCCCGTCCACCAGCCACCCAGCTATCTACATGCCCAATGATCGAATCACCAACTATAACGGCTATCCTTACCCTTACCTCATGGGCACATGGCCCTGGAGAAACTTCCTCGGTGCGAGAGGGTTTTACATCACCTGGAGGACAGGTCCTAGTTACAGGATCACTTCCTGCCACACCAGGGTGATGCTCTCCTGTCACGTGACCTCTATCCTCCATGGCAACAGGGATGCTGCCAGACTGGAGGTGGGACTTCAGGACTATATCCCTTTAGGTTTCGTCTATGTACCTCTCTGTCTTTCTTATGTTTTCCAAGTCTGCTACTCTAGCCTCTAGAGAACGGACTTGTTCCCTGAGAGCAAAGAGCTCCTTGCACCTAGTGCACACGTAAGACCTCTCACCAACTGGGAGAAAATCATACATGTGACACTCAATGCAAAAGACAGGAAAGCCCCCATCTTGCTGCTGGGCTGCTGTCTGCATCTTAGTTTTAAGTTTTTGTTTAGATCTTTAAGTTCTTTACTTCCTAAGGATTGCTATGGATATTTATACTAATAAAACTGTACCTAATATGTTTAATATACCTTGTTCACCTAAAGCTTAATTAATCTCAGGTCCTTAGTGTATGACTGATTTGGATAATGAGCTGCACAAGAGAGCACCCCCTGTCTTTTAAGATGTGTAAGTACCTATAAAGCTATGATTATCCCAGGGGTGGGTGGTTGTGGGGAGCGAGGGAGGGAAATAACACTTATTAAAAGAGGGCTGCTGCACAGTACCCTGTCCTGTGCTGCTGAGGTAAGCTATACTCTTATTTGATTTTAAAGTTTAAATTATAGCTCTTTGCTGCTGCTAGGCTCTAACTTATTATGAAATTTAAACTACAAGCTCTCTGCTGGGTTCTAAATTTAACCAGAAAGCTCTCTTCTGTGTTTTAAATTTAAACTAAAAGTATTTTGCTGATGCTGGGCCCTGAGTGACTATTAAATTTAAACTACAAGCTCTCTGCTGGGTTCCAAATTAAACCAGAAAGCTCTCTTCTGTGTTTTAAATTTAAACTAAAAGTACTTTGCTGATACTAGGCCCTGAGTGACTATTAAATTTAAACTACAAGCTCTCTGCTGGGTATGATATGTAACCAGAAAGTTCTCTTCTGTGTTTTAAATTTAAACTTAAACTGCTGCTGCTAGGCCCTGACTGATTTAACATAAAATAGTGGGTTCACAGATTAATTAGCTTTAATACAAAGAATTCCTTATAGAAAATTCCCAGAAGTATATACTCACAATTGCAGATCTCTCTCCATAAGTAACCGTCCCCTTTTGTAGTCCTGCAAGACTGAATATCACAGAGCTCTGATTGAGCTATTTGTGCCTGTGCTGCTGAGGTAAGCTGTGACTAACTTCCTGGATGATTACCTTTGATAGAAGGAGTCTTTCAAAATGGCCTTTTGTCCTGCCACCTGGTGTTAACACCTATTGAAAAAATTTCACAGGTCTCTTGCCCCCTAGGTAGATTGCCTCTTTGTAAAGTTCTCTACAAGACTTTATTTGCTCTTCAAAGAGTACTGACCCTGTTTTGACTTTTGTGTTAATCTATATTCTTATTTAAATTATAGCTCTTTGCTACTGCTAGGCTCTAACTTATTATGAAATTTAAACTGCAAGCTCTCTGCTGGGTTCTAAATTTAACCAGAAAGCTCTCTTCTGTGTTTTAAATTTAAACTGAAAGTACTTTGCTGATGCTAGGCCCTGAGTGACTATTAAATTTAAACTACAAGCTCTCTGCTGGGTATGATATGTAACCAGAAAGTTCTCTTCTGTGTTTTAAATTTAAACTTAAACTGCTGCTGCTAGGCCCTGACTGATTTAACATAAAATAGTGGGTTCACAGATTAATTAGCTTTAATACAAAGAATTCCTTATAGAAAATTCCCAGAAGTATATACTCACAATTGCAGATCTCTCTCCATAAGTAACCGTCCCCTTTTGTAGTCCTGCAAGACTGAAGATCACAGAGCTCTGGTTGAGCTATTTGTGCCTGTGCTGCTGAGGTAAGCTGTGACTAACTTCCTGGATGATTACCTTTGATAGAAGGAGTCTTTCAAAATGGCCTTTTGTCCTGCCACCTGGTGTTAACACCTATTGAAAAAATTTCACAGGTCTCTTGCCCCCTAGGTAGATTGCCTCTTTGTAAAGTTCTCTACAAGACTTTATTTGCTCTTCAAAGAGTACTGACCCTGTTTTGACTTTTGTGTTAATCTATATTCTTATTTAAATTATAGCTCTTTGCTACTGCTAGGCTCTAACTTATTATGAAATTTAAACTGCAAGCTCTCTGCTGGGTTCTAAATTTAACCAGAAAGCTCTCTTCTGTGTTTTAAATTTAAACTAAAAGTACTTTGCTGATGCTAGGCCCTGAGTGACTATTACATTTAAACTACAATCTCTCTGCTGGGTTCCAAATTAAACCAGAAATCTCTCTTCTGTGTTTTAAATTTAAACTAAAAGTACTTTGCTGATACTAGGCCCTGAGTGACTATTAAATTTAAACTACAAGCTCTCTGCTGGGTATGATATGTAACCATAAAGTTCTCTTCTGTGTTTTAAATTTAAACTTAAACTGCTGCTACTAGGCCCTGACTGATTTAACAAAAAATAGTGGGTTCACAGATTAATTAGCTTTAATACAAAGAATTATTTACAGAAAATTCCCAGAAGTATATTCTCAGAATTGCAGATCTCTCTCCAGAAGTAACAGTCCCCTTTTGTAGTCCTGCAAGACGAGAGCCAGTAAATTTTTTTTAATGTTATATTCGTGCTCAGCTCACCAAGATACTACAGATTAGGGCCTTTTAAAGTCAGTAATGATTTCAATGTTGACCATTGTAATGGGCAAGTGCAAGGTAATGCATATAGGGAAAAAGAATCCTTACTATACTCATAAAGTGCTGGATTCCACATCTGGCGTCATCATCAAGTACAAGGATGTTGGAGTCATTGTGGACAATACCTTTAAAGTCTCAGCTCAACATATGACTGAGTTTAAAAAAGTACAATATTATGAATTGTTCAGAAAGGAATGGATAATAAAATAATGAAACAGGAAATATTATAATATCTCTATATAGATCCAGTATGTGACCACATTTTGAATTTTGTGTGTAGTTCTGGTCATTCCTTCTCCAAAATGATATAGCAGAACTGGGAAACATAGAGAAAGGGACAAGAAAAATTATAAAGCTGATGGAATGACTGTTGTGAAGAAAGACTGAACATGTTAGAGCTCTTTGGCCTGGAGAAAAGACTATGATAGAATATGAGTGGGGTGAAATAGGTGAATACAAAACAGTTATATATGCCTTTGGATTTTACCAAGACTAGGAGATACTTCATGAAACTAACAGGTATCAGATTTAAACAAATTGGAGGAAGTATTTTTCACTCACCAAATAAGCTGTAGAATCTATTGCCAGAAGGTATTCATCTTCTGTGCATAAGGCCATCTACTCACAAACCCCCTAGTACTTCTCTGATCTTCTGCGCTTCCACACCCCTACCCGCAGCCTCCGCTCTGCTCATGTCAACCGTCTTCACTTACTCTCCCTGAGCAATGCCCACCTGTAATCCACCTGTCACTCTGCTTTTTCCTTCCTGGGTCCCTCCCTCTGGAACTCTCTCCCATCCACGCTCCGCCTTGAACCCTCCTTCTCTCGATTTAAATTCCTCCTAAAAACTCATTAGTTTCTCTCTGCCTTTGACCTAACCCCTACCACTTCCTAATTTCTGTTGCTGCTGTCCTCCTCACCTGTTGGTGTGAATGACTATCTCCTGCCTTATCTATGAATTGCAATTCCTTTTCTTTCTGGCCATCAGCCTTCTTTCTGCATTTTCTATCATTGTAAACTGCTCTGATGTTATAAAGAGCAGTATAAAAAGGGGGTGAATAAAGATAAAGAAGATGTGATTAAGGTGACTAGCACAGCTAGGCTTAAAAGGTGTTTGAAAGAATTCCTAGAGAAACCTTTAAATAATTATTAGTCGAGTAGATCTTGGAATGCTACCCCACATTCCCTGGGAGGGAACTGGAAGAGATGGATCTATTATGTAGGATCTGATGAGTATTTCTTAGTGACCTGTATTGTCCATTTTTGGGAACAGTAGGATGGCTTGATGGACCTTTGACTTGACCCAGCATGGCATATGATATGTTCTTATATTATTAAGTATGTGGTGGTCTAATGCAAATGTATCAAAACTTCTCCTTTTGGCATGTCCACAGCCAATGAGCCTCATTCAAAGAGGATTTCCTCCCACTCTATGCCTATAGAAAAACCTTTCTTGAATAAGGGCCATGTGTATACCAGAAACAATGCTTTTCCATTAATATAAATAATAGAGCTGAACTCAAACTTGTGATGATGACCTTATTAACTAGCAGCACATGGCAATGATCCCAAAAAGATGATTTAAAGAAAAACATATGGGTATTCATTTTTCAGAACTAATATGACCAGTTTCTGAACTCTTTTCTTTTTTATGTGGTTGGGCTGGAGTCAGGGGAAGAGTTCGCTCCTATTCCTTTCAGCTTCTAGCTCAAAAAAACAGGACCTGAGATACAGCAGCGTGAGTTTTCATATACAATTATCCGGGGGTGGGGGGGTGTTAGAGCTAATTTACTGTATATCCCCTCTTAACTCAGGGAACTGAGTCATTCCAGTCATAGTCCTTAGCTGGAAAACATGTATCCTATCATTGTGGGTTCTAAATCTAGCCGCTGTTAACAGTCTAAATCTATTAACAGTGGCTGGATTAACACCTTTGTAAGCATTTTAATAGTGTTTATTCTATAAAATCTAATCCGCATGGATTTGATTATATTGAATAGCTACGTAAGTTGCTGCTAACACACATAAATAAAGCCACGGTCACTTACAGCATCCTAAAAGCTCGAGTAAATTACCACACCTATTTTACACACTTTTTATTATATTCTATAAAATACATGTGCAAATGTACAGTTTGCTCACATCCTATCCATGTACATGCACACATTGAAAGTATTTATGATTGGCCTGACGCATGTCCTTTCAGAATGGCAACTTGTGTGCCTACTGTATGAGGTGGTTTATGTATGCAAACCACTAGAACACTATGATTTACATGTATAACTATGTGCAAAACTCCAGCCACTGTATAGAATTACTTCCTTTGTATCACTGTTATATGGGGCTGTCAATACTATCTATTCAGTATCCCAAACCCTGTCCAGACCAGGGAACAGAAGACTTGACCCAAGAATAAGTTTCAGGTAGGGATAAATGCAGGGCAAAAATTCTCAACCCATTTTTATTGTATATGAATATTTTCCACAATATTCAGACTTTTTGTGAATCATTTCACACTTCTGTTTTAATAAAAAAAAATAATGGAAATGAAGGAGCCCTTTTACTAAAGTGTGCTAAGCAGTTAGCACTCAGGCCCACGGTAACTGTTAGTGTGAGGGCAGGACAGTTAACAATGCTGTAATTTGCGCATTGGGGTGCTAAATGGGCATGTTAGGAGCAGAGAGTGGGCCTGCTGAACGCCTTGCTGTCAGTGTAGGGGTAAACACGACATGCTGTCACTGTGGCAATGAGCACTGATGCAATTGCCTCCAGCTCAATAGGTGGAATTAAGTACATCCTTGGTAATAGCACCCCACATAGGGTACATCCAAAGAGTATAAGAACATAAGATATGCCACACTGGGTCAGACCAAGGTCCATCAAGCCCAGTATTCTGTTTCCAAAAGTGGCCAATATAGGTCATAAGTACCTAACAGTTTCCCCAAAAGACACAGTTCCACAATGCTTGTATTGGGTCAAGCAGTGATATCCCGGGTCCCTTTTTTTAACTTTTCCTCCTGGAACTTCTCCAAACCTTTTTTAAACCCAGCTACACTAACAACTTTTACTACATCCTCCGGTAACAAATTCCAGAGTTTGATTACACGTTGAGTGAAAAAATATTTTCTCTTATTAGTCTTAAATAGTTTACCCTGTAGCTTTATTGCATGCACCCTAGTCTTTCTATATTCTGATGATGTAAACAATCGATCTACGTTTACCCGTTCCACTCCATTCATTAATTTATAGACCTCTATCATATTTCCCTTCAGCTGTCTCTTTTCCAGGTTGAAGAGCCCTAATCTTTTTAGCCTCTCTTCATAGGGGTATCCTTCCATCCTCTTTACCATTTTGGTGGCTCTTCTCTGCACCTTTTCTAATAATGCTATATCCTTATTAAGATACGGCGACCAGAATTGCAGACAGTATTCAAGGTGCAGTCACACCATGGAACGAAACAGAGGCATTATAATATCCTTTGTTTTATTTTCCATTTCTTTCCTTATGATACCTAGCATTCTATTTGCTCTCTTGGCCGCCGCTGCACACTGGGCAGAGGGTTTGAACATGTTATTCACGATGACGCCTAAATCTTTTTCCTGGGTGGTGGTTCCTAATGTGGAACCTTGCATCGTGTAACCATAGTTTGGGTTGTTCTTTCCTAGGTGCATAACTTTGCACTTGTCCACATTATATTTCATCTGCCATTTTGATGCCCATTCTTCCAATTTATCAAGATCCTCTTGAAATTTTCCACAATCCTCATGGGTTTTAACAACTTTAAATAGTTTTGTGTCATCTGCAAATTTGATAACCTCACTCATTATTCCCATTTCCAGGTCATTTATGAATATGTTAAAAAGCAGCGGACACAGCACAGATCCCTGGGGTACACCACTATTCACCTTTCTCCATTGGGAAAATTGATCATTTAGCCCTGCACTCTGCTTTCTATATTCCAACAATCGAGCCAAAAATGTCAATCGAGACTTAGATAAATCAGTTCTTGAAAGATAATGCAGGCCAATCTGGGACACTTATCCAAAATGTGTGTTGGAAAAGGGGAGGCAGAGACACCTTAGTTCCATCTTTGAGCAACAGAGCATGGAGGAGGTAAGAGAAATCATTACCCCTCCCCTCTATCCATCATATGACAGCAACAATTTCCATTCCTAATCTACAGACAAATAGAAACAACGATGTATGTTCCCCGTACTGTGCAAAATATAAAGATAATGCATCTAAATTCTAAAAACTGATAGTCAAATTACTAAATTGAAAATCTTTTATTTCTACCTTCTCTGACTCCATTGCTGAAATTGGGGACAGGAGACTGCAAAACAGGTGGGAACTGGAGATGCAACTCTAAAATTGGGGGCAATCTCCGAAAATCAGGGACATCTGGTAATCTTAACTTTAAAGGGCTCCACTGGAATCCACTGGGGCAGAGGGGAGGCAGAGAGGGCAAGAGAGTAGTCACTTGCACAGGGCAGTAAAAAACATAACAGCAGCCCTGTTCACAGGAGAGGGATAGAAATAGAATAGGAGCTGGGGGGGGGGGGGGGGCTCTCAGGCTTGAATGACTTTATGTGATTGCTGGTTGTTGCTGCAGGGATTTATGACTGCCTTTGACAGAGGCAAATTTATTTGACTTGCAGGACCTGTACTGCTGGATGGGGGCTTCGGGGGATTTGGCAGGGGAACTTTTCTTCATATAAAAGAGGGAAGGAGAAGTGCACACATACAACGTTTTTATAGATGCCCTTCCTCTATAGCAGGGTCAGGCCAGTTCAGCACTTGAATGGGAGCCAGATGCCCTTCCCACTATGCTGCAGGAACAGTTCTATGTAAACAATCAAAAACATTTGAGATGATTCAAATGCCTGTGAGAAAATAACTGCGTTACTAACAAATGTACAGAGAAGCCAGGTAAACCAGAATCTATAATATATTGGGGGTTATTGGGGGCAATTATCAGACTTCTTGCCTTGGTGCATTGTCAGCAGATCTTGCGCCTAACTTTCCGAGGGAAACCTATCTGCACACTTTCCCCTTGAAAATGGTTATGGGCATGAAGTGCCTACATATTTTTGCACCTGCTTTTTCTGTGATTAAAATTTCTATTAAAAATGCATACGTATATCTGAATATACAATCTGTGTGTGCCAGTTTCTGATCCTACCCAAAACACATCACCAGGAACAGCTCTCCTCATTTTTGGAAAAAAAAACAAAACAAAAAAAAACAAGCACATTATGGAACTCCAGGTGTATTTGGGGTGGAATTGAGTGAGGGTAATCTTCAGACAGCTGATTTACCTCCTTTATGCTTCTAAGTTGGATCTGTCCATTGCCTGTTTCCTTCCAGAAATGTGAATGCTCTCATTGATCACCAACTACATATTTGGGGGCAAGGAGTTTAATTGTTCTTTGCCTGTTCCACTCCCCCTTAGCCTACTCTGCTGCTCTCTGTCCCTTGACCCACATGTACTATAAATGCTACCATAAGACTCTATTCATCGGTATTTCACAATACAAATTATTCTCCAGGTGCTATAGCAACAGCATTGTTGGCAGGGACTAAATCCTCCAGCTGTGTAAAGTTCATTGTGCAAAAGCTTCACTAGCTCTTGTTCGAGAACAGTGTAAAAGTCAAAACATTTTGGGGTCATTTCAGAAGCTCTATTCGCATTGGCGAAAGTTCCAGTAGGGTACCCCCAAGCAAACCTTTTCAGAGGGCCCCCTATTGTCGCCTCCTCCCCTCTGTGGTGATCACCCCCCTTGCTCTGGCTACGGCTCGACATCCACTATTGTAGTCTCCCTTGCTCTGATGGCGGCAGCAGAAGTGATAGCCCCAAATGGCAAACTTGCATTTGTTTGATGATATGCTTCCGTTCCAAGCTTGGAGGTATTCCTCCTGGGCCGAAGTCTCGCTGTGCAGCTGTTATCACGAGACTTTGGCCCGGGACATAACAACTAGGCCTGGAATGGAAGCAGCGTGGCAAACAAATAAATGTAATTTGCTGCACCACTGTGTCGGCCCCCTTCCTGCCCTGATCTCCCTGCATTGCAGGGGCTGCTTGGGCAGAATTTACGCAGCTGTATATTTATGAGTTGGATGTCTGAAAACGAGCATTCAGATGTGCAAATCACAGAGATGTTTCCAGACCCATTCTAGAAAGCTGGGTACGTGGATATCCCCGGCATGAGCATGTCCATGTAGCATGGGGGTGTGGTGGAGGCATGGCCTGGGCGCTGCAACAGAGATGCACATTGCAGCGCAATTTCAGAATAGTACAAGCACATCAGGCCCTGGATGCTGAGGCGTTCATGCCCATACTAGCTCCGGACCATGAATAAGGTACAAAAAAGTGCTTGTTTCTTGGCAGCAACACTTGCAGGGGGAAAAGTGAAAGAAACCTACATGATAGTTTATAGTCCAAACATATTACTGGCCCACCACCACATGTCTGCATATCTTAAATGGCCGGCTGGGACTTGCACATCTCATAACATAGACACCCCCCTTCCGTCATTGCACTCCTCATCCTTTATGTACAATTGTTCTGCCTAGAATTCTTTCTTAATTATGTTACTGAATGTATTTATATCTGATTATCTCTATAGTTTCTGCATATAGTACTTCATATCTTTTATGTAATCTATATTGTACTTTTCTATGGGCACCAGATCTGTAGGAGTTTGAGCTCCTCCAATGTTCTTTACTAATTCTTCTAAATGGGAAGCTGAGAACGTTGGGCTGCAGGGCCATAGGGGAGGGCAAAAAGTGATTTGTCTTTCCTTGCTACTGCTATTGACTCCCGTGACAGTCTATTGGAGTGCCTGAGCCATGGTCTGCAGGGAAAGAAGGGAAACAGCAGCAACAGCAAAATAGGAGAGACAGACTTCCTACCTTTGGCACACCATAGATAATGGTGCTGGGAAAGGGAATGAAGAGCTGAGAGAAGGGTCGAGGATCAATGAGGAGAGTGTGAGAAGGGTTGAGAGAGGGGGTTGGGAAAGAGGAAAGCAGGGCTGGGTCATCCACTAGGCAGACTAGGTAGATGCCTAGGGTGGCAGACCCTAGTGGGTAGTATGCTCCTCCTTTGAAGTGATGACATTTCAGCCACTGCTTGAGCACCATGAAAGGCATTAAAACACATGCACGCACATGTGGAGTCATGGCCTGCCACTCCTGCCCCCTTCAACAGGAAGTTACACTGGGGGGGGGGGGGACAGGAGCAGTAGGCCATGAGCACATGGGCAGGTGTTTCAAAGCCCACTGCGACTGAGCAGTTGCCACTTCAAAGTAAGAATCAGTATGCTGCCCCCCTCTCTCCAGATGGATGCCAGGTGAGGGCAATGCCTGTGGCACGAGGTGGGGCAGCACAGCGGACCAGCCTAGGGTAGCCAAATCTCTTGGGTCAGCCCTGGAGGGGAGGCTTGCTGCAAAAGGAGGTACAGTACTGCTTGAGAGATATAATATTCCTGTGAAGATGTGAAAGAGGAACTGAAAGAAAGAATCCTGGCTAGTAGGGAAGGAAAGGAACTGATGGAATGAGGGTAGACTGTGGATGATAATGGGGATATGGGAGAGGGAGAAGAGTAGATACAGGCTGTGAGGACTAGAAGAGGAAGACATGGGTTGTGATGGGGAGAGGGAATGAAAGAAGGGACTGCAAGCTGAGAAGAAGGGGTCAAGGACTTTGGTAAGAAGAAAAGGGTAATGGTTTGGATGAAGAGGATTTAAAGAGAGAGAGAGAGAGAGGATCTAAGAGAGGTGGGGAATATAGTAATATAGTAATGTAGTATAAGACGGCAGATAAAGACCAGCATGGTCCATTTAGTTTGCCCAGTAAGGTGGATAGAGTTGTAGAATTGCACCTGCTGCTCTGTGCAGGTTACTCCCCCTCTGTGCATTTGTTTAAGGTTGTATCTGCCACTCCAGGGAAGTTACCCCTTTCTGTTTGCTGTATGCAGTGATTCCACCTTCTTGTATGTTGTGATCCTGTGTGTCTGTCCCATGCCTTTTTGAATTCTGCCACTGTTTTTGTTCCCACCACTTCCTTCAGGAGGGCATTCCAGGCATCAATCGCTCTTTCCATGAAAAAGTATTTCCTTAGGTTGCTTTTAAGTTTACTTCCTTGCAACTTCATTTCATGTGCTCTAGCTCTGCAGTTTCCCCACCTTTGAAAAAGGCTTGTTTGTTCATTGACACACATATTTAAAGCTCTGTATCATATCCCCCCTGTCTCTCCTCTCCTGAGAGAGGAGATGTTTGGGACTGAAAGAGGAAGTGACTGCTGGGGAGTCTGAGAAAAGAATTGTGAGAAGAGATCATAAGAACATAAGAAATGCCATATTGGGTCAGACCAAGGTCCGACAAACCCAGTATCCTGTGGTGGCCACTCCAGGTCTCAAGTACCTGGCAGGTTCCCAAAAAGATACACAGGTTCCACAATGCTTGTCCTGGGATATAAAGTGGATTCCTCTAGTCCTTTTTAATAATTGTTTATAGACTTTTCCTCTAGAAACTTGTCTAAACCTTTTTTTAAACCCAGCTACACTAATAGCTTTTACTACATCCTCCGATAGTGAATTCCAGAGTTTGATTCCTCATTGAGTGAAAAATTATTTTCTCTTATTAGTCCTAAATGGGCTACATTGTAGCTTCATTGTGTCCCTTAGTTTTTCTAGTTTTTGTAGGAGTAAACAATCGATCTACGTTTACCCGTTGTACTCCATTCAGTAATTTATAGACCTGTATCATATCTCCCCATCAGTCATCTCTTTCCAAGTTGAAGGGCCCTAATCTGTTAAGCTTTTCCTCATATGGGGTATCCTTCCATCCCCTTTACCATTTTGATGGCTTTTCTCTGTACCTTTTGTAATTCAGCTATATCCATTTTAAGATATGGCGGTCAAAATTGCACACAATATTGAAGGTACAACCTGAAGTAGATTGCCAGGCCTTTTCTCCCGAGGCAGTCAAGGGTAAAGTGACTTGCCCAAGGTTACAAGGAGTGCCAGTGGGAATCAAACCTTGATCTCTTGAGTAATAATTGGTTAAATCCTTAACAAAAGATACAACTCAACTAGAAGAACAAACAAGTCTAACCCCACAAATAATGATCGTCCATGATATCAAAGCAGCATTTGACTACATACCACACAACCTAATCATTCAGCGGATTAAAACAATCAGACTAGGAGACACCCCACTGAACTGGTTCAAATCCTACCTATTGGATCATCAGCTCCAAGTAAATGTTGGCCCCACAAAATCAGCACCATATATACAACATCAAGGAGTCCCTCAAGGCTCTGCCTCTCCTCTCTAATATTCATCATCTTCCTCCAGCCAATCTGCACAGTCATACAGACACACAACATCCTATACCACAAATACGCAGATGACATGATGATATATGCTTCCATTAACACAACTAACCCACTAATCAACCACATAAATAAAATGTTTCACCTCCATCACTCATTGGCTCACAGAGAACAACATGACTATAAACCTCAAAAAAACCCCTAGATGTGCTATACATTACCAGGGACAGCAGCTTCACCTCAACTACCACCATAACCATCGATGGAACCCAATTATAAGTAAAGCATGACGTGCGTTACTTGGGAATCACCCTGGATCAGCGTCTTTCTTTCTCATCCCACATCAGGAATATCACCAAAAGTATCTACTATAACCTCAAGACAGTCCAACATCTCAAACCACTCCTAATCCATAATGACGTTTGCACAGTTCTCCAAGCACTTGTTTTCCAACAACTTGACTACTGCAATATCATCTTCCAAGGCCTACCAAGATCAGCAATCAACCCACTTGCTCTCAATACCACAGCCTGCACTGTCTGCAATGCCCATAGAGCTGAACACATAACTCCCCTACTCATACAGCTACTGTGGCTACCTATCACCAAATGCATAAAATATAAAACCATCATCACAATCTTTAAAGTTATCAATGGCCTATCAGACATCCACCTCCAATCACTAATACAGAATACACCCCAAAACTGAAACAGACGAACTAGCTCCATAAACACATTACGGATACTAGCACTATACACTAAAATCAGCTCCACCACATCAAAGAGAACCTGCTCCCTATTCACACCATCTCTATGGAACTCAATCCCTGACAACCTATGTGTCATACAGGACTTACCAGCCTTGAGAAAGAGGCTCAAGACTCTTTCTCAAGGCTTATAGACCGCTACTCCGAAGACATAACATAACCACCTAACATGCAATATCCATGGCCTCCCTCACCTCTCTTCCCCTTTCCCCCTCATTTTCAACCCCTATGTTATGAATACTCCAAGCTGATTTCCTGCTGGACGGTATCAACATGTTCTTTTCCCTGGGCCGGATGGTATACATCCAAGGGTGTTGAAAGAACTGAAATATGAGATTGCAGACCTGCTATTAGTAATCTGTGAACAATCATTAAAATCATCTCTAATACCTGAAGATTGGAGGATCGCCAATGTAACACCAATTTTTAAAAAGGGTTCCAGGGGTGATCCGGGAAACTACAGACCGGTGAGCCTGATGTCAGTACCGGGAAAAATGGTAGAAACCATCATGAAGAATAAAATTACTCAGCATGTAGATAGTCATGACCTAATGGGAGACAGCCAACATGGCTTTAGACAAGGAAGATCTTGTCTTACTAATCTGTTATGTTTTTTTGAAGGAGTGAATAATCAGGTGGACAAAGGTGAGTCTGTTGATATTGTGTATCTGGACTTACAGAAAGCCTTTGACAAGGTCCCTCATCAGAGACTTTTGGCAAAACTAAAGAGTCATGGGATAGGAGGCAGTGTACTATTGTGGATCAGGAACTGGTTAAAAGATAGAAAGCAGAGGGTAGGGCTAAATGGCCAATTTTCCCAATGGAGAAAGGTGAATAGAGGTATACCCCAGGGATCTGTGCTGGGTCCGCTGCTTTTTGACATATTCATAAATGACCTGGAAAGTGGAATAACGAGTGAGATTGTCAAATTTGCAGATGACACAAAACTATTTAAAGTTGTTAAAACCCAAGAGGATTGTGGAAAATTGCAAGAGGATCTTGATAAATTGGAAGACTGGGCATCAAAATGGCAGATGAAATTTAATGTGGACAAGTGCAAGGTTATGCACCGAGGGAAGAACAACCCAAACTATGGTTACACGATGCAAGGTTCCACATTAGGAACCACCACCCAGGAAAAAGATTTAGGCGTCATTGTGGATACCATGTTAAAACCCTCAGCCCAGTGTGCAGTGGCGGTCAAGAGAGCAAATAGAATGCTAGGTATGATAAGGAAAGGAATGGAAAATAAAACAAAAGATATTATAATGCCTTTATATCGTTCCATGGTGAGACCGTACCTTGAATATTGTGTGCAATTCTGGTTGCCATATCTTAAAAACGATATAGCGATTTTAGAAAAGGTTCAGAGAAGAGCCACCAAAATGGTAAAGGGGATGGAAGGATACTCCTATGAAGAAAGGCTAAAAAGGTTAGGGCTCTTTAACCTGGAAAAGAGACGGCTGAGGGGAGATATGATAGAAGTCTATAAATTAATGAACGGAGTGGAACGGGTAAACGTAGATCGATTGTTTACCTTATCAGAATATAGAAAGACTAGGGGACATGCAATGAAGCTACAGGGTAAACTATTTAAGACTAATAAAAGAAAATGTTTTTTCACTCAACGTGTAATCAAACTCTGGAATTTGTTATCGGAGGATATAGTAAAGGCTGTTAGTGTAGCTGGGTTTAAAAAAGGTTTGGACAAGTTCCTGGAGGAAAGGTCCATAAACCATTATTAAAAAGGGACCCAGGATATCAATGCTTGAAGCAATACAAGCATTGTGGAACCTGTGTCCCTTGGGGAAACTGCTAGGTACGTATGACCTAGATTGGCCACTGTTGGAAACAGAATACTGGGCTTGATGGACCTTGGTCTGACCCAGTATGGCATATCTTATGTTCTTATGTTCTTATGTGCAGTGGCGGCCAAGAGAGCAAATAGAATGCTAGGTATGATAAGGAAAGGAATGGAAAATAAAACAAAAGATATTATAATGCCTTTGTATCATTCCATGGTGAGACCGCACCTTGAATATTGTGTCCAATTCTGGTCGCCGTATCTTAAAAAGGATATAGCGATTTTAGAAAAGGTTCAGAGAAGAGCCACCAAAATGGTAAAGGGGATGGAAGGATATTCCTATGAAGAAAGGCTTAAAAGGTTAGGGCTCTTTAACCTGGAAAAGAGACAGCTGAGAGGAGATATGATAGAAGTCTATAAATTAATGAACTGAGTGGAACGGGTAAACGTAGATCAATTGTTTACCTTATCAGAATATAGAAAGACTAGGGGACATGCAATGAAGCTACAGGGTAAACTATTTAAGACTAATAAAAGAAAATATATTTTCACTCAACGTGTAATTAAGCTCTGGAATTTGTTGCCGGAGGATGTGGTGGGGGCTGTTGGTGTAGCTGAGTTTGAAAAAGGTTTGGACAAGTTCCTGGAGGAAAGGTCCATAAACCATTATTAAGAAGGGACCCAGGATATCAATGCTTAAACCAATACAAGCATTGTGGAACCTGTGTCCCTTGGGGAAACTGCTAGGTACATATGACCTAGATTGGCCACTGTTGGAAACAGAATACTGGGCTTGATGGACCTTGGTCTGACCCAGTATGGCATATCTTATGTTCTTATGTTCTTATGTTCCCTTACAAACATGAGGTTCAACCCCCTATATTACGCATACTCCAAGTTTATTACCCTGCTATAATGTAACTATACTGCTCAGTTATTAGAGAATGAAATATATCAGCTTTGAAAATGTACTTTTATTTTATTTTGTTCTGAATAGGAAGAAATGCATTCCTATTTCTTTCTCACTATTCCTCTCTTCCACCCCTTACAGAGTCTGGTTTCTTGGTTTTTCCATTTCATTTTGTCTGCATATTTGTTTCTAATCTGCAGTCTGTTATTTTTTTTACTAGGTGAAAAACTACATTTTTCTTGAATAACTGTGGTGAGGGATTATGTTAACATGTTGGTTCTGTGTAGAACTGTGTGGTATTTTATCTTGTTCTCTTTTCCCAATGAATGCGTTATGTATTTATGATCTAGAATATTTGCAGTGCTGACTTTTCATAAGCAGGGTTATAAGGAATGTGCATTTGTTTAAAGCAAGATGGGAAATGTCGATAACATTTCCACTATCATTTCATATCAATTTTTTACCTAACATTACAGGAAAAAAAGCTGAAATGTAGGCTTTCTTCCTGTGTTATCAATAGCATACACTGTTGGGCAATGGTCTGAACTATTGTGCCATAGGATGTACTATTGAGCTATAGTGCATCAGAGGGCAATATTCAGCAAAATTGTACACTATTTGACCAATAGGGCACACTATTTGAGAAATAGCACACATTATTCATCTCTCTACCATTCAATCCATTCAAAAGTCATCTGCATAGCTAATCTTCCAGCGAGGGAACTTGGGGACGTTCTAGCAGCTCCACTGACTGACTTTTTCAATGCCTCCTTGGAGTCGGGAGTGGTACAAAGGACTGGAGAGAGGCTCATGTGGTGCCTTTACACAAAAGCAGAAGTAAGGATGTGGTTGAAAACTACAAGCCGGTTAGTTTAACTTCGGTGGTGAGTAAATTATTGGAAACGCTGCTGAAATAGAAAATAGTGAGGTTTCTGGAGTCCAGAGGATTACAGGATCCGAGTCAGCATGGATTCACCAGAGACAGGCCTTGTCAGACAAATCTGATTGATTTCTTTGACTGGGTGACCAGGGAGTTGGACCGAGGGAGAGCCCTAGATGTGGTGTATATAGATTTCAGTAAAGCCTTTGACACAGTTCCTCACAGGCAACTTATAAACAAACTGAGCACCCTAGGAATGGACCCTAAAGTTCCTGCTTGGGTTAGAAATTGGTTGAGTGGGAGGCGACAAAGAGTACAGATAAATGGAGCTCACTCTGAGAAGGATGTTACCAGTGGTGTGCCCCAGGGATCTGCCCTTGGTCCTATTCTTTTTAACATCTTTGTTAATGATATAGCGGAAGGGCTGTCGTGTAAGGTTTGCCTCTTTGCGGATGATACCAAAATCTGAAATAGAGTAGACACCCAGGAAGGTGTAGATAACATGAGGAGGAATCTAGCTAAGCTTGAAGAATGGTCTAGAATTTGGCAGCTGGGATTTAATGTTAAAAAATGTTAAGTCATGCATTTGGGCTGCAGCAATCCAAGGGAGCAATATATCTTTATCTTTATCTTTATTCCGTAATTTGATAGACCGCTCTGGTTGAAACATTAGAGCGGTGTACATTAAAAGGTCTACGCCACTAAGCTATAGAAAAGGAATGCCAAATTATAATAGGAAAGAGAGAGAAAGGACAGCATACAACAACATACAATAAGAACATAAAAGACAAACCAGACAGAAGATTTAAGAAAGACAACGAGCACAGGGTGGGAAGCCAAAACAACAAAAGGGAGCTGACAATCCACAACTAAACTAGGTAACAAGACGAGAGACAGATCAAAGACTCAAGGGGGGGCATCAGGGGGAAGGGCAAAGGCTTTTCGGAACAGATAGGTTTTCAGCAGCTCCTTAAACTTGGGATACGAAGGTTCCAGTCGGAGGGAGGGTGGTAGAGCATTCCAGAGGGAGGGGCCTAGAAAAAAGAAAGCTGAGTGACGGGTCTGTTCCAAATGTGCTTGTGATGGAGAGGGTAAGGAGAGGCAATTCGCATGTAAGGAACGGAGTTGACGGTATGGTGTGTGAAGAGAGATAAGATTGGCCAGATAGAGGGGAGTAGATGTGTAAATGGCTTTATGCATTAGAATAATAAAATTATAATGGAATCAAAAACGGAGAGGCAACCAATGTAAGCGAAGTAGGATGGGAGTGACATGCTCATAACGATGGGAAAAAGTGATAAGTCGAGCTGCCGTATTTTGAATTACCTGAAGGCGCTTAAGCTGAGAAGCAGGAAGGTTAGCTAGAAAAACATTGCAGTAGTCAAGTCTGCTGATGACCAAGGCCAGAACAAGGGTAATCAGTGCAGTAGAAGGGACAAGGGAACGAACAGCTCTAATTTGACGTAGAACCGCAAAAGACCGGTGGGCGAGAGTGGAAATATGACCATGGAAAGAAAGAACGAAGTCTAAAGTAACCCCCAAGTAGTGGAAGGAGGGGACAAGCGGAATTGGAATGAGATCGATCTGAGGGGCAACAGTTGGGCAAGAGCCGCTCAGAGAGACCCACATAGCCGTGGACTTTATAGTATAGGGGTTGAAGTACTTTTGTCCACTAAAGAAGAGCGGGACCTAGGCGTGGTTGTGTCTGATGATCTTAAAGTAGCTAAACAGGTAGAAAAGGCTACGGCAAAAGCTAGAAGGATGCTTGGGTGCATACGGAGAGGAATAATTCTGGAGACCGCACCTTCAAAAGGATGTGAACAGGATGGAGTCGGTGCAGAGGGTGTCTACTAAAATGATTAGTGGTCTTCATTATAAATCATATGAGGACAGACTTAAGGATCTTAATATGTACACCTTAGAGGAAAGGCAGGATAGAGGTGATATGATTGAGATGTTTAAATACCTCCATGGCATAAATGTTCAGGGAGAGAGCCTATTTCAATTGAAAGCAAGTTCTGCTATGAGGGGACATGGGATGAGGGTGAAGGGAGATAGATTCAGGAGTGATATGCGGAAATATTTCTTTACGGAAAGAGTAGTGGATCCGTGGAATAGTCTCCCAGCGGAGGTAGTAGAGATGAGGAAAGTAACTGAATTCAAAAAAGCATCTGACAAATGCAGAGGATCTCTAAATGTAAAAAGGGGACTGTTGTAGTTGTTGATATGGAAGGACAGACTAGATAGGCCATGTGGTCTTTTTCTGTTGTCATATTTCTATGTTTCTATGTTTCTCACTATGCTCACTTAACGCCTCTTCTCAAGTCACTTCATTGGCTTCCTATCTGTTTCACATCCATTTCAAATTTCTACTGACTTATAAGTGCATTCATTCAGCAGCTCCTCAGTACCGTTCTTCTCTAATCTCTCCCTACCCCCTCCTAGGGATCTCTACTCTTCTGGAAGATCCATTTTATCTGTGCCCTTCTCTGCCACTGTCAACTCCAGACTTCATTCGTTCTACCTTGCTACTCCATATGCCTGAAGCAAACTTTCTGAGTCAGTACATCAGGCTCCATCTCTGGCCCTATTCAAATCCAGGCTAAAACCTCACCTCTTTAAGGCTGCTTTTGGATCCTGATCCTTTTATTCTCTTGATCACCACCTATGTGTATCTTTATCGTCCCCCTAGATCTACCCTAGTTTCCTCTTTGTTGTGTTTCTGTCTTGCATAATAGTAAGTTATATAGAATAGGACTATCTCTTACATGTATATTGTAGAGAAATCTGACTTAAAGTCTGCCTTGGGTCTGCTTATATATGTATATATTGGCTTTATATGACTGAACTCTTGCCTGGTGAAACTACACAGGAGGATGGATGGCACAGAAGACAAGAAGACAGACAAGAAGACAATAGCTATATGAGAGTATATGCTTGCCATAAGAATATGGATGCGGCCTGTTATGGAGAATTCTGGGTAACCATATTCTGCATAGGAGTATGCTAGAATAATGGGCCTAACATGAAATTACAGGTCAAGCAAAGAATTCAAACAAATGAGCACAAAATACTCTCTGCCTGCTCTCTGCCTGGTTTCAATTAGTGCCAGAAGAAGAAAATACACAGGAAGGGTCAGAGGTCACAAGCCATACATAGATAAATAGACCTAAAAGCATTCCCAAGCATTTCCAGATGTATAGAGGTCATAGGCCATGTATAGATAAGCAAGTCTAAGTGCAGGTCCAGATGTACACATGTAAGGAGATTCTCCCCTGGGAAAAGTGTTGCAGAACCCTGAGGTCCTCCTGCTGACACTTAAGAATGAATGATGGATTACTGAACAGACATTTGAGACGGAAAGAAATGTATATAAGGCAATTATTCTTCATGTAAGAGTGGGCGGTATTTTCTTCCTCTTCACAGAGAAAGAAAGTACTGTCTGCCATCTCTAGATAGGCATTTGCTGTTTGCTATTTTATAATCACTTTTGTTATTCTAAATAAAAGTCTTTTGAGCTAAAGCAACTGCCGTCTAAGTAATTCTCTGATTGGTGATATTTTGGGCAACCGTTGTGGGAACCAGAAGCTACAATAATTGGTGCCAAACACCCTCTAAATTTTTT
Organism: Ichthyophis bannanicus; assembly: GCA_033557465.1. Lineage (NCBI taxonomy): Eukaryota > Metazoa > Chordata > Amphibia > Gymnophiona > Ichthyophiidae > Ichthyophis > Ichthyophis bannanicus. The sequence goes on along the minus strand of CM066032.1, from coordinate 895,126,320 downwards.
TCCCTTCCAAATTGCCCAAGGACTCCTCTGACTGCAGTTTTTGACTTGTAGTTTTACTTGTCAGAGGGACTACCTCCTGTTTTTCACAGTAGATTAAAATAAAAAAACAGGGGATGAGAATACCTTAAGAGGATTCCTTCTGCTGGTACAGAAGATGGGAATACCGCTCTGAGTGACGTCGAGAGAGATTTTGATACCCTAGGACGACTCCAGTGGGTGAGTTTTGTTTTTCCTGTCTACAAAAAAAGACGGAAGATTTACCCAGGTTCAATTGGTGGGTGAGTACCAAATTTACACATATGCATATGTATTTTATGTGTTTCATGTTTTGTTATGTAGCAAATTGTTAGATTGTCTTTGCATTTAATTGTAATGGTAGGGAAAGAAAGTTTGAAAGTTTTGCCCAGACATTAGGTCTCTGTCTTTCCGGGATTGATTGATGTACGCTTGAGACTGTACATATCATTGATATGAAGCGAATGTGTGTCTTTATCCACGTTTTCATACCTCCGCGAGGAGATTGGCTGGATTTAGATGAAGCATAAGTATTGTAAGTGTGTATAAATCCTGGATTTTTTAATTTCGCTCCTCTGTTAATTACGAGGTTTGGATTGCTACCTAAAAGCGAAATTGCGCACGCCTCTGTATATAAGGAGGTTCAATTTGCTATTGGTAAAAGGCGACGTTAATTGCCCCTGTCCCTGAACAGTGAAAACACCTGGTCTACATAGCCTATAGAGAAGGGACAGCTAGGGAAATGTTTAAAAGAAAATCTAAACAGGAAGAAAATACTGAGAAAGGAACTGAGCCCGGTCCTAATCCCATAGATAGCCTTGTTAAACAGAACCCCCTATTGGAGGCTTCAATAAAAAATTGTTCTAAACAATGGGAAAAATGGACGAAAAAAACACCCTCTCTTGCCTGGCCAGCAGGGGGGTCGTTTGATCCGCTCATTTTGACCAAAATTAGGGATCATATTTTATTTAACAAATGTGGCAAAGCCCAATTGGAACATTTGCGACATATTTCCCTGTGGATGCAAGCTGGTCCAGAGCTTTCGCCATCTGCCCCTGTGCCCCCACCTTCTTATTGGGCAGCCGAAAGTAAAGCTATGGCAGCCATAGGCTATTCCGACCCTGTTTTCCAGCCCAAGTCAGAACCGACTTCTCACCCAGCAGCCTCTATACCCCCAGAACAGGTCCTGCATAAACTCTTGGACACTGAGGGAGCTTGGGCAAAGATTGAGGGTCATGTTAACTTAAAAGCCACCCCTGCCCCAGATCCCAGTGCATATGCTGAGGCACAGGCAAGATTAGAAGAGTTGAAACAGCAATTAACAGCAGAACATGAAGATTTAGAAAGTCAGGCTCAAGCTTTAAAGCAATCTGAGGGAAAAATTACTGAGAATCTTAGAAGATGGGAGTTAGACCTGACAGATAGGGAAAAACGTCTTAAGACGATTATAGAAGAGGAAGAAGAGGAGAAGGTAGAGGAGGAAGTAGATGACGAAAAGACAAAAAGTGCACTTACAGTGATTTGTGGAGTTGTAAAAGGTGGTAAAGCTCTTTGAGCTCCACAACCCTGTATCCTTACTTTTATTACAGAGCAGGAGGATGGCAATGGTTATTATGTTTACCGATGGTCCTCCAACATGTACGGTTGGACAAGAGCCAACCAGCCTCAGATGTTACAGTGGCCCCCTAATGGATCACTAGAAACTGTACACCTTAACACCGCCCGACTCTGCATTCGCGGAGGAGCGGGAGACCCTAACTGGGATTCTGCCTATATGGAGGCAGGTCTGAGGGTTTGGGAGAAGTATGAGAATCAGGACGCTAATAAACAGCTTCTGTTTCCAGTAATCTATACAAATGAAGGCAAATCTAAATATATCCCATGGAGTTTTACTGATATGACTAATATAGCCAGTAGTCTCCCTCCACTTAGTAGAGGGGGAGAGACATGGATTCAAAAATTTGAAAGAATTACGGCTGGATATCATTTGGCTTTGGGAGATATCAAAGCTTTATTGGCCAAAATTCTGGGAAATAGTGCGACAAATCAAGTGTTCGCCAATGCCGATTTAGGCCAGGTGAAGGTCACAGTTAACACTTATGATGGTTCTTCCTTCAACGAGTTTCGTCCTCGTATTTGGGACTCCCTCAGGGAGATGTACCCTACTCAGCGCAGTTTGGCTCCTCTCACTACTATGAGATTCCAAATAGGTGAAGATATCAGTGCATACCTTGTACGATTTCAAGATTTATGGGAAGCACAAATGGGGGTACCATACGATGATGTTTGTATGAGACCTGTATTTTTCCAGACTTTGTGTAATACATTACCCCCATCCGTAACTGCAAAATTAAAGTCTATAGTAGCCTTGGAGTCTGAGCCATGGCCTAAACAACAGGCCCATATTTTGCATTATATTCGATCTTTAGAGGAGGACACTTTGAAACCTGAGAAGGATTTGAAACAGGCCCAAGCACGCTTGTTACACCTTCAACTTAAAGGGTTACAAGAAATTAAAGATCCCCAATCCACCACCAAATTACATCTTGATAAATCTAATAATGAACTTATTAGACAACTAAAACAAAAAATTAGGGAACAGCAGGAGAAAATTGATGACATGGAATATTTGGATCCTTATGAGGATGATGTTCCAGACCCCTGTGATGAGGTATGGGATAGAGATAAGGAGCGCATTTACTATAACGGAGCCCAACGACCCCGTTATCCTCAGCCACAGCGTCGAGGTCCCTCTTACCAACAAAATAACCGCACTCCTGCCCCACAGTGTTGGAACTGTGGTGTGGAATTATTGAACTCAGTAATTCCCCATATAACACCCCACTATTCCCTGTGAAAAAGCCTAATGGGAAGTGGAGAATAGTTCATGACTTACGTGCACTTAACAGTGTTATTGAACCACAGTTTCCAGTAGTCTCAAACCCTGCCACATTGCTGACAACGACTACTCTGTACAAATATCATACTGTTCTGGACCTTTCCCATGCCTTTTTGGGATAGAAGTTGAATCCACATCCCGGCAGTTTCTGGCATTTATTTTTGAGGGTCAGCATTATCAGTGGACCAGGTTACCCCAAGGATATGTGGAAAGTCCTTCCATATTCTCTCAAGCACTAGTTGCTGATTTGCAATCATTCAGGGCAGAGCTGCCCAGCAATGTGTCTTTGTTACAGTATGTAGATGACTTACTGCTTTCCACAGCTGAGGCTGCAACAAATCTGGCCCTCACAGATAAACTTGTTTGTTATCTTTTGGAAAGTGGATACCAGATTAACATGGCCAAGGCACAGATCTGCCAAACTGAAGTCACTTTTCTGGGTTTCCTAGTAGGAGATGGAATGCTGTCTCTGACAGAGAAAACTAAACAACACTGCTTGCAATTACAGATGCCTACCACTGTAAAGCAATTGCGATCTCTGCTCGGCATGATAAATTTCTGCCGGAATTGGATCCCGGGTCATAGTCAGCGCACACATCCCTTTCGCAAATATTTAAAAGGGGGGGCTAAGGGGTCGACTGTTATCAGCCTGTCAGCTCCTGACCAGATTTTGCTTCAATCTCTTTTGACTGATGTCTCGTACACACCAAGTATTTGTCTTCCTGACTATTCAAAGGAGATGTTTCTCATTAGCTTTCACGGACATCACACGTGGGCAGCTGTGATTTATCAGGATGATGGTAAAATTGTGTCCTACTTGTCAGGATCTTTTTCTGTTACAGAAATAGTTTTGCCTGATGTTGAGAGAGGGTTAGTAGCCACCAGTGAGGCAGTCAGAAAAACCTATAACACCTTTCATCCCTTGCGACTCACTGTGTATTGCTCCGGTGATGTAGAGGCTTTGTTATGCAGTAATACTCTCCACTTTACCCCATATCGGGTGCACCAGCTTTGTGCTACTCTGCTACGGAGTCACATTCTCATTAAGCCATTCCCTGCAAGTCACCCTTTTGGCTACCTACAAAATTTAGTTTCTGTTATTAGTGGAGAGGAAGAAGATAAGATCCCCATTTTTTCTTTTGCAGATAATATTCTGTCTCTTCACGAAATGCCTGTCAATTCTAAAGTCTGGTTCACTGACGGTTCTGAGACGTCACTATGTTCTGGTTTCAGTGCAGTACAAATATCTCCTTCTGGAGACATTCTAGATGTATTGCAATATCAGTTGCCGAGTGTTTATAGTGCTCAAGGTGCAGAACTCTGTGCAATTTTGGCAGTCTTACTGCATCAGGAGAGACAGAACATTATTATATTCACTGACTCCCAATATGCAGCACAAGTACTGACAGCACTTCACCAGAAATGGTCACAAAGAGGTTTTATCACTTCCTCAGCCAGCTCAATTTCACATCTTGACGAGATACATCAAATTTATGAGTGTTTAGAGAAACGCAGAATCAACAATCTGTTTCTGTGCTGTGAATGGGTTCCTGGACATACACAGGGAGACTCTTTCCGCCAGATGGGCAATGCCCTGGCAGATCAGTTAGCCAAAGAAGTAACTAGTAATGCTTCCCTGACCTTGCCTGTTACCAGATCACAGATCTATTTAGTACCTGACCTTGCTGATTATCAGAAAGATGCTGTTTCTCATGAGATAGGAAATTGGGAGAGACTAGGTTGTTCCCAAATTAAGAAAATGTGGGTACATCCATCAGGAAAACTTTGTATCTGTTATGTGGCACTAAAACGCCTTACAGATCTCATACACGATATCTATCATTCTAGTACTGCAAATGTCTACAGCATGCTTGAGGACATTTTTTGGTGTCCACACATGAAAAATCGCATTCAGGAACTAGTAGCTAAATGTCCTGTGTGTATCCTGAATTCTCAGCCAGGAGGAAAACCCATAGCCAAAGGTCATCTCCCGGTTCTAAGTGGTCCTTTTGAATCCTGGTATGTAGATTTTACTGACATGATCCACAGATGTGCTCAGAAGCGGTATCTTTTAGTGTGGGTTTGCCCTTGGTCTAAATGGATTGAGGCCTTCCCCTGCAATAGAGAGACTGCTGAAGAAGTAGTAGAGGTTTTGTTAACACAAATAATTCCCCGATTTGGCATTCCTAAAGTCATATATTCTGACAATGGCTCTCACTTTCGTAATGCTCTTGTAACTGCACTCACCCAGCATCTTCCTGTTCAGTGGAAGTATGTTTCTATGTATAAACCTACTTCCAATGGTCTTGTTGAACGATGTAATGGCATTTTGAAAACTCAACTCAGAAAAATTTGTGCTTCTGGTCATATGACCTGGCTACAAGCATTACCAATGTGCTTATTTCAGCTGCGTAATAGCCCGATCAAGCGATTACATCTGACACCTCATGAAATGGCCACTGGCCGGCGTATGCGCACAACTAATTTATCGCAGTCCCAGGTTCCGATTCATGATAGTCTTTCTGCTTACCTTGCAGGACTCCGGATTGCGCTTCAAGAAATTGCTGACCGTGTAGCAGCCACACAGTCTGTGTCCAGTCCATCCTTATTACCTTGTTTCCCTGTAGGGTCCACTGTCTATAAAAGAAATTGTGTTCGTGCATCCTGGGACTGCCCAACCTTTTCAGGACCCCACGTTGTCACTGCTGCTTCCCCTTTTGCTGCCAGACTGAATGATACTGATACTTGGGTGCATGTCAGCCATCTAAAAGCGTCTCCAGCTGTCCCATCTGATTAATCAGTTTTATTTTCCTACAGAACTCAGTGTTCTCACAACAGTGCTATGTTATTAGTACCAAAGATGATCGCTGTCAAGCCTACTCCATGGGCGTCCTTGTGCTTTTTTCTGGGAATCTCTGTCATAATCGTCCTCCTTATTGAGTGTTTACATCCAGATGGACAGCTAGCTTTGTTTCTTCATGGATGGAACCAGACTAACCAGACGATATCTCGAGCACCCCGAGCTTTACCTGAAGGCTCTCTGAACTTGTGGAAGCAATCAGTATTACACATTGTTTCCCTGATGAACATTACAGACTGCATTATTTGTACCCCTTTACCAAAGGGTGTATCATATGCTCCAGTACATGTTTCAAAGGTTCCCTTAAATGAGTATGCAGGACAGCTTGCTTGTGTAGATAATAATAATTTTTCTGCCAGTTGTTATGAGACTTTTAATTGTTCCCAGACGTGGCATGCAATGAATATGATACATGACCCTTTGCGTGTATATGTTGACCAGAATATGATATTTGATCTATGTTTAATAACAAATGTATCCATTGCTTTTTCAGACAGGTGTAACCTGTCGTATAATGTTATTAATGGATCCTTTCATTTTGCTAGTAATTCTGTCATGATAAAGTGGTATAATCAATCCGGTAATATGGACCCCTCCAATATGAAATATGATTGGAGAAATATTACAAGAAACCCGGTAGTGTTTAATGGAGCTGACTTCCGCTGGTATGTGGGAGTTGGTCCCATTTATCACGATGATTCAGCTGTGCTGACAACGGGTTCTCAGAATGAATCTCCATATACTTCTTGCTATCTCCCAATGTCCAGTTTCAGGAGGGATCTTACCTCAGCTACCACGGGAAAATCTTTTGTTAAGTGGTTTGATGGGCATCATATGAGTCGCATATGGACACCTGCTACAAACCTCTTTGCTGTAATGGGTCATTATTGGTTGTGTGGGGAAACTCTGTATCAGGTAATTAACCTCTCCCTATTACCCTGTGCTTTGGTTAAAGTTTCTTCTTTTTCTGTCTTGATACCTCTTAATGTTACCCATCATTCTGCTTCTCGCTCCACCCTGCATAGATTAAAACGTAGCTCCTCAGCTTATGCTAGCCCCTGGGATTCCTCTATAGCCGAGGATGATGCCATTCAGGCCTCATTTGAGTATATCAATTCCACTTATCCCATGACTAAAACTCGTTTGGATGCCCTTAGCGCAACGGCCTGGATTCCCTTTGCCACCCCCGCCCTTACTGCTGAGCTTGGTATGGCTGTACGCCGTTTGCAATGTTTGTTGCATATTCAAATGAAAGCTGTTACTGAATCCATATCACGCCTAGCCGAGTCCCTTGAACAAAATACACAAATGACTCTGCAGAATAGGCAAGCTTTGGATTTGCTTTTGGCCGCTGAAGGCGGAACATGCACTTTCATTAATGCTACGAACTGTTGTACTGTAATCACTAACCACACGGTGTTTGTGTTAGATGCCATGAATAAGATAAAGCATCCCTCTGATTTGCATATTGATGATTTTAAAGGGGGACTTCAACTTAATAATATTTGGGGTAGTATTGCTTCATGGTTTGCTAGTTTAGGTGTAGGACTTAAAGCCTTCTTTATTACGCTTTTAAGTATAGCTTGTTTTGCAATCATTGCTTGTTGTACCTTATCCATTTTACTTGCCTGTTGTAAACGAATGATATCGCAAAGCACTAAAACCATGTATATTGTGTCAAGGGAACAGTACCAACGATTGCCTTTGAATGATCCATCTTTGTCTCAAATGGTTGTTATTCACGCCCCTTAGTGGGATTATTTTAATTATCCCCCCAACAAAAAAAAAAAAGAAAAAAAGTGGCGAATGTAGGGAAATCTGACTTAAAGTCTGCCTTGGGTCTGCTTATATATGTATATATTGGCTTTATATGACTGAACTCTTGCCTGGTGAAACTACACAGGAGGATGGATGGCACAGAAGACAAGAAGACAGACAAGAAGACAATAGCTATATGAGAGTATATGCTTGCCATAAGAATATGGATGCGGCCTGTTATGGAGAATTCTGGGTAACCATATTCTGCATAGGAGTATGCTAGAATAATGGGCCTAACATGAAATTACAGGTCAAGCAAAGAATTCAAACAAATGAGCACAAAATACTCTCTGCCTGCTCTCTGCCTGGTTTCAATTAGTGCCAGAAGAAGAAAATACACAGGAAGGGTCAGAGGTCACAAGCCATACATAGATAAATAGACCTAAAAGCATTCCCAAGCATTTCCAGATGTATAGAGGTCATAGGCCATGTATAGATAAGCAAGTCTAAGTGCAGGTCCAGATGTACACATGTAAGGAGATTCTCCCCTGGGAAAAGTGTTGCAGAACCCTGAGGTCCTCCTGCTGACACTTAAGAATGAATGATGGATTACTGAACAGACATTTGAGACGGAAAGAAATGTATATAAGGCAATTATTCTTCATGTAAGAGTGGGCGGTATTTTCTTCCTCTTCACAGAGAAAGAAAGTACTGTCTGCCATCTCTAGATAGGCATTTGCTGTTTGCTATTTTATAATCACTTTTGTTATTCTAAATAAAAGTCTTTTGAGCTAAAGCAACTGCCGTCTAAGTAATTCTCTGATTGGTGATATTTTGGGCAACCGTTGTGGGAACCAGAAGCTACAATATGTACAACACTGCATATGCCTGGTAGCGCTATACAAATGTTAAGTAGTAGTACAAGTAGTAGCATTGACGACATCACCCAAAAATGAAAAAAAAAAGAAAGTTGGAAAGCCGAAATAAAACAAGAACCTGCTAAATGATACAGGAAATAAAAAAAATGAAAAATTGTGACCTATATTTGTGGAATACTGGCTTCCTTCCAGAGTGGGGCCATTCTTGTGGTATGAGCCCTGACATCTGCATGGCTCATATTATAAGACTAGGTTCAAGATGGTGGGCACAATAGAAAAAGTTGGCTCAAGGCACCATGAACCCTTGAGCTGGCCCTGTAAAGCAATTCCCTTTCTTCTGAAAAATAGAAATATCATTACTCTGTTATATCTCACAGGGGGTAGCAATAGTATATTTAGTGGGGGCAATGGTCTGGGTGCGTCTAAAGAAGTAGCACAGCTGCAGTAGAAGTAGAACGAGGTGGCAGAAGATCTTGGGTGGAATTTGAGGTGAAAGCAGGGGCACTGTCTTCAAATTTCAATGTGTTCACTAGTTTAGTTCCCTCCTTTTCTCTTGCTCATTTACTAAATCCTTGCCCCCTTCCTTGGTCTCGGTAAAGCTCTGCAGCCAACTACCAGCTCTCAACTCAGCTTCTCGGGCCGAATCCTAATTTTTCAACCATTGAAGCAGTGTAAAGTGGCAGATCAGAATGCATAGGGTTAATATGAGTACATGCTCCCTTGTCTGGGACTGATATATCATATTTGGTTCTCCCACCCAGCTTAAGATATCTGAGATTTCAAGCCATGATCTTTGTTGTGCTTCCAGGGCTCATTACAGGAATACAGCAAAGCATATCATGTGGACTCTATAGGCCTGAGGTTCCGATTACCTTGGAATCTTTGAGTATTGGGAGGAGTGCACAGTGGGTTAGAAAACCACACACTGTCCCAGAAAAAAGGGATGCAACTGGACTCAAGGAGTGCAACCTCAATGAGAGATGGGGAAACACAAACTGATGATTTAAGCTTGCCAATGAAGGGAAACATGAAGGGATGAGTGAGTCAAGCCTTCAGAGGAGCAGAGCAGTCTAAGGAGGGGTACATTGAAACCTGCTGGAGAGTGGAGGGAAACAGAAGACCGGTCAAGGGAGAGGAGCCAAGCAGACAAAGGAGCATAGGCAGAGGAACAAACAGTGCAGTTCTGCCTTCTGTGTCCCTTACCACTCTCCTCCTATCCCTGGTAATCTCACGCCTCGACTACTGTAACATAATCTATGCCGGCCTTCCGCAATATCAACTTCACTGCCTCCAGATGCTTCAAATTAATGCTGCCCAGATCCTTTCCCACACCTCCTGCCGTAGTCATTATCACACCCCACCTCATCCAGCTACATTGGTTACCAGTTTCTTATTGCATTATTTTCAAACTTCTGATTTTGACTCATAGAGCTCTCCATACACACACTCCTCAGTATCTATCTGATTCCCTACAGTTTCGGCCAGACCCCGTAGCCTCTGGTCCATACATGCCAATCGCTTTGCCCTCTCCTCCCCTCGCACCCATCTTGAGCAAACCCGGCACAGCCTTTTTCTTCTTGGCCCCCTCCCTCTGGAACTCCCTTCCCTCCACACTTTGCCAAGAACAGTTTTACCATAGGTTCAAGTCACTCCTAAAAACATACCTCTTCAGTGCCGCCTACGATCTTCCCCTTCCTAGCTCCCTATGACCCTCTTCTGCTTATTTCCCTTTTTCTTCTCTTCCTTTCTCTGGTGTGATTGTTTGGTTTTCTGTCCAAAATTGTAGTTCATTTCTGTTTCTTGCCCCGGCCACCTTTTTTTGTATTATTGTACACCACCCTCATGGTTCCTGAAGGTATGGTAAATGAAGTGCTCAAATTCTTATATTAAACACCTTGACCCAAATATAAAATGCCGACGTATGCTCACCTAGGAGAGGTAGAATTAAAAGGTGCAGAGAGAGTAAGGAGAGGAGGGAGGAAAGAGGGAGAAGAAGAGATTAGGAGAATGTGAGAGAATAGGGGCTTGAGAGAGAGTGGTGGAAACAGAGTAAAGGGAGAGGATATGGTGCAGATGGGCTTAGGGGAAAGATTGATGAGGACTGGTTGGGGGATGTAGTGTGGATGAGTTGAAAGATTCCAAATTACACTTATCAACTGATAACCAGATTAATATGAAAAAAAAAATACAACCTCTGAAATACTGTGTGCATATGCTGGAAGACTAAAAACTAGGATAGGAGAGCTAGAATGTATAGCACTAAATGAAAGGTTAGATATAATTGGCATCTCTGAGACCTGGTGGAAGGAGGACAACCAATGGGACACTCTGATACATGGGTACAAACTATACCACAATGATAGGGTAAATCAAATTGGTGGAGGGGTTGCACTCTATGTTAGAGAGGGCATTGAGTCACATAGGATTAAAGGTTTGCAGGAAACAAAATACACTGTAGAATCTATATGGATAGAAATCCCATGTAAAAAGAGGAAGGTGAAGGCAGTGGGGGCATACTCCCAACCACATGGACAGAATGAACAGATGGATAATGAAATGTTAAGAGAAATAAAGGAAGCTAACAAAAGTTACAACACAGTATTATTGGTGATTTCAATTACTCCAGTATTGACTGGATCAGTGTCCCAGCAGGACATGCTAGGGAGATAAAGTTTCTAGATGAAATAAATGACTGCTTCTTGGAACTGCTGGTTCATGAACTGACAAGAAGGAAAGCTATTTTGAACCTAGTCCTTAGTGGAACAAAGGATCTGGTGCAAGAGATAAGAGTGTTGGGGCCACTTGGCAATAGTGATCATAGCATGACTGCATTTGATTTAATAAATGGAAGCAAGACAGCAAGGAAATTCACAGTACTATCTTTTAACGTTCAAAAGGGAAACTATGATACAATGAGAAAAATAGTTAAGCAAAAACAAAAAGGAGCAAATGTAAAGGTTAAAGATTTACATCAAGCATGGGTGTTGTTTAAAAATTATATTTTGGAAATCCAGACCAGATGTACTCCATGCTTTAAGAAAAGTAGAAGGAAGGCCAAAAAACAAAAAGGCATGGTTTAAAAGCGAGGTCAGAGAGACTGTTGTAGCCAAAAAAACCTCTCAGGAAATGGAAAAAGATACCAATTGATGAATATGGGAAATAACATAAGCATTGACAAGTTAGATGCAAGGCATTGATACAAAAAGGCAGGCAAAGAAAGGATTTTAAAAAAAAGCTTGCCATGGAAGCAAAAACTCAAAATAAAACTTTTTCAAGTACATTCATAGCAAAAAACCTGTGAGTCAGTTGGACCATTGGAAGTTAGAGGGGTAAAAAGGGTGCTAAAGTTGGACAAAGTCTTAGTGGAGAGACTGAATGAATTATTTGCTTCGGTCTTAAGTGAAGAAGATGTAGGGAAGTTGCCCATGCCTGAAATGGTATTTAAAGGTGATATATCATAAGAATTGAAAGAAATATCAATTCTTGGAAGATTTATTATAATAATTTGATAAATAAAAGAGCTGTAAATCACCTGGACCAGATGGTAATTGATATAGGGGTCATTCCGAAATGTAAATATGCTGCCTGGGCTTGCAGGATAGATGTTTTTCTCTCAAAAGATATTGAACTGTATTCTGAAACCGTGCGACCCTGCACGTACAAGACACTAAAATGGGAATCTCAGAACGTGGGTGGGAGGGGGTGGAATGGGGGCCTGTCAAGCCACAGAGATGTACATCCTGAGTGTATCCCTCTGCTTTGATTTGCAATGTGTCCCATTGAGATGAATGGCAGTGACAAGTCTGTAGTGGACTGGTGTGTCTGCTGTCTGGGTGGGCACAAGATGCAGCTGGAAAGAATAGAATGCACATGTGAGGGACACTTGTAAGGTGAAGTAACAATAAAAACACCCCCACAGAAACATAAAGCACTGCTATAGTCTTTATTCTGGCTATGCTGGCATTTTCTGTTTCTACTAAAGGGGCTATCCTAGGCTTCCATAACAATTCCTATGTTCGGAGAAAGGGGAATGTAGATATATGATTGGTATGTGAGTTAGTATGGAGCAGAGGTGTGCTTGACTGAGAAGTGTGGTCCTGAGATGCCCTGCTATTATGCATTACCAGCAGTTGTTTATAGGTGTAGGGCATGGTTTTGGCAGGGGTATGCTCTTTGTGGCTGCAAGCAAAAGTGTATGTGTGCGTGTGTGCGCGCGTGAGTGTGTGTGTGTTTGTGTGTGCGCGTGGTACGAGGGCTGCAAGGGAGGCCCTGGTGTGCTGATCTGCAACTCTGGGGGGACATGTATGTCTGGCCAGTACCTGCACTGCAGGGCTGATGGAGTAGCTCTAGGTGCCAGTGTGAATGGGCTGTATATCTGCTCTGCAGCAACCTGGCAGGGCATGTCCTTGTTCAAAATGGGGGATCCTTGAAGTGGGGGCATGCTGCAGTGCAAATAGCACTAATACATATCTGAATGCAGCATCTCTAACATTGTGCACATCTGTCAGGACAGATGATGATGCTTTTGGGCATATATTTCTGATGTTTGCACTGTTGCATGTTCTCATCCTGATGGTTTCCAGTGAATGACAGGGATATATTTGGACATGTAGCTATAGAGACCCATTTCTATTCTTTCTGGCCCATTCCTAGCATTGTAAATACTGTTATAAGTGATGGCCACTGAAAGAATAACATGTATGTTTTGCTGCCACATCTGAGAGGACTTAGATAAACTTGTAGTGTTATGGGCATGCAGCATATATATTGTCATGCCCTAGCCGTCCGCCTCAGGCTAAGAGAGTTAGGGTTGCCATTATGTTCTCCTTATAGAAGGTGGGAAAAACTATTTTTGCTCCAGCTAAGACTGCTGGGAGTAGTAGTTCTTTTGCCTTCTAAGAAGAAATAGTCATGAAATCAATGGTGAAGGCAAAGATGACAAAATGTATTCCCCAAACAAAAGGTTCTATTCAGGTTGCATCAGGATAATTTTTCAGTTGTTCGCTCAAGGTTATTTACCCAAGTATGCTGGCTGAGCTTCACACTCTTTACTCAAAAGTGCAACTGCTTAATAGATAGAGAAAAACATAGCAGCTTCCTTCAACAAAGAAAAATATTCTCTTTTCCTTTGTCTTCCCTCAGCTCTCCACTATACACTAGCAAAGGGATTCAATGTCATCAGCTAAACACGATGTACAGTCCATAGGTACTTCAGATGATAATGAATCATTCTCATTACAGTCCACTTGCATTTCCTCCAACTCCTGAACTGCAGTGTTTTGCTTCAAGCTACTATCATACATCTTAGGATAACTCCTCCCTAAGGGGTTCTGTGTCTCCTTTGAGCACAGCTCTATGTGATAGGGATTACAGGTACCTGAGGATGTGGAGACTCCCCTCTGGCTCTGTTCAGCAATCTCTCTCCAGCTATGGGGAAGCAGTCTCTGGTTCCCTTGTTGGAGTTCCTCCCTGGACCTCTGCCCTGGTTCCCTGTTCCAGGCTAGGCTTTGTAGACTCTTGGACTGAGTCCTGGGCTCCCACCTCTGAACTCTCTGAACCTTTCTATCCGGCACTGGGGTTTGAAGGTTTCTCTTCTCCCCTTCTGCTCTGATTGCTTCACCTCCACTTCTCCAGCTGTGTCTCTTCCTGTGTTCCCTCTTGAGTGCTGTCGTCGTGGTTCTCCTGTCTCTTCCTTGTTCTTCCCTTCTCCACCTGCTTCCTCGTCCTCCTTGTCCTCCTGACTCTGTCTCTAGCCAGGGATAATATTCCTGCTCTCTGAGCCATGTCTCTGCCTCTCTGGACAGGTGTCTGTAATTAGGTTCCAAGCTTGCTACTACGTCAGCAGAGCTTGGGTGTGGCAGCCTAGCTTCAGTTTCTCTATGCTTGCTTTCTTTTGGCAAACACTGAAACGTGTGTACTGCGGGGATGTCACTTTTCTTAAAGGTAAAATCATTATTTTCTTCTACTTCCATATGCTCACTAGAGGCTTCCTCATCACAATATATACATATATATTGTCAGACGGCTGCCTAGGGTGAGAACTTACACAATCTTGACGATGCATATATTCATATGATTCTTGCAAGATATTGTGGGTATTGTAGTTCATTCACTCCCAAACACAGCTGATGACAATAATTTGAGTTGTGAAACCAAGTGGTAAGATCAATAAAATACTTCTTTTATTGATGGGGTTTAATTCACCCAGCACATGTATGCTTGATAGCACTATAAATGAGGTTACTTGCTTGCAGTGTTTAAAATGGATAACAAAAAGTCACAAAGTAAACCAGAAAACAACCTTCAGCTTGTCAGGCAATTAGCTAATGTTTTCTTAGCAAATAATTACCAAATACAAAGGCACAAAGTAAAGAATAAACTTTGCTGGTTAGGTTAACTTCTGCTTATTTTCCACGCCGATCTCAGCAGTGATTCTCCCTTGCTCACACACACAATCAGGTGCAGCCCTAATTACTATCAATGGACCAGCTGAAAGCCTTTAGTTGGCTGGCTGCTACTGTGTGAGCCCAAATCCTGCTTTAAGAGCTGTTTGCAGTGGAAATAAAGAACAAAGTTAGGTTTCTTTGTGATGGCTGATGTGTTTGCTCACAGAAAAACTAGCAATAGCATTTAGATAGAGAACAGTCCATATAAATAGTTTCATCTGCTGTATCTCTCTCTTCATCAACAATCATAGGGTCAATATCATACATTGGCACAGATGAGTCTTTCATTAAGGCACTATCATGAGAATGCTTATTCCCTTGCTGCCATTCTCTATTATAGATAGGGTCTGGATCAGTGTTCATACCTGAGCCTCTCCTGCCATCATAATTCCTCTCTGTAAAGCCTGGCCAATATGTAATCCAATTCTGATGTCCAGCCTTCCAATCTTGATCCCTGGATCTCCTCTCACATACCTTCTGGCCTTGGTCTGCAAGTCCCTTCCACATGCAGTCTTCTCTCTTCCAGGTAGCCACTGGTGATTCCTATCTCTGCCACTCCATTCCTCTGGCTGAATCCAGTCCAATGGACTCTGCTGGCTTTTGGAATACCTCCCAGTATGAGTACTGCCTTGGAATCTCCCAGACCTTCCAATGGCCTTTCTTCTCTTCCTTCCAGAGAGTTTCCTTCTCTCTCTATCTGCTTGGCTTGGCTTCTGTTTCTCCAGGTGATACTGGTGCTTGAGCTTGTAGCCGTTGCTGTCTCTGTATCTCTTCCTCCCTCTGTAGCTGTTATCTGAAGAATAAGCTCTATTCTTATCCTGTTCTAATGTGTGCTGCTCCCTAACACAGCGCAGCTGTGTTGAATCAGGCCCTGCCCTTTGAGATGAGTGCTTAGGGATTACCTCATAGCTCTCTTGATTGCACACACATTCTCTCACTTCAGCCCCTCTCATGGCTGCTGGAAACCTGGTGCATTCTGGGACTGGTAGTCTTTTATGTGAAAATTCTGTTTTCTCACTTCTACCAGAACTGACAGGTTGCTTGTTCAGAGTCACATCATCTTTTCTATAGCTCCTACCTGAGCTATGATAAGCTTCCTTATCACATACCCCCCTGCTTAAGTTATTACGGACTGGTTTTACTGGTGAAACTTCTTCTCTACAGTCCGTAATACGGGAAAGTGCATCCGCATTCTTGTGTAACTTCCCGGCACGATGTTCAACCTGAAAATCAAACGCCTGTAAGGCCATGTACCAGCGTGTCAACCTGGCATTGTGGTTCTTCATTTGCTGCAACCACTTAAGTGGGGCATGGTCCGTGACCAACTGGAACTTTCTCCCTGTAAGGTAAAACCTTAACGCCTCCACTGACCACTTCATAGCCAAACACTCTTTTTCTATCGTGGAATACTTTTGTTCAGCCAGTGACAACTTCCTGCTCAGGTACATCACAGGATGCTCCTCCCCATCATGGCACTGGGACAGGACTGCTCCTAGCCCTACATCCGATGCATCGGTTTGAACCAGAAAGGGTTTCTTGAAGTCTACTCCTTTCAGTACCGGTCCTGTACACAATTTTTCTTTTAATACTGAAAACGCTTTTTCAGCTTCTGGTGTCCACTTTATCTGGTTTGGACAATTCTTTCGCAGCATATCCGTGAAAATGGCACTTTTCTCTGCGAATTGCGGTATAAACCGGCGGTAGTATCCAATAAGTCCTAAGAAACTTCTTAGTTGTTTCTTGGTTGTTGGAGGAGGAAAATTCCTGATGCTATCTATTTTGCTTAATAGAGGTTTAATTTTTCCTCTTCTCACTAGGTGGCCTAGGTATTTTACCTCCCTATTTGCAAAGGCACACTTCTTCGGGTTTAAAGTGATTCCCGCTTGCTTCATAGAGCACAAGACTGCCCTGATCCTCTTCAAATGCTCCGCCCAGGTGTTACTATGGATTATGACATCATCCATGTATGCAAAAGCATAACTTTGGTGGGGTCGAAGTACCTGATCCACTAACCTTTGGCAGGTAGCCGCTGCTCCATGCAGTCCGAAAGGCATCCTCTTGAACTGGAAAAGGCCAACGGGGGTGCTGAACGCAGTTTTCGGCTTCGACACCCTGGTGAGCGGGATTTGCCAATATCCTTTTGTCATATCAAGGGTGGTTAAGTATTGAGCCTGTCCCAGCTGGTCTAGCAGCTCCTCAATTCTTGGCATTGGATATGCATCAAAAACTGATATGGCGTTTACCTGCCGGAAGTCAATACAAAATCTTAAGGATCCATCAGGCTTCTGCACCAGGACTATGGGGCTATTCCAGGGACTCTTTGACTCCTCTATTACCCCCATGTCCAACATCTCCTGGACTTGTGCCACTACCTCCTGTCTTTTGGCTTCAGGCAAGCGGTATGGCCTTTGACGAACCAATTTCCCAGGTGGAGTTATTATTTCATGGGCCACCAAATGGGTCTCCCCAGGTATGGGTGTCAACACATCTGGGAATTCCTTAAGCAACTTCCTAATTTCTTCCTGTTGTACCATTGTCAGGTCCTCACCTATTTGGGGCTCTGATTTTTCTTTACACTCAGATACCTGGGGTCCCAAATCTTCCTCTTCACTCACCTCCCTCTCTCGGGCACAGGTGGCAGCTAAGCTTTTAACCCCTTTGATATCAGTAGAACCAAAGCCTTTGGCTCCACATTCAGAATTCTCTAGAGATGTGACCTCCTCCACAGGTGGAAAACCCAGCCTCTCACAGATCAATTGGGCAATTTTGTCTCCTGTCTTCACATGATACTCATTCTGTCCAAAGTTAAACAACAGAACTTTAATATTGCCCCTGTAATCGGGATCAATTACTCCCGCACCCACATCGATGAAATATTTAAGGGCTAATCCGGACCTTGGGGCTACTCTCCCATAACATCCAATTGGTATTTCCACTTGGAGACCGGTGTCAACCAGGGCTCTCCCTTGGCTAGGTACAGTCACATTTTCTATGCTGCATAGGTCAAACCCAGCAGACTGAGGGGTTGCCCGCTTAGGAGCTTGGGCCTTCTCAGAGACCTTATGGTACTTTAGGACGAATATCTGCTTTGGGGTAGCTTGGTCTTCTGGACGCTTAACCATCTTTTTAGCTGGGGTCTGAGGACTTCCAAATAAAGGCCCGGGAGCTACTACCATTAAACCTTCTCCCTCCTTTTTTCCTAGTCCTTCCACTAGACCCTGCTTAAATCTTGGCCAGTCTCTTCCTAGAACCAAATCAAAGGGTAGCCTAGGCACCACTGCTAATAGGACTTCCTCTTGTTTCCCTAGGCACTTAACCTTTAGCCTATAGGTGGGATATGATGATGCAGCACCATGAATGCATCTGATGTGAACTTGGCTTTCAGGGGTTCTAGGCACAAATCTTTCTTGGGCCTCTATCCTCTTCCAAAGCCTTTTTGACATCATACTCTGGTCTGCCCCAGAGTCTAATAATGCATTTGTGGTAATTCCTTGCACATCAACCATCAAAAGAAATCCTTCCTTGGGCTGTTTTAAATCCAGACCCATTAAACTAGTGTGTGTCTGGCATCTCTTCTCTAAGTGTCCCACTTTTCCACACTTGAAACATTTCTTTCTATTCCACTGTGTCATCTGGTTTGATACAGTACATTCATTTTCAGAAACATTCTTAATTATTCTCTTTTCTGATACAGCACACCTAGCCTCAGCATCCATCTTTAGAGGGCCACCCATTCTATGGCAAGCCTGCGTGGCTTCCAAGAATCTCTCTGCTAGCATGGTTGCCTCTCCAAGATTTTGGCAATTTTGCTGTATAAGAAAAACATTCAAATCTTTAGGTACCCCAAGCATAAATTGTTCCAGCATTATAATATCTAATAACATTTCTACTGTCTTTTGCTCAGGCTCCAACCATTTTACAGCTAAACTTCTGATTCTCTGACTCAGAGCCCTGGGTGTCTCACCCACTTTCAATGTAACAGCTCTAAACATTCGCCTATACTCTGAAATAGACAACCCTAGGCGATCTCTAATAGCTGCCTTTACATCCTTATAAATCAAAGCCTGGGCTGCTGGCATTGCTCTGTAAGCTGCTAGTGCCTCACCAGTTAATGAGGCTGCCAGCCTTACTGCCCACTGGGTCTCTGGCCATGCTAAAGCCTGTGCCACTCTTTCAAAAGACTCTAGAAAATCATCAACATTATCTTCTGGAGTTAATTTCCCAAAATTAAATGCCCCAATCCCTTGATTGAGTCCCACACTGTCCACATGTGGTGCACCAGTACTAACTGCTGGTCTTGCATCTGTTCCACTTTGGCTCTGCAGCTGAACTAGAGCTTGCACCAGATCAAGCACTGGTTTCTGCTGTTCCAATAAGGCCTTCATAGCAGTGTCCTGGGCCTGCTGTGACAGCTCCTGCTGCTTGCTAAATTGGGCTGCCATCCACTGAGCCATCTCCCTCGGATCCATCTTGACCCCTGCAAGAAAAGAAAAAAAAAAAACCAAAGAGCAGCACCTTCCAACCAGGTGTGGTTTTTTTTTTTTTCAACTTTTTTTTTTTTCAATTACCCCCTGTGCTTACACACATCCACCACTAGACATGCCCAGGTACATATTACCTTGTCTCAGTGATGAATCCAGCTTTGCACAGGGTCTTTTCCTCTGGGACAGCTTCCTGGAACAACCACTCTTCTTCCAAAGTGCAGACGAGGGAAAAAAATCTTCTTACAGCTTTAAACTTGACTTTTATTTGTAATCCACAACAAGTAAATCCTCTTGGTGCAAGAGCAATCCGAAAAACTACGCCATTTGTCAGACGGCTGCCTAGGGTGAGAACTTACACAATCTTGACGATGCATATATTCATATGATTCTTGCAAGGTATTGTGGGTATTGTAGTTCATTCACTCCCAAACACAGCTGATGACAATAATTTGAGTTGTGAAACCAAGTGGTAAGATCAATAAAATACTTCTTTTATTGATGGGGTTTAATTCACCCAGCACATGTATGCTTGATAGCACTATAAATGAGGTTACTTGCTTGCAGTGTTTAAAATGGATAACAAAAAGTCACAAAGTAAACCAGAAAACAACCTTCAGCTTGTCAGGCAATTAGCTAATGTTTTCTTAGCAAATAATTACCAAATACAAAGGCACAAAGTAAAGAATAAACTTTGCTGGTTAGGTTAACTTCTGCTTATTTTCCACGCCGATCTCAGCAGTGATTCTCCCTTGCTCACACACAATCAGGTGCAGCCCTAATTACTATCAATGGACCAGCTGAAAGCCTTTAGCTGGCTGGCTGCTACTGTGTGAGCCCAAATCCTGCTTTAAGAGCTGTTTGCAGTGGAAATAAAGAACAAAGTTAGGTTTCTTTGTGATGGCTGATGTGTTTGCTCACAGAAAAACTAGCAATAGCATTTAGATAGAGAACAGTCCATATAAATAGTTTCATCTGCTGTATCTCTCTCTTCATCAACAATCATAGGGTCAATATCATACATTGGCACAGATGAGTCTTTCATTAAGGCACTATCATGAGAATGCTTATTCCCTTGCTGCCATTCTCTATTATAGATAGGGTCTGGATCAGTGTTCATACCTGAGCCTCTCCTGCCATCATAATTCCTCTCTGTAAAGCCTGGCCAATATGTAATCCAATTCTGATGTCCAGCCTTCCAATCTTGATCCCTGGACACTGGATCTCCTCTCACATACCTTCTGGCCTTGGTCTGCAAGTCCCTTCCACATGCAGTCTTCTCTCTTCCAGGTAGCCACTGGTGATTCCTATCTCTGCCACTCCATTCCTCTGACTGAATCCAGTCCAATGGACTCTGCTGGCTTTTGGAATACCTCCCAGTATGAGTACTGCCTTGGAATCTCCCAGACCTTCCAATGGCCTTTCTTCTCTTCCTTCCAGAGAGTTTCCTTCTCTCTCTATCTGCTTGGCTTGGCTTCTGTTTCTCCAGGTGATACTGGTGCTTGAGCTTGTAGCCGTTGCTGTCTCTGTATCTCTTCCTCCCTCTGTAGCTGTTATCTGAAGAATAAGCTCTATTCTTATCCTGTTCTAATGTGTGCTGCTCCCTAACACAGCGCAGCTGTGTTGAATCAGGCCCTGCCCTTTGAGATGAGTGCTTAGGGATTACCTCATAGCTCTCTTGATTGCACACACATTCTCTCACTTCAGCCCCTCTCATGGCTGCTGGAAACCTGGTGCATTCTGGGACTGATAGTCTTTTATGTGAAAATTCTGTTTTCTCACTTCTACCAGAACTGACAGGTTGCTTGTTCAGAGTCACATCATCTTTTCTATAGCTCCTACCTGAGCTATGATAAGCTTCCTTATCACAATATATATATATAGTCTAGGTTGCATGACCTTATTTATTTATTTATTTAAAGTCTCTTATATACCGCACTATTCGGCATCAGCGCGGTTTACATGGAACAGAAATGCTCAGTACAGTTAACACGTATGAGTTTACAGATAACAGGGCAAATAACTTGGATAACAGGGGTAACTATTTACAAACTTACTACATAAACTTGGATAACAGTGGTAAACATTTTACAAATATTGCTACATCGAGTCGTATAATCATGAATTCCATTGAAACAACCTTATCTGTTTTATGTGTATTAATGTGTTGTTTGCATGAGCACAACACTGTCAGTGTGAACATCAGCTTAGGAGATGTACGTTTTGCAAGTGGAGGCGTGGCTGCACGAAGATGGGAAGCATTACAATTCTCTGTCTTTTCAGAATATGGCGAGCACGGGGACGTACAGGCCACTTGCTGTGTTTACCCATGTCCCATATAAGCAGTGAAGGCCCATGTTTCCCCAGACATGTTATTCATGCTACACTGGAAACATATATCTCTCTGATTTTGGAGCCATGGGCACATCTATATCTGTTGTTTCAGAAATGGGTATATTATATGTCCGTTTCTACTTTAGATATTTCTGCTAGCAGGATGTGGATGTTATAGAATTGGACTCAGTATATCTGGATTTTCAGAAAGCCTTTGACAGAGTCCCATCATAAGAGACTCATGGTGAAATTAAAAAGTCATGGGATTGGAGGCAGTGTAATAATGTGGATCAGGAACTGGTTAAAAGATAGAAAATAGAAAGTAGGGCTAAATGACCAATTTTCCCAGTGGAGAAAGGTGAATAATAGAGTACCCCAAGGATCTGTGCTGGGCCTGCTGCTTTTTAACATATTCATAAATGACCTGGAAATAGGAATATCGAGTGAAGTGATCTAATTTGCAGATGACACAAAATTATTCAAAGTTGATAAAGCACAAGAGGATTGTGAAAAAATGCAAGAAGACCTTGAAAAATTGGAAGACTGGATGTCCAAATAGCAGATGTAATTTAATGTGGACAAGTGCAAAGTTATGCACCTAGGAAAGAACAACTCAAACTATTGTTTCACGATGCAAGGCACGACCTTAGAAAACACCACCCAAGAAAAAGATATCTCCAGGAACAAGCAGGAATGAGTCTTCACATATGGGTATCATCGGTACCGACGGAGCCTGCGCGGGAACGCTCCCCAGCGTCCAAAAGGAAAGCTTTAGGGAGCATCCCACAGCGCCTGCGCGCTGCCTTTCCGCCTTTCCCAACTGCCTCTCTCCAGTTCTTCTTTTCCGCGGAGCCAGCAGGTCGTGTTTCCTGTCACCGCTGAAGAATTTCTTATTTCCTTATTTTCTTATTTTCTTTAGTCGCGCGTCTGCCGTCTCGAGGACCGGTACCACCGGTCTTTTTTCTTTCTTTTACAAAAAAAACCAAAACAAACCTTTCTTTCTGCTTCAGTGCATTTTCTTCTGTGGCCTTAGGCCTACAGTCTTTTTCCTCATGGAAAAGCCCGTCTCCGGGTTTAAAAAGTGCACGAAGTGCAGTGGCACTATTTCTGTCACAGACACCCATGACTGGTGTCTAAAATGTTTAGGTCCTGATCATTCCATCGCGGATTGTGAGTCCTGCTCCATGATGTCTAAAAGAGGGTTACAGAATCGGGCAGCCAAGCTCAGTACCCTGTTTCCCTCCGATGCAGCTTCTGTGGCATCGACGTCTTCCAGGGCTTCTTCTTCATCCCATGGATCTCAGGTAACAAAATTTAAGTCCGGTCGGTCCTCAAAGGGTACATCTCCCTCTAAGTATCGAGATGTACCCGAGCTCACTATTGAGGAATCCACACCGGCAAAATTACCCCGGCGGGAGGCTCCGGCTTCCAAAGCATTATCTATGGGGTCACAGGTTGACATCGATGGCACGGCCTCAACCGATCACCTGTTACAATGTTCTGGGGTACCGGCGGTTCCCGGTACCGACATCCAGACATTGGTGGCGTCGATGGATCAGAATATTCTGACCATGCAGTGTGCCATTACGGCCTTCATACAAGCTGCGACGCCCACGGTACAACAACAAACTCCGTTGTTGATACCGATTCTGGTTCCGGATCCAGCTCCGGTTCCGATACCAGTACCGCTTGCATCAGCATCAGCATCGACAGCAGCGATATGGTATTCAGTGATGCCTGTTAGTACCGATTCGGTACCAATGACTCCCGATGTTGATACCCCTAGGTACTCGTATCGGGCTCTGCGAGAGCATCCAGACAGTCGATACTTCAATTCCTCTGAAGAATCTGATTCATCAGAGGTTTCCATCGAAGCATCAGAGATCCGTCCTCAGGAACCCTCTTCTCCAAAAAGGAGAATGTCTCCTCCTGAGTACTTGTCTTTCCAGGACTTCATCAGGGAGGTGGCCAGAGGCCTGTCCATTGCAGTAGCCTCCGAAAATGAGCCCAGAGCCAAAAGATTGGATATTCTTCAATATCCTAAGGCTCCTAAAGAGGCAGCCATTTTACCAATACATGAGATTCTTTATGACCACATGTTGGGTATATGGGAAACTCCTCTTATCACCTCTCCTTTTTCTCGCAGGTTGGACACCATGTATCGTGTTCCTCCTTGTCCTGGATTTCATAAGACTCAGCTTCCTCTCCATTCTATTGTGGTAGAGTCTGCTATGAAAAAAATCAAGAGTACAAAAAGACACTCCTCTGCTCCTCCAGGAAGAGAATGCAGAACCTTAGATGCTTTTGGCAGAAAAATCTTCCAGACCAGTATGCTTGTAGCTAGAATCAACTCCTATAGTCTCTATATGGGGATGTTTCTAAAAGAAGTTACAGATCATCTACACACCTTATCTCCTTTTATGTCAGAAGATAAGAGAGAAGAATATCTTACCTGGCTTAAACATGCACAGGATGTATCCAAGTTTTCCAACCGTGCTGCCTTTGACTCCTTTGAAGGTGCCAGTTGAGCTTTGGCTATTGCCATAGGCGCACGCAGAGTAGCTTGGTTACAAGCCTCTGATTTGGAATGTTGGGTACAGGATGGTCTGGGCAACCTTCCCTGTACAGGGGAAAACCTGTTTGGCAAAGATTGGCAAGCAAAAGCCACCCAGATGGATGCTGAAAATTCTGCTTTAGATAGACTCTCAAAGTCTACTACTACTCCTTTCAAGAAGAGGTTATTCAAGAAAGGATCTTTCCCAAAAAAGGGAAATTTTCTTCTGGTTATGCTCAGGCCTCTTCTCACGGTCGTTTTGCTACAAAGAGACAGCAATAACCAAAACAGGCCAAGCCTAAGGCTACGAGGACTGCTACGGCCCAACAGCCTCAGCCTCCTCAGGGCCTTTGACTTTCCACTAGAGAACTTAGCATTTCTGGCTCTAGATCATCCAGAGCCTCTCACCATCCCAGGAAGGTTAACTCACTTTGCTCCCAGATGGGAACAAATCACAGCAGAGAAATGGACCCTCTCCATCATAAGGGAGGGATACAAGCTACATTTCTTAAACCTTCCTCCTCATACCATGGTGAGACAGTTCAACTCACCTACATCTCTTCTAGACCTTCTAGGTCAAGAGATTGCCAACCTTCTTGCCCAAGGGGCTATAGAAGAAGTACCCCTTCTTCAATAGGACTCAGGGTTCTACTCCCCCTATTTTCTCATCCCAAAGAAAACAGGGGGCTACAGACCCATCCTAGATCTCAGAGAGTTGAACAAGTTTCTATGCAAGGAGAAATTCAAGATGATTTCTCTTGGTACTCTCCTTCCATACCTCCAGAGTCAGGACTGGCTTTGTTCTCTAGACCTCAAGGATGCATACACCCATGTCCTCATCCATCCAACACACAGAAGGTTCCTTCGGTTCCTTTACCAAGGAAAGCACTACCAATACAGAGTGCTTCCTTTTGGTCTGGCCTCTGCTCCAAGAGTGTTCACGAAATGTATGGCAGTGGTAGCTGCATTTTTACCCACTCTAGGGATATTCGTATTCCCATATCTGGACGACTGGCTCATCCGAGCTCCATCCCAGTCAGAGGCTCAGACTTCCCTGGCCTGCACAAAGCATGTTCTTCAGTATCTGGGATTGGTAATCAATATTCCCAAATCCC
Organism: Ichthyophis bannanicus; assembly: GCA_033557465.1. Lineage (NCBI taxonomy): Eukaryota > Metazoa > Chordata > Amphibia > Gymnophiona > Ichthyophiidae > Ichthyophis > Ichthyophis bannanicus. The sequence continues at coordinate 895,100,980 of CM066032.1, read as the reverse complement.
ATCTCACCCCTACTTAGTCTCTAGAGTTCATAGGGGCCTTACTGGATACCACAACTGCAAGAGCCTATCTTCCCCAGGCCCGTTGCCTACGCTTGGTGCAGTTAGCCTCCCAGATTCAGTCAAAATCCCATTTAACTGCTCGAGAGATGTTGCAACTCTTAGGCCACATGGCATCCACAGTGCATGTGGTTCCTTACGCTCGCCTTCACATGAGGGCAGCTCAGTGGACTCTATCCACCCAATGGACCCAGGCATCAGGTTGCCTGTCAGACAAAATAGCAACCTCCAGTTGCCTCTTTTGATCCCTCCACTGGTGGAAGTCCACTCAAAATCTGTTGTTGGGGTCCCCCTTTCAACAGGTGCTACCCCAAGCAACCCTTACAACAGATGCCTCTCCAAAGGGTTGGGGAGCTCATCTACAAGATCTCTCCACTCAAGGCATCTGGTCTCCACAGGAGACATCTCTCCATATCAACCTTTTAGAGCTCAGAGCAATCTTCTTAGCTCTCAGAGTCTTCCACACCCTGCTCAGCTACAAGACAGTCCTCATCTATACGGACAATCAGGTAGCCATGTTCTATGTGAACAAGCAGGGGGGGACAGGCTCTCTGTCGCTTTGCAATAAAGCTCTGAGATTGTGGGCCTTCGCCAGAGAGCATCAAATCCATCTCATGGCAGTGTATCTTCCAGGGGTTCAAAACTCTTGGGCAGACAGACTCAGTCGAGTTCTGCTTCCACACGAATGGTCCCTCCATGGGGACCAGATAGCCAGGATTTTTCGGATTTGGGGTACCCCAGACATAGACCTATTTGCAAGTCCGTGGAATGCCAAACTTCCCCGGTTTTGTTCCAGAATTCCGTGTCAGGAAGTTCAGGCCAAGGATGCCTTCCTCCTTCACTGGGAGCAAGACTTCCTCTATGCCTTTCCACCTATTCCCCTCATCCCCAAGACTCTGTTCAAGCTTCAGAGAGACAAAGGGTCTATGATCCTCATAGCACCACATTGGCCATGCCAAGTGTGGTACCCTCTACTTCTGCATCTCTCTCAAGCTCCCTCCCTGGACCTGGGGTCTGCTCCAGATCTCCTCTCCCAGGAGGAGGGAACCTTGTGGCATCCAAATCCTCAGTCTCTTCATCTCAAGGCCTGGTTGCTGAAGGCCTAGACCTTCAAGATTTACACCTTTCTCAGCAGGTGAAGGATATCCTTCATGCTTCCAGAAAGCCTTCCACCAGACGCTCTTATGCTTTTAAATGGAAAAGGTTTTCCATTTGGTGTGCAGAAAATGGTCTTAACCCTTCTGCAATACCTTTGAATTCGTTACTATACTATTTGCTGCATTTATCCCATGTAGGCCTTAAAACAAATTCAATCAGGGTCCATTTGAGTGCTATTGCAGCATCCCTGAAGCCTCTTAATGGACAACCTATTTCCTCTCATCCTCTTATAGCAAGATTCATGAGAGGCCTTCTTTTAACTAAACCTCCCATTAGACCGCCTCCAGTGGCATGGGACTTGAATCTGTTTCTTGGCCAGCTTATGAAGTCACCCTTTGAACCCTTAGCCACTACCTCCTTGAAATTCCTTTCCTGGAAGGTTTTTTTTCTCATTGCACTCACCTCATCTCGCCGTATTAATGAGTTGCAAGCTCTAGTGGCTAATCCTCCATATACAAGGTTACATCATGACAAGGTAGTTCTCAGAACTAATCCACACTTTATGCCTAAAGTGGTCTCACCCTTTCATCTGAACCAGGAGGTTTATTTACCTGTCTTCTTTCCAGGACCTCATGCATCTAGTGCAGAGAGGAGTCTTCATACCCTGGATTGTAAGAGAGCACTTGCTTTCTATTTACAAAGGACACAGCAACATAGAAAGTCCTCTCAACTTTTTGTTGCTTTTGATCCTTCCCATTTAGGACTTCCAGTCTCTAAGAGAACTCTATCCAACTGGATTGCTCAGTGTATTTCCTTCGCCTACCAGAGTAAGAATCTTTCTCTGGAAGGCCATTTCACGGCTCACAATGTGAGGGCCATGGCAGCCTCTATGGCTCATCTAAACTCTGTGTCCATCGACCAAATCTGTCGAGCAGCCACCTGGGCCTCGGTTCATCAATGTTGCCTACCCGGTGATGGCCCCACCCTTATACTTAATTACCCCACCCTTAAATGTAGCACCGCTTTGACCCGGTGAAAAGCGGGATATAAATACAGTTAAATAAATAAATAAATAAATAAATAAATACCTTCACAGCCCATTACTGCTTGGACGAGGACTCCCGCCGGGATGCCTTGTTTGTTCATGCTGTTCTCAAACACCTGTTCCATACCTAATCAACTCCTGCCCTCCATCCCTGACTGGATGCCTGAGATTCATAGGTGGAGATGGAGCCCTTCCAGGGACTCACAATCGGGGTGATCTCCCAGGCATCTCTAGCTGGGGAGTCCCCATATGTGAAGACTCATTCCTGCTTGTTCCTGGAGATAGCACAGTTACTTACCTGTAACAGGTGATCTCTGGGAACAGCAGGAATTAGTCTTCACAACCCTCCCACCTCCCCTAGGAGTTGTATCTCTCTATCTATCTTTCCTTTCCTCTCTCTCTCTCTCTCTTTGTCTCAGCTTTAAAACTCGAACTGGAGAGAGGCAGTTGGGAAAGGCAGGAAGGCAGCGCGCAGGCGCTGTGGGATGCTCCCAAAAGCTTTCCTTTTGGATGCTGGGGAGCGTTCCCGCGCAGGCTCCGTCGGTACCGACGATACCCATATGTGAAGACTAATTCCTGCTGTTCCCAGAGATCACCTGTTACAGGTAAGTAACTGTGCTTTAGGCATCATCGTGGATAATATGTTGAAACCCTCCTTCTCAATTAATTTCACTTTTGATTGCCTTTGGGTACAATGGTATGGGACTTGATAGTATTTCTACTCCGTAATTTGTAATAATAGCTGTTAGTTGTTTCTACTTTTTCTTATAAGAGTATCTTTTTATATTTATATTATTTCTTTTTATTCTTGGATCATATATATGTGAGCTGGGGAGAATTACCATTTAGTTTTAATTAGCTTCTGTTAATGAAATATTTTCCTTTCTTTAATTATCTGTGGCATACCCTATTTCTTGTGCAAGTGAGTTATCCTTGTGTTATTGTTTGAAATTACATAAATATTAAAAAAAAGAACAACTCACACTATGGTTACATAATGCAAGGTTCCACATTGGACTGTAAGCTCTATGAGCAAGGACTGTCTCCTCTATTTATTTGTACAGCATTGCATACACCTTGTAGCGCTATATAAATGATTAATAGTAGTAGGAGGAAACACTACCCAGGAAAAAGATTTAGAAATCATCATGGATAACAGGTTTAAACCCTCCACCCAGTGTGCAGCAGCGGTCAAGAAAGCAAATAGAATGCTAGGTATCGTAAGGAAAGGAATGGAAAATAAAACAAAGGATATAATGCCTCTGTATCATTCCATGGTGCGACTGCACCTTGACTATTGTGGATTTTACAGAAACAGTCTGGTCACCGGATCTTAAAAAGGATATAGCATTATTAGAAAAGGTACAGAGAAGAGCCACCAGAATGGTAAAGGGGATGGAAGGATATCCCATGAGAAAAGGCTTAAAAGGTTAGGGCTCTTCAATTTGGAAAAGAGACAGCTGAGAGGAGATATGATAGAGGTCTATAAATTAATGAATGGATTTCAATGGGTACACATATATTGGTTGTTTACACCATCAAAAAGTAGAAAGACTAGGGAACATGCAAGGAAGCGACAGTATAACCCATTTAAGACTAATAAGAGAAAATATTTTTTCACTCAATGCATAATCAAACTTTGGAATTCATTATCGTAGGATGTAATGAAAGCTGTTAGTGTAGCTGGGATAAAAAGGTTTTGAACAAGTTCCTGGAGGAAAGGTCTATAAACCATTATTAGAGAGGACCTGGAAAATCGACTGCTTGCCCCGGGACAAGCATTGTGGAACCTGTGTGTCTTTTTGGGAACCTGCCAGGTACTTGTGACCTGGATTGGCCACTATTGGAAACAAGATATTGGGCTTGAAGGACCTTGGTCTGACCCAGTATGGCAATTCCTATGCTCTTTTGTTCTTATGATGGACTGGAAAGGAGAGGGAGAGGAAAACATGGTGTGAGCAGGCTACAATGATGAGAGTGAGGGAGATGCTGTTAATTATGAACTGAGATTCTGGGAAAAAGTGACTGTTTAGATTTTGAGTATTTCTCTAAGGGGCAGTTTGACTATGTGATTATTCCCTGTGTCCACATTACCGCGTCCACTCTTGACATTTAAATATGGGCTGTTCACTCAAAGCCCACCAATTTATTCTTTTAATGATATTATTGGTGGAAGGAAGGAGAGGGGTTGAGTTCATAAGTCAGCACCCCAGTCATTTTAAAAGTTGGCTCCTATGTGTCTTTCCCTAGGCAAAAGGCAGAACACCAAATGAATACTAAATACATAAACATACTGTACATATAAATACATACATAAATAAATGCTTATTTGGATAAATTACTCTGGATAGTGTTTTTCCATATAATGCAATTCCAAGGGGAGCTTTCAACAAAATACTTCTTCATTTAACAAATAATTCCCAAGCATCTGCTTTGACAATACTGTACCTGCTACTGAATAAACAGGAAAAGCAAAATGTGGTTGCCCTCCAGAGCCCAAGTTAATTAGCAATTTCTACCTTCCCCCATCTTGGGCCCAGCATGCAAGACAGATTATCTGTGGAATCTCCACTGGCATAGAGAAAAGAAAAAATGAATATTTCTTTTAGTTTCTGTCACTTCCAAATGAATGGCTTGCTCACAGTGAAACATGGTCTATAAATAAAGAGCCAGCTTGTTTTGGCAGACAGCTGTTCAAAGTACTTACGAATTTGGGTAATTTTCTGTCTCATGAGCTAGTGCAGTGGGAGACGTTTCTAACATCAAACATTTTCAGTATTCCTTTGAATTGGGAATGAGAAGAGAAAAAAGATGAAGGGAAAAATATTTTAAAGTGTAGGGTTTTTTTTTTTCATCTTTGCAGGAGAGAGAATTTGCCTGCCCCATTCTGTACTAATTTTGTGCCTTTATTTTCTTTGAATACGTATCAGCTTGCATAGGAGATATTTTGGCAAAAGGCACTTTTCACTTTCTCCTAGGCAATCCTTTGTAAGAACTTTTCCATAAACACTGAATGGGGAAAACCCTTCTCCAAACACAGCTCGATGGTATTAATCTTCTTTTTAAAATAAATATTTCTGAATTCATTTAGTTTGACAACAGAGCAGTCAGGATTCTCCTATCTGTACACAGTGACATCTGTTGTTAATTTTCAGTTGTCCTGACATTTATTTTCTTTAAGAAAATAAATCTTAAAATATTGTTTATCTTTGAGTGCAAGTTTATGGTGCACTGTGCTGTATAATTAACATGACAACAGAGGTAATTTTTATTGGCTTTTAGCATTCTGTTCAGGGCGTACTGTACATATTTATAGTGAGCAGTGATATGGAATTGGTTCTTTTTTTGCTCAGCTGGTGCTCAGATTCTCTTCTGCTTAGACTTTGCTTGTGAAGTTCAAACAAAGCATACCTGAGCTGGTAAAAATGATCACAATAAAGAGTAGCATTTGAATCTTTGTATCTCAGCATACAAAGATTTGACTTGTCCAAGCCATGGTTTTTCCAAAAACATCAGATGGTTGTGAAAGTTGAGCAGTGAAGAAGAAAGACAGGAAGAAAATCGATGTCTTCAAATGATGGTGCTGACGTAGAATACTGTGTATACAGTGGACTGCCCAAAGAACAAATCAATCGCTACTAGAAGCTCACATGACAAGACTTTGGACTTTCATACTTTGGACACATCATGCAAAGAGAGAGATCAATAGAGAAAGACATCATGCTTGGCAAGGTTGAAAGTCAACACAAAAGAGAAGGGTCAGCAATGAGATGGATCGATACAATAACAGTAGCTGTGGGTTCCACTCTATCAACAATGAGCTGCCTGACTGAAGACCAAACACAGTTTAGGACAAATATCTAGAGGGTCATCATGAGCCAACACTGACTTGACAGCACTTAACAACAACAGTGATGCTCTGCCTATGTTTTAATAAATGACTGTCGCCACTCAATTTCTTGTGAAAAATTTCTGACCAGCTGTCTTCGCTTAGTGAGGTACCCTTTGTTTTCATAAAATCATGAACAAATGGAAGATGAAATGCTCAAAGAAATCACGGAAGCTAACAAAAGTCACAACAGAGTAGTAATAATGGGTGATTTCAATTACCCCGGTATCGACTGGGTCAGTGTCACGGCAGGACAAGCTAAAGAGGTAAAGTTTCTAGATGGAATAAATGACTGCTTCTTGGAGCAGCTGGTTCATGAACCGACCAGAGGGGAAGCCATACTGGACCTAGTCCTTAGTGGAACGCCAGATCTGGTGCAAGAAATAAGGGTGTTGGGACCACTTGGCAATAGTGATCACAGTATGATCATGTTTGATTTAATTATTGGAGGACAAATAGTAAAGGAATCCACAGTACTACCTTTTAACTTTCAAAAGGGAGACTATGATAGAATGAGGAATATAGTTAGGAAAAAACTAAAAGGAGCGGTTCCAAAGGTTAAAGACTTACAGCAAGCTTGGGCGTTATTTAAAACTACTATCCTCGAAGCCCAGACCAGCTGTATTCCACGCATTAAGAAGAGTGGAAGAAAGTCCAAAAAACTGCCAGCATGGTTTAAAGGTGGGGTCAGAGAGGCTGTTGCTGTCAAAAAAGCAACCTTCAGGAAATGGAAAAAAGAGACAAATGATGAAAACTGGAAACAGCACAAGCACTGGCAAGTTAAATGCAAAGCATTGATAAGGCAGGCAAAGCGGGAATTTGAGAAGAAACTTGCTACGGAAGCAAAAACACGAAATAAAGACTTTTTCAAGTACATTCGTAGCAAAAGGCCTGTAAGAGAGTCAATTGGACCGTTAGATGATAGAGGGGTAAAAGGGGCAGTAAGAGGAGACAAGGCTATAGCAGATAGACTGAATGAATTCTTTGCTTCGGTCTTTACTGAGGAAGATGTAGGGATGTTACCCAAGACTGAAGTGGTCTTTAAAGGTGATACTGCAGAGGAATTGAGAGAAATATCGCTACACCGGGAAGATATTACAACTATTTGATAAACTGAATAGTAGCAAATCACCTGGACCGGATGGTATACATCCCAGAGTGTTGAAAGAGCTGAAATATGAGATTGCAGACCTGCTATTGGTAATCTGTGAACTTTCATTAAAAACATCTGTAATACCTGAAGATTGGAGGGTCGCCAACGTAACACCAATTTTTAAAAAGGGTTCCAGGGGTGACCCGGGAAATTACAGACCGGTGAGCCTGACATCAGTACCAGGGAAAATGGTAGAAACCATCATAAAGAACAAAATTACACAGCATGTAGATAGTCATGGCCTAATGGGAGACAGCCAACATGGCTTTAGACAAGGAAGATCTTGTCTTACTAATCTGATATGTTTTTTTGAAGGTATGCATAAACAGGTAGACAAAGGTGAGTCGGTTGATATAGTGTATCTGGACTTTCAGAAAGCTTTTGACAAGGTCCCCCATCAGAGACTTTTGGCGAAGCTAATAAGTCATGGGATAGGAGGCAGTGTACTATTGTGGATCGGGAACTGGTTAAAAGATAGAAAGCAGAGGGTAGGGCTAAATGGCCAATATTCCCAATGGAAAAAGGTGAATAGTGGAGTACCCCAGGGATCTGTACTGGGTCCGCTACTTTTTGACATATTCATAAATGACCTGGAAAAGGGAATAACTAGTGAGGTTATCAAATTTGCAGATGACACAAAACTGTTTAAAGCTGTTAAAACCCAAGAGGATTGTGGAAAACTGCAGGAGGATCTGGATAAATTGGAAGACTGGGCATCCAAGTGGCAGATGAAATTTAATGTGGACAAGTGCAAAGTTATGCACCTAGGAAAGAACAACCCACACTATAGTTACACGATGCAAGGCTCCACATTAGAAACCACCACCCAGGAAAAAGATTTAGGAGTCATCGTGGATAACATGTTAAAACCCTCCGCCCAGTGTGCAGCGGCAGCCAAGAAAGCAAATAGAATGCTAGGTATCATAAAGAAAGGGATGGAAAATAAAACAAAGGATATTATAATGCCTCTGTATCGCTCCATGGTACGACCGCACCTTGAATATTGTGTGCAATTCTGGTCACCATATCTCAAAAAGGACATAGCGTTATTAGAAAAAGTACAGAGAAGAGCCACCAAATTGGTGAAGGGGATGGAAGGCTACTCCTATGAAGAGAGGCTAAATAGGTTAGGGCTCTTTAACCTGGAAAAGAGACGGCTGAGGGGAGATATGATAGAGGTCTATAAATTAATGAATGGAGTGGAACGGATAAACATGGATCAATTGTTTACACTATCAGAATATAGGAAGACTAGGGGACATGTAATGAAGCTACAGGGTAAACTATTTAAGACAAATAGGAGAAAATATTTTTTCACTCAACGTGTAACCAAACTCTGTAATCTGTTACCAGAGGATGTAGTAAGGGCTGTTAGTATAGCTGGGTTTAAAAAAGGTTTGGACAAGTTCCTGGAGGAAAGGTCCATAAACCACTATTAAAAAGGGACCCAGGATATCAATGCTTGACCCAGTACAAGCATTGAGGAACCTGTGTCTTTTGGGAATATTGCTAGGTACGCATGACCTAGATTGGCCACTGTTGGAAACAGGATACTGGGCTTGATGGACCTCGGTCTGACCCGGTTTGGCATGTCTTATGTTCTTATGTTCATTTAACAAGCCCATTTTCCAAGGGAAATTCCTTGGGAGTTTCATTTTGAAAATCCCAGCTACCAGTGCTGTGGCGATGTTTTTATCTCAAACACTTTGCAGGCACATAGAATGCAGTGTAAATACCTTGTTGGTGGCCATAGAATTAGCTGTGGCTGTTTTAGCATGGCCAAACTTGCTTAAAGGGACAGTTAAAAAATGTCCTTGCTGCCAGGATGAGGAGTTCAAGAGGTTTAGGGGAATCGGGACTGCACACTCCCGAGTCAATAAGGGGAGTCTCTTGTGCTCAGGGCAGACTGAGAATTTGAATGGTTAGTTTTGTCGTGCACTTTTCCCCTTTCCCTCCCATGTGAGGGTTTGTTTAAGGTGGAGTTATAAGTTAGTATGGTTGCACTGGATGTAGATTCTGGCTTCTTGGGTTTTGGTTTAATTTTTGTCTACATATTTCTATTTTTAGTTCATGCTCACTTATTCTTCATTTGGAGGTCTGTCTGTTTTTGAATGTATAACCAAGGCCAGGTATTTTGTTATCACTGAGTTTATTAGGTTTTTACAGTAGGTGCATTAATCTAGGGTCCACTGCAATATTTATGGTGCTACCTTTTCCTACTGTTATGGAACAGTTTGCTCTATGGGTCTTGAGCAGCTTTTTTGGGGGGTTTCCATTAGTTCACAATATCTCTGGTACTAGAAAGGGTTATGTTGCTATTACCAAGATAAAACACATAGAAACATGATAGCAGAAAAAGACCATATGGTTTATCTAGCCTGTCCCTCCATATCAGCTACTATAGTCCCTTTTTTAATTCAGAAATGTTCTGTGCCCCATACTTTCTTGAATTCAGCTATTGTCCTCATCTCTACTACCTCCATTGGGAGACTATTCCATGCATCTACCACACTTTTCATAAAGGAGAATTGAAGAGAACACCAACTGCAGACCTATCTGCTTCATCCTCTGTCCCAGAGCCATGAAGTCACACTTGAAGGGATACCTAGCAGTATCATTTCTACTGACATGAATGAGCAACATCGGATAATAGTCAATAGGCTCAATGAGCCTTGGAAAACTCTCCATAACATCTCATATGTTGGCACCTGGTAGACAGCACATCTCCCTGGACATCAAGTCTGGTCAGCAGATAAATTCCTCAGTACCCCACAGAAGAGAGTCATCAACCACCACTACCTTTCACTTCCTTGTGGTCACCGATTCTGCAATTTTGGGGTGCTTGAGCTCTGGTTCTTCCCTTTCCTGGGATGTTTTCACCTCCTTCACTTCCAGGGCTACATACTGGTTCTTAAATTCAAGGGCTAGGGGAATTGGATTGTTGATTCTGCAGGCTCTGGTGATTGATGTCCAACTCTCTTCATTCTCTAGCATCCCATCTTCTGTCGGAGAATTTGGATACTTCAAAAAGCATCTCATCTATGTACTTTTCACTGTCTTGGATGCTTCTCAGCCTCACCACCTCTTCTCTGAGCTCCTCCACTTATATCATGAGGGCTTCAGCTTGCAGGCATCTTGCACATGGAACCAGTCCCTTGAGTGGCATCAGGCTGTCTTTCTGGACAGAGGCAGAAGCTGTAATGGGGACAAAAGCATTAGCATTTCAATTTTTTTCCAGCCATCATTCAGTTGGTAGAGCTTTGGAACCTGCTGAATAAACAAGAGAGATCTACCAAAGTCCTTAACTTTTCTTTAACTGTCCTTTAAGAGAAAATCAGAGAACTTATTTTATGCGTGTTCTAACAGCATTGCCCTATGTCCCTGTGTGTAGCTCTGCTTGCTTGCTAAACAGTTATTACTTTACACTAATCAATTCTGATCTAATTTGTCTGAGATATATAAATGCATGTGTTTCCTTTGTAAACTTACTTAATCAAAGCTCCTTCAAGAATATCAATTTGTTTACTTTTAGTAGATATCAAAATGTGGAACTATGTGCTTCATAGATTTTTCCTACCAACCAATAAAAATCTGTTGTCTAAGTCAACAAGCTAATTGGGGAATTGTCCTATACAGCAAAAATTCTCACATGTGGTTGGTGGGAGCTGGAGTGGGAAGGGAGAGATTTAACACCTAAGGAGGTCAGTGACTTCAAAGAGCTTGCCTACCTCTTTGAACTTGAAGGCTAAAGGAGAAAAAAAAAGAACTCTAGAAGCAGAAAAAAGCTTTCCCCAATAACAAAAAAATTCTCATTTTACAATACAGCAGAAAACAATTGTTTAATTAAAAATGATTTTAAAAAGACCCCTTCAAGATCTCTCAGGCAGAGAGTTTATATTCAAGAGCCCTACAGTATTACCTTACTTGCAATGCAATCTCTCTAGGAATGGAAGAACCTGTAAGTCAATGTAGACTTGTATGCAGCACTCAGTTGTCTAGCTCCTAAGAAAGCCAATTAAGACTACTAACACCTGAGGAGGTCAGTGACTTCAAAGAGCTTGCCTACCTCTTTGAACTTGAAGGCTAGAGAAGAAAAATAACTCTAGGAGCAGAACAATCTTTGCCCAAGAACACAAAAAAATGTCCCTTTTGCATTACAGCAGAAAAAGAATAACTATTAAGAATGAAAAAGGCCTCCTTTAAGAGCTCTCAGGCAGAGATCTTGTATTCAAGAGCCTCACAGTATTGCCTTGCTAGCAAAGCAGACCCCCTCCCCTATTTTTTGTATGGTGACATCTATAGAGAAGTGTTTTAGTTCTGCTGGTGTGGAAGTGGAAATCCCCCTTAAGTACAAAGGAAGATCCCCCAGAGTGGAAAAAACATTCATGGAATGCCTAGGTGACATGCTGAGGGATATAAAGACAAATCAGAGGATGCACAGTGGTAAAGGCCCCAAAACAGTAAAAGTGGGGTTAAAGCACTAGTTATGACAGCCTAGAAGAGCTGGATAGGCTGGGAGACCTATATAATGAAAAACTAATACTTGTGGCAGAATGCAATGTGTGCCTTCAAATCAATGCTGACTCTTAGTGACCCAACAGCTCCTGCGTATTCTTGGCAGTGTAACCAGAAATTAATTGCCAGGCCTTTCTTCTGAGGTAATGGAGGGTTAAGTGGCTTCCCAAGGCCACAAGGAGGGCTAGTGGGAATAGAAGCCTGGTTGCTTGGTTACCAAGGCTACTTGTAACAGAAGATTGATATAGTAATCAACAATTATAGTAATGAAAGATGTTGGATCTAAGGTCAATCTGTCACCTCATGAAAGCTAGGTTTGATCCAGCTAAGACTAGGCAGGTGCATTCTTTCTCCATCAGCACTCCTTGTTCATCCCTCCTGATAGAAAAACTGTTGTATTTCCAAGGATATAACAGTAGCTTTGCTCCCCTGCTAGACCTCTAAAGAAGTACAGTAAAAATGTGAAAAGAACTTTGAAGAGAGAGCTCAAGGCTTGTCTACTGTAGTAGGCTGGTAGTGTCCACTGCTTCCAGGTTCAGTTTCTCCCAGACTCTGGTTGTTAGGAACTGCATGCCAAAGAGAATAGCAGAACACCAAAAGAGGCCTATTATAACAGGCTAAAGACACCCACGAAGATGCAAAGCAAGAGAAGGATAAAGAAGTGTGGTGCAGAAAGAGCTAAAACACACCATGCAGCTGGAAGGGTGGAGACAAAGCGGCATGGCATTCAGGAAGGGTGAAGATTGTCCAATGACAGGCCGAAGCAGCGCACTCACAAGTTTGCAGAGCATGAAGATAATGAAGAGGAATGGCCCAGAAAGAGCCAAAGCACACTGGCCACGGCACCACATAGCTAGAAGAGCGGCTTGAAGCACACAAATCAGCAGGGGAGAAGGGCAGGAGCATGGCAAGCCATGAGAGCAGTGCCAGCAGAACCATGCAGGTAGCAGTGGCAGAAAGAGGCAAGGGCAAAGGGGGCTTTCTTTTTTTAGTTTCCTTTTTTTTTTCTTTTACTTTTGCCATATGGACCTAACCTGACCCACTGTAAATGTGCTGGTAGGCCGCAAAATGGCTGTGCAAGCAGGAGTGGGATTTGCAAATGTGCCATATGGCTGTTGTGGTTCCAATTTTAGTAGGATTGGCTGGCAATAAAAGGGCCGGATATGATAGAAATGGCAGGAGACTGGCACCATCAGAGGGAGACTATTTTCAGTTGTTTTCATTTTATTTCCTTTCTGTTTGCATTGTTTTTTGGCTAACAATCAGTACCTTCCTTCTGTTTTTCCTCTGTTAGATCTACAGGCTGTTCATGCCTCAGCCAACAGCCATCAGTGTGCTGTCAGGGAGAGGTTTAGATATGTGCAGCGCTCTGACTAGTTCAGATGCCAGTGGTGAAATGCACTAGTACCAGTCCCTGCATCTGCCAGCTCTGTCTTCAACTGGTGATAGAACTGATTTTGCAAGTTGGGGATCATCTATCTACTAAACGTTGCTCTGCAGGGCACTCAGTAAGTGGTATCTAAGAGATGCTGTGTTAGCCTCTTAAAACCCTCCTTCTCAACTGTCTTCAGCGGATGCTCATCCAGGACTATTTGCCTGATGCACCAGGTCAGCACCCTTGATGCCCCCTGCCCCATGACAATGTTAAGGAACACCACCCCATCTCTTCCATGGTGGCTTGTTTTGATGCATGTTGGACCTGCTGCCATGCCATCTGACTTGTGGAAAAGGAAAGGGGCTCTGCTTGAGAACGAGAGTTTGTTTTTCCTGTATCTTTCCCACCGGTGCTATTTCCATTCCTAGTTGGAGTAATTAGCACAGTTACTTACCTGTAACAGGTGATCTCTGGGAACAGCAGGAATAAGTCTTCACATATGGGTACGTCGGCACCGACGGAGCCTGCGAAGGAATGCTCTCCAGCGTCTCAAAAGAAAGCTTTTGAGAGCATCCCCCACGCATGCGCACTGCCTTCCCGCCCAAATACTTCCCTCACATCAGTTGGGTTTGTAGCTGAGACCGAAGGAGGGAAGTAAACAAATTATAAAGAGAGAGAGAGAGAACAACTCCTAGGGGAGGTGGGTGGGTTGTGAAGACTTATTCCTGCTGTTCCCAGAGATCACCCGTTACAGGTAAGTAACTGTGCTATCTCCAGGAACAAGCAGGAATGAGTCTTCACATATGGGGACTCCCAAGCTGAGATGCCTGGGAGAGGCCCAGCATGTAGCAAAAACTAATGGATGGGACATGCTTCCTCCTAAGGACCTCAGGCATCTAAGGGACGGAGGGAAGGAGTTGAGCTAACAGTGTAAAAATGATGTGCTGTGGACAGCTGAACTAAACAAGGAATGCAGAAAAAAATGTCCTTGTGTAGGGATAACTGTTGGTAGGAATAACATAAGAACATAAGAACATAAGATATGCCATACTGGGTCAGACCAAGGTCCATCAAGCCCAGTATTCTGTTTCCAACAGTGGCCAATCTAGGTCATACGTACCTAGCAGTTTCCCCAAGGGACACAGGGTCCACAATGCTTGTATTGGTTCAAGCATTGATATCCTGGGTCCCTTCTTAATAATGGTTTATGGACCTTTCCTCCAGGAACTTGTCCAAACCTTTTTTAAACCCAGCTACACTAACAGCCTTTACTACATCCTCCGGTAACAAATTCCAGAGTTTGATTACACGTTGAGTGAAAAAATATTTTCTTTTATTAGTCTTAAATAGTTTACCCTGTAGCTTCATTGCATGTCCCCTAGTCTTTCTATATTCTGATAAGGTAAACAATCGATCTACGTTTACCCGTTCCACTCCGTTCATTAATTTATAGACTTCTATCATATCTCCCCTCAGCCGTCTCTTTTCCAGGTTAAAGAGCCCCAACCTTGTTAGCCTTTCTTCATAGGAGTAGCCTTCCATCCCCCTTACCATTTTGGTGGCTCTTCTCTGAACCTTTTCTAAAATCGCTATATCCTTTTTAAGATACGGCGACCAGAATTGCACACAATATTCAAGGTGCGGTCTCACCATGGAACGATATAGAGGCATTATAATATCTTTTGTTTTATTTTCCATTCCTTTCCTTATCATACCTAGCATTCTATTTGCTCTCTTGGCCGCCGCTGCACACTGGGCCGAGGGTTTTAACATGGTATCCACAAGGACGCCTAAATCTTTTTCTTGGGTGGTGGTTCCTAATGTGGAACCTTGCATCGTGTAACCATAGTTTGGGTTGTTCTTCCCTAGGTGCATAACCTTGCACTTCTCCACATTAAATTTCATCTGCCATTTTGATGCCCAGTCTTCCAATTTATCAAGATCCTCTTGCAATTTTCCACAATCCTCCTGGGTTTTAACAACTTTAAATAGTTTTGTGTCATCAGCAAATTTGATAACCTCACTCGTTATTCCACTTTCCAGGTCATTTATGAATATGTCAAAAAGCAGCGGACCCAGCACAGATCCCTGGGGTACACCACTATTCACCTTTCTCCATTGGGAAAATTGGCCATTTAGCCCTACCCTCTGCTTTCTATCTTTTAACCAGTTCCTGATCCACAGTAGTACACTGCCTCCTATCCCATGACTCTTTAGTTTTGCCAAAAGTCTCTCATGAGGGACCTTGTCAAAGGCTTTCTGAAAGTCCAGATACACAATATCAACCGACTCACCTTTGTCCACCTGTTTATTCACTCCTTCAAAAAAACATAACAGATTAGTAAGACAAGATCTTCCTTGTCTAAAGCCATGTTGGCTGTCTCCCATTAGGTCATGACTATCTATATGCTGAGTAATTTTATTCTTTATGATGGTTTCTACCATTTTTCCCGGTACTGACGTCAGGCTCACCGGTCTGTAGTTTCCCGGATCACCCCTCGAACCCTTTTTAAAAATTGGTGTTACATTGGCGATCCTCCAATCCTCAGGTATTAGAGATGATTTTAATGATAGTTCACAGATTACTGATAGCAGGTCTGCAATCTCAAATTTCAGTTCTTTCAACACCCTTGGATGTATACCATCCGGTCCAGGTGATTTGCTACTCTTCAGTTTATCTAATAGTTGTAAGACATCTTCCCGATGTATCGATATTTCCTTCAATTCTTCCACACCTTTAAATACCACTTCAGTCGTGGGTAACATCCCTACATCTTCCTCAGTAAAGACCGAAGCAAAGAATTCATTCAGTCTCTCCGCTATCGCCTTGTCGCCTCTTAGTGCTCCTTTAACCCCTTTATCATCTAATGGACCAACTGACTCTCTCACGGGTTTTTTGCTACGAATGTACTTGAAAAGGTCTTTATTTCGCGTTTTTGCTTCCGCAGCAAGCTTCTTCTCAAATTCTCTCTTTGCCTGCCTTATCAATGGAAGTCCCAACTCTTGAAAAGGGATGTCATCCAAGTATCACAAACAAAATACACATATTTATTTATTTATTTATTTACAGTCTCTTATATACCGCACTATTCACCATCAGCGCGGTTTACATGGAACAAAATGCTCAGTACATTTAACACGTATGAGTTTACAGGTAACAGGGTATAAATAACTTGAATAACCGGGGTAACTATTTACAAAACATACTACATGGAATCATATACACAGAAGATACATAGAAAAACCAGTCCACTATAGCAATGAATATCACACTTGGTGAATTGTTGATATACCCTAGATTTATCTGGGACTGGTATCAGTGGGTGTTATTGGGCTCTAGGTGATGCCATTGGGTTCTAAAAGGTATTTGTTGAAGAGGTGGCATTTGAGGGCTTTCCTAAACTGTGTCAGGCTCCTAATAGCCCGGATATCAGGGGGTAGTGCATTCCAGCATATTGGGGCACTGAGACTGAAGGCTCTGTTGGCTGTCGATTTAGTGCAAGTAGTAAGTTCCTTCGGGATTTTGAGGGAGTTTATAGCCATGGATCTCCTTGCTCTATCTGGAGATGTGCTATGGATGAGTGAGGATAAGGATGCCGATGTGAGATTATTGACAGCTTTAAAAGTAATTGTCAAGGTCTTGAAAACTATTCTAGCTTGAATAGGAAGCCAATGCAACTGTATCAGCAGGGGCGTAACGTGGTCGTACCTGGAGGCTCCATGGATGACTCTTGCTGCCGCGTTCATGGCTAGCTGAAGCGGGTTTAATGTAGATTGGGGAAGACCTTGTAATATGACGTTGGCATAGTCGAAATGGGGTATAACCAACGCCTGGAAGATTGTCCGGAAATCGGTTGGATCAAGCATGGAACGTAGGTGTCTAAGTGAGCGGATCTTGTAGTACACTGATCTGACTATGTTTCCTACGTGGGCTTTCATGTCTAGGCGTTGATCTAGTGTGACTCCCAAATATCGTATTGAGGATTTAGATTGCAACTCCGCTTCTTTTACTTTAAGATATTGTGGGGGGGTAAAATTGGGATTCCTTGTTATGAAGAGTACTTCAGTTTTCTTATGTTGTATTCTGAGGTTTTGAGACAGGAGCCAGTCAGATATTGCATTGAAGCAACTCGTCAATGGGGAGAGGTCCAGATGCTCGCTAGAGAAGGGAATGTAAAGCAGGACATCGTCTGCATATAACATGCAGTCAACCTTGAAAGACCGGATGATATTACAAATTGGCTGCATGTAAATATTGAAAAGGAGCGCAGAAAGGGAGGATCCTTGAGGGACTCCTTGGCTTTGGTGGAAAGGTTCAGACTTTATCCCTCCAGAACGAACATGCTGCCATCTTTCGGACAGGTAGGATCTGCACCATTCAAGCGCTTTTCCATTAATGCCTTTGTCAATCAGACGTCCTAGTAGAAGCTCATGATTTACTGAGTCAAAAGCTGCAGCGATGTCCAGAAAGATGAGTGCAAATCCTTGACGAATGTCGTCAATGCCAGTGATTATTTTGCAGAAGAGGGTGGTAAGGAGGGTTTCCACTCCATGGAATTCCCTAAAACCATGTTGGCAGGGGTCTAATGGTGCAGCGGAGTCAATGTGATCCTGCAGTTGCTTTTGGGCCTCCTTTTCGATGATCTTCGCGAGTAGTGGAATACTAGATATGGGTCTATAGGATTCCACCTGTTGGGAGTCAAGCTTGCAGTTTTTAGCAGAGGTCTGATAGAGGTGTGCTTAAGGGCTGAAGGGAAGGAGCCAGTTGAGAAGGAGAGATTCATTATTTTGGCCAGTACTGAGCTGAAGTGACTGCGAAGCTCCTTGATCCAGAAGGCTGGGCATGGATCGGTCTGAGCAGTACTGGTGTTAAGGGCTGCAATAGTGTCTTCAATTCCTCTCTTGGAGGGGGTAGAAAACATGGTTAGGATTGTTTGGCAGTTTTGATCTGTGGTAGAGGCTATAGTAGAGGTTTTGTTGGTCTGACATATCTTGGATTGTAAATAGGTTGCAAAATCTTGTGGGTGTAGCTCAAATGGAGGTCCAGAGGATGGTTCCTTGGATAAAGTCTTGACCAGGTCGAAGAGGTCATGTGGTTTATTAAGTGATCTCATTAAGGTGTCAGAGTAGTACTGCTTCATCGTGTTGGTGATTGTGTTGCGATGTGCAGCCAGATGACAGTTGTATGCTGACAGGTCATTTAAAGAGTGAGATCGGCGCCAGCGTTTCTCCAGTTTCCGTAAGTGGCTAAGTGATGCTTTAAGATCAGCTGAGTACCATGGGGCACTTACTCTTTTACCTGAAGGCTTGTTGAATGTGGGGGAAGTAGACATGGGTCTGATGTAAAGAACCATCACATTGTCCTCATATGGAATTCCCTTACCGTGAGGAGTAGAGGGGATTGAAATTTGCCATATAGACAAAGACAGAAAAATATCATTGTCTAGGAGTAACCCCAGGAAACTGGGGAGTTTATAAGAAGTTGGGACCCATGAGAGAAGATAAACTTCTCTGTAGTCTACAGTTGAAGATTTTTCTGTCCCTAGAGCAGGATGGTACCTTGGGAAAGAAAGAAAAGAGAAATCTGATTAGTCTGGATGAAAAGGTAAAAAAACCCTTTACAGAAAAGGAGATGGGTTCCTAAAACCCCTTTATCCAGACACGAATACCGTATTGGGCGATTAGCCCCCAGTTTCTGAAGATCAGTAAGGTGTGTTGCATAAGTGATAGCATGTAGGCTAACAACTTACCTAGAAAGCTTCAGATGTAAGGTAACCTGATTTTGGAAGAAAAAATGGTTACGGTAAAGAAAGAATTTGCTATCTTTACCAGATAAATTGGATGTCCATTTAAGACTTTATGGTATGCTGAGAATACTGACATGGACAGTTAGAATATTTCAGGGTCAGATCGTATAAGGAGACTCGTCTAACAAGAAGAAGGGTTAAGACCTTCTTACGAATAGTTAGTGGAAATCACTTATTAGTCAAGGTATAAGAATCTTATGCAAGGTTTGGTGGAAACCAGTAAGGTGCTTCTTACCCTTGACAAGAGGTCTAGGTCTTAAAAGACTAGTCCTCAGAGAACTAGGACTTGAAACGTACCCGAAGGAGTGCAAAGGAGATCTTTAATCCTAAGATAAAAGATCTGGATCCTTTTTTCCCTTCAGGATAGAAGCTGGAAGAAATAACGCAATGAAGGGAATCCCTTGTCTGACTCTCTATGAGAGCAGTATGAGTATCATGCGTTCTTTGTTTCTGGTAGACTTCAAAGAGATAGTGAGAAAAGAAATTTAGAGTAGATGAGGATCAACTGAAATAATCAGGAATGCATCCCTGTGGTGGAAGTTCCTTTAAAGATATGGAACCTAGGGAGTGGTGCTATTCCTTAACTTGAAGTCGTCTAGGCCCTGGCTCCCTTTCCTTAAAGGAAAAATTTTTAAGGAAGATGGTAAAATAGGAACAAACAGCCATGTGGGAGCATGAATGAGCAGGGCCTACCAGTCAAGGTCGTCTGACCACCTGGAAGTTCTAGGGTTACCAACTTTTTCACCGAGAAAAACCCGACACCTGTGGCTCGCCATGCTCCACCCATTCTCCACCCCTAGTCCCACCCCTGCCCCGCCCCCAGCCCCACCCACAAAAATTACCGAGGATACGTGTAGGCTAACTTCCTTGGTCAGATAATAATTAAACTGGGAACCCCAAAATCCAAAAATGAAATGTACAACACTGGAGAAATAAAACTATAAAGTAATTTCCTCTTGCACTAAACAAAAACGCAAAGATGTTATCAATACACACTTCCCAGACCAGACATATTCCAGCTAATAAATTCAAAATAAAAAGTATTTTTCTACCTTCTGTTTGGGCGTTTTATTTTTCAGTTGCAATTGCTCCAGTCACTTTCTTCTGGTTTCTTCGTGTCTTCTGCGAGCTATCCATTTGTCCTTTCTTCTCTTTTAGATGTTTTCCATTCTCTCTCTATTTCTGCTTTAACATACTGATTGTTTCCCTTTTGCTCTTTCCCCCAATTCTTTCCTTATTCCTTTATCATCCGTTTAAATTTCACCCTTCCATTCTCAAGCCCCTCTTACTCTCCCAATACCCAGCCCATCATAGACTTTTCTTCCACACAAAATATTTTCCCCTCTCCATTCTCATTCCCCATCTATTCTAGTCCTCCCCCAAAATCAGTTCCCTTATAGTTCTAGACCCACCCAGCATCCACTCCCTTCTAATCCCATTCTCCCATGCCCCACATCAGCCCATTTCCAGTCCTATTCCAGCTCTTCATCAGCCCATTTCCAGTGCTAGCCCTCACATCACAGACCATTTCCAGTCCTAGCCCCCCCCCCATCACAGCCCATTTCCAGTCCAAGTCCCCCATCACATCCCATTTGCAGTCCGAGTCCCCCCGCACCATCACAGCCCATTTGCAGTCCTAGCCCCCCCACCATCACAGTCCATTTGCAGTCCTAGCCCCCCTAATCACAGCCTATTTCCAGTCCAAGTTCCCCCTCCCTCCACCATAGCCCATTTCCAGTCCAAGTCCCCCCCCCCCATAGCCCTTTTCCACTCCAGGTCCCCCTCCCCATCAAAACCCATTTCCAGTCCATGTCCCCCCCCCCACATAGCCCTTTTACAGTCCAGGTCCCCCTCCCCATCACAGCCCATTTCTTTCCAGTCCAATGCCCCCCCATATCCCTTTTCCAGTCCAGGTCCCCCCCCCCTTCACAACCCATTTCCAGTCCAAGTCCCCCTAATCACAGCCTATTTCCAGTCCAAGTTCCCCCTCCCTCCACCATAGCCCATTTCCAGTCCAAGTCCCCCCCCCCCCATAGCCCTTTTCCAGTCCAGGTCCCCCTCCCCATCACAACCCATTTCCAGTCCATGTCCCCTCCCCCTCCATAGCCCTTTTACAGTCCAGGTCCCCCCCCCCCCACTACAGCCCATTTCTTTCCAGTCCAAGTCCCCCCCCCCCCATAGCCCTTTTCCGGTCCAGGTCCCCCCCCCCAATCACAAACCATTTCCAGTCAAATTCCCCCCTCCTAGCCCTTTTCCAGTCCAGGTCCCCTCCCCCCATCACAGCCCAGGCAGTCCTAGGCCTCCCCCCCAAAACCGCGGCTGTCTGAGGCTTTAGAGGGAGCCAGGGAAGCCCGCGCGAGGCCCCGGCTCCCTCTGAACAGCCACCAGCGTGAAGAGCCTTTTCCTTCACGCTGGCGGCTGTTCCTGTGAAGCCGCAAATGCTGGGAAAGGTTAAAGGGCATTGCCTTTAACCTTTCCCACCAATCGCGGCTTCACAGGAACAGCCGCCAGCGTGAAGGAAAAGGCTCTTCACGCTGGTGGCTGTTCAGAGGGAGCCGGGGCCTCGCGCGGGCTTCCCCGGCTCCCTCTGAAGCCCTCCGGGTTGGGAGAAAAGCCGTTTTTTTTGCTTTGGCCGCTCCCGATCTTGCGGCCAGAGCAAAATAAGCGGCTTTTGAAGGGCCGGTTTTGCCTCTCTGCCGGCAGCCGGCCTGGCCATAGAAAAACCGGCCAGGCCGGCTGAAAACCGGCCAGTTGGCAACCCTAGGAAGTTCCCTACCAGGGATGGAGTACTATGCTCTCTGACAAAGGCCCATAGTTGCAGAGCTTCATTGCAGAGTTGCAGAGAGCATGTTGTAGGTTGCTTAGGTGAGATCAGACATTATTAGGAATGATGAAACTAAATTCCTGTCTGATGAGCTGTCATAAAGGAGTATGTGAGAGGTCAGCTCTAAAAACACAAGCAGTGTAGAAAAAAGCCGAAACCCATGTGAGCTATCTGTTCAAGAAGCTCATCTAACCCAACTGGTGGGTTCTTCATATTTGTATTATGGAGGGTTTAGATGCTTTTTGAGCTGACTCTGCTCAAATGTATAGAGGACAATCTGGTAGAGGCTTTCAGAATGCTAGATTGCATCCTGTAAAACCCCCCAGTGCAGAAATACCCCAACAGGAAAAAAACTCTGTATTGACAAGATTTACTGGAGTAGGAATTTTATATAGCTTCAGAAGAAGCTCTCCAGTTGAATAACATTCAGGATGGAGACTGGATGCCAACTAAAAGGAAAAAATAATACAGAGTTGAAAAACGTACAATTTAGTAAGTTCTTATAGATAGAGTCCTCTGTAGTCAAGGTGTTACAGGTAACTGTCAAAAAAGGTGAAAGTTATCACTCACCTTGTTAAGTTTCGTGATTGTTCTTCCCTTCTTTTAAAAAAAAAAAAAGGAAGTAGAAACTTATTACCTGTAGGCCTGAAATATCTCAAGAGCTCTTGGAGCTGTCAGAGTAAAGTTCTCTTAAATAAGAGAGTCATACCTATAGGCAACTCAGTGTGGTCTCAGCATAGATGAGAGTCAAACTAGACGGCTCTTTTGACAAAAAGGCATATCTACAGGTTCTAAAACCTCATAATGGCAGAAAAAAATCAGAAACCCTGTAATTACTGGGTTTGCTGAATCTGCTGAGGTTTCTGTTGTCTTAGCCTGGTTGGATGTTGCCCTTGTTGGGAAACATCTGTCTGAGGGGAAGAAGATGGGTAAAACTTTTTCCCCCTAGAGCAGCGATGGCGAACCTATGGCACGCTTGCCAGCTGTGGCAAGCGAAGGCCTTGCAGCTGGCACGCGGGAAGGTCCGCAATCGAAAAAAAAAACAAAACCCTGTCTGCTGCCGCTGTCGGGGCCTCCGCGGCAGAATCGAGCGTGCCGCGGGGCCCCCCTGTACCCGGCAGATCCTGCCCTCCCCGTAGCAGCTCTCTCTTTGGAGCTACAGTCAGACGCGCCGGCTTGCAGAGCGCGAAGGGAAGAGTTTCCCTTTCGCGACTCCGTTAAGCCCGCGGGGGCTGATGGGAACTCCCCATCAGCCCCCGCGGGCTTAACAGAGCAGCGAGGGAACTCTTCCCTCGCGCTCTGCAAGCCGGCGCGACTCACTGCAGCTCCAAAGAGAGAGCTGCTACGGGGAGGGCAGGAACTTCCGGGTACAGGGGGGCCCCGCTGCACGATAGATTCTGCCGCGGAGGCCCCGACAGCGGCAGCATACAGGTTTTCTTTTTTTTTAAATTTTCCCTGGGCTGGCCTGGGCTGGGGGGGGTGGGGGTTAGGAGTGGTGATGGGCTGGGCTGGGCTGGGCTGGGGGGGGTTAGGAGTGGTGATGGGCTGGAGGGGGGGTTAGGAGTGGTGATGGGCTGGGCTGGGGGGTTAGGAGTGGTGATGGGCTGGGCTGGGCTGGGGGGTTAGGAGTGGTGATGGGCTGGGCTGGGCTGGGCTGGGGGGGGTTAGGAGTAGTGATGGGCTGGGCTGGGCTGGGCTGGGGGGTGTTAGGAGTAGTGATGGGCTGGGGTGGGGGGGGGTTTAGGAGTGGTGATGGGCACTGGGCTGGGGGGGTTAGGAGTGTTGATGGGCACTGGGCTGTGGGGTTAGGAGTGGTGATGGACACTGGGCTGGCTGGGAGGGGTTAGGAGTGGTGATGGGCACTGGGCTGGCTGGGGGGGTTAGAAGTGGTGATGGGCGCTGGGCTGGGGGGGTTAGGAGTGGTGATGTGCGCTGGGGGGGTTAGGAGTGGTGATAGGCGCTGGGGGGGCTTAAACTAAAAATTGAGTGATGGGGGATTAGGACTGGGAGTGGGCTGATGGGGAGGTTAGGACTGGAAATGGGCTGGTGGGATTAGGACTGGGAGTGGGCTATGGGGGGCTAGGACTGGTAATGGGTTGGGGGGGTTGCTAGGACTGGAAATGGGCTGAGTGGAAGGGGGCTTGAACAGCAAATAGCTGTTGGGGATGGGGCTTGGAATGGAAATGGGCTGAGGGGATTTGGGGGGCTTGAACTGCAAATAGCTGATGGGGACGGGGCTTGGAATGGAAATGGGCTGAGGGGAAGTGGGGGGCTTGAAGAAGGGAATGGATGCTGGGTGAGACTGGAACTAGAAGGGAGCTGATGTTGGGGGAGGATTAGAATGGGATGGGGCTGGGAGAGTAAAATGGAGAGGGGAAAAATATTTTGTGTAGGAGGGATGAAAAATCTACAATTGGCCAGGTATTGGGAGAGTAATTGGGGATTGAGGATGGAGGGGTAAAATTTGTGTGGATGAAATAGGAATGAGGAAAGAGCAAAAGGAGAAAGATTAGTATGTTAAAGCAGATGTAGAGAGAGAGAGAATGGAAAAAAAACTAGAAGAGAGAAGAAAGGACAAATGGACAGCAGACGATGGAGAGTTAGCAGAAAACATGAAGAAACCAGAAGAAAATGGCTGGACCAATTGCAACTGAAAAAAAATGCACAAAAGGTAGAAAGATATCTCTTTATTTTGAATTTATTAACTGGAATATGTCAGCTCTGGGAAATGTGCATCATTAACATCTGCGCTTTGTTTGGTACAAGAGGAAATTCCTATTTGACGTTGCCACTTGTTCTCTTTCCCCAGTATTCACTGAAATGTATTGGTTTAATATTTGCAGTGTTGCCTTTTGATAGGTAGGGTATGGTGCTTTGTGAGTCCTGGTAATGCTGTCAGGATACGGCGGGTTTGCTATGGGTTCTAAATGGGCAGCGTTTGTAGTAGTTCCTAATGTGCCTGGCGGTTGGCACTGGATTATAGTAATGTAGAAATCTTTTAGTCTTTCTTTATCCATACACTCATTAAGAGACATGTTTACTAAAAGTTAGTGTATGGTAACATTATGCAAATATTTATGCAAATAAGACCACTTATGCAAATGACGTGCTGGCACTTTGAGGAAATTCTTTGGTTTTGTGCGGCAGTTTGGGCACTCAGGCTCAAAAAGGTTAGCCATCACTGCCCTAGAGGAATAAAGTTTTTTTAGAAGATCCATTATCAGCTGGAACAGAGGGAAGTTTTGACAAGTCCCTTAAGGTAGCAGTATCAGTGTCTAACTGACTAGCTTGAAATAGGCAATCTTTGTTGAAGAGATGTTCTCCAGTACAAGGACTATTTCCCAGCTTTTCTTGTACCCATTTGTCCAAACCTGAAGCTTGGAGCCAGGCTAAACATCGTGCCCCTATGGCTATAGCAGAAGATCTGCTAACAGATTCAAAAGAATCCAGGGAAGCACGATGAAGAAATGTAGAAATATCATGAGCATGATTGACTAGTGATAAATAGTCAGCATTTTATGTTCCTAAAAGAAAGGGTACAAAAGTTTCAAACTTTTGGCAACCTGTTCCAGAGAGAATCCCATATAGAAAATATATGAAATGATTCTTGCTGAAAGCATAGATGCTTGGAAGCATTGACGCCCAAAAGCTTCTAAGGTTCTAGACTCACGACCTGGCGGATAGGAGGAGTGCTTTTTTGCACTCCTAACATGCCTCATTGCTGATTCCACTACTATAGAATGATGAGGGAGTTGAGTCTTTTGAAACCCTGGAGAAGGTGGCACTTTATAGATAGTGTCAATCCTTTTGGAATGTGGAGATACCGTTAAGGGTGTTTTCCACATTCTAAATAACAAATCCTGTAGGATGTGGTGTAGGGGAAGCATGATTGCCTCCTCTGGAAACCAGGGGGCATGCAGAATTTCTGAATCCCTTGGTATAGACCCCTTCCCAGGTATAGAGATGGCGAGTATTCTTGCCATATCAAGTAGAAAAGCTTGAAAAGAGTTCTCCTCTAAGAGAAATTCTCTGCAATGAGAAGTAACAACTGGACCTGTTGAAAATTCAGGTACGGTACCAATAGATGCATCTGCAAAATCGGGCTTAGGAAACCGGGGAGGATGACGCACCGGATCCTCTGGAACGAGGTGCGTTCGGTACTCCTCAATGTCGATACCGAGAGGAGTTGGTACCGAATCTTCCAGGCTAGATAGCGATTCCAGGCTTGGCATCAAAGGAAGCGAGCCTGTTGGAAGAGGCATCAAAGTCATCGACGTCGGTACCAATGTCGGTCCCGGCATCTGCATCGATGACCAATCCGGTACCGGGGGTGACGCCGATGTCGGTACATGTACCGACACCGGAACCGGTGCTGGCACCGAAGACGATACTCGAACCGGCGACACCGATACCGGTGGTCGAAGAACAGTCTGCGGCGACTCTAACGGTACCGAAGTAACTGAGAGATATGCCCGACTACGTTCCATGGTGAGGAGTTTTTCATCCAACACCATAGTCCATGCCGAGGTATCGGTACCGCCCGAAGCAGTCCAGACCACCGAGCATGGCCCAGGTGCATCTACGGAGGTAAAAACCTCGAGAGCAACCTGGGATTCCATTAATGCTTGGGAGCCCGAAGACTCCCGCCGGGATTCAGCCATAGTGTCCTCGAGGGCAAGCCCAGGGGCATCTCGATGCTTAGCAAGAGATCTACCTCTCGAGGACTGGCTAGTCTTAACAGACTGTTGTTTGGTTACCTGACCGTGGAAAGGAGAAGAGATTCTGCCCGGTGATCTCATAGTAGATGTAGATCCGGTACCAAGTTGTACTCGGTTCTGAAGATCTCTTCTGGTTACATTCCTACAAGAAAAACAGACTTTAGGACAATGGTCAGGACCTAAACAAGGCAGACACCAAAACTGGGTGTGAAACTTAAGTGTACCGCCACAGTTTGAACATTTCTTAAAGGTAGTGGCTGGTCTTTCCATAATGGAAAAATGGAGGCCTAGTGGCCAGAAGTCAGGCACTAAATGAGAAAAAAATTCTTCAGGAAAAAAGAAATTTTCAAAGAAAAAGAAAGAAAAACACCGGCGGTACCGGTAGGCGTCAGGCGGAGGCAGGCACAACCACAAAAAATAAAAATAAAAAAGATAACTTTTCTGCGGTGACAGGGACACGTACTGTCAGCTCCATGGAAAACGAAAGACTGATGTGAGGGAAATATTTGGGCGGGAAGGCAGCGCGCATGTGTGTGGGATGCTCTCAAAAGCTTTCTTTTGAGATGCTGGAGAGCGTTCCCGTGCAGGCTCCATCTGTGCCGACGTACCCATATGTGAAGACTCATTCCTGTTTGTTCCTGGAGATAAGCTAGGATCAGTGCCTCCCCCCTCACCCCCCCCCCCTTTGTTCCAAGCTGGAAAGGGTGCTTTTTTTCCAAATGATGCAGTGTATCACTGTTTGTAAGTTTCTATTCTATTAAGGCATTTATATACCACCCCTCTGTGAGCGCATTCTAGACGGTTAACAATCAGGTACTGTATACATTCCCTTGTCCCTACATGCATACCTGAGGCAACAATGTGGCCAAGAAGTTCAATTTCTGACCTTTCAGCTTCTTTCTGCTAATGTGCTGCCTATAGGAATTACATTCTGCATACCGTGGACTGTTAAGCTCTTTAAAATGCTTCCACATGTGTGAGATTTTAGAATTCCCCAGTACTGCTTTAGGTCATGTGCGTGTGTGTGCAGGGGGGGATGAGGGTTAATTCTCTTGGTGTTGCTACTGGACGTATGGTGGGGGTGGAGAAAAGGTGGTCTTGACACTGCCAGTATCACTTTCTTCCTCCTCACCAGTTGGCATTTTAACAGCAACCTTTTCAACAGCCTTTTCAGCCTGTACACTTTCAATATCTGATGATTCAGATGCAAATACCACCCATGTGGACCCCTCAGTTTCTGTATCCATCAAGACAATCTCTATACACTTTTCAGCAAAAATGTGGTGCATGTGATGAAAGGCTGAGGTAGCCTTCATCTGCTGCTTCCCTCATGCCCCACCCCCTACCCTGCACCATGCCCCTCGTGGAGATGACACCAGTCACCTGCTCTTTCACAGTTGCTTTGAAAACTGCAGCTTTTTGTACTCGACCTGTAAAAACATCTCTCTTTGGCTTGGGCGGTGGACTAGAGGAGCCTATAACCAGGCCCTGTCTCTTCTGTGCACATGTGATAGCACTGCTCTCACCTCCCTTCCCGTCTTTCTTTCTACACCATGCGCTTTCCCAGAAGTGCCCTTACCGAGCATTATGATATGCCTGAAGTAGGCCCTGCAATGCCTGGTAAGGCTGAGTGTCTGTGCTGAGATTCTTGAAAGGACCGAGTGCAGTGGAATGTGCAGCTAATGTTCCAGTGGTACTGGATTCCCATGTGCTGTGCCTGTATTGTAGCTTTTGTTTGTGCCCTCCACAGCTGTTTCACAAACAATAGATGAAGACAATTGGGGCAAAAAATATTATTGCACTGTATCTTTTATATTTTACTCTAATAACCTCTCCTCCTGCCACTAACACTACGTTGTATTAATAGGGTTGCCAAGAATGCAGGAATGATCTGAGCAGTCAAATGGTGTAAGATGTATTCGTACTGATTATGTAATGTCATGGAGTCCATAGTGTTCTCTGAAGAGATGTGTTTCGAGTAACTTTTTTAGATCTGTAATGGATTTTGCTGCTCTTTTGTTTTGTGGTAGTGCATTCCATATTGAAGGAGCATATAGGGAGAATGCTCTGTTGCTGGTTTGTTGTGTAGTTTTGGTCTTGAGTGGGTTAATATGCAGAATATTCTGACTGGTAGCTCTTCTTGGCTTTGTATGTGTTGTGGAGATCACCTTGGTGAGGCAG
Source organism: Ichthyophis bannanicus (assembly GCA_033557465.1). Lineage (NCBI taxonomy): Eukaryota > Metazoa > Chordata > Amphibia > Gymnophiona > Ichthyophiidae > Ichthyophis > Ichthyophis bannanicus. The sequence goes on along the minus strand of CM066032.1, from coordinate 895,072,318 downwards.
GGCGCTGAGAGATTCTGTAGGATTTTGAAGGTGGTAGTGATGGATGTTATTTCATTCACAATACAGACAGGTCTTAATCAATAAATGAGCATAAAACAAAAACAGAAATATATAGACAAAAATTAAACCGAAAATCTAAGAAGCCAGACTCCACATGCAGTGCAATATCAGATAAATAAGATATGCAGTTCCCCCATACTCTGTAAAATATAAAGGTAGCACAAAGTCCAATCATTAAATTGAAAATGAAATTATTTTTTCCACCTTTGTTATCTGACCATTTTATTCTCTGATCATGCTGGTCCCGGTGTGAGGCTTCTGTTTCCCTGTCTTCTCTTAACTCTCTTTCTATGGTCTATAGACCATTTGTGGTCTCTTCTTTTGTTTTCTTCACTTCCTTCCATCAGCCTATTTCTAGTCCCAGTAACCCTCCCCAGTATCAGTCCCTTTTCCAGGCATCCCCTCCCATTACCTTCCAATGTCAACCCCCTTGTGTTCCCAAGACTGTCAGTGGTGGCCATTCCCTTCTAGTCCACCTCCTTCCTCACTGTCCAGCCCCTTCTAGTCCAAATACCATCCCAGGTATCAGCTCACTTCCACTCCCAGTGCTACTCCCCATGTCAGCTCCCTTCCAGTCACCCTACCCTCTGTCCAACCCCCTTCGAGTGCCATCCCCATGTTTCTGCTCCATTCCAGTCCCAGTGCCCCCTCCCTTCCAGCCTTCTCCCCATTACCCAGTTGCCTACCAGTACCATCCCCCAGGTGTCAGCTCCCTTTGAGCCCCCTCCTTACTCACTCTGTCAGCTCCTCCCCTGCCACCTCCTTCCTCCCCCCTCTTTCAGCTCCCTTCCAGCCTCCTTCTTCCCCCCTCTTTCAGCTCCCTTCCAGCCACCTCTTTCCCCCTCTTTCAGTTGCCTTCCAGCCCTCACCTTTCCTCCTCTTTCAGCTCCCTTCCAGCCACCTCCTTCCCCCACTCTTTCAGCTTTCTTCCAGCCACCTCCTTCCCCCCTCTTTCAGCTCCCTTCCAGCCCTCACCTTCCCCCTGTGTGTTAGTCCCTTCTGCCACCTCCTTCCCCTTGCAGCCACAGCTCCTGCTTCTTACAGAGTGGCAGCTGCAAGAAAACTAATTTAAAAACAAAATGAAATCTGTACAGAGCCCTTCAGCCTTATGAAACCCCTGCTATAGTGCCTGCACTCAAAAGGAAGTTATGCTACATGGGGCAGGACGCTGCAGCAGGGGTTTCATAGGGCCAGAGGGCTCTGCACAGGTTTCCTTTTGTTTTTAAATTAGCTTTATTGCAGCTGCTGCTCTGTAAGAAGCAGGAGCAGTGGCTGCAAGAGGAAGGTGAGGCTGCACAGGGGGAGGGAGGGCCGAGGAACGCAGATGAAAAGCCAGTTTTCTGCTCTGGCCGTTCTCAGTCTCGTGGCCGGAGCAAAAAAACAGCTTTTCAAGGGCTGGTCTTCGATCTCTGCTGGCAGCCGGCCTGGCCACAGAAAAAACAGCCAGGCCAGCTGAAAACCGGCCAGTTAGCAACCCTATGTATCAAAGTGCAATTCCCTACCTCATGCAAACCTTTCAAGCCCCTAGTTGACTCATAGACTCAACAGCAATGAGAAAGACAAAAATACTTTCAGAAAAAATAAGCAGTTGAATCTTTCTGTTTGTGCTTTGATGTAGAAAGGCAAGCAAGCCCCAGTCACAAGTCCCTCCTTCATGAACGGCTCAAAGTCACTGACTGTGTTTGTCCTCTTTTAAAATATTTCTTAGTCCTCAACACAACCTTATGGCAGTAGCTGGTACCAAGCTGTTATGCTTTGTTTTCTTTCCAATTGTACCTCTGACAAAGGCAAATTGTTAATTCTCCTTTGCAATCCTAAAATGCACACCAGAATCTCCTTCCTCACGCTCTGAATGTCAGAGCCAAAATGGTTCTACCACTACTGCCAATCATTTGTATAGTGTTACGAGGCACGTGCAGTACCTTGGTTCTCTGCCATTTGTGCTGGCTGTGTGTTTCAGCCCTGCTGTGACCTCATCAACTACGGGATTTGCAGAGGTCAGGCAGGGCTAGGGTTCTCTGGCTGCCTGTCAACCATTTGAAGCAAAATCATTTCAAATACCTTAAGCTGACTGCTGATGACCATTCCTTGACCTGCTCACCCTCTCATATTTGTGCTAATTTTCCAAACATGGACGCTCAATTAGTTGATAACAGGATGAACTGAAAATCACTATTTTTGTTGAATTTACCACTACTTTTGAGGATTTTTAATGAACATGCCTAACAAGTATACTTTTGGGCAGCTGTAAATGCCAATATCTACTTATTTTAATCTATAAGGCACATTTTACAATATGGCATCCAATTGTAATCTGGGACGTCAAAACTGGAATGTCGAAAAAAAAAATGCAGACATATGTAACTTTGGACACAATTTCAGAAATGTGGACATGTCCAATATGGATGTCTATAGAGACATCTACATATACATCCTCTGAATAGCATCTCAGAACTTAGATATCTAACAGCATAATGGTAAAAATAGCAGTTTGGGAGTGGAGCGGTCAGCGCTGAAATCCCAGTGTGGGTGTTTGTGATCTTAGACACGTCTCCATCTTCTGTAACTTGTACTACAATTTTTCTTCAGACTTATTACTAACTCAAATAGGCTCAAGTAGAATGAAGGAGTAGTCTAGTGATTAGAGCAACAGCCCAACACACAAAAGACCTGGGTCCAATTCCCACTTTACCCTCCATTGCCTTGGAAGAAAAGGCCTGGAAATCTACTTCCAGTCATACCTTGCCAAGAAAACCCAGGGGCTACTAGGTTGCCAGGAGTCAGCAAGGACTTCATGGCACTCTAAAAAAAAAAGAATGAAATTGTATGACACTGGCTAGATTTCAAGACTTTCCACTGGAGGGAAAAATATCAAATCCATTTCCCCAAAATAATTATTACTGATGAAAGATCTCTCAGATGTGTGTGTGTGTTTATATGCAAGTGAGAAGGTTGCCTTTGCTCACCCACAGCAACACTGACAGGACTCCTCAGGAACACCAATCTAACTCTGTGTTCTCACAACCACCTGCCCCAGTAGCTTATTTGGTATGTTTTGTACTTTTTTTGTTGGTCACATCAGTCCCATTATCAAGGTGAGATTTTGGCTTAACCTAGATAAAGGATTATTTAGTGCTGTGTTGTTTTGCAATCCATAGCAAGTAAAGCATTGATGGCCTTATATTTCTGTTTAGGTTCCATGTCTATAAAATATAGTTATGCATGCAAGAAGGGTTCATTGACTTTATTCTTTAAATGGAAATGGATGAATAAAGCATCCCTTTACTGGCAATTTGTAAACATTTAATTATGGCCCATTTGCTTTTTGTCAGCCTCTGAATGCTTTAGTGATAAATAAGAGCTGTCTATATGTCATAAGAGAATACAGTGTAACTTGATAAAAGCAGTAAAGCCACAGTCAGTTCCAGTTGAGAGTATATGTTAGCAAATCATGCTTGGCGTAGTTTTGAAGCTAAAGCGAAACGAGAAGACAAACAAGACTCCAATGGCTTTAGAATGAAAATGTTTAGTTAGACATGCTTTATAGATATATAATAATGTCACTTCTCAGAGCTAGATATAACTTCACAGTTCAGTCGATATGTTAAGCTCTACTTTTCACCTTCAAGATGATATACATCGAAAAATTCCTATATGTTGCAACACATCCTTAACTTTATATGAATATGCAACTGGGTCTCAGAACCGGACTGGGGCGACTTATCAAACACATATATTCATATGGAAAATGCACCCAAACCTCACATCAATGACCCAACTAGTTGCTTATTTATTAGGCAATTATTAAAAAGGATGTTATCTTATTCAGAAAGCAATATCTGAGGATGCTTATCTGAGACAAGATGAGTGTACTCCCAACGCCTGAATGACATATAGGAATTTTTCGATGTATATCATCTTGAAGGTGAAAAGTAGAGCTTAACATATCAACTGAACTGTGAAGTTATATCTAGCTCTGAGAAGTGACATTATTACGTATATACTTGTTTGGATACAAAATGGAAAGTCACATTACATGGAAGGATACCTTTAGCTACACAGATGATCATATAAAACGTGTAAGCAAGGAAATCACCCCATTTGCGATTGATCTACAGGCTGTAACACACTCTAAGGGATCTTGGGAAGATTTGTTAAAACTTCGTAAAAAAATTTACATGCTTGGATCTACACAGGCTATCACTAGTAGAATATATTCAGCATCAGCATATCCCTAGGGGACTTCGCATTTTTAAAGAACCTAAAATGCACACGTCAGATCCACTGTTTATGGAAAAATGGAACTCAATATTGAACAAATGTTCACTTGACCTTATGGTCTTGATTGTGGACACGACTCAGCAAAATGTGGAATCATTGCAACAAGAAGAACAACAATTGAAAATGCAATTAAAGGACACAGAAACAACAGAAACTTTTTCAAAAATGATGGAAGAACAAAAAAAGTTAGTGGCACTCACTAAGGATAAGGTCACTAAAGTGAAATCAAAAAAGCTTCAACGTGATTATGAGGATTATACGGTGGGGTACGTGTATCCCTGGCTTAATCCGAGGCGAAAAGAAAAGTCCACAACCAGACGAAAACGAGTGGAGTTTGTTGACACTTCTGAAGACCAACAATCTTCAGATTCTAGCGCACGTTCTCAAGATGATTTTTTAGCTGAAGAAGAAATTCGAAATAAATCAAAACAAAAAGAACAGCCAACACGTCGAGCCCCGAGCCGGCAAAAACACACTTAATTATGGATTCGACAGTAATTAATGTGTCCGGTTGCGATATTCCATCTGCTCAAATGCAAATTTTGAACAAAGGGCTATCATATGTGCCGGCATTGCGATTTGATGATTTTCAATTCAGAATCGATCTGGAGCAGTTTTTCCGAAAGTTAACACTGAAGGCATATTTTGCTCATCAAGAAGGTGATGCAATTCAGACGGGTTCTGCTAACCGCGTCCCATTACCATTAAAATCTACCTGGATTCCTCCAGGCCCGGTACCACCTTCTTTAATTTTATACAAAAATGTGGTCATACAGGATGTACTTTCCCTGTCACAAGGACATAGGAGAACAGTTAATATTTTAACGAAAGATGAACAACAAACTTTGAGAGATTTACAGGCCCGCAGGGATGTTATCATTTGGCGAGCTGATAAGGGGGGAAGCACCGTTGTATGGGGTAGGCAGCAGTACTTGGATGAGGCAGCACGCCAACTGGCAGATGAAACCACCTATAAGGTTTTAACCATCGATCCCACTCGGCAATTAAAGGAGCAGATTCACAGTTTGACACGGCAAGCATTGATAGATAAAATCATTTCAAAAAAAGAATGTCAGTTTTTGAATGACACGGATGATACGGTGGCCAAATTATATTTAGTTCCAAAAATCCACAAGAATATAGAGCAGCTACCAGGAAGGCCTATCGTGTCTACGAAGGGCTCAGTCTTAGAGCCCCTATCGATCTATGTGGATTCTTTCCTTCGACCACTTTTGATTAACATTCCTTCATACATCAGGGACTCTTCGCATTTTTTACAAATTTTGGAAGCCCATTCGCATTTAGTTACAGCATGTAACCTTTTACTGGTGACCTTAGATGTTGCTTCCCCCTACACAAAGATTCCACAAGATGCAGCAGTTCAAGTTATAGAGGCAGTTCTTATCTGTGGACAAGATCTTTCACAAATTCATCAATAATTTTTGATGCGATTAGCGCGTTTGGTGCTGTTTCACAATTATTTTCAATTTGAGAAAGTTCTCTATTTACAAACTTCAGGAATAGCCATGGGCGCCACATGCGCTCCATCGGTAGCTAACGTCTACATGGAAATGTTTGAACGCAAATGGATCTCTACGTCCGCTTTTGCCAGTAATATAAAATTATGGCGTCATTATATAGACGACGGATTTATGTTTTGGCAGGGTACATCAGAAACTTTGGCCAATTTTGTACAATGGCTCAATAGTTGCGATGTTAACATCCAGTTCACTTATGAGAGCAGTGAAGATTCCATTGCGTTTTTGGATTTGAGGATATCTAAGGGGACTAATCAATGGAATACATCAGTTCACTGTAAGCCCACTGATCGCAATACTCTGTTGCACTATACTAGTACTCATCCAAAGAAGTTGAAGGATAGCCTTCCTTTCTCGCAATTCCTCAGATTTCGTCGTAATTGTTCAGAATTAAGTGTATTTAAAATACAGGCAAAGGGGTTAAAAGAAAAATTTTGGGAACGCGGATACCCGCATCATATAATTGAATCAGCATATAAACGGGCTTTATATTATAACCAAGATAGTTTATTGACCCCGCGGCAGGCATATGTGCCATCCCACCATTGTGTTAATCTTATCACCAAGTACTCTCCATATAGTCACAACATCATGAAAATATTGAAGAGACATGAGAATGTTTTACACAGTATAACTGAATTGGAGAATTATCATGCACGTTGTGTCTGGCAACGACAAAGAAATATGAAAGAGTTCCTCAGTCCAACCGTTTTGCGGTCTGAACCCGCGAGTACAGCACAAGGTACTTCTGGCCATCATAGATGTGGCTCCTGTGACATTTGCCCTTTAACTTTGGACATAGATGTTTTTGAATACAATCAAAAAAAAATTCCGTTTGATACACGATACCACATGCAGTTCCACTCATGTGGTATATTGTATTTTATGCCCTTGCCAGTTAGCTTACATAGGCAAAACTACATGATCGTTTTGAATACGCATGAGGGAACATTGTTCATTGTTTACTGTAAACCGCGCTGATGCTGAATAGCGCGGTATAAAAAAGACTATAAATAAATAAATAAAAAAATAAAATAAATAAATAAAAACAGAAGCAAACTTAAATGTGGCTACACGCAAGCTCCTATAGTTCAACATTGCCTAGACTTAAAACACAGTTTTGATTCACTGAAGTGTTTTTGCATTGATCTAATCGAGCGAGGCAGGGCAGGGAAATCTAAGGATCTTACGTTGTTACGGACAGAGCAAAAATTGATATTTACTCTGGATACTGTACACCCAAGGGGTTTGAATTCACAAATAGAGTGGGGCATCTGTCACTGACGAATCGAAAGCCAGACAGTGGATCACATGGTTTTTCGGGTAGCCATTAAAAATCTTTAGCCAAGCCATAGTCCGCATGCGCGGCGTTTTTTGATAGACGATGTAACAGCCGACATGGGGTGAGTGCTAGTGAGAGATGTTTCAACTGTGTATCAAAATAATTGAATAAGAAAATCAAAGAGATGATGCATATAGTAATATTCAGCTTTGTTTCAACATTACAGATAATCAATGAGGATCGTTGCTAAGTTTGAGCAATAGTGTTGAGTATCCCCTGACGAAACATTGGATTGTGAAATGCTACGGCGCTGTCATTCAGGCGTTGGGAGTACACTCATCTTGTCTCAGATAAGCATCCTCAGATATTGTTTTTTGAATAAGATAACATCCTTTTTAATAATTGCCTAATAAATAAGCAACTAGTTGGGTCATTGATGTGAGGTTTGGGCGCATTTTCCATATGAATATATGTGTTTGATAAGTCGCCCCAATACGGTTCTGAGACCCAGTTGCACATTCACATAAAGTTAAGGATGTTTTGCAACATATAGGAATTTTTCAATGTATATCATCTTGAAGGTGAAAAGTAGAGCTTAACATATCGACTGAACTGTGATGCTTTATAGATAGCCTACAGCATGTACAATGTTTCACCTAGGCTGAAACATGCACACATAAGAACATAAAATATGCCATACTGGGTCAGACCAAAGTCCATCAAGCCCAGTATCCTGTTTCCAACAGCGGCCAATCCAGGTCACAAGTACCAGCCAGGTTCCCAAAAAGGTACACAGATTCCACAGTGCTTATCCCAGGGTAAGGAGTAGATTTCCATAGTCCTCTTTAATAATGGTTTATGGACTTTTCCTCCAGGAATTTATCCAAACCAGGTTCAAAGTTAATGAGAATAATTCAGATTAAATAAGAGCACTCAAAAAGTGCATATGAATAACTCGTGCAGTATGAGCCCAATATTGAGTTAGGAGGGCTTTGCACAACTTAGGTACGTAGCCCTCCCCACCAACCTCTAACCCCAGATATTGAATGCTGGAGTCATATGCAGCCCGAGCATTTAATATCCGGGATCACAGCACTGCCTCTCAGCTGCAGTCCATAACTGGGCAGCAGCGACATTGCATGCTGCCCAGTTAGCCTCCATTCTTAGAGTTAGGCAAGCTTTTGTCTCACCTATCTTTTAAGCTTAGGTTGCTAACTGGGCAGCATGCAATATCGCTGCTGCCCAGTTATCGATTGTTGCCGCCTCTGTCCCCGCCCCCCCCCCCCCCGGAATGCCCCCGTCTTGCCCCAGTGCTAAGCAGATAGCATCAAGACATGTATTGGAGAAGAGATGGGCTGTTCAGTGGCACTAACTGTGTTAGTGCTATTGAATATCCTGGATAGCAGCATTTGCATGGTTTACAGGGTTGCAAACTGAATAAATGCCTTTCAGACATAGGGCCCTATGTCTTATCTGTGCATAGGTGCAAGTACAGTTTCAGTGCCCTAAGAGGTATATAAATAATCTATAATATGCTAAGAAAGATTTGGCTGAATTTGCATTTCATTGTTTATATTTGGAAGACCAAATTTGAGATGCCAGGGCCTTTTATGTACTTATGTTGGGCACCACTGGGACATCCTGCATCAGTGATATGGGGCTAAGTACCATAGGAATGATAGGGTACCCACTGGTTGTAAGAGACCTTTTGATAGTATTCTTACAGAGGGTTTTGTTGTCCCCTTTAGATCATATAGCAGACTTTTGTATACTTGGGAACACTCTGGATGTGATCTAGATCATTAGGGATTTCAATAAAATCTCTTGGACTCCAGACAGGACCAATGTGATCATTAAATAAATCAGACAGTCGCCTAGAGTGCAAGTGCTCCAAGGGTGGCCCATTGCCGCTGCTGCTGCAGCCCCTGTCCAAAATCTGCAGTGCTAGCAATGACTTCAAACAGCCCAGAAGCACTCACCTAAACCTCTAGGGCAATTTCCCTAAATGGATTAATTTTGCAGATACAATGACAGCCATGAATCTTACTTCTAAGCCAAGTATGTGGAGTATGATCTCAGTCTCTCACATTTACTGCTAATGCTTGGTATAGTACTTGCATCATGCCAAAGAGAACCTCCTCTAGAGATGTAACATGTATGAGTAATTTATCAAAACGTGCTTGGAAATTCTTCTTAATCAAGCCTGTGGCACCCAACACAATGGGAACTAACTCAGAATCTTTTTGCCATATTTTCTTGGTCTCTGACTGCAATTCCTGGTACTTGAAGATCTTCTCCTACTGAATGTGATTCACAGAAAAGTTGCTTGGGACTGACACCTCAATCACCAACGCCATTCTGGTGTTCTTCTTTACCACTATGTCCTGCTTTCTTGCATCCAGATATATTATTGGTCGGAATGGGAGGATCACAGGTGATCACAACCTCTTTATTCTCTGTTATTCTCTTAGGGATATGTTATAAAGGTTAATACATGATCAGGGAATCAAAATCAGCTGTACTTCGCTCCCAGCTTGATAAACCTCCACAAGTTGGTTCTCCTGGTCCTTCCTCCAGCCCCAGTTAAAGTCCCAACCTCAGAATTCCTTTGTATGGCTTGCCTTGGAAGGACTTCTGTGTCCATGGGCCTCTCTCCCTCCTGCAGCATGCTGGGTTTGCAGTCTCTCCCTGTGAACCATGCTTTCCCAGCACTGAATTCTGGGCTGCAGACCCTCTTAAAGGGGACTGTTCATAATCCCTTTGAAGAGGGACAAATAACATTCTATAGACCCTCTTACAACACATTAACCTTTAGTAAACATGCCCCCTTAGGTCATGATCCCAGTGCTTTTCAGGCATAGTAAAGTTGTAGTGATTACAGAGATTCCAATGGATGAAGCATGCTACTTTATTGTGCCTTTCTGTATAGAAATGTTCTGCCATCAGAACCTTACAGCTAGCTATGAGCTGAGTCACTGTTTCCAGCTCTTTCTTACAGAATATACATATGTCTTTGTTGCCAGTTTTTCAATGCTCACTGTAAACCATCTCATCTGCAATTTGTCCTATGACTCATCTCATAGCTGGCTGTGAAGTTCTGATGGCTGAAAATTTCTATACAGCAAGGCATAATAAAGTAGCACACCTCATCCATTGGAACCTCTATAAACACTACATCACTGAGCCTAAAAAACACTGGGATCATGACCCTAATAGAATTACCGAGAATGAAGAGGTTATGATCATTTGGGACTTTCCCATTCCAGTAGATAAGAAACTGGATGTGAGGGAATCTGACATAGTGTAAAGCAGAAAAACACCTGAACAGCATTGATAATAGAGGTGTCGGTCCCAAGTGATTATTCTGTGAATTGCATGGAGAGACGAAAGATACCCAATACCCACTCGATCCATGCCCCGTATCATGGATCAAAAATACTAAGGAAGAACTAGCTGGAAACATTCAATACATAGTAAATCAATCCCTCTCCCAGGGCATTATGCCTGATGCCCTAAAACTCACAACAATCTGCCCAATAATAAAAAACAATAAACTCGACCCAAAAGACCCAAACTCATATAGACCAATAGCCAGCATTCCATTTATGGCTAAAATAATAGAAAAAACTGTTCAACTTCAATTGCAAGAACATATAGATGACCACAACTCCCTTGACTCCCACCAATTCGGTTTCCGCCCCTTCCATGGGGTAGAAACCCTATTAATTACTCTGATGGACTTCCTCATAAGACATACAGATGATAACACCCAAGGCCTCCTACTCCTTTTCATAGAAATTTCCGCTGCATTTGACAACATCAACCACCTTACACTGATTAATAGATTAGAAAACTTAGGAATAGGTGGGACTGTCCTTAATTGGTTCAAGTCCTACATCACACACAGACTAATACGAGTTCAATTAAACCAGGAAGCATCGGAAACCTTCCCCCAAGGACAAGGAATACCACAAGGATCAGCCCTTTCTGCTCTCCTTTTCAACCTGTACCTGCAACCCATCACAAAAATATTTAAAAAACACAAAATCAATCACTTTATCTATGCTGACGACATCATGCTCGCCCTCCCCATAACCACGAAAAACCCTAATTATAACACTCTATCCGAATGCATGGCGGAAACCTCATCCTGGATGGGAACCAACTTCCTCAGCATCAATCTCAAAAAAACTGAGGCAATGTTTGTATCAAGATCACCTGTGGCTGAAGATACCTACCCAACAACAATCTCCATCAATAACACAACGATACCTGTTAAAAAAGAGGTAAAATACCTAGGCGTTATAATCGATCACACACTCACCATGCTACCTCACATAAAACAGACGGTAAAAACTATATTCTACAAACTCAAAACTATTCAACACTTAAGGCTCCTCCTTGACACGCATGACTTTAGATCAGTCGTTAGTGCCCTCATAACCCCTCACTTTGACTATTGTAATAGTCTCCTAACCGGCCTCCCACAAAAGAATATCTACTTATTACAAAGAGCACAGAACATTTGTGCAAAAGTAGTCACTAAAGCCCACCTAACAGACCATGTAACCCCTATACTGCTAGATCTACACTGGCTCCCCATAAATTATCGAATCAAATACAAAATACTACTAACAACCTTCAAACTACTAAACGATATTGCCCCCTCACATCTATCCACACTCCTTCATGTCCCAAATGAATTAAGAGCCCGCAGACTAAATGCAACCCTCTCACTAGAGCTGCCAAAAACATTCACGAGGACCAAAAACTCCACCAGTGCCAGAGCCTTCTCATTCACCGCTCCCACACTTTGGAATGACCTCCCAATAGACATCCGAATCATAAAGGACCTCTCCCAATTCAGGAAAGAACTCAAGACATACCTATTCTCTGAGCATTTCGGAATCCCCTACCCTCCAACTCCAGACACACAGCGTCCACAGACACACAAACAAAAAACCCGCAGAAACACAATTAACTGAACACACAACTCCTCTTCTAACAGCCCCCCAAAGACACCCCAAACAACCCACGAAAAAATGGAAATAAATTCCATCACACACAAACCCACTCACATACACACACAAACACACGCACACTTATACACACACACACACACTCACACATACATACACACACACACACACCTGAATAGCGAATCATGTATTCTTGTAAATAATTTCTATAAATAGCAATGTCAGCTCGCTGACATTCCCCTGTAAATTCAGCAGTATACAAAAGTATACACCCTGTAAATAGTTCTGACAATTTGCTGTTCTGTTATATGTAAAAAGTTAAGAAGTTCTTGTTCTATGTAATGTTATGCAAATGTATGCAATTGTTCCATGTAAACCGCCCCTGATCTCTGGAAGGGGCGGTATAGAAGAAATAGATAAATAAATAAATAAATAAGTACCAAGAAATGCAGAGATAAAGAAAATGTGGCAGAAATATACAGAAATTGTTCCCATTATACTGGGAGTGACCGACTTGACAAAGAAGGATTGCCAAACATATCTTGACAAACTACCCATACATGTTGCATCTTACGAGCTGCAGACGGAAGATCTCTTTGGCACAATGTAAGTACTACAGTGAGAATTAGCAGTAAATGTAAGAGACTGAGATCATACTTCATATACCCTGGCTTTGAAGTGAGGTTCATGACTGTCATGGCATGCGCAAAAATAACCCATTTGGAGAAATTTCCCCAGGCAGTTCAAAAACTGCTCCCATCATCAACTCAGGACATCAGAGACTAAAGCACCTTGTACCATGCACGATAATAACACTAGGCCATCTATGGTGACCTGAGGTTGTCTGATTTCATACCTGTCTCATTCTTATTCTTTTTCTTGATGTTGTCATGCTTCTAAGCCACCAATTACGCCATTTTCAAGTGCTGAAAAATTAGTAGCTTGAGCCTTCATAAAACCAGAGGTGAAGAGATAGAGTAAGACTTTCATGTTAATTTAATTTCACAATTTCACAATTGCTTTTTTAATTCTACAGAACATGCAAGGTGATGAATAATACAAATAAAATGCAGATATCATAAACAATTATTTTAATGTGCACAAAATAATATAGAAAACTAATCAAATTGCCAAATCATAAACAATAATTTGAAAACAGAATAAATACTTGAAAAAATAAATTACATAAACTGAAAGCCTGAGCACAATTTAGCTTAAGTAGTTCTGGTTCTTTCTTCTTTCTTTCTTCTTTCCCATTATCCCCTCAAACATGTTGCAGATTTTAATTTTCAGGCAGCATTTAGCACTGCTGATGCTCTACAAGTCTTTGAGATGACTCTTCACTGATTTATGATACTGGTCTCTAGAAAAAATCTGCAATGTTGTAGACTTCTTTTAACAGTCAGAGTTATTTCTAAAAGCCATCATATCGCAGGCCTCCTAGATACATCCCTTTAGGAAATGTTATCTGCAGCAGTGGTTGGGAAAAGAAGTCTGTCCATAATGAAGGGCACTGGTAGGTATAAACAAACAAGGGTATAATGATGAAAAGATAACAAACCACCAGAGGCAGGTTGCAATCAAGCCTTTTCCCAGCACTACTTAGCCTGAAGATGAAAGAAGAGACATGGAGAATTCTCCAACCATAATTACATTTCTGGGTTGGAAAATACTTCCCCAGCTTTTAAAGTATGTCTGTAGGAAGTGCATCTGCAGCTTCTGGTAAAACCAATGTTTATTCAGGGGCTTACTGATAATGAGCAGATTCAGTTATTGATAAATATTGCACAGTGTGGGGGGAAAAGGAAAATCAGTGAAAGCACCTCCCCTATGCACTGGGATGGAACGGCGTGCACTAATAGCTCTTGTCTGAATATAAATGACCTCAAGACAACTGAGTATGTTTAGAAACAGTAAGAGTTTTACCACGAGCACAGAAAGATAGAATACTTACTAAACAGGGTTCAACGTTGGTCCTAGAGTAGGTCGGCCCCTTCTCTTGCTGTCTGATGGGTGAGTAGCATTGTCCTGTAGGAGGAAGGCTGAGGATGAAAGGCTGACTCGTTGAAGGGATGTGCGGCCATTAATGAGTCTTTGGTTCATTAGTGTGCCTTAAAAAAATTAGGGGCCCTTTTAAAGTGCGGTGATGTTTACCACAGGTTTTACATGGGATTGTAATGATTGCTACTGCATGCCAAAACAGCGGAAATCTCAGGCTAACTGATTAGCACAGGAAGGGTCTGGAAATGGGCAGGTTAGAGGCAGAGAGTAGGCATTGACTGCAACTTCACATTGTGGGTAGCACAGGGGTAATTAACATGCATTAACTGTCAATGTTGCAGTTAGCACAGGCGCAAATGGATGGCATAACGTGTACTTGCGTTAATTGCGAATGAAGTGTTACCACGGTCAGGCACTTTTTATGTGAGAACTGTAGGAGGACATGATGGGTATGCTTCCAACAGTTAGCTTGGGGCTGATGTACTTACCACACATTCATTTTTCCTCCAAAAATGCAGCACGTGCAACACCTTAATGCACTTTAAAAAAAGGGTCCTTAGTGAATGGAAAATCAATTTAATATGTGCTTATCTATGACATTATTGTATGTGCAGTCAATTTGTGTTCTTTAAAAAGTTCCAGTGGGCAGTATTTTTTTTTAATTAGGACAAATGCCTAAAGCAAATTGAAAACTATTGCGAAAAAGTCCTAAAAATCTGAAAAATGAACCAACAACTTTTGTTGCCTGGGCCTCTTCCTAGCCACTTACCTAGTCAATCTTGCATGGGGGAACAGTGATACCAAAAGGGTTTTTTCTAAGATGAGGGGTGTCCGATATTAAAGGTACAGGTGGCAATCATACCGACTCCGCATACACAATACATATAGTCCGGACATAGCCCCTTCGGATTTTCATTTATTCAGACCTTTGAAGAAATTCTTGGCGGGGAAATGCTTTGCGATCAGGAGGAATTGCAAGACACCGCTATGAACTACTTCAAGCAACTTGACATGCAACTGTACCATGAAGGGATGTTCAAACTAGTGTCACGCTGGGATAAATTTCTCAATGTTTACGGCGATTATTTATTTATTTATTTTATTTATTTATTTATTTATTTCTCTTATATACCGCGCTATTTGATATCAGTGCGGTTTACATGGAACATCAAGGTATTTTACGGTGGGGGATTACACCGTAATTACAAATAACAGGGATCTCAACTTGGATAACCATATTAACTATTTACACATATATTTACAGGGAACATGTATTTACAGGGATTATGTGGAGAAGTAAACAAAAGTATGTAGTTTTTGGTGGAATGTATTGAATAAGTTCTTTAAATACAAATGTTAGTGTAATTTTGGCCTGCACCTTTAATATCAGACACCCCTTGTAAAAAGAGAGCTTCTTTGTTTTTTCTGGTGTGCCAGTGGTTCTCCCATCTCTCTTCCCACACAATTTAATTTGCAGGCATTTAGGCATACTTGGCAATGGTTAGGGGTTTGGATTATAAAACTGCAGTGTTCACAACCAACAGAAATGATGTTTTACATACCATCGAATCAGCCCAAAGAGATGTTGCCCCTTCTCTCTTAGCTTAGTCCAGGTCAAGTCCATGGTTCTATTAAGGGGGCAATATTTTAATTTATATTTTAATAAGTATTGAAACTTATTCATACAATAAGTAACAAAGAATATAAGAAATCAATATCATTAAAGAACCAAAATCATACACTTCATCATATAACAGTCCACATTATGAGGAGGAGTGGAATAAATTCACATCATTTTAATAAACAAACAAGAAAGAACTACCCGGGACCCCACTATTCAATGTATACCTTTAACTACTATCCCCTCATCAACATGAGACTCATGATTTTTAAGGAAAACAGCCAAATGAACAGGATCTACAAACCCATATCGTTTCCCACGATGTTCCACTAAGCACTTGCACGGGAACTTTAAAAAAAAAGTAGCTCCCAATGCCAAAGTGCGCCCTCTCAACTCTAGAAAGGCTTTACGCCGATTCTGTGTAACACGGGACACATCGGGGAAAATAGTTATCTTTTGACCACAAAAAAGAGCATTCTTTTGTGGAAAGTATGTTTTCAATACCGAATTCTTATCCATCTCTGTCAAAAAAGTAACAACTAAAGTAGCACGATTCAAAATATTATCAGAGGAGGACTCCAAGAATTCTGATATATCCAAGCTAATGGGGGAAAGTGACTGAACAAGTTCATCATCTCCCCCATTACCTTCCACTTCCTTTTTAAATCTTGGTACATAATACAAATTAGCAATCTTGATGACCTCAGGCTGATCAAATTTCAAAACCTCCTTTAAATATTTATGAAACAGAATTAAAGGTGAAATATAATGTGTCAGTGGAAAATTTAAACACCGCAGGTTTTTAGACCTAGATGCATTCTCTAACACTTCCAACTGCCTATGCAAATACAAACTATCCTTAACTACAGCAGACGAATCAACCTGGGTAACATCTAATTTACTCTCTACCTGTTTCATACGTGCTTCAAAACCCAAAAATTGAGCATCATAATCAGAAAACTTAGCAGTTGAGTCTCGAGTATATTCCTCTATTTGAGATAAGGTTCCGGTAAGAGCAACTTCGGTGCGAGTAACCACCGCCCATATATCTTTTAAAGTAACCTCCTGAGATGAAGAGGAGATATCAACAACATCTCCTAAAACCAAAGGGGCTTTAAACACTTTAGGCATAGGGGGAATTTTTCGACCAGGGCGGGCTTGCTCCGAGGGGCCCACCGGAACCAACATGGCTCCAGAATCCAAGCCTGCATTCCCCAAGGCCTGGTCCAGAGGCGCTACTTGCTCAGACGAGGGGAGGGGTAAGGTAAAACCCCCAACAGGAGAAGAAGCTGGAGGAGATAGAGTACTCACTGAGGCCGAAAGTTCCAAATTACGATCTTCCACCGTCTGACGAATCAGATGTTTGTCCAAAGGACCTTCCAATTTAGAAGCTTTCATTGATGAAGCAGCCAACGTACTTTTCTTCCGTCGTTTCCCCATATCAGAGGAGGCCTCACTCCAAACAGCTCAAACTCCGAAAAGCTCCGAAGGGGCTCCAAAGGGGCGTGGCCTGCCCCTTTGGTCACGCCCCTTCGGGCACGCGCCCGCGATCGTGTTCCGCGGTGTAACCCAGAATGATATAGGGCTCCAACAGGTGCAGTAATCAGCGCAGAGCACACGGGCAGGATAGAATCACCGAGCAGGATCACTCTCCACTCCTCAAACCCCGCGGTGTAACCCAGAATGATATAGAGCTCCAACAGGTGCAATAATCAGCGCAGAGCACACGGGCAGGATAGAATCACCGAGCAGGATCACTCTCCACTCCTCAAACCCCGCGGTGTAACCCAGAATGATATAGGGCTCCAACAGGTGCAATAATCAGCGCAGAGCACACGGGCAGGATAGAATCACCGAGCAGGATCACTCTCCACTCCTCAAACCCCGCGGTGTAACCCAGAATGATATAGGGCTCCAACAGGTGCAGTAATCAGCGCAGAGCACACGGGCAGGATAGAATCACCGAGCAGGATCACTCTCCACTCCTCCTTAAGGGGGCAATATTATCAACTTTTCTCAGCAGGTAAACCCTGTTTTACCATGGAAAAGGGCTTTTATAAAATTACCCCAGGGATTATATGCCTATAATATAGGCACAGAGAATGTTTGTGCCTACTTTTATGTAACCAGAGGGTAGGTGTTTACTAAGGAAGAGTTTGAGCAGAGTGCTTGTTGAGACCCTAACTGTTGTAAAATGTATGTGAGTGCATTTACCCATGATTGTTGCAGGTTTTTAGAGGCCATTTTATAAGAACACGTGAAGCCCAATTGTAAGAGGGGCATCCAGGCCGTCCAGACGGCCCCAGACAAGACCCAATTCTGGTCCGTGAGAACAAAATATTCCTGCGGCAGCCAGAATTGTCCCGAGGATGACCCAGCATGCCCATGGATGGCCCGGCATGCCCCTTCCGCCTGCAGGGTTGTCCTCCCACAGGTGTCCCCAATAGCTGCTGCTCAGGCCCCCCATTTCCCCACTGCCTGACCATGGCTGGCCTGCCGAGGCCTGGATCGGGCAGTGGGGACCCCCTGCACCCGGCCCTTGCCCCAGGGGGGATTGTCGGGCCCAATCGGGCCAAAAATGCTGCTTATATCACCTTTGAGGTGGTATAAGCAGACCGTCCCCACGGGCCCAGCAGCGTGTATAAAGCTGTGACCTGATTAGACCCTGTACATGCTGCCGATTGGGCCCCCCTGCTCCGCCCCCTCCCACCCCCCGCTGGCTCTCCCTGTCCTGATGCACAGGACGTATGGGTAAAACCAGTGAGGGAATTGGCCGCAGATGCCTTGCAGGACTGCATGTCCTGCCGGGACATGCAACTTCACAATCCGCATTCAGGAGTGACCTCCATGGGCACCAATTTATTTTTGTAAAATAGACTCAAAATAGGCACCTATTTGGACTTTCTACCTAAGTGATCTGTTACCTTCTCAATGTTGCCAACATGTGGTAGAGGCTGGCTTGAGGGGCTCTGTTTTAGCTTACATGATCCAGTGTCACAAGACACTGCTTAGGGCTGGCAGATTTTTCAAGTTAACCTTACCACAAATAGGAGAATATAGTCCAAGAAAATCCACCTCATATTAGACAGATCACTACACACAGCTCAAGTGGTCAAGTTAGGCTGTGAACTTCAGCATTGAGCTTAACAGTCCCAGCATGACTTTGAGGGTCTTTTACTAATGAGCACTAGCTGGCAGCATGTGCTCTGGTGCTCGTTAAAGGCGCATTGGTATATATGCTACCAGCTAGCGCAGGGTCATGACAATTTGTGCAGGATGATTCCCACACTAGGGTTGTAAGTAGGTGAGTTGGAGCGAAGAGTGGGCACAGATTCAACTAATGCCATCTCAATAGGTGGAGTTACGTGCACCCATGATAATGCTGCCTACATTATAGGGAAGAAGTCTGCTTTAACTGATGTGGAAATGCTTTCCACACCCCCAACAGTTAACGTGGTTGTGTTGCACTTAATGTTCCATAGTTTCAGTGCTTTTGGCATGTTAGGTGCAACACCCTAGTGATCATTAGTAAAAGGGCCCCTTTATTTTCTACAGAGCATGCCAAGTGTTTTGAAGGGACTTCAAAGTGGATATTAATTGATTCTGATAAGCCGGGGAGGAGTGTTTACTAAGATGTTTTTCATATATTGGAGATTTTGATGATTTTGTATGGTTCTTAATGTTAATAAAGCCACAGTTTCTCACTGCCAGTTTTTGTATTGGTTTAGATGGTGTGGTGGATGAGTTGATGGTGGGTAGGTTTTGCAGTAGTTCCATACAAGTGTCAATGTAAAGCCATTGCCGAGAGGAATAATGTTATATTACTGTTGTCACAGAAGTGTCGGGACTTTAGAAAAACTTTGATTACCAAATCTATAAGGAGAGATAAATATAATTGTTCATGTTTTCTTATTCAGAGCATTTACAATAGAAATCTGATCCTTTAAAGGATACAGAGCATTTCAAAAGTGCCGACTTGTCTTTATAAAATAGCCCTGTGTAGACATAGTGCTCTATAATAAAATTCCCAAATGCCAACTTAATAGACTGCAAAGGATCCAGAATACCGTTGCTCGCATTATCACCCACTCCTCCCCACGGGACCACATTTCACCATTACTTGTTCACCTTCACTGGTTACCTGTCCCCTTTCGCTTCCAGTTCAAACTACTTGCCCTTGTTCATCAGGCACTTCACACCAACAGCCCGCAATATCTGGCAGACCTCATCACCTTCCACACCCATAGACACACCCCTCGTTCATTTCACCGTAATCGCCTCCACCTTCCCCCCCCCTCCCTTGTGCACCTTCAGTCCACTCGCTCCTCAGCCTTCTTCTTTGCAGGCCCCGCCCTCTGGAACTCGCTCCCCACTTCCCTTCGTCTAGAGCCCCACCTCCCTACCTTTAAGCGTAATCTAAAAACCCACCTCTTCTCCCGCGCCTTTGATTTTCCCTCCCCCTTTGTGTGACCTAACCCATGAGTCTTGTGCAGTCTTCTTTTCTTTTGCTGCCTATCTATCATGAGTTGTAACTTCTTTTCCTTTTTCTGGCCTGGTGCCACCCTCTGTTAATTTTGTACTTTGTAAACCGCTCTGCTTTTTTAAGGGCGGTATATCAAATTAAATAAACATAAACATAAACATAGCCTCTGGACAATTTCTCAAAATACAAGAGTTTTGCACTTACCATGACAGTCATGAACCTCACTCCCCTATGAGGGTAATTTATATAGGTTGAGTAGCAAGTAATATGCATCAATGGAGCTGCCAAAATAAGTACTGTGTTGAAGGTGCTGCAGAAACGTGTGCAAGACTTTGGCCAGGAGAGAAGAGGCAATAGGCCTGGATTAAAGGCAGTACGGCAAGCCATTTGGCTTTTAGGTAAGCTTGCCACGCTGCCTTGGAAGTGTGGGTCTGGTGGGGGGTGCAATCCCCCACCTGACTGGCACCCGGGGTGGGCCACACCCACTGCTTTGCCATTGGTATGCCACTGCTCCCTATCACGTTTGATCTCAATATGTCCACATATCATTTCTGCTCCATGGAATACAGTTTCTAACATGTACATACCACTCTTCAAGGGCATCTCCCGCTACATTTCAGAGTCGTCATTCCAAACTTCCAGCATCATTTTAGTTTCATTGTGCTCATGTGCTCGTCTATTTCTTTCATGTGCACCATTGCCTCACCTACACCTCTGCACCTTCACTTACTTGTGGATAACTTTGTTTATGTTTATATTTATTTGGCTTTTGATAAATGGTCTTCCATGATATTGGCATCAAAGAGGTTTAGAATTTAAAATCTTTCAAGAAACCAGAAAAGAAATCCATTTATGACAGAAACAAGAGGAGGAGAGGAATGGAAACAATATAGGGATTATAACCAGAATACAACAAAATAAAAAAACAACATAAAAACAATAGTTAAAATGGTAAATGTGTATCTCTCCTGGGCTAACAAGCCTCCTCCCTGAAACCAGAAAAAGATGACTCAAAAAAGTAAGTTTTTAAAGCTTTTTTAAATTTTGAGAAACGTGATGCTGGTAGAGCATTCCAAATATGTGGTGCAGGAAAGATAAAGGTGGAATGGCATGTTGATTCAAGTTGTGCAGGTGATGCCAGGGAAGGACTAAATGGTGAGAACTTTGAGAACGCAACAGTTGTGTAGGGCAGTAGGGGACCAAAAGAGATGCAAGATAGATAGGGATCTTTGTATAATATGCCTTCTGGGTAAGCAGAAGAATTTTGAATTGAAAACGGTAGGTAAGAGAGAGACGATGATTTTTATAGAATAACAGAGTTACATGGTCATATTTTGTGGCATTTGATAGAAGTCAGATTACAGTGTTATGTATCAGCCGAAGCTTTTTTTAACTGAGAAGAGTGAAAACTGCAATACACCAAACTACAATAGTCTAACTTAGATATCACTTTGATAAGTAAAAGTGTCTGAAAGACTGGCCTAGATAAATATGGTCATATTGAATGAATACAATGCAAGACATGAAAAGATCCACAAACTGTGGCCGCTACTTGGACCTCGAATGTAAGGTGAATATCTAGTGTAATGCCCAAATGGGTCAACAGTTGAGCAAGGCGAATGGGAATACCGGTGATAGTGGGACTCAGGGTTGTTATGGAAGAAACCGGTTATCCATAA
Source organism: Ichthyophis bannanicus (assembly GCA_033557465.1). Lineage (NCBI taxonomy): Eukaryota > Metazoa > Chordata > Amphibia > Gymnophiona > Ichthyophiidae > Ichthyophis > Ichthyophis bannanicus. Next base: position 895,050,394 of record CM066032.1, on the reverse strand, counting down.
AGCTTCTGACTCACAAAAAGCAACTAACTCCTTCTCCTGCCAACCTTTCACAACTACCCTCATTCAAGGACAACCACACTCTTACTCCTAACAACACATTCATCCCAAAAAACAATAAAGCTTTTGCCCTGTGCACGCAAATCCCTTTCTTTATTTTTTAAAAGCAGTTGAGGAAAGTAGTCAGGATAGCTAAGATACAAATGGAAGAAATAATGGTGAAAATTGGAAGAGATGGGACAAGACCTTTTTAGATATGTTAGTGACTGAATGAAGTACAAAAGTAGATTTGTGTGACTCACTGGTGAAGGGGAGTAGATGCCGAAAACAAAATGCTTAACAAATATTTCTGATTGATGTTCACAGAAGAAGGACTAGGAGTAGTACCACAGAGAACAGACAGAGGCATGGAAGTGAGGTAGAGTCTGAATATTTTTAAAAGGCTGTGTTCATGAAAAGCTAGCTAAATGAATAGTAGAAAATGTGATGATACTAGATGGGAAGCATGAAAGGGTGATGAGGGAACTTAGGAAAGTTGTAAAAGTTCCACTGTCTGACCTTTTTTTTTTGTTGTTTAATATCTATAAAGATTACAAATCACATAGCACATGCAACTCAAATAAATAGCAAGTTATGCCATAATAGAATTACGAAAAATAATAACAATATAACAATAGTCTTGCTTATAGTCCACATTGAAAGATCATATCAGGAAAGAGCAGTATTCAGTACAGTCATTCCCAATGGTTTATGGTTTATTAAAAGCTTGATATACCGCCCTTCAATACACCAGAGGGGTTTACAAATTAATTACAAAGTAAAATCAAAAGCAAGAAAAAAGAACTCTAAATTAAAATCATGACAGGACAGGGAGGTCAAGGTTGGTGGTGGTGGGGGGGGGGGGAAGACTAGGGAAGCATGGGGTCAAGGGGAATATGCAGAAACCATGACTAGTCAAGTGGGCAGATTGAAAGCGAGCTTGAAAAGATGTGCCTTTGCTGCAAACTTAAACTTAGCATAGAAGAGTTACATAGAAACATTGAAATATGATGACAGAAAAAGACCACATAGCCTATCTAGTCTCTCATTCCATATCAACAACTACAACAAACCCCTTTTTTCCTTTAGAGACCCTCTGTGTTTGTCCCATGCTTTTTTGAATTCAGATACTGTCCTCATCTCTACCACCTCCACTGGGAGACAATTCCAAGGATCCACCACTCTTTCCGTAAAGAAATATTTCCGCTTATCACTCCTGAATCTTTCCCCCTTCACCCTCATCCCATGTCCCCTCGTAGCAGAACTTACTTTCAATTGAAAGAGGCTCTCCCCCTGAACATTTATGCCACAGAGGTATTTAAACATCTCAATCATATCACCTCTATCCCGCCTTTCCTCTAAAGTGTACATATTAAGATCCTTAAGTCTGTCCTCATATGCTTTATAATGAAGACCACTAACCATTTTAGTTTGAGTTTTATATTGGCCAAAAGGGAATGGCACAGGTGAGGACCTAAAAAATAAAAAGCCATGTGTCTGTTTTTTTCATAGTGTGCTTATGAGGAGGAGGGAAAATGCAGACAAAGACCATGAATAGAACGTAAAAGCCAAAGAGGAGCATATGGTATAAGCAAGGAAGAAAGATAAGTAGGGACCCCAGAATGTAGAACATGGTGTGTAGGTGTGAGAAGTTTGTACTGGATTCAATGAATCATGAGAAGCCAGTGCAATTTAATAGTAGTGGGGAGACATGATCAAACCTGGAGTCATGGTGGAAAAGACGGACAACTGTATTTTGGACAGACTGCATGCACTTGAGTTGATAGAGATGTAAACCAGCGTATATAACAATATAGTAATCTAAGTGAGAAATAACCAAAGTAAGGAGCAGGGTGAGAAGGCAAGAATGGATGGATCATATTTGGAATAAGGTGTAGAAACAACGTTTGACTACTGTATAATGTGATCCTGAAAGGAGGTTAACCACAAGGTAAAAAGGGAGAGAGAGAGAGGCTAAGAGAAAATGAAAGGGTTAAGAAAAGGAGTATTAGAATAGAGAAGGGTAAGAGCAGATAGAGGACATATATGAAAAGAAACATTCATGGACAACTTTCTCACAACCAGTCTCCAGCACTAGATATTACTCTATATACAAAGTCCCAAAAGGACAAGTCATTCCTGGTTTGGACCTTATTTATAGCACCCATGCATCCATTTTTGATGATGTAGGAAAGTACATGTCCTACCTTTTATATGCCCATTTCCTGCCCATAGCACACTATGTTTTGTACACATGGACTTTTGTACATTGTGGCCTGTTTATGCAAATATTACTTCCTTTATAACATAGCATGCAATGTATAACCCTCATTATATGTGTGTATATCCCATACTTGCCAAGCAAATTTACAAAAATGATCCTATGAGGGAAATTTTCAAAGCTATTTACCATGGTAATATAACTCTTCTAAATATTGCCCTCAGGCCATCTAAAAGTATGTTCAGTGCTCCACAACACACAGAATTTGAACTGTGAAGAGGGAATCCCAGAAATATGTTAAGATGGAGAAGAAAAACTGTCATAAGTGATATTTTCACAATTACACAGTTTATAGTTTATTAGGTACTTGATATACCTATGAATCACAAAGAGAAAATGGAGAAACACCAGATCAAGCTATAGCCTCAACACCTTCAAGCACAAACTACAAGCATATCAAGCAGCTATAGCCAAAGCAAAGAGACTACTACACAAAGCTATTCCAAAGCTCTCTGAATTGCCCAAGAGAACTCTTTGACATAGTGAAATCACTGAGCAAAGATACAACACAGCAAACAAAAAAAACAACCTTACCCCACAAATTATGGCAGATTACTTCCAGACCCTGCTGACTTCAGCCTGCACTAATAGCACCAACACGCTCATAACTCCAACAGAACAGTGAGAAACCACATACCAGAACACATGGAGCTCATTCGGTAATATCACACCTGACCACATTGAGAAAATTATCACAAGCATCAACATGTCGACCTTGCCACTTGACCCTTGTCCAGTTAGCTGGATCAAGATAGCAAGACAAGAGCTCATTCCAACAATACTGAAGAATATCCAGCTATCACTGGAACAAGGATACATACCTCCCAATCTCAAAACTTCATCCATCCAGCCTGTAAGGAAAGGGACTTCTAACGACATCAACCAACCAACTTCCTACAGGCCCATAGCCAGCCTTCCCTTCATGGCCCAAGTATTAGAAAAAAATCATCTACCATCATCTCCAGGACCATATAGAAAGACATCCATTCAACCACCAACAATACGGATTCAGACCACACCATGGAGTGGAATCCCTAATGACCATCCTGCTAGACAACTAATCAAGGGCACTGAAAACCCCCAAATTGGCTTCATAGCCATATTTCTAGACATAAAAGCAGCATTCGACTCCATACCACACAATGTAATCATTTAGTGAATGCAAACTCTTGGACTATCAGACACACCCCTCACCTGGTTCAAGTCCTACCTAACAGACTGTCAGCTACAAGTAAGATCAGACCTCACAAAATCCACCCCATTCACCCAATCTCAGGGAGTCTCTCAAGGCTCTACTCTCTCTTCATTAATATTCAACATATTTCTTCAACTAATCTGCACTGTCATAAAAGTATTCAGCATCCTATACCACATCTACATTACAAGGAGGATCTACTTCAAGCTCAAAACAATCAAGCACCTCAAACCTCTTCTAAGCAATCATGACTTTTGCTCAGTCCTCCAAGCAATTATCTTTCTGCATTTCGACTACTGTAATGTCATCTTCCAAGTCTACCGAAAGCAACTATCCACTGTCACAAGGTAGACCTAGGGCAGCCCGAGAAAATGGAGATCAGCACGAATGATCAGAAGGAAAATGACAGGGTAAACAAAGTAATGACAGAAGGTTGCTATAGACAACCCAGGCACACGTGCACAAGGCCAATGAAGACACACCCAGGTAGCAAAGAAAGGGCATTTGCTTTGCCTAATAGGGATCAGCTGGGTGGAGGTGGAGCCAGGAGACACGAGGATAAAATATGCTCCCAAACAGTTAGAAGGAGAGAGGAGTTGAGGCAACAAGGGTCACAATCAGAGAGACCGTGGCGAACACAGCTGAAGCCGTGGAGAGCATGGAGTTGGTATGAAAGAGAGAAAGAGAGTGAGAATGTGTTATCGGAGCAACAAGGGAGCCAACATAAAGGTCTGAGGGAAGCCAGAGACCTGAATGAAACATTTGGAAGTCAGCAGCCTGATAGCGTGTATGTGCCTGGAAGACAAGAGAAACGTGGGAAGACTGCCATAGCAGGTACCAGTGCAAGAAATAAAAGTAGAGGCTATTTGCTATCTGAGAGTGTAAAACCTTGGAGTCATAGAAATAGCCACACAAAGACAAGCTATATAGAGGCTGAGAATAACTTTTCCCCTGGTTACAGAAACCCTAGGAGAAGAGAGATTTCCTTACCAGAAAAAGCTGAAGATTTCCCTAGTGATTGTGAGCTCCCAGCCTCTAGTAAAGTTCCGTCTAAAGCTTTGCAATCTAGGTCAGCTGAGCTAGACCTGAACAGGCACAGAGCCTACCGTAATTACTCTACTATCAAACCAAACAAGGATTTGAGTTTTCTACTGGGTTACCAGCAGGGGCAGAGCCCTGACAAGCTCAACTCAAAGCCATACGGTTTTACCCAGAGAGGCATTAGCTCAGAGGGAGAAAGAAACTTCCTGTGTGACGAAGCAAGCCAGTTGTACCCTTATCCAACAGCTGATATTAAGAGCATAAATACAGGTGAACAAGAATTGATGGAATGTGAGAGTTCAGAGGTGTCCGTGGTTCCTGAACCGATGGATTGTTCTTTGACTGTGAGTGACCAGGAGTTTTCTCTGAGATAAATTACTTGATTATAATCAAAGTACCAGTGCTGTAACTTATGTGCTAATTGCTCTCACTCTCTTACAAACAGCAGACGTAAGCTGTGCTATCTGCAAATAAAAGGAAAAGCCTACATAGGATAGTAAGGCTGTTTATTCATTTCTTTTGTTTGATGTTTGAAGCTGAAGTAAGCTATTTTTGTTAACCATTTGTCTTTTGTTATATGCCAAAGTTGGCTCTTATTTTGTGTTGCCAAAAAGGAAAAGAAACCTCAAGGGATGGGGAATAAAACCCTAAACGTAGAATTAAACTTGTTCTGTGATTTGTCCGAAGGAAGGCACAACTACCACCCTCAGGGAGCCCAGCAATACCGGTTCCTACCGATAGGGCTATGAGGGCATGACACCACCCATCCAACTCACACTCAACATTGCAGCACGAACCCTCTTTCACTCACAAAAAACAAACATATACCACCACTATTCAGATAACTTCACTTGCTACAAACGCTAGAATGCATAAAATACAAATCCATTGTCACAGCCTTCAAGATTTTCAACAACTCATCCTCGCCACACCTTGAATCCCTGCTTCAGGTCACACCTGATAACAGAAAATGATGAACTGGCTCTTCAAGGGCAACTGGCCACAACATTTCAGAGTTGTCATTCCAAACTTCCAGCATACCACCACTATTCACAAAAAACACCTCTACCACCTCAAAGAGAGCCTTCTCACTCTACTTTCCACACTTATGGAACTCTAAACTTGATAAGCTGCAGATCACAATGGCCACATTAAACTTCAGAAAAGCCCTAAAGATGCCTATATTCAAAGACTGCTTCTTAGACAACATAAGTTAATCAGCCACCAATCAACCCACCCACCTTCCCAATTTTACCCCCTCATAATTCACCCACCCTGACTACCTTATGTCATTAATGATACTCTAGACTTGCAAACCTAAGCTAATGTTGACTATTACTTCCAAGTTGATTTCCCTGTTCAATGTATAATGTTCTGTTGCAATGCAAACCACTTTGACCGTAGGATAAAGCAGTATAGAAAAACTGTTAAATAAATAAAAAATGCCACTTTTCAGATATTGGCAACATGGTTTACAAATAAAATATAATAAAAGAGTAGTAAAAACAGATACAAATCAAAAGATCATACATTCATTCTAGATAGGCAGATTGCCAAGAGCAGCAAATAATGTGTGTGTGTGTGTGTGTGTGTGTGTGTGTGTGTGTGTGTGTGTGTGTGTGTGTGAGAGGGGGTGTGGGGAATTGAATTTTTATGCAGCTCAACTGTTCCAAAAGTCCTTGGTATCCGAAGTGGCCCTCAAGAAGTCCGGGAGGGCATTGAATAGGCCAGGAGCGGCAAAGGAGATAGCTCTTCTGGATGTAGATTGATTAGCTTTGGTGTAGGCACTGGGGATAGTGATCATGTCAGTGGTGAGACTCCTTCTGGGTCTGGTGCTAGTGTCAGTGTTGATGAGGCTCTTCAGTATATTGGTAGAAATGGTTTGCTTGATTTTGAAGATGTTTAATAGAGTTTTGTACTTGATACGGAAGGTAATGGGGAGCCAGTGGAGGCAGTTCAGAAGGGGGGTGATATGGTCATGCTATATGAGCTGCAGTATTCTGTGCCATCTGTCAGGGGTGAAGCGTTAGTTTAGGCAAACCAAGGTATATGTGGTTGCAGTAGTCCATATAGGATTCTAGACAGTATTGAGGAGGAGCAGGCTGAATTGGTACATGTGGGCACCAACTACTTAAGAAAGTGTGGGACGAAGGTTCTTGAAACCAATTTTAGGCTTCTAAGTAAAAAGTTGAAATCTGGGACCTCCAGGATAGTATTCTCAGAAATGCTGTTTCAAATGCAGGACCCAAGAGGCAGGCAGAGCTCTGGAGTCTCAATAAATAGATGAGATGATGGTGCAGAAAAGAGGGTGTTAGGTTTGTTAGGAACTGGCCAATATTTTGTGAAAATGGGGGCTTTTTTTCAGAAAGATGGAACAAGGCTGCTGGCATTAACCTTTAAAAAGGAGACAGAGCAGCTTTTAAACTAGATATTAGGGTAGATAGAGTAGGACAAATTGGTGGAGGGGTGGCACTAGATGTTAAAGAGAGCATTGAGTCAAACAGGGAAAATGTTTTGCAGGAAACAAAATTCTCTGTAGAATCTTTATGGACACAAATTCCATGTGAGAAGAGGAAGGGAACAGCAATGGGTGTGCACTAGCATCTGCCTTGCCAGAAAGAACACACAGATGATGAAATGCTCACAGAAATGAGGGAAGCTAACAAAATTGGCAACACAGTAATAATGGGTGATTTAAATTACTCTGGTATCAACTATTTTGGACCTAGTCCGTAGTGGAATATTGGACCTAGTACAAAAGGCGATAGTGATGGAGCCATTGGCAATAGTGATGATAACATGATCAAATTTAACTTTCAAAAGGGAGACTATGATAAAATAAGGAAAATGGTTAGTAAAAAAGAAAAGGAGCAGCCAAAAACGTTAAGAGCTTACATTAGAACTGGCCAGTGTTTGAAAATGCCATCTTGGAAGTCCAGACCAGATGTATTCAATGCTTTAAAAAAGGTAGAAGGAAGGCCAAATGACTGCATTATTATTCTGTTTCAACCATTAGGTTTAACCCATTTATTCTGTGTTTAACCCAGAACATAGAAACATAGAAACAGAAACATGATGACAGAAAAAGACCACATGTCCTATCTAGTCTGTCCTTCCATATCAGCCACTACAACAGTCCCCTTTTTTCCTTTAGAGATCCTCTGTGTTTGTCCCATGCTACTTTGAATTTAGATACTGTCCTTACCTCTACCATCCCAGTCACAAAAACGTGGTATTAAGGAAGGATAAACTTTAATAGACTTCAAACACCATGCTGCCCGACACAGGCCGTGTTTCGAATTAGACTTCTTCAGGGGAAACTCTGGTGTACTACATACATATATAAAAAAACATAATAAATAATAATAAATATATCATAAAAAACAATTGTGTGAACAAATATAACCCATATGGACATATTATATAATCAAATAAATAAATACATACGGTTATAAAATATGACCAACAAAAAAATTAAAACATAACTAAAAACATAGGGGTATGTTTACTAATGTCCTAATGTGCGCCCGGCGCTAGTGTGCAGGATGCCATATAAGGAGTGGGCGTTTCAGTCTTAACATAGCAAACCGGGATTATCGTGCGCTAATGTGCGCTGCACGCTAATGTGCGCCGCGCACATTAGCGCACGAGAAACGCGCACGGAAAGCATAAGCAGGCGCGCTGATGTGCAAACAGAAGAACAGAGCTGCAGTACAATGGTGAAGACACTGACTGATGGTGCAGGGGTCATGGGTTCAATCCCCCACTGTGCCCAATGAATAAGGCTGGCTGAGGCACTACCTGTTATGTGTAATGTTGCATTATGAGGCATTTTAATTACTGCTGCTAGCAAATGCACTCTCAAAGTGCTGTAACATAAGGTGCTGCATAAGGCACCCCATAAGGTACCCCAGAGGGCACATTTTAAAGTGCACTGTCTGCAAAGGCACCCTACAATGTTGCTTAAAGGGTGGCCTATAGGGCGCTATATAGGGTGCCCTATGAGGCACGGCAAGGTCATAGCACTGTTTTTGATGGCAGCACTGTGCATTTTAACGCATGGAAATCTTAAGTAGGTGCGCTGATATGCAAGGAGGAACAGCAGTGTAGCACAGTGGCTAAGACACTGACTGATGGTGCTGGGGTCATTGGTTCAATCCCCCACTGTGCCCAGTGAATAAGGGTGGCTGAGGCACTACCTCTTATGTGTAATATTGCATCATGAGGCATTTTAATTTTATTTTAATTACTGCTGCTAGCAAACGCACTCTCAAAGCGCTGTAACATAAGGTGCTGCATAAGGCACCCCATAAGGTACCCCAGAGGGCACATTTTAAAGTGCACTGTCCGCCAAGGCACCCTACAATGTTGCTTAAAGGGTGGCCTATAGTGCGCTTTATAGGGTGCTGTATGAGGCCCCACAAGGTCATAGCACTGTTTTTGATGGCAGCACTGTGCATTTTAATGCATGAAAATCTTAAGTAGGTGCGCTGACATGCAAGGAGGAACAGCAGTGTAGCACAATGGTTAAGACACTGACTGATGGTGCAGGGATCTTGAATTCAAATCCCCAGTGTACCTAATGAATAAGGTTGGCTGAGGTAATTCCTTTTTCTGCTTGCAACTGTACAACAATCTGTGCTGCCTTCTAAAAAGAACCCCACCCCAGTGCCATAAATTAATGAACCTTTTAGGGTGCACCAGAAGGCATATCCTAAACTACCACGTCAGCAAAGGTGAGTTATAATGTTCCCCAGAGGTCATGTTGAAAGGTTGCCAACTCCCAAGGCACCATAGTAGGCACCCCATAAGCTGCCTGAATCGAAGGTGTGGTGTAAGATGCCCCAAGGATGTATAGGTGAACCCAAAAACATTGACCAAGAGCAGTAAGGTCCCCCAATTTGAAGGGCAAGAGAGATATGTGCCAAACACACGTAACCCAAACACTGCACAGAGCAGAAAGGAAAGGCAATGCATAAGTAAAAGAAGGACGTAGATCAGAGCTGATGGACCACACAAATCAGCTCCAGCCCATGTGGCAGCTAGAAAAATGGACAAACATATCGGGGGCAGCTGTAGCTATGCACAGAGTGATGGTAATGTACCATGCAATAATGACAGTGTGTGACAGAGGATGGGAAGATGTGTGCAGCAGAGGAGCCAGAAATGGCAGGATAGGTGAAATATCAGGATGACAGTGGAGTAGCAGTGCTATGCAGAGAACACACAGGAGAGGCAACCAGGGAGAGCTGCAATGCAGGAATGTGTAGGAGTGTAGGACGTGGGGTAGCAGCATGCACATCAGGGTAGGATGGCACACAGCTGGCAGACAGAAGATGGACAGAAGGATAGTTCACAACTCTGATGAGGGTACAATGTGCTCACAGCACAGATCTGCACAGATATGACTGTCACACGAATGAAAACTAGTTCTGAAGGACAAGCATACAAATGAAAGAGAACAGAGAGGAATCACACCTATGACCACTACCACAAATGGCAATGCACAAACCGGTAGGCCACACCACCAACGTGAGCTCATTAGCAAAGGCTGCATACAAAAATAGTGCAGGGCATCACACAAGACGCCTGCTGGCTGTCAGGACAGGCAAACCCCCAACAGTAACCATGACCAAATGAATATGCAGATCTGCTGTGTACAGATCAGATCACAGTCTGTATTTGGGACCAGAGACACATGCACACACACAATAAAATGTTATGCAGTGGATACAGCATGCAAAAGAGGAAAGAAACTAAACCCCAAGGGCATCATAGGATGCTCTGTGGAACTGTTGCAAAATCTGGAACAGGATAGGAGAGAATTAAACATGCAAGCAGGTGTACCACACACCAGCTGAACCACAGCATTACAAAACCCCCAAGTGCACTGCCATGTAAACACCATAAAGAAAGAGATCTATGTAACAGATAATATGTGATGGCTAGGCAGCACAGAGGGCACACCTTGGTGTACAGTGAAGAGAGGGAAGGGTGTGTGTAGAGGTGATGAACCTGCTGGTACCTAATGGTCCAGTTAGCACAACAGAAAAGAAAAAGATAAACCACATGTGGGGATCAAATCTGCAACCTATGGTGTTATAACACATGCCTCTAACCACTACCCCAAACAGCACACTGAGCCCAATACAAAAATACTACCCCAAAGGGAAGGTGTGTATGGGAACCCTTTAATACCCAGTGATGTGGCAAATGGCTGGCAGATACACAGCTGCCACCGTACAAGGATGTGAGCACAGGTGGGCCATGTACATGACCAGCAAATCAGTAGATACAAGTGTCAATGTGATCAAAGAGTGGAGGAGTAGCCTAGTGGTTAGAAAACTGGCTTGGACACCAAGCAACCAGGGCTCAATTCACACTAGCACTCCATGTGGCCTTGGGCAAGTCACTTAACCCTCCATTACCTTGGAAGAAAGACCTGACAATCTACTTCCAGTGACACTGACAAGAAAACCCTGGAGTCTCTGGGTCACAAGGAGTCAGGACTGACTCAAAGGCACACATTGTATTGCACGTTTGTCACCATGACCAAGCAGCAGCAGAGACAAATGTATATCAAACACATATGTTTATTTGGGTTCATCTTCACAGATAGTGTAGATCCCACCATCATAATATCAAGGTGAGTGGATCCAAGGTGAAAGACAGAAAGGTCACTGGCCCGTCTACAAATGAAGGGCAGGAGACATAATGTGCAGCACTATGCATTAGGCCCCCACCCCCCACATGCTGCCGCACGCCTCAAATGTGTTACTCACATATGAGTGCATGTAGACAGTAGGTGGTGCATGATGAGGGACCAACACACATCAATCATGATCTGTTCCCTAAAATATATCTATCTGGCAACACAGGAGGCACACAAATGAAAACAGCATATGTTGTTGAAACGTTGTAATTTTAGAACCACAGATTGAAAATAATGTTACAGCTATCACATAATGCCTGATATAGGAATCCAAGGTGCAACAATGTAACCCTAAACAATCATCAAATGCACAATGAGGATATGCTAACAGGTAGCAGAGGCACATGAACACAGACAGAATTCAAATGAAAACTACCTGCAGAAACATGCAGAGATAACACCATGCAGGAGGTCCCCCTGCACCGGTTGGTGTGTAGATAGTATCTGTACACATATATCACCGTACATGGAATACACAATTGAAGGAAGACAACGGACACTCATACTGCGACACTCCAAATATAATGTGGCAATGTGAGTGTCGTTACCTCAGGGGATAAATAGGACTGTGCAGACATGCAATGCAAGGTTTGTAAATCAATGCAGAGCGTCACGTCTGTACAGTAAACAAACACAAGAAACAGTATATAGAGAGGGAAATTAAGGGCAAACATGTTACAGTAAACCACACAGAAGCCATATTGCCACGTGCTGTGTTTTGCCAACATAGTCAGTCATATGCACATGCACCATTGATATTTCAACATTTTTATTTATTTATTTTTTATTTAGTAAATACTTATATACCGCTACTTCCAGCGATCAGCAGCGGTTTGATTACAAGTTTGGGATTTGTCAAAAAAATCAAGACAGAAAATTTGGGGTAATACACAGCACACATATTAGGGTCTATATTTGGACCATAATTACTATCACAATCGATTATATATTTATACAAGCAATTATACATTTACACACGCGATTCAGTGATGCCACACATGCACGCAAAGACCCTTGTTGATTGAAAACATCAATCTAGGATGCTGGTGTGCATTAAAGCGGTGTTGTGGCAAAAACTGTATCATGTCCAGGTGGAGATTAGGTGGACATAGACAACAGGACCTCTCCATCGCTACCCCTATGCCACATGTATGGCTGTATGCTTGTGTTGAAACAAACAGATGAGCATATCCTGTGTTCCATGTCACACACATGGCCAAAAGAAACAACTGTGGAGGAATGTGCAACATACAGTCACAATGGCAGTCCCTGATTCACACGTGGGGACCAGTACACAGTGTGCAAAGTCCAAAGCGTATCTGCAATCCAACATGTCAGGTTAAGACTATCCTTGCAACCCTGGGCATGCATAGTCAAGTGTCACATCCCAATATGCCACAGTACATGAAAGGTCCTGTGTGTCTCCTGCGATGAGCATGACTCCCAACCAGAGCACGGCAGCAACAGTGTGTTGGACAGGTCTGTCATGGGCAAAGTAGCAATCCTAAAATAATACTGTCCATCCTAGGCATGTGTCGCACTCGCAGAGGTCAAACATCCTATGGCACCATTTTCCAGGGAAAGTTCCATGGTGTTGTGTCCCCCAACAGGTGGGTGATGGCGATGCCACATGCACTGTAATAGATGTGTCTGGTTTGTTCTCTGCCCTGTGTCAGAAGAGGAGAAATATCGTATTGGTATGCGCCTTGCAACATCAGCACAAATTGCAGAGAGTCAATCATTAAGAAACACATAATGAAGGGACACACAGGCAAAACATGACATGATCACAACACAATAAACACTGTATGTTGGGAACATTTAGAATTGGAAGCATACACACGGGTGTCACATGGATATGTTTCTGTCCATGCCCATGTGACACAGGAATTTCAGAGCTCCATCCTATGTGCATCAGCATTCGTGAACAGAGAGCCAACATGAAATGTATATGACACAAACAGTAAATCATTAACATGTAAAGGCTGATGTCATTACCAAAAGAACAAAGGTGCAAACTACCTTGTGCTTGCATCAGGTGTATGTCTTGGATCCTCTGAGCCACTCATAGGCCATAGCAGGTCACAGTGAAAGGACACAATGTCAGCAAAATATGTAGAATCTCCATGTTACCATGTCACGCCAATATCTGTGATACAAAAAACAGGTCAACAGTGGTATGTCAGAACATAAGACACAGTTCTGTTCCCAACACACAACACATGTCCACAATGGTTACACGGTAAACACCAGTAAGGTAGAGACAGCACAGTCACCACTGCCCCCCAGGTGTACAGACCCCTCACAACACATGATAATGTAAAAAGCCTGAACACTGTATCATCACACAGCCAACACAAGAACACACACACCCATAATGCTAAGGGCAGTGTGCCAGCAGTAGCATATGGCCTGTATGTCCACAAGTGGAGATTTTTACACATAAAGGACCTGTGAAATGCAATGATACCCTGGTGTTGGCTCATGGTACAATGTTGGGGAATGGTGCACGTGTAGGCCACCACCCATAAACCTACAACTTCCACACACATGAGCTCTGTTGGACATGTCCCAGAGACAGTGTTGCTGAAGACATACTGGAATAGGAACACATGTGGATATGTGTGTCAACAGCAAAATATGGTTTAGGGAGGTGCAGGGAAAAGAGGTGAACCACAACATCTAGACAATAGGAAAGATCACCGAGGACATGTGTTCCCCCTGACTGCTGGCACAGACAATATAGCTGTAGGTCCACCTACCGCAGACCACAGCATGTTGGCTGATGTACAGTCCCCTGCCAATGCACCACAGCACCAGGAGCTTCAACAACTATGTCCTGTGCATTGGGAAACACAAGGGAAACATACATATGTCATGTTCTAGCTGTGCAACACACACTGCACCTTCCTGTCCCCAGCTTCCACACCCCCCAACATCCTTTACAGACTCACTGTTCACCATCACACTGTACACATCTCTCCCATGTGAGAGGCGTCAAGGACATGTCTTTGCCAAACTGCAGGGGTCCGTACTCTGTCTGTCCCCTCCCTCACCTCCCTGTTGTCGCACACACTGGTGAACGTAAGTGTTTTCTCCCTACCATGTTCCCAACTCACTCCAAGGCTGCAGTATTATCCTGGGTCCCCCATGTTGCTCCCAATGGCCCTTCACTGTGTGTACTGGTGTCCCAATGTCGTCTGCTACCCCGCTGTCAATTGCTGTAACACATGGAAATATGCAGGGGCACCTTCGGGATCCTCTGTCCAAACACATTTCCTGGTGTGTATATCTCATACCTTGACTAACATTAACAGCTGTGTGCTACTGAGTTGCTAAACATATATCTCAATGTCTGCGGTATGTCTGCTAAACCACACCCCGATGTCTGCTTTTAACCTGACCTTGATGGCTGCATGTCAGCCCACTGTGTGAAAGTGATAATGGCAAAGCACGGATAGCCTATATGTGCACCTAATAACCCCCCTCCCATCAGATACTCTTTGTGTATGTGGCCATTACGTTCCTTCTCTAGGGTATGCAATGTAGTTGGTGTATTGGCATGCACTCTCCTCCCCTTATGCACTTATACAGCCTGTAGTTGAGTCATGGGTTTATGTCGACATGTCATCAGCTAGATTTGCTTAAAAAAATTTGATGAAAAAAATTAAAAAATTTCCCTGAAAACAACCCTAAAACCCAATCCACCCCCACATTGATCTCTCTGCTTGCCTACTGTAACCTACACCTTGTTGATCTTGCCTGAATCACTTCTGTTTGTGTGTACATATGCAACACTGCACTGCATGTCTATTCTGCAATGGAAAAAACAACAACCCTGGCTGGACAATGCACAGTTTCCCTATCCTTCTCCGCATCCATGTTAGGGCTACGCGATGACTTATACAGTCTGCCACACTGTGTTGTTCCACTAACTCCCCGTAAGGATTTCAATTACCATTATGACAGATAGTACTGAGCATGTATATAGTGCTACATAGCACATGTAGCGCTATACAAAAATTACAGACCCACACATCCAGCTTACAAGAGCATACCACACACACAATCAGCTCAAAATACCAAATGAAAACCACACACAGCTGCACAAGTGACCCCAAACATGGTCCTCTCTCCCAGTGTGAAACCCACACCACATGCCCCTCATCTTGCTGCACCCAAAGCATAACACAAACTAACAGTGGTTGCACAGTATCCACTATCACAATCATCCACAAACCACGAATGTCACCCCAAAACCTCCCACAAGCCTAAAACCACCTACCCACATCATCTACCTCAGCTCTCTGTTCTGCCCTGCCCACATCGTTTGGTTCCCAGTCATGCTTATATTTGACGTTGGGATGGCCAGCCAGTGTCTGTTACATGTCAGTGCAGTGTTGCATCCTACTGATATTGGTCTACAAATGTTAATCTGTATTAGCACTACACACATATAGCAACAAATGTGGGAACATATGCAGTACGTACATGAGAAGAGCTGTGCAATCACCTGCCGCCTGATTGCTGTGCCCTCATGTGTGTCATCAAGGGCACATACAGGGGGGCACGTCGGATCATCCTCCAGACCCTCATTAATCTCTGCAGGGATATTGTGCCTGAGAGCAATGTTGTGTAGGATGCAACAGGCTATGATGATCTCTGCCACAGTCTGTGGAGTATATTGTAAGGTGCCGCCTGTCCTATCCAGACACCTGAAGCGACTCTTCAAAACGCCAAAGGTGCGCTCTATGACAGAGCGGCTGGTGGCATGGGCCTCATTGTACCTCCGCTCTGCACTTGTCCGTGGTTGACGCACAGGGGTCAGCAACCAGGGGCGACACCCATATCCTGCATCACCTGTAGAAAGAAATGAGGTAATTTAAAGCATGAGCTCATGTCCCCTCAAATGGACACAGGTATATATGTGCAAAACAAATACATAACACATTCTGAAAGAAACATATGACATCACAACTATGCAGCATTGCAACATTGAAATATGATGACACAAAAGGACCACAAGGCCTATCTAGTCTGTCCGTCCATATCAACAGGTACAACAGTCCCCTTTTTACCTTTATAGATTCTCTGTGTTTGTCCTATGCTATTTGGAATGCAGTTACTGTCCTCCTCTCTACCACCTACATTGTGAGAGTATTCCATGGATCCACCACCTATTCAGTAAACAAATATGGTGGCATATCACCCCTGAATCTATCTCCCTCCACCCTCATCCCATGTTCCCTCGTAGCTGAACTTGCTTACAATTTGCAGAGGCTCTCTCCCTCAACATATATGCCACAGAGGTATTTCTACATCTCCATCATATCACCTTTATCCCTCCTTTCCCCAAGGCGTACATCCTAAGATCCTTCGGTCTGTCTTCATATGCTGTATAATGAAGACCACTAATCATTTTAGTAGCCACCCTCTGCTCCGACCCCATCCTGTGCACATCCTTTTGAAGGTGCAGTCTCCAGAATTGCACACTATACTCCAAATGAGGTCTCACAAAAGACATATACAGAGGCATTCTCCCTTCCTGTTTTATGCTAGCCATTCATCTCTGTATGCACCCAGCCAGCCTTCTAGCTTTTTCCCTCGCCTATTCAACCTGTTTAGCTACTTTGACATCAGCAGACACAACCACACCTAGGTCCCGCTCTTCTGTAGTGCACAAGAGTACTTCACCCCCTATACAATAGTGCTCCCTTGGATTTCTTCAGCCCAAAAGCCTGACCTCACATTTCCTACCATGACATCCCAGCTGGCCAATTTAAGACCATTCATCAAGCTTAGCTAGATCACTCCTCATGTTTTTAGAGCTTCCTGGGTGTCTACCCTATTACAGATTGAGTGGGAGAACCTAAGAAACACCAGGCAAGGGGTAGCTGTATGGATTGGCGACAACATAATATGTAACAATCACACAAATGCTCGCATCCAATCAACCAGCATCACACAGCACCATAGCAGGGCGCATTTGGAGGCCAACCCCCCCTTCCCCCTATTTCCCACACAGGCAGATGACACACACACAATGAGTGATCTACTCCAAGACACACATTTGCACATACGCCTAGTCACATGAGCATCATGTGCATGTCAGAAATGGGAAACACCCACCCAGCAATATGCAGTCCTCATACTGCCCTGCCTCAAATTGTTGGAATAGTGCCGAGTGATGCAGGATATAGGCATCATGGGTGGACCCTACAAACCTGGGGACCACATTCAGAATATGCATATTTGCATCACATACAACCTGAACATTCAGGGAATGATAGTGTTTGCGGTTGCGGAACACTACCTCCCTGTCTCTAGGCGGGACCAGAGCAACATGTGTGCAATCAATAGCTCCCATCACGTGTGGTATCCCGGCTAACACCTCAAAGGCCTGGTTCAGGGTCCACCACTGTTGCCTAGTGTGTGGAATGGCAATATAATTCCACACCCGGCTGACCATGGCACGCAGTACTTGGTGGAGAGAGAGTGAGAAGGTGGGGCGGCTCATGCGACCCACTGCGGCCACAGATGACTGGAAACAGCCAGAGGCAAAGAAATGTAGGGCAGCAAGGAGCTTGACCAAACCCGGTATGGCATGTGACCGATCAGTCAGGGGCTCGAGGTCAGGTCTTAGATCCTCATATGGCTCCCTAATAGCCCCTGTGCTCAGTCTGTACAGGGAGATGACCTGGTCCTCTCGCATGCCCTGGAGCTGGGCCCTGGGCCTCTAGAGGCGTGGCTGGCAAGCCTGCACCTCAGCACGCCTCCTGTGCCATGCGGGCACAGCCCCTGCCTGCCCTGCCCCCACAGCTGCAGGTCTGATTTGCTGCGGGACTACACCCATGCCCTGTACCTCAGCCCCATAGACACCATCTCCCCTGTCATGCAACCACACCACCTGCCCACCTCACACTGCAGCTGCAGCAAACACAAAGGCCGCCATAACCTCCACCCACCCTGCTCCTCTAAACCACTCAAACACAGACAACACTTCCCTAACCAAGACACACACCACACAGAAACACAGCCACACAATACAACCAACAACAATTACAAACCCAGTCACGCTCCACAATACACCTGATTCAGACTCGCTCCTTCCGTCACTGCCAACGCACACCTTCTTTCTCCCTCGCCTACAAAAAAACCCTCAACGTGCAACATGTGCTCAGGACAATTTATAGAGTTTTTTTACGTAGCGTGTGTTGCACATACGCAGGTGCGCGAGCGCGATGGCTGTGCATGCGCAGTTGGCTGTGCATGCACCACATCTCACGTGCAAACGTACACACGCACCCACATCCTGCATCTGCGTGGCGCATGCGCAAAGCGCACAGCCAACTGCGCATGTGCAGTGTGCACGGCAGCGCAGCATGCTGCATAGTTGACAGTGCAACGCGCAAGCATGCATTTCCCACTTCTGGGCGGCGCATGTGCAATGCACACGGCCAACTGCACATGTGCAACTGTGCAGCCAACATGCTCATGCAACTGCACACGGGCAACGTAAAAAACCCTATAAATAAACCTGTACACGTGCTGCATGTTGAGGGGTTGTTGGTAGGCGAGGGAGAGAGAAGGTGTGTGGTGTCAGTGAGAGAGAGAGAGAAGCAGGTGTCTAGTAGAGCTAAGTTAGTGTGTTGCGGGTCAGAGTGGTAGAGGCTGGGTTGTGGAGGATAGGTGTGAGGTACAGCAGAGGATACAGAGAGGAGGGGAGGCAAGGAGCAGGTGAGTGAGAAAGGAGGTGAGGTAAAGATCAGATAGCAGGGAGAGAAGGGAGGTGTGAGGTGGAGCTGAGAAGGGCAAGAGAAGGAATGTCTGACAGGGAGGGAGAGGGCAGGGAGATGGAGCCACAGGACAGGGCAGGAGTGGAGAGGGACAGGGACAGGGACAGGGAGAGGGAGAGGGAGAGGGAGGTGGGGCCACCTGTTGGGGAGGAGACAGATATGGCAGGGAGTGTGGTGGAGGCTGCAGGCCCATCGGCCCAGCCCACACAGGGTCCTCTCACTACAAAACGTAGGCGCATACCGGTGCCAGCTCTGCAATGGAAGAGGGCTCAGAAATTCACACCGCAGGAAAGCCATATCCTGCTGGCGTCTGTTCTTGAAAATTATGATGTCCTATACGGACGACTAAGCAACACCACCACTGTTGCAACATGCACCCAGGTGTGGGAGGAGGTGCAGGAGGCAGTTGCTCAAGCAGGGGGCCCAAGCAGAGACCTCACCAGCCTCAGGAAGAGGTTCAACGACATAAAGAGGGGTGTGCGTGCACACATGGTGGCAGAGCGGCGGTATGCCATGGGCACTGGAGGGGGAGGCCCCTTTACACCCTCCCTAACACCCCTGGAGCAGGATTTGGCAGAGCGGCTAGGGCCAATATACCTCTATGGACTGCCAGAGGCACTTGACACTGCCCATCCCCAGGCAGGTAGGTACCCAAATCACACCTTGCTGCTCCCAACCCATTGATTACCTGCCCTTTGGATGTGCATCAGGCTTCTTATTAACACCTCCTCATACCTGCTCCCCTGGATCATCTCCCACCCTCTGCCTTTGGCTCATGAGTGTGCTGTCCCCCATTCCACCCCTCTTACTCTGTGTTTTGCTGACCTCCAACCACATGTTTCATTAGCATCATCCCTTTTTATATCTGCCCTGCACATGTCTGCTACAAGCCCCCTCTCAGACCTGTACGTGTTATGTCTGTGTCTAATCTAAGAACTGCTGAGCAGGGATGGTCCTTCAGGAGGATAATGCACACCAGGAGTTCTCAAACATTCTAAACAGGGGGCCAGTTCACTGTCCCTCAGACCATTGAAGGGCCGGAATATAGTTGAAATAAACACTATGAACAAACCCCAACGAACACTGCAGAAATACAAAAAACAGAGAATGTTTCCAAACATTTTGGTTTTGTTTTTCCAGTGGCAATTGCTCTAGCCACGTTAGTCTGGTTTCTTTGGGTCTTCTGCTAACTCCCCATCATCTGCTTTCCATTTGTCCTTTCGTCCCACGTCTAGTATTGTTTCCATTCTCTGTCTACATCTGCTTTAACATAGTAATCTTTCTCCTTGTGCTCTTTCCGCATTCCTAGGTCATCCACTCAAATGTTAGACCCCCATACTCACCCCCACTATCTGTCCAATTGTAGATATCTCTTACCTCCCTCAAAAAGTTTTTTTCCCTCACCATTTCATTTGTCCAGCTCCATCCCATTCTGATCCTCGCACAACCTCACCTCCCGTCTATTTCCAGCCACACCCAGCATCCGCTCCCCTCTAGTCCGTGCATCAGCCCATTTCCAGTCCTAGCCCCCCATCAGTCCATTTCCAATCCTATCCCTGGCCCAACATCAGCCCAGTACCAGTCCTAGCTCCACATCCATTTCCAGTCCTATCCAAGTCCCTCCAGAAGTGCATTTCCAAACCCCAGCCCCCCAAAACAAACTTATTGATAGCCCTCTCCTAGCCACTCCATCAGCCCATTTGCAATATTAGGACCCCCAACAACACATTTTGAGCCCTATCCCAGGCCCCCCATCATCCCACTTCCAATCTTACCACCGCCAGGACCTGTCCTAACCTCCTCCCCCACATCAGCACACTTCCAGTCTTACCTCTCCCCCCATAGCCAATTACCACTCCAAACCTCCTCCACCCCCATCAGGCCAGATAGGGTACGAAATAAACTAAACACGGCTACTGCTGCTGCTTCCACCATGGCAGCAGCAGATTCAAGCATCCCGTGGGGCCCCCCCCCTGCTCTGCAGCGTCCTCCATGCGGCTTCAGTGTGGGCTTGTCAGAGCCGCGTGAAGGGAGAGTATCCCTTTCTCACTGCCATGTCAATCACACCACGAGCCTGATGGAAAATACCATCAGCCCCATGGCGGGATTAACAGAGCCACAAGAGGAGAAGCTCTTTCTGTTTGTGCGGCTCTGACAGCCAACACTGAGGCTGCATGGAGGACACTGCAGAGCAGGGGGGGCACCGCGGGATGCGTGATTATGCCGCTGCCACCGTGGCAGTGGCAGCAGCAGCAGCAGGTTT
The DNA here is from genome assembly GCA_033557465.1 of Ichthyophis bannanicus. Taxonomy (NCBI): domain Eukaryota; kingdom Metazoa; phylum Chordata; class Amphibia; order Gymnophiona; family Ichthyophiidae; genus Ichthyophis; species Ichthyophis bannanicus. Next base: position 895,029,070 of record CM066032.1, on the reverse strand, counting down.
GTAAGGTATTAACTTAGCTGGGCTGCTGCTCAATGAATGCTGCGGTCCTGGGTAGAGCTGCCCCTGAGGACTGGCAGCGGCGGCAAATACACCCGTCGGGCTGCATACATCTCCTTGGCGGCCCACATGTGGCCCTCATCCCGTAGTTTGAGGACCCCTGATGTACACATCGATGTGTCTGCTAGGTACTGGCCTATATATGCCTAATAGTGGTAGCAGGAGCTGTAGTGGTAGCTATGTAGCACATGTACAGGCCACGGCCAAACACACATTGATTGTGGGGTGGATGTGTTAAACAGTTGTATGTAGTTGAACCATGAAAACCAATCTGTGCTGTGTATGGTTTTCCACAACCCAGGTGACTACACAACCATGGCCCCAGCTGAGGAGGAGGTGCAATTGGCCGAGGATGTGCCAGAGCCCCAGCCCACAATGTCTGAGGGCAGCACCAGCAATGGTGACGGGACCCCAAGCACACACGTGCAGCCTGAGCCAGAGGACCACACCCCAGACATCACTGCCACAGAGGGCTCCGAGGAGATCACAAGACACCACCCCATTCATGCAGCAGTGTCAGATGAAACCCCTCCACCAGAAATGGACCCAATCATTGAAGAGCTGCGGACACACACTGCTTCAGCACGGCGCAATGCAGAAGGTGGGTAACAGCATACCCCACGATCCCGACGGGGTTGTCCTAACATCCACAAAATGATTGCATATTGCCAACATAGCATAGCGTTCTGATTTTGTGGGGTTGTCTTATGTCCTCTGAGATTCTACCTCCTGTAGCATGGCTTGTCAGGTGTCAGCATTTGTGAGGGGCTGACACACATGCACACTGTGCTTGCCCATATACCCCACATAAGGCCAAAGAGAAGAGCAATGATCGCAGGTCACCCAGACACCCTATGTGACAGAGACCTCGTCATGGGTATTGTCACGCAGTATCATTTGACAACATAATCTGCAGTGTGCGCCAGCATTATAGAAATGGGGGCACCCCAGATATGTGTATGATATGATATGTCTTAGGCCCCCTCAGATCATCTGACCTATCCCAGACAAGCAGTGTGCAGACCTGGCATTGACATATTAAACTGTGGCAATGTGCCATGTGTGAGATCTGTGTTTCTCAGGACCCCTCATCCAGACCCCTTCCAGACATGGGGATGGCTCATGGGAGACACAGATCTAAACGTTGGTAGGTTTGGCAGGCATGACTGTTCTGCAGACTGCTCTTCTGGGATATGCGTGACATGTGTATGTGTGACAGTTGGTACTGGAGAGGAATCTCACATATCACCCTCTGTCCCACCCACAGCCACTCATCATGCACTCCAGCGTCTATACATGGCTATGGGAGAAAATACCAGGGAGCTGAGGATGATCCGGGAGGAGATGCGGTTGGGGGAACTTGACCGCATTGTGGATGCCATGGAGGACATTGTGGGCCTAATGCGGCAGCAAGCACCAGCACCAGTACCAGCACCAGCACCAGCACCAGCACCAGCACCTGAGGCACCAGGACAAGGTGCAGTACCGCGGGGGGTAGTGTGCCATGGGAGACATGGGCGGCCATGCAGGAGGTGACTGTGGGTCTAATAAACAGCTGTTAACCAGTACATATGTGTGTTTTCCAATGTGCATCCCTGTGTTCCCCTAGGTAGTGTGCAAATGCATGTTGTGTCCCACACACAGGCCCCTTGATGGTGGGGTGTCTGTACTGGCAGGTATCACTGCACAGACACCATCACATGCCATGTGTGCCATGCACTGTGTCAGATCCCAGCCCCTGGGCTGCAGTGTGGCAGTTTACATATCCTCCCGGGTTGCACAGGGGGAATGTCCTGGAGCTACATGTCCAGTTTTGGGAGCCGTCACAGTTTACATCCTGTCATACCCTCTACATTGGACGCACATGTGTGACCATTGTCCCTGCCTGCAACACTGCCTATGTGCCTGCCCCCCCACAAACATATACGGTTACTCACCAACCATCCCTGTGACATGTATTGTCCCAGGACACACTCAACAGCTTTACCCATGAGTAGCTCCTGGGCTCACCAGTACATCTTACCCTGCCAGCACAGACGTACTGGTTTGCAAGTTCTACTATTGGCACACAGGTATGTTGCATCAGAAATGGTTCCCACACATTGCACGCAGCATGCACGTGCCTCAGTATCCTGGGACGTCATCTACATTACAACATCTCAGGGTCCACCCTGGTCTCACACACCTATACACATGGTCATCCCCCACGACTGCATGTGGAGCCAGTCCACGCATGATACCCATGTCTACCTTTACAACACATACCTGTCTACACACATATCCCATGCTTGCATCCATAGTGTGTTGCTAAGGGAGACACGTGACCATTTTGAGTTAAGAAACAGTGTGTATATTGTACAAAAAGACAGAATATAAAACAATGTTAGGGATAGGGACAATACCCATCACCCTCCCCCCCAAACACCCCCTCCTCCCCCCTGCCACCCCACCCACCCTATACACTCTCCCCTACCCCTCCCCCCACCCCCACATCAGCCACACCCTCTCCCTGCTTGCTGCATGCCCAGTGATGGAACACAGGACAGCACAGGGCACATGTGTGGATGTCACAGGCACCATCAATGACTCCTGTGATGCCCTTCAGGGGATGGACGCCGACAGGGCAGCCGCTCCACCTCGGCGGCCACCTGCTGAATGGCTCCCACCAGCCACTGGTGTGAGTGCACTAGGAGATGCACACGCCACTCTAAGGCATCCAGGGCCACATACAGGTCCTGCACACACCTGCCACCACACACACACATAGTCCCAGGGGTCTGGGTGGTGGCATGTGCATGCGACCTGTGTGTGGCCCTGGATGGTGGAGCGACATGGCATGGCTGGCGGGAGCCCACAGTGCCCTGTGCTGCACTGTGTTCCCCATTACTCTCCCACACCCACACATCCCCCTCCTCCTCCCTTCCACCTCCCACCCACCCTCCACACCCTCCTCCACCCCTCCCTCCACACCCACATCAGACACACCTCCTCCGCTGCACTCTCTGCTGGCTCTTCATCCTCCTCCTCGGCCTCCACCTCAGCTTCCTCCTCCACCACCACCACCTCCACCTCTGTGGCATGGTGGGCAGGGGGGCGCCTCAGGGCATAGGCAGATGTGGTGGCCTCTTCATCATTGTCATCACCCTCTGTGGAAGATGACAGTCATCAGCACATTATCAAGTGTGTCACATAACACATGTACATATGCAGGTACCACACAGGCTGGTGGGCCAATGTGACATTTGTTACTGGGCAGCAAGGTTACCAATACTCACCGTCATGCTCTGACTGCGCCGCCCTCTGGAGGCGGCCAAGGTAATCACTGTGATGGAGCCGCAACTCTCGCCCCTTCTTCCGGAGATCCTATACCTGTGGATGTGAAAACAATGTGTGGGAGCATCAGTGACTGCTTACCTCTGGTGGGTGGGCAACATAAACAAACATCTGTGTGGCCAGCATCTTGCTGCTCATGCTCCACTGCTGTGTGTGTCATGTACAGCATAGTTAGTCACCTGCAACAGGTGATCTCCAGAAACACCAGGAATAAGTCTTCACATGTGCGTAGCGTTGGTACCAACTGAGCCTGTGTGGGAACGCTCCCCAGCGTCCTATATGAAAGCTTTTGGGAGCATCCCACAGTGCGTGCGTGCTGCCTTCCCGCCTTTCCCAACTGCCTCTCTCCAGTTGAGTTTAAAGCTGACACAAAGAGAGAGAGAGAGATAGATAGGGAAAGAGAGAGAGAGAGAGAGACAACCCGCTAGGGGAGATGGGTGGGTTGTGATGACCTCATCCTACTGTTCCCAGAGATCACCTGTTACAGGTGATTAACTATGCTATCACCAGGAACAAGCAGGACATAGTCATCACATGTGAGGACACTCTAGATGTAGATGCCAGGGAAGGATCCCCAGAGTGGTGAGGGCCTGTGGAGGGCTTCCACTTCCTCCCATGGATCTCTGGCATCCTGTAAGAGAGGCGGCTAGGAGTGGATTACGTATGGAAGAGGTGTTGGAGAGCAGCCTGACCAACCATAGCATGCCTGCGGGAGCCTTTATCCAAGCAGTAGTGGGCCATGAACCGAGGACCAGGTAGCTGCTCCACAAATGTCGTTAATATAGACGGAATGGAGGTGAGCCCGAGCGGCTGCCATGACTCTCACATTGTGAGTGAGAACATGGGCCGCCAGTGAAAGGTGTTAGCTGTGATAGATAAAAGGTAATACATTGAGCAATCCAGTTGGATAGAGATATTTTGGAAACTGCTGTACCCAAATGCGAAGGATCAGAGACTCTGAATAGCTGAGAGGACCTTCTGTGTTGCTGTGTCCTCTGCAGATGAAAAGCCACAGCTCTTTTACAGTCCAAGGTATGAAGAGTCTTCTCTGCATTTGAAGCATGCGGCTGTTGAAAGACTACAGGTAACTAAACCTCTTGTTTCAAATGAAAGGAGGAATCCACCTTAGGCATGAAGTGTGGATGTATCCTTAGGATTACCTTACCATGGAGAAACGGTGTGTAAGGTGGATCAGCCATTGGAGCTTGAAATTCACTGATACGACTTGCTGATGTGATTGCAAGAAGGTATTTTACTTTCCAGGTCAGAGACTTTAAGGAAGTAGTGTCTAAGGGCTCAGGAGGTGGCAGCATATGCTGGCCTAGAAGCAGATTGGGATCCCATGCCTCTGGAGGTGGTCAGGGCAGGTAAGGGTGGTAAGGGTGGTAAGGGCAGGTTTCGGTAGATGCAGGCCTCTCATGATTCTGGATATGAGAGGATGGGATGAAATGGGTTGTCCATTGATGGGTTCAGAAGGAGCAGCAATAGCACTTAAATGGACTCTGACTGACTCAGTTTGGAGACCATTGTTTGATAAGTAATGGACTCCATCCAAAACATGTTTATATACGGATGACAAGAGGGTTAAAGGCCTTTTTTTATCACCAAATGAAATGTCACGTCCACCTGATGGTATAGGACTGCCTTGTGGAAGGTTTCCTGGAAGCATAAAGGACATCATGCACTTCCTGAGTGAGGGGAGGGCCAAAGCAGTTACAGCCTTCAGTAGCCAGGCTCTGAGGTGCAGAGACGGGGGGTTTGTATGCCATACATTCCCCTCCTCCTGTGACAGTAAGTCTGGAGCTGACCCTACGTACAGGGGTGGAACCTGGGACAGATGTAGAAGCAGAGGGTATCACACCTGGTGTTTCCAGCGTGGGGCTATGAGGATCATGTTGCCTCTATCCCTCAGGAGTTGGAATAGGGTCTTGGCAATCAAGGGAATGGGAGGAAAGGCATATAGACATTCCTGCCCCCAGTTAAGGAGGACAGCATCCTTCGCTTGGCAGCCCTGAGCTGGGATTCGTGAACAGAACCGGGTAGGTTTGGCATATGATGGACTTGCAAAGAGGTCTGACTCTTGAGTTCCCCAGAGTTGCAATACTCTACAAAGTTGGTCCATGTGTAGAGACCATTTGTGCGGAATCAGAACACGACTGAGTTTGTATGACCAAGAGTTCTGATTGCCAGGGAGATAGACTGGCAGGAGATAGATCTTCTGCTTTCTGGCAAATGACCACAGTTGAAGAGCTTCGCTGCAAAGGGACAGAGAGCCTTTTCCTCCTTGTTTGTTCACATAGACCATGGCTACCTGATTGTCTGCATAAAGTAGTATTCTATTGGCCTGTAGAAGGGAATGGAAGACATGAAGAGCCAGGCAAATTGCTCAGAGCTCAACAGATTGATGTGGAAATGACTCTCCTGACAATTCCAGGTGGCTTGGGTGGAGGTGTCCAGTAGATGTGCAGCCCACCCCACTTTGGAGGCATCTGTTTTGTTAATGTGATCTGAGGAGGGGTTTGCAGGAAAGTGACCCCTCCAACAGGTTTTGTGATGACCGCCACCAGTCCAGGGACAGGGTATGGCGGTTTGAGTTTACTATCACATCTGAGAGACAGCCTGTTGCTTGCGTCCACTGGGAAGAGAGGGCCCATTGGGCTGGTCTCATGTGGAGAAAAGCGTAGGGGACCACATGCACCGTAGATGCCATGTGACCCAGCAGCTAACGCATCTCTCGAGCCGAGAGGTGAGTCTTTTGTAGTGCTGTCGAAACAAGTTGCACAATGCGAGGACAGCGAGGCTGAGTCAGGTAAGAACATAAGAACATAAGATATGCCATACTGGGTCAGACCAAGGTCCATCAAGCCCAGTATTCTGTTTCCAACAGTGGCCAATCTAGGTCATATGTACCTAGCAGTTTCCCCAAGAGACACAAGTTCCACAATGCTTGTACTGGTAGGTCTTTGGCAGTCTGGTATCTAGCGTTTACGTGGGAGTCAGAAAGAATTCCTGGAGATCTCTGACAGGGCCTAGATATTGGAGTCCACGCATTGTGTACAAGAGAGAGGCCTGGGCATGTGTTTGTGCCTGTGCCTGGATGAGGCAGTCGTCCAAGTAGGGGCACAAAAATATTACCCTGGAATGGAACAAACCGGCTACCACAGACATGCACTTTATGAATACTCTGGGTGCTGAGGCAAGGCTGAAGGGAAAACTTTGTTTTGATAGTGGTTTCCTTGATGGAGGAACCAAAGGAACTTTCGCTGTACTTGTTGGCAGAGAAGATGGGTGTACGCATCCTTGTGATCTAGAGAACAAAGGCAGTTCTGCCTGTGTAGGTCAGGAAGTACGTTTCCTAGAGAAATCATTTTGAATGTCTGTTGGAACAGGAACTTGATAAGTTCTCTGAAATCTAAGATGTGTCTGTGACCTCCTTTTTCCATTGGTATGAAGAAATTGGGGGGGGGGGGGTGGGAGAACCCAGAACCCTGTTGGAGATGAGGTACCTCTTCCATTGCTCCTTGAGAACATAAGAACATAAGATATGCCATACTGGGTCAGACCAAGGTCCATCAAGCCCAGTATTCTGTTTCCAACAGTGGCCAATCTAGGTCATATGTACCTAGCAGTTACCCCAAGAGACACAAGTTCCACAATGCTTGTACTGGGTCAAGCATTGATATCTTCGGTCACTTCTTAATAATGGTTTATGGACCTTTCCTCCAGGAACTTGTCCAAACCTTTTTTTAAACCCAGCCACACTAACAGCCTTACTATATCCTCCGGTAACAAATTCCAGAGTTTTGATTACACGTTGAGTGAAAAAATATTTTCTTTTATTAGTCTTAAATAGTTTACCCTGTAGCTTCATTGCATGTCCCCTAGTCTTTCTATATTCTGATAACGTAAACAATCGATCTACGTTTACCCGTTCCACTCCATTCATTAATTTATAGACTTCTATCATATCTCCCCTCAGCGGTCTCTTTTCCAGGTTAAAGAGCCCTAACCTTTTCATACTATGGTGCCTCCCTTCAATTCAGGAGGAGCACTGTTTATTGTTTGTTACTATTTTTTATAGTCTTTATAATCTCTGCTAGCTTTTCATATTCTTTTTGCCATCTTGATTAAAAGCAAGATTCAGAAGGTCAAATAAGGAAGATAAAAGGATAAAGGGTTTTTTTTTTAAACCCAGCAGCAGTCAGAAACTTTGAAGTTCTTCTGCAAATGCTTGTGGAAAAGGCCATCTAACCTGATGGTGTACACTACATCCTAGGATAATAAAAGTGCTTGAGTGTGTGCTGATCACACCCCTCACAACTCTGTCCAACTTGTCTTTGAAGAGAGGTTCCTCGGGACTGTAAGAGAGTGAATTTAATCCTGCTAAATGAAAGCAGAGAAAAAGATGGTAGCGGGAAACTACAGAGTCATCATTCTAACTTTAGTACTTGCTAATCTATGAAAACAAAATAGAGAAATGGTACAGAAATGGTACAGAACCTTGAAGAAAGTAGATTACAGGACACCAAACAAAATGTCTTCGCAAAGGAAAAATCCCTTCAGATAAACTAGATTGAAGGTCCTATTTATTAAAGTGATGTAAAATACCACGATTTTTGTGGAACAAAAACAAAATTACCATGCAATCAACTTACAAATTATACCTAAGAAGAACAGCTTAGTAAATCACATGTTATTTTTTACCAAATTTCTTCAACTGTAATCATGTGTTCCTAGTCACAAGAAAAAATGATAGTGGGCCCCCTTCCCAAGCCCACCATGTTTTAAGAGGGCTGGTTTCTATAAATAAAGTACTCCTGCACCCCTTTCTCAACATCAATTGTCAAAGCCCTAGTGACAATATATTAAAAAGCTCCCCCCCCCCTTTCTATGGGAACTCAAATCCATGATGAGCCAATGACTCATGAAGCCCACTAGCCCTGTCTTGTGCAAACCATATTAGTAAATTGCCAGGCAAGCTTCCTTGCCCCCCCCCCTCCACATGTGCCTTTCACTGCTCCCTATAATTACAAGTTTCTGACCTGGGACAGTCACCTAACTTACTCCCAATATTTGTAATCACACACGGCCATAAGAGGCATGATAAATCCTCAATCATTCCTGACCCAGTGCCACCATCTTGTAAAATGATTGTACCTGGTCCCTCATGATATGTTGAATGTACTTCTGGGGCTATTCTGCCAAATAAAAGAATTACTGGCTTTTTACACTCTTTTCTACTTTGAAATCATCATTACCCTGGGTTTTCTCTCCTAATTAGTGCATGCCATTATTTCACCCCCTATCCTGACTTCTCTCTTGTGTTTCCGCATGTAATAGTGCTACATCATACAGTATGCACAAAACTGTATGGACACATCAAAGAAAGTTTCCTTTCCCTGTGGAATTTACAGTCTTGACAAGACCAGCAAGATGCTAAGGACAAGAGCTAGTTTAGTAGAGCAACAGTTAAATCTACAGGTGAGAACAGTCAATGGGGGTATGGATACATCAGTGGTGTGAAATGTGGGTAGAATTGTGGATCACCTCTCTTGAGCCCGGGCCTTCTCCCATGGACACTTGGAGTCATGGTCAAGTGGCTATAAAGAATGGTGCAGGCTCTGCCAAGCTAGTAAGCTCAGGTGAGATTTTCCACAAATAAATAAAAAAAAAAAGATTTATTTATTTTAAATAAGATCAATAGAGAGAATTAAATTGAAATTATTAACAATTATTTATTTAAAAAAAACATAAAGTAATCGAAAAAATTAAAAATAAAAACATAAACATAAATATTTGCAGATGATCAACATCAACTAACAATGGATAATTGCTTTGGATCATCGCCAACTATTTAAATTGGTTTAACCCTCATCCTACCAACATATTTTACATACAAATCTTACCAACTGGGGTCCGAATGGACCCCATGTAGTTTTGTGATTGCTGATGAAAGTTAGCATCACTGAACACTTTCTTAATGTGGAAAACATAGGGGCTTGTTTACAAAGCCGCGGTAGAGGTTCACGATCGTTATCGGAGCCGCGGCCCCATTGAAATCAATAGGGCCGCGGTTCTGATAACGATCGCGAACCGCTACCGCGGCTTTGTAAACAAGCCCCATAGTCTTTGATGTTGACAACACAAAATTTAAGTTACAGACATTTTTCTTGTAGCGCTTTTAATCAGGAATAATTATAAATCAATCAACGAAATGTGACTTTGTAATGAAATTGTGTCCAGTTTTGATGTTACATATGAACTTAACAAACTATGAACTTTAGAAACTAATGGTAGACAATGTTCATGACAACTTTACAAATTCTGACTTATGATGCACGCATTCACTTATATTTTAAAGCATTAATTACAAACAGTACTTATAAACTAAAGTCCAAATAATTTGGGGTCCTTTCGGACCCCAGAGACTGAACAGTTGCTGTGGGCACAATAATGTTTAACATAAGAAAAGAATATTTGATTTGGACTTACCACTGGTGAGAGAACAAATTCTCAAAATGGCGGCTGTTGATAACTTATGGTGTTTATATAGCGCAAGCAAACTACTGCGTGGAGTCCGATATGACCCCACTTGGTAGGATGAGGATTAATTAACTAATAAATAAAATCTCACTGTATTTAAATGACTGTGGAAACATACATTACAATTTTTTCTTTCTTTTAGAGGTTATCACCATACATCTGAAATTGACCGTCGGAACAGAAAATCAGATAAGCATTAACTTTCTCTGTTCTCAGAAGTTATTTTGTAACATTGAGCAACGACTATCCTCAAAAATTAAGGGGCTTGTTTACAAAGCCGCGGTTGCGGTTCGCGGTCGTTATCGAAGCCGCGGCCCCATTGAAATCAATGGGGTCGCGGCTCCGATAACGATCGCAAACTGCTACCGCAGCTTTGTAAACAAGCCCCTAAGACTTGATACGTTGTGTCTATTTTTCTTTCAGGTATTTACAGATGTCAACTCAGGACAGGTAAGTATAAACTTGAGAGCCACTTCGGATACCAAGAACTTTTGGAACATAGAGGCAGTTGAGCTGCATAAAAATTCAATCCCCCCCACCACACACACATTATTTGCTGCTCTTGGCAATCTGCCTATCTAGAATGAATGTATGATCTTTTGATTTGTATCTGTTTTTACTACTCTTTTATTATATTTTATTTGTAAACCATGTTGCCAATATCTGAAAAGAGGCATTTTTTATTTATTTAACAGTTTTTATATACTGCTTTATCCTACGGTCAAAGTGGTTTGCATTGCAACAAAACATTATACATTGAACAGGGAAATCAACTTGGAGGTAATAGTCAACATTAGCTTAGGTTTGTAAGCACACTCTACACCAGTGCATTTTAAATTAAACTGTTATTCCATATCCAGTAGTGAACATGGCCTTCCAGTAACAGGAAGCTTATCAGGAATATGCAAGCTCAAGGTCTTATTTACTGCCCCATATGCCCTCCAAAAAAGAAACCCCTACCCCTAAAAAATAAAAATTGACTGACTGTGGCACTCACCTCTCTGCTGAAGATCGTGTCCTTGTTAAAGTTGTGGCGGAGCCTCCGTCACGCCCTACGCCTAAGTAGATAGTTGTGCCTCTTCTCCGGCCTGGGAAGAGGCACTTCTCATTTGCAACGATGTGGGCAGCCAGCAGCTCAATGTTTTCCCAGGGGAAGTTTGGCTTCCTCCCAGGATATGGTGCTGCCAGTCCCCCTCCTTCCTGCCTATGTCGTGGTCCTTTGGCAGCCATTTTAGGTTCCGTCTTCAGAAACACACGCATGCACCCTGTAGAGCACATGCATCTTTTTTCCCATGCACACATCCCTCTGGGCGTCTCCACAGATGCACAACTTCTGCATCGGTTTGACATCTCCTTATCACCATTTGCAATCTAATTTTGGGGTATTCTTGGGTTCTTTCTTCCTTTGTTAAAGTGATTGGGTTGACCATAAAGGTGTTGCCGTGCTTTCTTTTCTAAAAAAACAACAAATGGGTGGTCACCAAATCAAATTAAATCTCCAAGGGGAACTCATTTTTGTCGGACATTGATCACCAGATAAGGAGAAGCCATAGCTGGGAGATCCTGTCCATTAAAATCATTTGTAGTAAAATAATTTAAAGAAGTCTGCTTAACTGACAGATGGAGATCAAGCAAAGGAGTAGTACAACGACACAGTTCTGTGTTTCGGGTTTACTCTCAAAAAAACCCTGCTTCAGGTTACTTATCCCCATAAATGCGCTCCAACTCAAAGCAAAATCCTTGAACACATGCTTACTGCTAAACCAATCAGGAGTGAAAACAACCATGTAGACTCCCAACCAATCAGTTTATCCAATCAAAATCACAGTAGACTATGCCATTATAGCTCCAAATTCAAACCACTCAGGATGACAGAATCCAATTTAAAAATCCATTGCTGTTCTTTAAACTGTAATCAGGAAATTCTGTCACTACCATGTGGAAAATGAGAAATCCAGTCTATTATTCTCCATAAAAATTGAACCGCATGTTGTACAATCGGAGCTATCAAAGTCCTGGTACAAATATGTGAGGAATGTTCTGACAACCATACCTTACATGGGCGTATAGTGCGGCCAATATATTTTAAGCCACAAGAGCAAATCAGTAAATGAACCACATAAGAAGTTTCACAAGTGGTATGATAGCTTGAATGCCAAACCTTGCCAGATATCGGGTCTGTTCAAGAAACCCCTTCCAGGGTGCCCGGACAGTATGCGCACCTTCTTCAAGGGAAATGCCCAACCTGCTCTACTGCATCTAAGGGGGACCAGAGAGTCCATACCAGCCAATCCCACAAGTTTTTACCATGGATAAAGGCCACACAAAGGCATTTGCGAAAACAAGTGTAAACTTAGCACATACCAATGCTTATGGAAAATCGACCATACAGCCAATGCTCTGTGATTAAATGGAAGAATACCCACCAAAGTGTCATCATGGGATTGAATCTGAGTCTCTTTCAAACAATCATCATTATTATGAGGGTTCAACAACCATTCCCTATGGTTGAAGTGCCCGCTTATAAGCTCCTCTTACAACAGACCACGAGTATCCCCGAGAAAAAAGCAGTGTCACTTAATTCCTGGGCATGAAGTTCAAAGTCATCTAAAGAAGAACAAATACGTCTCAAATACAAAAGTTATCCAAATGAAAGAGTTATTTTCAAGGATGGTGGATGAAAACTGCCATAACTAAGGAGAGTGTCACGTTGTACTGGCTTCTGGAATAAAGAAGTGGATAAAGAATTGTTCCTATGGCTGACTAATACATCCAAAAATTCATTTGAATGTGGATCATACTTTTGCTGTGAACTTAATATTACAGTCCAACTGATTCAGCCAATCCACAAACAATGCAGGTGACTGGAGATTTGATTTGATTTGGTGACCACCCATTTGTTGTTTTGACTGTATGGGGCAGGTGGTATCCCATGATAGCCCAAAGGGTTTTTTCCATTTTTGGCTCTTTCTTTTCTGCCATTTTTTTATGCATCTCCTTTTTTTGAACCATGTTTATAGTTCTGATCATTTGTATTCATTTTAACCAATCCAATACAACCATACAAGTTTTAACAAGAGACATCAGAAACTGATGACAGATCTTTAAAAAAGACCAATTTGGTCCAAGATGGCGCTTTCGGATGCCAGTGGTGTGAGACGTAACTAAGGGTGGTTCTCGCTCCCTGCTTGTTCAGAAGCCTCCTTTTCTCTAGCCATGGGGAAATGGAAAGGGAAAGGGAGACCGATGCTCTTGGATGGTGTTCCCTCTCTGGCCCCATGCCAAGCAATGCTTGAAGCCTTCGGTCTCTTACCCATGTCTTGGGTTTCAACCCCCTATGCCCCACCGGGGGGGAGTACCTTGGGCAGCTATGACAATGGGGTTTCTTTCAGCCCTGTGATGCAGATGCCGCCTCCCCATCCTGGAAGTCTATCCTCGACCAATGTTCTGGAGCCACTGAGGTCCTATGAGGTGTCCATGGCAGCTTCTTTGGGAGGTGCACTGGCAGCTCCATTGCCTCCCCGTGAGGGGAGTGTAGGTGGTGGAGGATTGGTAGCCCTGATGAGATCTGTGGTCCATTGTGGCTGAACAAGATGAGTTGGCATTCCAAGGAGTAGTCGCAGATGTGCAAAGACCACAGGCGGTGACGTTGGAGTCTCTGTGGACTGGAATAGAGGGCTTCAATTCTTCAGACTTTATCAACTCAAGTTCTTGGTGACATAAAACTTGTTTCTCAGGCTGTGCTGGATCACTCTAAGGCAATGGAGGATTTATCTGGGAGAATGTCTGCTGTGGAGTCAACGGTGGCCAAGCAGCAGGCTGTGACTAATATGATAATGAAGGACTGTACTATTGCGGCCCAGTGTATGGAATACTTGGAAAATCAAGTAAGATGCAATAATTTGCGTCTGCTAAATTTTCCTAAGTCCCCTTTGGTCCCACCTCTTGAAATGGCCAGGAAGTATCTTATTGAATGTTTGGGGATGGACTCTGGGAATTTGCCTCCGCTAGTGAGGCCCCAGTATGTGACACAGTCTGGGGGTTTTTCCCAGCCAGTGGTGAAGGTAAACTTGGTCACTGAAACTTGACTGAGATTTTGGAATCATCCCTGGAGGTTATTACCAGAGGACTGCTCTTATTTTGACTTTTGCCTTGGAGTTTGATTGGAATGCAGTCTTTAAATTCTACTTTCATGCTATGAATAAGCCTTTTTAGGATAATGTATACGTATTTTTCCTGATATGTCTCAACATATTCAGAAGCAGCGACAGGGGTTCCTGGCCCATGGGGCTGAAATTTGTCCTTAGATTTCCTTGTGTTTGTGTAGTAACTTATAATAAGATTTCTACTTTTTTTGATCCTAAAATGTTGGCTTATTTTCTTGTGTCTAGGAAGGGTATGCAGCCTCTGTCTGTTGCAGCACAACCGCTGTAGTTTGGGGTATTAGGGTGGTTGGCCAATATTGGTGTCTTGTGGAATTCAAAATTTATTTGTTTCCTTCTCCCCCCCCCCCCCTTATCTTGGATCCCTTGTTTCCTGTTTAATTGTGGGCTGTATTAGATGGATTTTTATTTCCTTTGTTTGCTAATGGTGGGAGTTTGAATGTAATTCCTGTTTCTTTTTCTTCACATTATTGTGAATTGTTAATTTGTAAAATCTATAAATATACAATTAAAAAAAAAGACCGAGTTCTCTTTATCCCTGACATTATAGCATTCTGAAGCTCCAGCTGCAGCAGCACATGCATCTGTCCAATATTGCGTAAGGCAATGCTTAGCTACCAAGGAGGCTTTCCGGATGCATAGGGGGTCATCCCAAACCGCGAATAGATGGGATGGACGTCCGGCTTCAATTGGGGCCAATTCTGTTCCAAAAGCACCCCACATGCACAGAGGAGATGTGTGGAGACCTCTGGAAGGGGGTGGGAGGGGATGGGCTGGAGGAGTAGTGTGGGCAGGGTGGAGGAGGGCCCATGATCCCAGACATACAGGGCCAATTCTGGTCATGGCCCTGTACATCTGGGCTGGAGGAGAAAGATGGAGGACTATTCCATCTCAGAGGTGGACTAAGTCCCCCTGATGTTGGTGACTGGCCATGGAGGACCCCGCCCAAAGAGGAGAGGGGCACTAGGAGGTTCCTCGCAGCACAATCCCAGCTGCGGCAGGCCCCTTCGGGGGTCAGGTGGTGAGTAACAGTGTTTTTAAACTTCTGAGGCAGATTGGGGTTCCGGAATGGAATCCCGGTACCATGGCGATGGGACGCCATGGCACCGGGCTCCATGCATGAGCTTTGGAAGGGTTAGACAGGGAGGGAGCCATATGTGCAGCTGGTCAGAATCAGGGCCTGTCCAGCCCATCCAAGTCCTTTGCCCCAATTCTGCTCCCACGGAAACGTATAGCTCCTGCGGGTGCAGAATCGGGTGCAAATCTGGCCCATCCAGATTTTGGACTCCAGATGGGCCAGACGGGCCCCAATCAGAATGGGCCCATAGTATCTCCATCCACACCCCCAGTTCAACATTGGATCTTTTCCTTATGATTCCAGTCATACCTCTCCCCCCCCCCCCCCACCACCATACCAGAAACAAAAACTGAAGTCATTAACAGCCTGATGGCACTCACCTCCCAATAATAGCAATCAAAAGTATTCTCACCCTAAAACCATGTATTAAGAAACAATGAGTAAGCATGTCATATCAATCAAGAAATGCTAACATGAAATGCAAAGTCATCTTGAAAAGTAGTCCTCGATAAGTCTGCTTCATATCTGATTACCCCTTGCTGCATCAGGTCGAGCAGGGGCATCGATGTAAGTTCCGGTGGCAAGTTGGGAGCTGTTTCGCATGGCATTCCATGCTCCAGGGCTATGTTATGCAGCATGCAGCACACTATAACAATGCCTCCAATCTTTTTAGGTGTGTATTGCAATGCCCCCCAGAATGGTCCAGACAATGGAAACCACTCTTGAGGACCCCAAAGGGGCATTCTATCAAACCCTGTGTAGCAATGTGTGCCTCATTGTAACGCATCTCCACAGGTATGCTTGGTGAAAGCAGAGGAGTCATCAGCCAGATCTTATGCCCGTATCCGGCATCGCCTATGGCATTAAAAAGAAAGACAAAAGCTTGACAATGGTACAATATACAACAGTATATGTACATATACTATATATATAAATTGGCTTATGGAAATGTATAGCTGTTTTCCCTCCCCAAAGTTTCAATGTGATACGTGATACCCAGCATCACCTATGAATACAAAGCCAACAAAGCAGCTTATATATATATATCTATATATCTATATCTATATCTATCTATATCTATATATCTATCTATCTATCTATCTATATATATATATGTACTTCTGTTCCTCCGCCCTCCAAAGTTTCAGTATGTCTATGCGGCACTTACCGATAAGCCAACTTTCACCATACGTTCCCTTTTCAAAGTTACGGCCGAGTGCTGAGTTGGAGAGGATAAAGGCATCGTGACAGTTGCCTGGGAACTTGGAGACCACATTCAAGATCTTCATTTGCTTATCACACACCACTTGGACATTACTTGAGTGGAAGTTTTTCCTGTTTCGGAATGCCAGTTCTCTGTCATTGGGAGATGTTAGGGCTACTTGGGTGTAGTCTATTGCTCTGATCACATTTGGTAGTCCAGCATTATTTTAAAAAAGTCAGTCTTCAACACCTGCCTTTCCGCCTCCTACTCTGGGTACCGGATATACTCCCCAATGCGATTTTTGAAGACCTGCAATACCTATTTGAAATGCCTTGAAAATGATGACTGGTCCATTCCACAGGCCAGGCCAACAACATTTTGGAATGATGCAGTGTCCAAAAAATGTAATGTAGCAAATAACTTCACCAATCCTGGTATGGGGGGTCCGTGAGAGGTGGCAGGATCAATGTCCTCATACAAGGACAAGATGGCTTGTCTGCATAAACGGTAATTATGCACAACATACCCATCTGGGAGTTTATCCAGTACCACCCTGTCATTGAGGAGGCGTTATCTGCAGGGCCTCATGACACGGGGTGCACCATATACAGTACCTCCTCATGCTTTTCTCTTTAGGGTCTCTCCATTGTTCCTCCTTCTTTGGAAGGCTCTTGCAAGCAGCAGAGAGGTGAGAGGATAACCAGCAAAAAACGCTGAACACTGAAATAGGTACGCTGACCAAAACGTCCAACTTTAACAGAATTGTGCTGTCTTCAAAACACTAACAAATTGTGTTGTCTTCAGGATGCAATAGATCTTAATGTCTACTCCTGACCAGGTGTACAAATAATTATGCTTATGTAGTTAACCCATGATTGGGTAATCTCGAACATGCTTCATTGTATTTGGCACAGATCTCATTACCATGTTATATGACTACTTCTAACTCATTTAGGTGTCATTTAAATACATTTCAATATGCGCTGCATTCTGTGTGTGGTAACATTTTATGCCCTTCTACCACACGCGTCCATCTGTTTTCTGCATTTGGCGAGTGCATATAGTTTGTGTTATATGAGCTTAAGCGCGCATAAAATCCCATGTTCGTTTTCTGCATTGGCCTATTAGATTGTAAGCCCTCCGGTGAGAAGGAAACACCTACTCTACCTTAGTGGAACTCACCATAAGCTACCGCTGAAGAAGCAATAACCCCCTTTCCCCTTTCATGTTGATAACAAAGCAAAAAAGCATAAAACAGAATTCAGTAACAAGAAAAACATATAAATACAAATGCCAAACATATGTAAAGTAATAAAATCAAACACTATAAAATAGCAAAATAATAAAAACAATCCTCAAATAAATATGAAGGCAGATTTTAGATAGGACGTGGAGATTGGAGTTGAGACAACAATTATAAAAGGCTCTGCCAAACATAGAAACACAGAAACATGATGGCAGAAAAAGACCACATGGTCTATCTAGTCTGCCCTTCCATATCAACTACAATAGTCCCCTTTTTACCTTTAGAGATCCTCTGTGTTTGTCCCATGTTTTTTTGAATTCAGATAATGCCCTTGTGTTCACCTCCTCCACTTAGAGACTATTCCATGAATCTATCACTCTTTCCATAAGAAATATTTCCGCATATTACTCCTGAGTTTATCCCCTTTCACCCTCATCCTATGGCCTCTCATAGCAGAGCTTGCCTTCAATTGAAAGAGACCCTCCTGTGGTTTGAGATAAAAGCCATGGTACAGGCCAATCATAGCAAGCTCAAAGTCCTAAACTTCAAAAACACTGACTTCAATAAAATGGCCGAGTACTTAAAGGAGGAGATGACGGGGTGGAAGAAGATAAGGGAAGTGGAATTGCAATGGACTAAACTAAAGGCGGCAATAAAAGGAGCAACAGATAAATATGTAAGAAAAATAAATAAAAACAAGAGGAGAAGGAAACCTATTTGGTTTTCCAAAGAGGTGGCTGCGCAAATAAAGGCAAAAAACACAGCTTTTTCAAAATTCAAAAGCTTGCAAACAGAAGAACACAGAAATGAATACAGGATCCAACTCAAAGAGTCTAAAAGAGTAATAAGGATAGCAAAATCAAAGGCAGAAAAAAAAAATGGCTAAAGATGTTAAGGGTGGCAACAAACTTTCTTCAGGTATATTCAGGAAAGGAAGAAGATCAGAGTTGGAATTGCAGGACTCAGAAGTGCTGGGAAAGGACTCGTGGAAAGTGACACTGAAAAAGCGAAATTGCTAAACAAATACTTCTGCTCTGTTTTTACTAAAGAAGATCCTGGAGATGGACCAGCTGTGACTCCCAAATATAAAAAATAGGACTGAAGTAGATACCACACCATTCACAGAAGATGAGGTGTTAGAACAACTTGCTAAACTGAAAGTGGACAAAGCCATGGGACCGGATGGGATACATCCCAGGATACTGAAAGAGCTCAGAGAGGTTCTTGCAGGACCATTAAAGGATGTCTTCAACAGATCCTTGGAAACAGGAGTGGTTCCTCAGGACTGGAGAATGGCTAATGTTGTACCTCTACACAAAAGTGGTGAGAGGGAGGAAGTGTCAAATTACAGGCCCGTGAGCCTTACCTCGGTGGCAGGAAAAGTAATGGAGGCGCTCCTGAAAGAGCGAATAGTGAACTTTCTCAAAACCAACAGGTTGCAAGATCCCAGGCAACATGGTTTTACCGAAGGACGGTCTTGCCAAACAAATCTGATTGAGTTCTTTGATTGGGTGACCAAGGAACTAGATCTGGGGCATGCAATGGATGTCAACTATCTGGAGTTCAGCAAAGCCTTTGATACTGTTCCTCATAGGAGGCTTGTCAATAAACTCAGTAGCTTGGGGATGGGTCCCAAGATAGTAAACTGGATTAGAAATTGGTTGACTGACAGACAACAGAGGGTGATGGTACATGGAGCTCACTCGGATGAGAGGAAGGTGATTAGCGGGGTGCCTCAGGGTTCGGTCCTGGGCCCGGCACTGTTCAATATATTTGTGAGTGATATTGCTGAAGGACTGAATGGAAAGGTCTGTCTTTTGCAGATGACACAAAAATTTGTAACAGAGTGGACTCCCCAGAGGGAGTGGATAACATGAGGAAAGATCTACAAAAGCTGGAAGACTGGTCTATGCTTGGCAACTACGATTTAATGTGAAAAAGTGCAGTGTCATGCACTTTGGGTAGCAGAAATCCAAGGGAAAAGTACACAATAGGGGGTGTGAGAGGTTGGTATGCACGGTTCAGGAGAAAGACCTTGTGTGATTATCTCTGATGATCTCAAGGTGGCAAAACAGTGCGACAAGGCGGTGGCAAAAGCCAGGAGGATGTTGGGCTGCATTCAAAGAGGGATTACCAGCAGAAAGGAAGAGGTACTTATGCCACTGTACAAGTCACTGGTGAGGCCTCACTTGGAATACTGTGTTCAGTTTTGGAGGCCATATCTTGCAAAAGATGTAAAAAGACTGGAAACTGTTCAGAAAAAGGCGACCAAAATGATTTGGAGCCTGCGTCAGAAGCCTTATGAGGAGAGACTTGAAGACCTAAATATGTACACTTTGGAGGAGAGGAGGGACAGGGGAGATATGATTCAGACCTTTAAATACTTAAAGAGAAATGATGAACAAACAAACCTCTTCCAAAGACGGGGAAGCTGTAAAACTAGAAGGCATAACATGAAGCTGCAAGGTGGTAAATTGAAAGGCAATGTCAGGAAATATTTCTTCACTGAAAGGGTGGTGGATGCTTGGAATACCCTCCCGATGGAAGTGGTGAGGGCAAACACGGTGATGGAATTCAAAACGGCATGGGACAAACACAGTGGATCCCTTTACAGCACAAGGATAAAAGCAAAATAAACAGTACCATCTAACTTCTGAACTATCTAGCATCTGAACAAATAAGGGTGTCCTACATGGAGTGGTGGGTTCACCCCTAAACAGAAACAAAAACATGGGGAGGGGTGGCCTGCACAGAGCGACAGGTGCACCTACCCTTGCCATCTTGCTGGGCAGACTAGATGGACCATGCTGGTCTTTATCTGCCGTCACTTACTATGTTACTATGTTACTATGTTACTATGTAATCATATCACTCCTATCCCGCCTTTCCTTTAAAGTAAACATATTAAGATCTTTAGGTCTGTCCTCATATACTTCATAACGAAGACCACTAACCATTTTAGTAGCCACCCTCTGCACCGACTCCAACCTGCCAAAATCCTTCTGAAGGTGCGGTCTCCAGAATTATACACAATACTCAAAATGAGGTCGCACCAGAGACTTATAGAGAGGCATTAACAACTCCTTTTTTCTGCTGGCCATTCCTCTGCCTATACACCCAAGCATCCTTCTGGCTCTCGCAGTCTCCTTTTCTATCAGTTTAGCTACTTTAAGATCATCAGACACAATTACTCCCAGTTCCTGCTCTTCTTTTGTGGACAGAAGTACCTCACCCCATACACTGTACAGCTCATTTGGAATTTTGCAGCCTAAATGCATGACCCTGTATTTTTTAGCATTAAATTTCAGCTGCCATATTCCAGAGCATTCTTCAAGGTTAGCTAGATCCCTCGTCATGTTGTCAACTCCTTCCCATGTGTCTACTCTATCCAGTCTGTAGTTTTCAACTACATCCTTACTTCTGCTTTTGTGTAAAGGGACCACATGAGCCTCTCTCCAGTCCTTTGGCACCACTCCCGACTCCAACGAGGCACTGAAAAAGTCAGATAGTGGAGTCTTTTGTAAAATATGTTCAAGCACATGCAGGCGTGCACATGTATTTTCTGAAATACACAATGCTAATACATAACAATCTGAGAATAATAACTCATTCATTACTCCAAAACGTTTGAACACATCAAACAGATGTAATCAACATCACACCTAATTGATAATAACCACTAGTGTGTATCAACATTTCTTTTATTATGTATAAATATTAAATATTACAATGACATGTCTTTTGAAATTTAAAATGTATTACTATAAATAATTAATGTTACATTTTTTTAATTACACAATACTTTCATAAAATGATATTGGCCAAACCAATCCTAACAATTGAAAAAACCTATACAAGCTTATTCATTATGACTCCTTGATGGTAGTAGCTCCAACTGTTGAAAAAGACAAACAAGATGAATGGGGTAGAAATGTTTACTCCCAATGAGTGCTTCCACACACTGGAAAACATTGATTTCTGCCAAATTGCCCAATCAGTAAATCCACTGAGTGTTGCGAAATTCCCACTGTTGTTCAGCAGTTCATTCATTGATGAATTTTAGGAGCGACCCTCTTCCATTTCTTGTTAACAAATTTAATTAACAATACATCAGCCCTGACTGCAGATCAAAGCGAAACCACATAAGAATACTCTTCTCCAAACAATGCACTAGTTACAAAGACCACTGACACAAACAATTATACACTTACAAACTGCATTATATATCAATCGTATTCAAACCGTTACATTTCTGCCCATACTTCATACTATGCCAAAATCTCCATATATTTAACAGTTTCGCCGATGACTGGCTTTCTCAAGGATTCCATTCCATCTAGACCTAGACCATGGGATGCTGTTCCAAGGGTTGCAGAGCAGAGATGGCATTCATCTGTCCAAGAAAGGTCAACGCGTCTTCGGTAGTAAACTGCCTAACCTACTGAAGAGGGCTTTAAACTAGATTTGTTGGGGATTGGTGAAGTAAGCCCCCAGGTAGGTGAAAGCCCCCAGGTAGGTGATACATTAAATACCTTTATGGAAATGGGTAACAGGGGTAACATATGGAAAGCAGTGTGTATAAATGCCTGTATCATGGGAAATAAGATCCCTGATGTTGAAGCTTTGGTGGGAGTGGCTGACTTGGATTTAGTGGCAGTTACAGAAACATGGTTCACAGAAAACCATGATTGGGATGTAACTATACCTGGCTATACTTTATTCAGAAAGGACAGGGTAGGAAGAAGGGGAGGAGGAGTGGCACTATATGCAAAAACTACTATTAAAGCTTTGGAATTACAGAGCTTAAAAGAGAGAGAGAAGGCATTGTGGGTTAAACTAGAAAGAGGGAAAGAGAAATCTATTTACATTGGTTTGATATACAGACCTCCCACACAAGAGGAAGAGGTGGACAGAGAGTTAATTGAAGACATACGCAGCATTGCTAGGAAAGGGGAAGTGCTACTGATAGGAGATTTCAATATGCCAGATGTTGATTGGCACATTCCTGCTGCAGTATCATCTAGAAGTAAGGAGATCCTGGATTCTCTACAGGGAGAACTATTCAGGCAATTGGTAAGAGACCTCTCACGTGAAGGGGCAATACTGGACTTGGTGCTTACCAATGGTGAAAATGTTTCCGATATTGTAGTGGGAGATCATTTTGCATCCAGTGATCACCAGATGGTGTGGTTCAGTATTAGGACTAGGGCTGCTAGAATCCATTCAAAGGTGAGGATCTTAGACTTTAGGAAGACTAACTTTGCCAAGATGGGCAAATACCTCAGGGAGTCGTTAGTGGGATGGGAACAGCTGGAGGATGTAGAAAAACTGGGGGCAAAACTGAAAGGGATATTTTAAGGGCAACCAACCTTTTTGTTAAAATGGTAAATAAAGGTAAAAGGAAAAGGAGACCGCTGTGGTTTTCGAAAGAAGTAGCTGAAAAAGAGAAGAAAAAGAGGGAGGCCTTCATGAAATACAAGAAATCACAGAGAGAGGAAGACAGGCATCTGTATTTGGAAAAACTTAGAGAAGATAGCAAAGGAGTCAGGAAGGCAAAGATTCAAAAGGAGGAGGAAATAGCCAATGCAATAAAATGGGGGGATAAGACATTTTTCAGATATATTAGTGAGAAGAGGAAGGGCAAAAGTGGTATTGTCAGACTCAAGGGTGCAGGGGAGGAATATGTAGAAGCTGATAAGGATAAAGCTGAATTGCTTAACAAATATATCTGTTCTGTGTTCACAGATGAAGAACCAGAAGCAGGACCTCATAAAACACCCACAAACAGGAACAGAAGCGAGGGACATCTTGAACAATTTTCAGAAGACTATGTTTGTGAGAAACTAGCTCAACTTAAAGAAGACAAAGCAATGGGACCAGATGGGATACACCCCAGAATACTGAGGGATCTTGGGGACGTTCTAGCAGCTCCACTGAATGACCTTTTCAATGCCTCATTGGAGTCGGGAGTGGTGCCAAAGGACTGGAGAGAGGCTCATGTGCTGTCTTTACACAAAAGCGGAAGTAAGGATGTGGTTAAAAACTACAGGCCAGTTAGTTTAACTTCGGTGGTGAGTAAATTATTGGAAACGCTGCTGAAAGAGAAAATAGTGAAGTTTCTGGAGTCCAGTGGATTACAGGATCCGAGGCAGCATGGATTCACAAGAGGCAGGTCTTGTCAGATAAATCTGATTGATTTCTTTGACTGGGTGACCAGGGAGATGGACCGAGGGAGATCCCAAGATGTGGTGTATTTAGATTTCAGTAAAGCCTTTGACACTGTTCCTCACAGGCAACTTATAAACAAACTGAGCACCCTAGGGATGGACCCTAAAGTTACTGCTTGGGTTAGAAATTGGTTGGGTGGGAAGCGACAAAGAGTACAGGTAAATGGAGCTCACTCTGAGGAGAAGGATGCTACCAATGGTGTGCCCCAGGGATATGTCCTTGGTCAGATTCTTTTTAACATCTTTGTTAGTGATATAGAGGAAGGGCTATCGGGTAAGGTTTGCCTCTTTGCAGATGATACCAAAATCTGCAATAGAGTAGACACCCAGGAAGGTGTAGATAACATGAGGAGGGATCTAGCTAAGCTTGAAGAATGGTCTAGAATTTGGCAGCTGAGATTTATTGTTAAAAAATGTAAGGTCATGCATTTGGGCTGCAGCAATCCAAGGGAGCAATATAGTATAGGGGGTGACGTACTTTTGTCCACTAAAGAAGTAGCTAAACAGGTTGAAAAGGCAATGGCAAAAGCTAGAAGGATGCTTGGGTGCATATGGAGTAGAATGGCTAGCAGAAAGAGGGAGGTGATAATGCCTCTGTATAGGTCTTTGGTGCGATCTCATTTGGAGTATGGTGTGCAATTCTGGAGACCGCACCTTCAAAAGGATGTGGACAGGATGGAGTCGGTGCAGAGGGTGGCTTCTAAAATGATTATTGGTCTTCATTATAAAACATATGAGGACAGACTTAAGGATCTTAATATGTATACCTTAGAGGAAAGGTGAGATAGAGGTGATATGATTGAGATGTTTAAATACCTCTGTGGCATAAATGTTCAGGGAGAGAGCCTCTTTCAATTGAAAGCAAGTTCTTCTATGAGGGGACATGGGATGAGGGTGAAGGGAGATAGATTCAGGCGTGATATACGGAAATATTTCTTTACGGAAAGAGTAGTGGATCCGTGGAATAGTCTTCCAGTGGTTGTGGTAGAGATGAGGACAGTAACTGAATTCAAAAAAGCATGGGACAAACACAGAGGATCTCTAAAGGTAAAAAGGGGACTGTTCTGGTTGTTGATATGGAAGGACAGACTAGATAGGCCATGTGGTCTTTTTCTGTCATCATATTTCTATGTTTCTATGTAAAATTATGTCAACACAACATCACAAATGAAAAGACTACATCTACACTAGAAGAAAAACCAAAAACCAGAAAAAACACACTGACCTTTGATGAAGCCACTGAATCACTAACAATACACGGTCCTCATTGACATGACGTGATTTCTAAAAAAACGCCGGCGCATGTGAGGTTTTATCCTTCATGCCACCCGATAACAATTCAATAGAACCAATGCCATTCAACTTGAGTATTTAACCCTTGTGGTTCCACAGTCTACCAACGAAATATAAATTGTTGCTCCTTCCGACACAGCAACTGTTGAAAATTACCTCTCTCACCACCCTTTACTATTATACTACAAGTAAAGGGTGGTGAGGGAGGTATGTTTTTGGTATATTCATTGTTTGTAAATAAGTGGTGTGTTTTGTGCATGTATTTTTTGACACATACTGAAGAAGGAGCCATTTTAGAAATGTACATGTGGGAACAATTAACAGATGAAACTCAACAGCGTCCAAGCATAAATATCAGCATCTTCATGTGTATGTGAGTCATTCTGTAAACCTATAAATATAAATGATGCTAATTAAATACAGACACCCGTTTTCATTGGTTTTAAATTTGGAGGCGGAAATAAACAATGGGGGATTAGGTATTATAACTCCCTTAATCTTTCCTGAAAAGATTTGGCCGAAACGAGCACCTTTTAAGAAAGTGTATACATGCCAGGGAGCAGCTGTATATTCCAAACTTTAGGTCTTACATATGCATTCTATTTATGATATGGGAAATATGCACATATATGTTGTAGACCTTCCCAGGCCACATCCCTAGCATGCCTCCCTTACAAATTCTATGTATTATGGATGTCCATGTATAAACTGATACCTTCCTAAAATTACCATTTTCTCATGACTACTGTTTCCACATGCAAATACCACAATTTCCATGTGAAAATCATGAATAAGGCTTTTAAATTCTGAAGACTGCACCTTCAAAAGGATATAAACAGGATGGAGTCGGTGCAGAGGTTGGCTACTAAAATGGTTAATGGTCTTCGTTATAAAGCATATGAGGACAGGCTTAAGGACTTTAATATGTATACTTTAGAGGAAAGGTGGAATGGAGATGATATGATTGAGACGTGTTTTGTTTTTTAATTTCTTTATTTATATTTTCCAACAAAATACAAACAAAAGAAAACCAAATTGCAATAAATTACAATACACAACTCTTCTCTTTAACATGAGAAAAAAAAGGCTAAACATAGCCCACCCCACCTGACCCTCCCATCATCATGTGCTCATCAGGGGCTATAAAAAAGCACAAACATCTGTGAGCCTGCTAGGATTACAAGGGCAATATAAGAGCAGCCACTCCACTACAGTACAAAGGAATTGAGGAGATTTGTCTAATAACCCTATTACAATATTTCATATCTTATTTTAGGGATGTAATTCTGTAAGAGTTTCCACCTAAGAACAAAGAAGGATGTAAGGGAACTATTACACCTTAATTTTTGTACCTATACGGTATGTATCATAAGCACAAGTGTTCCACCATTTGCGCCAACCAAATTCTGCCGTATGTTTGCCAGTTAGAAATAATGAAAAATAGGGCTATTTCCAACATGAAGTTAATTAAGCCAGACATTCCCGCTATTACAGCGAGAATCCAAGTGTTGATTGAAAAACAACCACAGACCAGGAGAAATTGGCCCAAAAAAACCCAGTTTGATACAGTTCCATATTGAAACCCAATAAGACTGAATGTTAGGACAATCATACACCACTAGTCTCAAAGTGCCGACATCTCCTCGATGAGACTAACACTCATTCCCAGCTGCTTAATCCCATTTAGCTATCTTTCAACGGGCAGTCCTCCTTAGGAGTTGCAGTTACTAATTTTGAAAGGCCTTCTGAATATCCGATATACCCTATGAGACTTCAAATCTCCCAACAGACACCATGCCAGTAAGAAAGTTCTAGAGGAAGGGATTGCTTAACCTCTCTTCTTGTTCAAGCCATATTAAGCACCAACTTATGGCCCCCTCCACCCATAGCGAACCCTATCTTTAGCAAAAAATCACCGTACTAGGCCAGAAAATCAAAGAGAAACACCCCCTTCCTCTTTTCAAGATTTAAGTTTCCTGAGAGCAATTCCGGGCAGTTATTTTCCCATAAAGACTAAGCTAGAATCCTTTTAATTTGACGATAGACTCTCCCTGCAAGGAAGAACTGATAACATTTCAACTATGCAATTCACTTTAGGAATGATAGTCATACTGCTGAAAGCTTGTTGAGTCAAATACGGTAAATGAGACTGCAGAGTGAACAGAAATGTGAGCCGCATGAATAGTTAACTCACTAGTTTCTAGAGCAAAGTCCTTTGGAAACTAGGAAAATCAATACATGATATTTGAAAATCCCTAAGGGATATAACTTTCTCTCATTAAGATGGCTACCCCATTGCTCTTATGATAGACAGCTGAGAAGCCCCTAAAGAGTATGTCTATTTAGACTCAACGACTCCTCTCCATTCAAGTATATCTCCTACATCAGTGAGATGTCAGCATTTTCTTTCCTACCATACTGAGGAAAACTTTCCTTCTTAATAGGATTATTAATTCCCCCAACATTCAGTTAAACGATCTTAAAGGAAAACATACTGACAATGTAGCTCCGATTAGCAATCAAATGTTGCAGAAGCATACCAAATTGCAGCATTTAGTTTTGCAATTTAGAACCACATCCTAAGTGCCCTCAAAGTGTTAGCTGCCCTATAGCCCAAAGAAGAAACCCATAAAAAAAAAAGAGGCACATTTTAGCCCCAGCCCCGTCATATGATCACTCATAATAAGAACATCTAATTCTGGAAAAAAGAAAAAAAAACGTCTCCCCAACACCACCTAAACCCAGGGGGCTATATAATACACAAAAACTTAGCGGGTGAGCCCACCAGGACAAGACAGACATGGAGGGCAAAAGACCTAATACTTCCACTCAAAATATCGTGCACTGTAAAAGAAAGAAAGAGAGAAAACAAAAGAAAACATCCCATCCAAGATAGTACCCTGGAACTCCTTCACACAATACAGAATGGATGTCTCAGTATAAAACAGTTACATAATGAAATGTCATTCCTGCATGGATAAGTCGACTTTACATGACCTCAGACCAGTCAACACCCATGGCCGCAAGCACCATCAAACTGTAGCAAATAAAAGTTGCAGAATGACTTTTGCCGCATCATCACTGACTTCTTATCATCTAAAAAAGAATATAACTCTCCAGGTTCACAAAAGTCTTGGTCTGGATATGCAGCATGACTCTCATGCGGGCAGGATATAGCAAACCAAAACGGGCTTGCAATTGCACCAAGCATGGACACAGCGCCAGAAAACATTTTCCCCGATCCACTGTCGCTTTCAGGAAATCCAGGAAGAACAGGAGTTTATGTCCCTGATATTCCAAAGATGAAAATGCTCTGGCTGCTCCCATTATTTGCATTACTTGCTGAAAATGTAAAACTTTCAAGATGAATAGGCGTGGACGCTTGCCCATGACCATGAACTGAGTAGGCACTCTATGGGCGCGCTCGATCTCGAATGGCATAGCAAAATGCAACTTCAACACACTTGGAATCATGGTTTGTAAAAAGGACACCAAGTCAAGACCCTCTGCTCCATCAGGAACTCCTAGTATTCTTATGCTATTCCTCCAAGAGCGATTATTACCGTCTTCCACCTCTCTTAGCTATGAACGTATCAACTTGGCCTGCTTCTCAACGGCCTCGAGCCTTTCTCCATGTGAAACCACCGCATTCTCCACCTTCACCAAATGAGCCATATTTGACTCCAAAGAGGCTCGCAAAGCATTGATATCTTCTTGCATTGCACATAACGATTCTCCATTAGCTCTGACCAAGTCCTTGACTGCTCGAATCTCAGCCAGGATCTCCTGTGAGGTCTCAGGACAATCTCGGATGATCACCATCTTGTGAGGAGAGAGATGTTCTGTCTTGGTTCTCTTTGCACTAGCATTTTAGGATGCTTGGTTATCCAGCTGCATCTGTTTGGAGCCGGACATATCCGGGATCGAATGGCATCAACGTAAATAGGAATTATTTGATTAAAGATTGCAAAGTCAGGATTCTTGTCTATTGTCCTCCGGAGCACAGCTCTTACACGTCCATCTTGACCAGAAACCAGGCTCCGCCCCCGATTGAGATGTTTGAATACCTCTGTGGCATAAATACACAGGAGGGGAGCCTCTTTTGATTGAAAGAAAGCTCTGCTACAAGGGGACATAGGATGAGGGTGAAAGGGGATAGATTCAGGAGTAATATACAGAAATATATTTTTACGGAAAGAGTGTTAGATGCGTGGAATAGTCTCCCACTGGAGTTGGTAGAGATGAGGACAGTATCTAAATTCAAAAAAGCATGGGACAAAAACAGAGGCTCTCTACAGGAAAAAAGGGGACACATAGTGGTTGATATGGAAGGGCAGACTAGATAGGCCATGTGCTCTTTTTCTGCCATTATATTTCTATGTTTCTAAAATAACACCCATAATTTGTTAAAATCCTAGACATACAAATAATGGCATGAAAAGTTAGAACAGACACATGTACAGTAGTGTGGCTTCTGGCTCTCACAAGCAGTTGCCCAAATATCACCAATCAAAGAATTACTTAGACGGCAGTTGCTATAAGAACTTTTATTTCAGCATAACAGCAAAATAATATTGTCATGCGGAACAGCAAAAGCCTATCTAGAAATGGTAGACAGTACTTTCTCTCTCTCTCTGTGAAGGGGGAGAAAACACTGCCCACTCTTCCAAAATAACCACCTTATATACATTTCTCCTTGTCTCAAATGTCTGTTTCAAATTAGTGTCAGTGAATCCATCATAACTTCATAGGTGTCAGCAGGGCCTCAAGGTCCTGCAACACCTTTCCCCAGGGGAGAATCTCTTTTACGTTTATACATCTGGATCTACTTATAGGTCTGCCTATCTATGCATGGCCTGTGACCTCTATACATCTGGATCTGATTTTAGGTCTGCTCATCTATGCCTGGCATGTGACCTCTGACCCTTCCTGTGTTTTCCTTCTTCTTGGCACTAATTGAAACCGTGTAGAGCTAAAGAGAGTGCTTTTGTGCTCATTAGTTCGAATTCTTTGCTTGACCTGTATTTTCTTACTAGGCCCCAACATTCTGTATACTCCTATCCAGAATATGGTTTCCCAGAATCCTCCATAACAGGCCGCATCCATTATCTTATGGCAAGCATATACTCTCATATAGCTATTGTCTTCTGTGCCATCCATCCTCCTGTGTAGTTTCACCAGGCAAGGGTTCAGTCATATAAAGCCAATATATACATATATAAGCAGACCCAAGGCAGACTTTAAATCAAATTTCCGAACATTCTCCACTTTTTCTTTTTCTTTTTCTTTTTCTTTTTCTTTTCCTTTTTCTTTTATTTTTTGGGGGGGGTGGCAAAAGTAATCCCACTAAGGGGCATGAATAACAACCATTTGAGACAAAGATAGATCATCCAAAGGCAATCGTTGGTACTGTTCCCTTGACACAATATACATGGTTTTAGTGCTTTGCGATATCATTCGTTTACAACAGGCAAGTAAAATGGATAAGGTACAACAGGCAATGATTGCAAAACAAGCTATACTTAAAAGCGTAATAAAGAAGGCTTTAAGTCCTACACCTAAACTAGCAAACCATGAAGCAATACTACCCCAGATATTATCAAGTTGAAGCCCCCCCTTAAAATCATCAATATGCAACTCAGAGAGATGCTTTATCTTATTCATAGCATCAAGAACAAAAATGGTATGGTTAGCGATGACCGTACAACAGTTTGTAGCATTAATAAAAGTGCATGTCCCGCCTTCAGCTGCCAAAAGTAAATCCAAAGCTTGCCTATTCTGCAGAGTCATTTGTGTATTTTGCTCAAGGGACTCAGCTAGGCGTGAGATAGATTTGGTAACAGCTTTCATTTGAATATGCAACAAACATTGCAAACGGCGTACAGCCATACCAAGCTCAGCAGTAAGGGCGGGGGTGGCAAAGGGAATCCAGGCTGTTGCACTAAGGGCATCCAAACGAGTTTTAGTCATGGGATAAGTGGAATTGATATACTCAAATGAGGCCTGAATGGCATCATCCTCGGCTATAGAGGAATCCCAGGGGCTAGCATAAGCTGAGGAGCTACGTTTTAATCTATGCAGGGTGGAGCGAGAAGCAGAATGATGGGTAACATTAAGAGGTATCAAGACAGAAAAAGAAGAAACTTTAACCAAAGCACAGGGTAATAGGGAGAGGTTAATTACCTGATACAGAGTTTCCCCACACAACCAATAATGACCCATTACAGCAAAGAGGTTTGTAGCAGTTGTCCATATGCGACTCATATGATGCCCATCAAACCACTTAACAGAAGATTTTCCCGTGGTAGCTGAGGTAAGATCCCTCCTGAAACTGGACATTGGGAGATAGCAAGAAGTATATGGAGATTCATTCTGAGAACCCGTTGTCAGCACAGCTGAACCATCGTGGTAAATGGGACCAACTCCCACATACCAGCAGAAGTCAGCTCCATTAAACACTACCGGGTTGCTTGTAATATTTCTCCAATCATATTTCATATTGGAGGGGTCCATATTACCAGATTGATTATACCATTTTATCATGACAGAATTACTAGCAAAATGAA
Organism: Ichthyophis bannanicus; assembly: GCA_033557465.1. NCBI lineage: Eukaryota > Metazoa > Chordata > Amphibia > Gymnophiona > Ichthyophiidae > Ichthyophis > Ichthyophis bannanicus. The sequence goes on along the minus strand of CM066032.1, from coordinate 894,997,360 downwards.
AGGATCCATTAATCACATTATACGACAGGTTACACCTGTCTGAAAAAGCAATGGATACATTTGTTATTAAACATAGATCAAATATCATATTCGGGTCAACAAATACGCGCAAAGGGTCATGTATCATATTCATTGCATGCCACATCTGGGAACAATTAAAAGCTTCATAACAACTGGCAGAAAAATTATTATTATCTACACAAGCAAGCTGTCCTGCATACTCATTTAAGGGAACCTTTGAAACATGTACTGGAGCATACGATACACCCTTTGGTAAAGGGGTACAAATAATGCAGTCTGCAATGTTCATCAGGGAAACAATGTGTAATACTGATTGCTTCCACAAGTTCAGAGAGCCTTCAGGTAAAGCTCGGGGTATTTGAGATATCGTCTGGTTAGTCTGGTTCCATCCATGAAGGAACAAAGCTAGCTGTCCATCTGGATGTAAACACTCAATAAGGAGCATGATTATGACAGAGATTCCCAGAAGGCACAAGGACACCCACAGAGTAGGCTTGACAGCGATCATCTTTGGTACTAATAACATAGCACTGTGGTGAAAACACATGAGTTCTGTAGGGAAATAAAACTGATTAATCAGATGGGACAGCTGGAGACGCTTTTAGATGGCTGACATGCACCCAAGTATCAGTATCATTCAGTCTGGCAGCAAAAGGGGAAGCAGCAGTGACAACGTGGGGTCCTGAAAAGGTTGGGCAGTCCCAGGATGCACGAACACAATTTCTTTTATAGACAGTGGACCCTACAGGGAAGCAAGGTAATAAGGATGGACTGGGCACAGACTGTGTGTCTGCTACATTGTCAACAATTTCTTGGAGCGCAATCCGGAGTCCTGCAAGGTAAGCAGAAAGACTATCATGAATCGGAACCTGGGGCTGTGATAAATTAGTTGTGCGCATAGGCCGGCCAGTGGCCATTTCATGAGGTGTCAGATGTAATCACTTGATCGGGCTATTACGCAGCTGAAACAAGCACATTGGTAATGCTTGTAGCCAGGTCATGTGACCAGAAGCGCAAATCTTTCTGAGTTGAGTTTTCAAAATGTCATTACATCGTTCAACAAGACCATTGGAAGTAGGTTTATACACAGAAACATACTTCCACTGGACAGGGAGATGCTGGGTGAGTGCAGTCACAAGAGCATTACGAAAGTGAGAGCCATTGTCAGAATATAAGACTTTAGGAATGCCAAATCGGGGAATTATTTGTGTTAGCAAAACCTCCACTACTTCTTCAGCAGTGTCTCTATTGCAGGGGAAAGCCTCAATCCATTTAGACCAAGGGCAAACCCACACTAAAAGGTACCGCTTCTGAGCATATCTGTGAATCATGTCAGTGAAATCTACATACCAGGATTCAAAAGGACCACTTAGAACCGGGAGGTGACCTTTGACTATAGCCTTTCCTCCTGGCTGAGAGTTCAGAATACACACGGGACATTTAGCTACTAGTTCCTGAATGCGATTTTTCATGTGTGGACACCAAAAAATGTCCTCAAGCATGCTGTAAACATTTGCAGCACTAGAATGATAAATATCATGAATGAGATCTGTGAGGCATTTCAGTGCTACATAACAGATACAGAGTTTTCCTGATGGATGTACCCACATTTTCTTAATATGGGAACAACCTAGTCTCTCCCAGTTTCCTATCTCATGAGAAACAGCATCTTTCTGATAATCAGCAAGGTCAGGTACTAAATAGATCTGTGATCTGGTGACAGGCAAGGTCAGGGAAGCATTACTAGCTACTTCTTTGGCTAACTGATCTGCCAGGGCATTGCCCATCTGGCGGAAAGAGTCTCCCTGTGTATGTCCAGGAACCCATTCACAGCACAGAAACAGATTGTTGATTTTGCGTTTCTCTAAACACTCATAAATTTGATGTATCTCATCAAGATGTGAGATTGAGCTGGCTGAAGAGGTGATAAAACCTCTTTGTGACCATTTCTGATGAAGCACTGTCAGCACTTGTGCTGCATAATGGGAGTCAGTGAATATGATAATGTTCTGTTTCTCCTGATGCAGTAAGACTGCCAAAATTGCACAGAGTTCAGCACCTTGATCACTATAAGTACTCGGCAACTGATATTGCAAAACATCTAGTATGTCACCAGAAAGAGATATCTGTACTGCACTGAAACCAGAACATAGTGACGTCTCAGAGCCGTCAGTGAACCAGACTTCAGAATTGACAGGCTTTCGTGAAGAGACAGAATATTATCTGCGAAAGAAAAAATGGGGACCTTATCTCCTTCCTCACCAACAATAACAGAAACTAAATTTTGTAGGTAGCCAAAAGGGTGACTTGCAGGGAATGGCTTAATGAGAATATGACTCCGTAGCAGAGTAGCACACAGCTGGTGCACCCGATGTGGGGTAAAGTGGAGAGTATTACTGCATAACAATGCCTCTACATCACCGGAGCAATACACAGTGAGTCGCAAGGGATGAAAGGTGTTATAGGTCTTCCTGACTGCCTCACTGGTGGCTACTAACCCTCTCTCAACATCAGGCAAAACTATTTCTGTAACAGAAAAAGACCCTGACAAGTAGGACACAATTTTACCATCATCCTGATAAATCACAGCTGCCCACGTGTGATGTCCGTGAAAGCTAATGAGAAACATCTCCTTTGAATAGTCAGGGAGATAGAGACTTGGTGTGTGTGAGACATCAGACAAAAGAGACTGAAGCAAAATCTGGTCAGGAGCTGACAGGCTGATAACAGTCGACCCCTTAGCCCCCCCTTTTAAATATTTGCAAAAGGGATGTGTGCGTTGACTGTGACCTGGGATCCAATTACGGCAGAAGTTTATCATGCCGAGCAGAGATCACAATTGCTTTACAGTGATAGGCATCTGTAATTGCAGACAGTGTTGTTTAGTTTTCTCTGTTAGAGACAGCATTCCATCTCCTACTAGGAAACCCAGAAAAGTGACTTCAATTTGGCAGATCTGTGCCTTGGCCATGTTAATCTGGTAACCACTTTCCAAAAGATAACAAACAAGTTTATCTGTAAGGGCCAGATTTGTTGCAGCCTCAGCTGTGGAAAGCAGTAAGTCATCTACATACTGTAACAAAGACACATTGCTGGGCAGCTCTGCCCTGAATGATTGCAAATCAGCAACTAGTGCTTGAGAGAATATGGAGGGGCTTTCCACGTATCCTTGGGGTAACCTGGTCCACTGATAATGCTGACCCTCAAAAATAAATGCCAGAAACTGCCTGGATGTGTGTTCGACCTCTATCCCAAAAAAGGCGTGAGAAAGGTCCAGAACAGTATGATACTTGTACAGAGTAGCTGTTGTCAGCAATGTGGCAGGGTTGAACTATTCGCCACTTCCCATTAGGCTTTTTCACAGGGAATAGTGGAGTGTTGTATGGGGAGTTACTGAGTTCAATGATTCCGTGCTGTAACAGCTCCTGAATCTCCTGGCGAGATCCCTGCAGGGCCTCCGGTTGGAGAGGATACTGCGGAATCTTTGGTGGTTTACAGCCAGGCTTAATATGAATGGTAACAGGCAGATGTGATTTAACTCTGCCATAAGGGCTGAGGAGCAGTGACCGCTCAGGGCCTTTTTCTCCCAGCGGACTATAGGTGAATTCAACCTGTAATTTCACCAATAAGTCCCTACCCATCAAATTTACTGGACAATATGGGGCAAACAGAAAAGAATGAGAAATCTGCTGATCTCCTATTCTTAAACAAATAGGTGTAGTTAGGTAAGATGTAAGGGGTCTACCATCAAAACCAGTGGTAGTCATTTTCTTTCTACTAAGCTGGCATCTCTGTGGTAAAGCAGTTAATACAGAGGAAGTGGCTCCTGTGTCAAGTAACATTTCTGTGGGCAAATCATTAAGATATACTGTGATCAGAGGTTCCTGATATGTGAGCCTCGCCTGTAAGATATAGATTCCCAGTCATTGTTGGGGTGGGGGTCCAGAATCCCTGGGAGGTGTCCACAAGGGAAAACGCCTCCTGTCAAAATTCTCATTTCTGCGCTGAGCATGGCATGAGCACTGAAAATGACCGTAACCACCACAGTTCCAACACTGTGGGGCAAGAGTACGGTTATTTTGTTGGTAAGAGGGACCTCGACGCTGTGGCTGAGGATAACGGGGTCGTTGGGCTCCGTTATAGTAAATGCGCTCCTTATCTCTATCCCATACCTCATCACAAGGGTCTGGAACATCATCCTCATAAGGATCCAAATATTCCATGTCATCAATTTTCTCCTGCTGTTCCCTAATTTTCTTTTTTAGTTGTCTAATAAGTTCATTATTAGGTTTATCAAGATGTAATTTGGTGGTGGATTGGGGATCTTTAATTTCTTGTAACCCTTTAAGTTGAAGGTGTAACAAGCGTGCTTGGGCCTGTTTCAAATCCTTCTCAGGTTTCAAAGTGTCCTCCTCTAAAGACCAAATATAATGCAAAATATGGGCCTGTTGTTTAGGCCATGGCTCAGACTCCAAGGCTACTATATACTTTAATTTTGCAGTTACGGATGGGGGTAATGTGTTACACAAGGTCTGGAAAAATACAGGTCTCATACAAACATCATCGTATGGTACCCCCATTTGTGCTTCCCATAAATCTTGAAATCGTACGAGGTATGCACTGATATCCTCACCTATTTGGAATCTCATAGTAGTGAGAGGAGCCAAACTGCGCTGAGTAGGGTACATCTCCCTGAGGGCATCCCAAATACGAGGACGAAACTCGTTGAAGGAAGCACCATCGTAAGTGTTAACTGTGACTTTCACCTGGTCTAAGTCAGCATTGGCGAACACTTGATTTGTTGCACTATTTCCCAGAATTTTGGCCAATAAAGCTTTGATATCTCCCAAAGCCAAATTATATCCAGCCGTAATTCTTTCAAATTTTTGAATCCATGTCTCTCCCCCTCTGCTGAGAGGAGGTAGACTACTGGCTATATTAGTCATATCAGTAAAACTCCATGGTATATATTTAGATTTTCCTTCATTTGTGTAGATTACTGGAAACAGAAGCTGTTTATTAGTGTCCTGATTCTCATACTTTTCCCAAACCCTCAGACCTGCCTCCATATAGACAGAATCCCAGTTAGGGTCTCCCGCTCCTCCGCGAATGCAGAGTCGGGCGGTGTTAAGGTGTACAGTTTCTAGTGATCCATTAGGGGGCCACTGTAACATCTGGGGCTGGTTGGCTCTTGTCCAACCGTACATGTTGGAGGACCATCGGTAAACATAATAACCATTTCCATCCTCCCGCTCTGTAATAAAAGTAAGGATACATGGTTGTGGAGCTCGAGGAGTTTTACCACCTTGCGCAACACCACAAACCAGTGTAAGTTCACTTTTTTCCTCTTCATCATCTACTACCTCATCTACCTTCTCCTCTTCTTCTTCTTCTATAATCTGCTTAAGACGTTTTTCCCTATATGCTAGGTCTAACTCCCATCTTTTTTTTTTTTTTTAAACTTTTATTTTCATTTTACAACAAGCAAAAAGAAACAACACACCAAAGGAAACAAATACAAGCATACAATAAGGAAAAAGCAACCCCAATTACCCCCCACCCCTATGCTTCTTCTCTAAGCTGATAAGTATCATCATATAAGCGCTTACAAACAACAGTAATTGTACATCAAAACAAACAGAAATAGTATCTGCGATACAGAATGATCATGTGACAGAGATTTACACAGATTTAAACAGTCAGATGAGAGCATTGAGCAGTTTGAACATAGTCGTTGAGCATCTTCCATTTAGACAAGTGGTGGGGAGTCTGAGCGGAAGAAGCTAACATACGAGGTATTTGCTCATATTTACTGTAGAGACAGACATGATTCCACCATTCATTGGGGCTCAGATGGGAGCTATTTTTCCAGTATTTCGTAATTAGGGAAATAGCTATGCCCAGCATAAAGTCTAAAAGGAAGTAAGCCGATTTGGGAAGAGAGGGGATCCCCGCAGCTGAGCGGAATCCCACTATCTTCCAAGAGAGGGGCTCCTGAAAGTGCAAAATAGATTGAATACGACCCCAGACCCGACTCCAGTAATACTGTAATGCGGGGCATTCATACATAACATGAGTTAGTGAACCAATGGCCACATGGCATGTCCAGCATCTATTGCTCTGGGTGGCGTTCCATTTGGCTAACCTGTCAGGAGTATAGAAACATCGGTGGGCTAGAAAGAAAAGTGTCTGAGTGAGTGAGGCGGATCGAGAGACCCGTGTCACCTTGCTCCAGACTAGGCTCCATTGCTCCGGGGTCAAAGTTACATGCATTTCCCGCTCCCAGGATTTCTGTGCTGTAGGAGTGCCTCTATTTACAGTATTACATAAAGTTTTGTAAAAGTTAGATGCCACACCCGATAAGCTCCCGATAGATCGGATTATCTCCGACAATCCTTGGGTATGGGTTTCCGATGGCGGGAGCACCTTAGCACTCCGAAGACAATGCTGAAGTTGCACCAACTGAAAGTAGTGTTTCGCTGGGAGACCAAATTCAATTTGTAATTCGCTAAAAGTTTTCCAGCGACCATCATAGAACAGCTGGTTAGGGATCCAAATGCCCCTAGTGTACCAGGGGCTCCACGCCATCGGTTTATTTTGTATTTGAAATCGAGCATTGTGCCAAAGCGGGAGTCTATCTAGCGGACAAAGTCGGGGGTCTAGAGATTGCTCAAGGGTATTAAAGGCACCTAAAGTGTCTAAGAGCATTGGTGGATAGTGGGAGTCTGATGGGAGAGTCATACCAGGGAGATAAGTAAGAGGAATTGGTTTGCAAAGGTCCTCCTCTATATCTAGCCACACTGGTCTACTCGGTGTGAGGTCTTCCAGCCAACGAGCGCCTTGTTTGAGAAGAAAAGAATGGTGGTATTTCAGGAAATCAGGGAATCTGACACCACCATTTTCTTTATCTGCTTGTAACTTATGTTTCGCTATCCTAGGTGTCTTGTTTTGCCATAAGTATCTAGTCAGAAGACCCTCTAAATCTTTATATGTACGTCGAGGTAGGAGACATGGCAGCATTTCTAAAATGTAGTTCACTTTGGGAACAATCATCATTTTAATGGTTTCTAGGCGGCCCCACCAAGTAAGTGTTAAAGGAGTCCAGCGTTGAGTAAGCGCCCGGACCTTAGAGGTTAAGTCTTTGGCATTAAAGGTGATGGTGTCTTCCAAAGGAGAGCAGTAGTGCACCCCAAGGTATTTGACCATGCGAGGTTGCCATAAAAAGGGAAAGGATTGCATATCTGCCTGATGGATCAGAGGATTTAGTGGAAAGGCTACCGATTTGGTCCAATTTATCTTATAGCCCGAGAGTTGTGAATATTTACCAATTTGCTCTAGGACAGCCGGCACTGAGTCTAGGGAGACAAAGAGCATAAGGTCATCAGCATATGCTGAAATTTTGATTTCCCTATGAGAGAAGGGGACTCCATGAATATCCTTGGATTGCCGGATTAGTAAAGCTAAGGGTTCGAGTGCGAGATCGAAAAGAAGTGGAGACAGTGGGCATCCCTGGCGAGTACCGCGTTGCAGGGGAAATGGCTGAGACTTTAAAGCATTAGCACAGATACTAGCTGTAGGCTGTGCATACATGATTCGGAGACAACGGAGAAAGCCTTCTCCGAATCCGTACCAGCGGAGAGTTGCAAACAAGAAGGGCCATTCTAAGCGGTCGAAGGCCTTCTCAGCATCAAGTGAGAGGCCAACCAATGGTCGATCAAGATTAACTGCGGCAGTCAGTACATGACATAGAGTCCTAGCATTATCAGCAGTTGATCTACCGGGAATGAAACCGCATTGATCTGGGTGTATTAAAGTAGACATCTTGTCGGAGAGCCGGGTGGAGAGAATGGTGGCAAATATTTTATAGTCTGCGTTTAGTAGGGAAATTGGACGATAATTAGCTGTTAGTTGCGGATCTCTCCCTCTTTCTCAAAAACTACTACATTTGCCATTGAGAAGGATCCAGAAGGAGATCCCTCCTCGGCCAGAGCAGAAAAATAAAGTTTCAAAAACGGAGCTAAGTCAGCGTTAAAAGTTTTGTAGAATTCAGCTGGGAGACCGTCCGGGCCTGTTGCTCGACCTGTGGCACATCTCTTGAGTGCAGATTGAATTTCTGATAAAGTGAATGGTTTGTCCATGGCCTCTCTATCTTCGTCAGATAGGGTCGGCCGTTGTACCCCTGATAGTAGTCGTTCAAATGCTTCTGGCTCGAAGTCACATTCAGATTGATAAAGCCGAGTATAAAAATCACGAAAGAGTTCTAATATTTCTGTATCTTTAGTGACCAAGCTCCCCCCCGACGGATTGCGGAGAGCGGTAACGCGCTTGGCTTCTTTTTGACCTTTCAGAGCATTGGCTAACAATTTGCCAGCACGGTTATTTTCCCGATAGTACATCCCTTGTTGTGATTCAATATTTTTAGCAGCAGCGGTATATAAAAGCTGATTGTATTGAAAACGAAGGCATTGTAAGCGAAGTAAAATACATGGGTCAGTACGGGACGTGAGGAGACGCTCTCCAGCTTGTATCTGTTGTTCTAGAATCAGTAAATGTTGCTTTCTTTGTTTCCCCTGTCGAATTTGATAGCTAGTTATAGTTGCACGGATAGACGCCTTGAAACCCTCCCACCAAGCCCAGCTCGCAGTGTCATGGGGTGAATTAAAATGAAAGTAGTCTTGGATAGCGGCCTTTATGTCAACCTGAAAATCTTTGTGGTCTAGTAGGGATCTATCAAAAAACCAAGCACGGGGATGTTCACCTTGCGTAGTGACATGTAATGAGAAAGATATGGCAGCATGATCTGAGATATGGAGAGGATTTATTTTATTTTATTTAGCAAGCATTTGTAGCCCGCTCCTTCCAGCGATCAGAAGCGGGTAGGATTACTATTGTGAAACTGCCGAATCAAGGCAGGTACAAATTTTGTTTACATACAGATTGTCAGAAAAGCACATCATACAGAGTTAACACTTCTTAGCTATGGGGGAGTTCATTTACATATATACATAAATACATATATACAGGATAATCTTCTTGGACACAGTGGTCAGGGGCTGCTCCATCTGTGGGTTTAGTTCAGGTTGAAATGTGATTGGAAAATGTGCGTTTTGAGTTTCTTTCTGAAGTCTAGAAGGTCATTGCTAGCTCGTAGTTCTGGTGGGAGTTGGTTCCACAGTGTTGGCGCCGCATATGAGAAAGCCCTGTGGCTGGTGTTAGCTTTGGCAGATCTTATATCTGTTGGAGTGTGAAGGATGTTGGAATTGTGGGTTCTTCTGTTTCGGGTAGGAGGTTGCAATCTTACTAGGTTGTTGAGGAAGGAAGGTGCTAAGTTGTGGATGAGTTTGAAGGTGGTTGTTAGTATTTTGTATTTTGTGCGAGCTGTTATGGGTAGCCAGTGTAATTGAATTAGTACTGGTGTGATGTGGTCACTTAGATTTTTCTTCATTATGACCCTGGCAGCTACATTTTGTGCCATTTGTAATATGTTTAGGGTTTTTTTAGGTAAACCTTGTAGGATGGCGTTGCAGTAGTCAAAATGTGGCATGATGAGTGCTTGGGCCACTGTTCTGAAGTCTTGGGGATCAATAATATTCCGAATGGGTTGGAGCACTCTAGGCTTGTGGAAAACTGCTCTGTTGGTCTTTCGGAGGTGTTTTTCCATCTTTAGGTCACAGTCAAATGTGACTCCTAGATACTTTATTTCTTTTTTTGTTTGGTAAGTGTTGTTACATAGTGTTATTGATGTGGGAGGGTCAAAATTCGGTTCTTTGGAGATATACATTACTTCGGTTTTTTTGTGATTAATTGACATACTACTTTGTTGTAACCAGTCTTGCATCTCTCCGATACATGTCTCCAGTGGGTTGTAGTCTGGGTTTTTAGTGTCTAGTTGTGTGTATAGCATGATATCATCGGCATAGATGTGGTAATTAATTTCGTGCCGTGAGAAAATTTTGCATAGTGGCTGCATATATATGTTAAACAGAAGTGCTGAGAGAGCAGAGCCTTGGGGGATTCCCTGTGTTTGTGAGAAAGATTCTGCTTTTTCTCCGTTGAATTGAACCTGTTGTGTTCGATTTGAGATGTAGGATGAGAACCATTTTAGTGGGGTTCCTGTTATTCCTATTGATTTTATCCTATTTATGAGGGTCCCATGATTAACTGTATCAAAGGCAGCTGAGATGTCAATGAATACAAGAATGTACATTTTCTTTTTGTTTTCAAGGCCCTTTAGGAGGTTGTTAAGTAGAACTAGTAACAGGGTTTCAACTCCATGATGTTGCCTGAAGCCATATTGCTGGTCATCAAGAGGAGCACTGTCAGTCAGATGGTCTTGGAGTTGTAGAAGGACCGTTTTTTCTATGATCTTTGCCAGGAATGAGATACTTGATATGGGACGGTAGGAGGCTGGGTCTTCTCCGTTGAGTGTAGTGTTTTTTAGGATCGGTCTAATGACTGATTTCTTTAGTTCTGAGGGCATGATTCCTTGTTGTAGGGATAGGTTAACTATGTGTGCTATGTGAGGTGCTATGTCTTGTTTCACTGCCTTGATCCAGGATGCAGGACAGGGATCTAGTGGGATATCAGTGCTTTGGAGATAAGAAAAAAATCTATTCTAGATTGTGAGTGATGGGGGGCTGAGAAAAAGGTGAACTCTAAGTCGGAGGGGTGAAGCAGCCTCCATATATCTACTAACGCAAGATCTTTCATCAGAGCTGTAAGGGTATCAAGACTCTTGGGTGGACCACTCGTTCTAGGCGGCAGTCTATCTATCAAAGGATCAAGTACTTGGTTGAAATCGCCGCCAAGTATTAATGGAGTATTGGCAGAGGCCTGTGCCAACTGTGCAATACTTGCATAGTAAGCAGGGTTATCCACATTTGGAGCATAAATACAAATACACGTGAATTCACTATCTCCAACCTTAAGGTGTGCACGGGCCCATCTACCCTCCTTATCAGAGCTAGTATCCATTACAGTAGCTTGCAAAGACTTCTTAACCAAGATGGCTACCCCACACCGTTTGGAAACGGCGGGAGAGTAGGCAGCCACCATGTAAGGCTTAGCATTAAGTTTCAGTGTTTCAACGGAGTTTAAATGCGTTTCCTGAAGAAACACTAAATCAGCATGCTCATGATTAAGATAGCTAAGGATTTTCTTTCTTTTGATTGGACTATTGATGCCTTTTACGTTCAGTGATAAGATCTTACATAAGGCCATTCAGAAGGGTTAAAAATTCTGAGAAAGAACATGATAACGCACATAATTTCACAATGTCCCTCATATTAACTGTATATGGCTGTACACATGACATGATAGAAAATAAGCTAATGAAAAACAATGAAGCGCCCCATATAAAAAAATAAGCACCGAAGTGCATTAGAGAAGAAGCAGAACCCCAGAAATTACTGGCGACCATATGTCTGCGGGGAGAAACCCCAGAGAAGGCCTAAATTGAAACATATAACCTGTATAGCTGTGCGTGTTCCGAATCCAACCGAGGTGCACATCATGGAGGGAAAGGAGACCAAGAAAGTTATATATAGAAAGAAAGAAAAGTCCAGGCAGTCTCTGTTCCAGGCTGTAATCACCGCGTCGGGCCATTCAAAATGGCGGGCAGAGCCGGCGGATTACAGATCCAAGTTGTTGGATTAGCGCATCTGGTCTGCTTCTTTGGAATCTAAAAATGTTGCTAGTAGATCAGGATCTTCGAAGGTTCTAGTTTGGTTATGGAGAGTCACTCTGAGCTTCGCTGGATACAATAGGCCAAAGCGAGCCTGTAGCTGTTGAAGTCTAGGGCGAAAAGCAAGGAGTCTCTTCTGACGGTCAACTGTGGGCTTTGCCAAGTCAGGGAAGAAGGAGACTTTATGACTTTCAAACTCCAGATGATGATTCGCCCGGGCAGCATTTAGAATTTGCTCAACTTGCTGATATCTCAGTAATCGAAAGATGATAGGCCGGGGGGTCGTCCGATTGAGCGCCATGTTGGTAGGAACACGATGTGCTCGGTCAATTTCCAGATCTCTGTGAAAAGTGATCTTCAGCAAGGAGGGAAGAGTTTTGACCAGGAATTCTCTTATATCTCCTGCTTCCGCCCCCTCGGTACTCCAATGAGCCTTACATTGTTGCGACGGGCTCGATTATTGCTATCCTCTAACTCTTTTGAAGATTCTGTATCTGACGCTCAGCCTTGTCCAGTTTCCCCAAGCGCACCGCGTGCGAGTCGAGGACCCCCGCCATATTGTCCTGCCGTAGTGAAAGACCTTCAAGCCGGTCCTGAAGCATACCGAAATCTTCTCGCATGGCTCGGAGCGCTTCTCCGTTGGACTGTACCAGTTCCTTCACTCCGCGTATTTCCTCCAAAATCTCCTGTTGCATTTCGGGGTTTTCCCGAAGTGGAACTATCTTTTGTGGGGAAGACAACTCTGTTTTGGAGCGTTTTCCCGTGTGAAGAAGAGGGAGACCCGAAGTCTAAGCGCGCTGGTGTGTGGGCCGCCATCCCCCCCGAGGTACCCCGGTAAGTTCGGAGCAAAATATTAAGTTTATGTAGGTATTAAGTCAGGATTCTGAGTAGGCCTCTCGGGAGCTTCAGCGCGAAGCGTCTAACCCGCTGGACATCAGGCTCCGCCCCCCTAACTCCCATCTTTTAAGATTCTCAGTAATTTTAACCTCAGATAGTTTTAAAGCTTGAGCCTGACTTTCTAAATCTTCATGTTCTGCTGTTAATTGCTGATTCAACTCTTCTAATTTTGCCTGTGCCTCAGCATATGCATTGGGATCTGGGGCAGGGGTAGCTTTTAAGTTAACATGACCCTCAATCTTTGCCCAAGCTCCCTCAGTGTCCAAGTGTTTATGCAGGACCTGTTCTGGGGGTATAGAGGCTGCTGGGTGAGAAGTCGGTTCTGACTTGGGCTGGAAAACAGGATCAGAATAGCCTATGGCTGCCATAGCTTTACTTTCGGCTGCCCAATAAGAAGGTGGGGGTACAGGGGCAGAAGACAAAGGCTCTGGACCAGCCTGCATCCACAGGGAAATATGTCGCAAATGTTCCAATTGGGCTTTGCCACATTTGTTAAATAAAATATGATCCCTAATTTTGGTCAAAATGAGCGGATCAAATGACCCCCCTGCTGGCCAGGCAAGAGAGGGTGTTTTCTTCGTCCATTTTTCCCATTGTTTAGAACAATTTTTTTATCGAAGCCTCCAGTAGGGGGTTCTGTTTAACAAGGCTATCTATGGGATTAGGACCGGGCTCAGTTCCTTTCTCAGTATTTTCTTCCTGTTTAGATTTTCTTTTAAACATTTCCCTAGCTGTCCCTTCTCTATAGTCTATGTAGACCTGGTGTTTTCACTGTTCAGGGACAGGGGCAATTAACTTCGCCTTTTACCAATAGCAAATTGAACTTCCTTATATACAGAGGCGCGCGTAATTTCGCTTTTAGGTGGCAATCCAAACCTCTTAATTAACAGAGGAGCAAAAATTACGAATCCAGAACTCATACACACATACAACTCTTGCGCTTCGTCTAAACCCAGCCAATCCCTTCGCGGGGGTATGGAAACGTGGATAAAGACACACACTCACTTCGTATTAATAATAATACGTACAGTCTCAAGCGTACATCAATCAATCCCGGAAAGACAGAGACCTAATGTCTGGGCAAAACTTTCAAACTTTCTTTCCCTAACATTACAACTAAATACAAAGACACTCTAACAGTTTTTTCTACATAACAAAACATTAAGCACATAAAATACATATGCATATGTGTAAATTTGGTACTCACCCACCAATCGAACCTGGGTAAATCTTCCGTCTTTGTTTGTAGACAGGAAAAACAAAACTCACCCGCTGGAGTCATCCTAGGGTATCAAAATCTCTCTCGACGTCACTCTCCCATCTTCTGGACCAGCAGAAGGAATCCTCTTCTCCTAATGAGAAGGTATTCTCATCCCCTGTTTGTTTGTTTTTTTCTCTGTGAAAAACAGGAGGTAGTCCCTCTGACAAAAATGCAGGCAAGTCGGGGGGGCGGAGCTAGCCACTGAACAGAATGGACGCCTGAATTTTTGCTCCCGTTGCTGCCCAAGAATCCTGAACATATCCCGGTATTCCATTGAAGTTTGTACCCCCTACCTACATCAATAACACCGCAATACAGCTGGATGGCATCCCTGAAGCCTGCCCGGCTGGAATTTCCACAGGGATCCGGCTCAGCAGCGAAACGATCCAAACCCGAAGTGGGCTCCCCGCAGAAAATGGCCGCGGGAGAGAAGGAGGGAGTGACTGCCGGTGGCCTACGTGAAGTGCTACAGGAATTGAAATGCGTTAAAGAAATGATTGCAGCCAATTCTAGTTCACTGAACATGATTCAAGAAGACTTGCTGGAGGTAAAAGAGAAACTCCTCACCATCACCACTCGACTTAATGCAGTTGAATTACAAACCCAGAAGCATGGCGTTGCATTAGAACAGCTGGGCCCTTTGGCCAAACGAGTCCGGCACATAGAAAATCTGATTGAAGATCAAAATAACCATTCCCGTAGAAATAATATCCGCCTTGTTGGAGTCCCTGAAGGCGCTGAAGGTACCGATCCAATTGGATTTCTGGAAAAAACCATACCGGAGATGCTGCAGCTTGTCTTTGCAAGGCCTTTTGAACTAGAACGGGCCCATCGAATCCCAACACACAAAGCTGAAAACACACGATACCCGCGCCCACTCATAATGAAGGTACTGAGATACCCACAGGTCCTACAGATCTTTCAAGCTGCACGGAAGGCCGGATCACTGCAAATCCAGGGACACAAAGTAGCACTTTATCCGGATTTGAGCAAGCAAACGGTAGATCGGAGAAAAGCGTTGCTGGCCTGTAGACCCATGCTACAAAGTGCACAGGCAAGATACGGGCTATACTACCCAGGAACCATGCGGGTCACGCTGCATAATGAAACGAGGAATTTTGTTGATGCTGAAAAACTGAAAACTTTCCTACAAGAAAAATGCGGTATGGAAACCTGAGGTCAATATTCTGATCTCTCACGCAGTGTAGAGAACTCAGCATATACTCAGGGGGTGCGGCCGTGCGTTCTCACAAATTTTAGAACGCCTTAAGCCTTGTTAAACACCTCATTGATTGTATTTCTGTTGTTCTAAATAGTTTTAATTAAACAGATATTTCTGCTTGAAATGTAGGGGTGGCAACGGGAGGTCGGGGTTGGTTACTGTTTCAGTGGATTGTGTTCACCTTAGCGATACAATGTTTGCCAGTTATGCAGTTGTTTGTGTCAGTCCAGTCCAGTACAAAACCCTCCACATACACGCAAATGCAAGTACGCGGCAGGCCTATCCATAGGATAGCTTTCACCTATAAGACAGCTTATCCCAACGTTGATGTCTAGTGATCTTTTAATGCTTTCGTTAAATGTAAAAGGTATTACTGGCCCTGTCAAGCGAAAGAAGATTTTAGCGTACTGCCAGCAAAAAAAAGCAGATATTGCCCTCTTACAAGAGACACATTTAACAGATACTGAATCGCAGAAAGTAACCTCTAAATACTTCCTGGTGGCGGCCTCGGCCTCTGCCACTCAACGCAAAGGGGGGGTAATAATATTAGTGCGCAAATTCCTGCAATCCGCCATTACCGACACACGGATTGATCCGCTAGGTCGATGGGCCAGAGTGACGATGAAAATAAATCAACAGCTTTACACATTCTTCAATATTTACGCGCCCAACCTCGATGACCCTAACTTTTTCAAACTGATAGCTAAAGAAGTTACAGCCGCGGCTCACACCAATATCATATTAGGGGGCGATTTCAATGTCATCTTGGATCCACTGTTAGATCGCACGCCCTATCGGGCTGTAGACAAAGTCAAATCGCAGGCGATTCTTAAAGGCATCATAACAGAGCTACACTTGGTAGACCCCTGGCGCCTACTTCATCCCCAAGAAAGAGACTACACATTTTATTCCATCCCACATAATACCCAAACAAGGATCGATTTCTTCCTACTGTCCACAGAGCTGATGCCCCAAGTGTTGTCCGCAGAGATATATGCTACAACGGTATCGGATCACGCCGCTGTCTCCCTAGTGTTGAATACCAACGTTACACAGCATGTTCCGCCAAGATGGACATTTGATAAATCCCTACTAGCAGATGACTCCTTTGTACAGCTACTGTCAGGGGAAATTGAGACCTATTTTAAATATAATACACCCACTGATACCTCCATCTGGAGCTGGTGGGAAGGTTTTAAAGCGACCATACGAGCTCATATTACCACCTACACCATTAGACGGCGTAAAGCCAGGAAAAAAGAAAAAGATGAATTGGAACTCCAAATAAAAGCTGGGGAAAGGTTACTAGCCAAAAGAGCTGACTCAATGATATTGATTAGACTCCAAAAATTGCGATACCAATATAATGCTCTCCTCAACAAAGAAGCACTGAGTAGCATCCAGCTACAACGTAGTATATACTACTATGACAGCAACCGCTCAGGATCCCTCTTAGCTCGGCAGCTCAGACCAAAAACCAGCAAGACCGCTATAGCGGCGTTGCAGGACAATTCCGGGGGCCTTCTCCTGAGATCTGACAAAATACTAGACCGCTGCAAAGAATTCTATGAGGAACTATATCGCTCAGATACCCAATGTAGTGACAGAGCCTTTGAAGATTTTGTCTCCAAGATAGTAGGACCCACATTAACCAGTCACCAAAGTCGAACGCTGGAACAAGAGATCTCAGTAACTGAAATACAAGATGCGATCAAACAGATGGCTCGTGGCAAAGCCGCCGGTCCAGATGGTATCCCGCTGGAATTCTATAATAAATATTGCATTCAATTGGCTCCCATGCTACAGATCTACTACAGTGGCCTGCAAGATGAATCTCCAGAGATTGGAGCCCTGGCAGAGGCTGTGGTGGTAATTCACCCGAAACCGGGCAGGGATACACAAAAGATAGAGAATTACAGACCCATCTCTCTCCTAAACTCTGATTATAAAATCTATGCTAAAGTGCTTGCTAACCGATTAGGATGGATCTTAAAAGATTTGATACATGAGGATCAATGTGGATTTATACAAAACAGATCCACTACAGATAATGGAAGATTATTGGCACATGTACTGGCATCTGCCAAGACCAAGACCGAGCCCCTGATAGGGCTAGCATTGGATGCCGAAAAAGCCTTCGATCGACTGGAATGGTCCTTTCTATTTCGATCCCTACGGTGGTTTGGGATAGGAGAAAAGTTCCTAAAACGCGTTGAATTGTTATATACCAAACCCACAGCTCGAATAGCGGTCAACTCACACCTCTCAGCCCCTTTTCAGTTGCAAAGAGGGACCAGACAGGGTTGCCCCCTGTCACCGATGCTTTTTAATTTAGCCCTGGAACCCTTATTAATAGCGCTCCGACAGAAGGAAAACATAAAAGGAATTGAGTTAGCTGATGGTCCCTGTAAATTGTCAGCATATGCCGATGACCTGCTCATTTTTCTACAACCATCAGACCTTCCTGAAACACTGCAACTCATAGATGCATACTCAGCGATATCCGGATATAAAGTAAATTTGAAATAAAACAACAATTATTCCTCTGAATGAACAGGTCAGCGAAGAAATGATGCGTGGATACCCCTTTCAATATGAGAAGTCATCCTTTAGATACCTGGGCGTGACCTATGGCACCACCTTGGAAGAGACTGTCGCAATCAACATTAAGATGTGTCAAGAAATTGTACATGATAACATCTGCAAGTGGACCCCCCTTCATTTGAGCTGGTGGGGCAGGCTAGAAACGATAAAAATGATGTTGGTACCAAAACTCAGCTATATATTAAGTATGATACCCTTACGTTTCCCGTCAGCCTTCTATAAGAAAATGAATAGTCAACTGATAGCCTTTCTATGGAACAACCGAGTACCCCGAATAGCTGCCTGGAAACTGAAGTTACCTAATACACAAGGAGGTGTCCATTTCCCAGATCTCGGCTGGCTACACACTGCCTCTCTTTTAAAGCAGGGTGCTCAATGGGTCGACTCTGACGACACGGATAAGGACCTAGATGGCTGAGTGTGGAGCGGGCCCTACATTCCCCCCTGCCCACATGGCTACTGGTAGGCACAGTAGTAGACCAGACTGCACCACATAATGCTATTATCCGAGAAACACAGCATGCCTGTCGATTATTGGCATCATGTATCGATGGAGGGGATGACTTTGCCGCAGATATGCCCATATGGCTGAACCCGCGCCTTATCATCGGAGGGAAGCCTGTCTTATGGAAAAAATGGGTGGAACATGATCTTATCACCATTGGACAACTGATCAATGGAAGTGCATTTAAAACCTTTGACAGATTAAGAACGGAATTCCGATTGCCTAATACATGCTATTTCCAATGGTGTCAGCTCCGATCCTGCATGAGCAAAGCGGGTGTGTCACCTGTCTTGATACGTACAGGATGGCCACTGCGACAGAAACTTCAAGAATTACAAACAGATGCTAAAGCTGTTTCAAGATGTGTTGCGATTCTCCGATCCAAAAGTGACAAGACATGTTCTAAGATACAGTCGGTGTGGGCTACTGAAACCGGTCAAGATCTACCTCCGAACATTGGGACACTTTTTGGGGAACTCAAATACGTGCCACGAGAGCAGCGTCTCTCACACAATCTATGTACTTTATAGCACATCGAGCGCATATTACAACACCGGCTAAGAAAATGAAATGGACACTACAGGAGGGAAATCAATGTTGGTCCTGTAACATGGAAATTGGGACACTGGCACATATGTTGTTCCATTGTAAATCCCTGGAAATATATTGGAACAGAGTTTGGGAACGCATATCACAGATCCTCAACTTACAAACTCCTATCACTTATCGGATAGTGATATATAAATCCATAGCTCTGGAACCTACTCTGATGAAATGGGATGGTAAACTGCTGGACTTAATGCTCAGGAGAGCGCTTAAAATAGTTCTAATACACTGGAAGAATCTCGACAAAGCTTGTTTCGAGCATTGGTGGAGTCTCTTAATCCTACATAAGACCTACGAAGAGATCTATATAGCCAAGAACCCATGGTCTGGTAAACTAAGTAAGAAATGGTCAGCTTTACAAAATTATGTTTGATGAAAATGATTGCTGGAGGCTGCCTTGTGGAATGGTCTCTGCTGTAACCACATTGAACGGAGAGGGAGGGTGGCGTGCTGGCATGGACTGATACTAGTTCTTGTTAACGTTATTGTACTGTCTTGTTCAAGTTATTATATTCTTTTGCTATTTTGATCAATAACATCTGCTTGTATCCTGCTATATCACGATCGTTTGTATTGTTATTTTATATGTTAAAACTGAATAAAAACTACTATTAAAAAAAAAAATGCAGGCAAGTCAAAACTGCAGTCAGAGGAGTCCTTGGGCAATTTAGAAAAGAAAATTTAGAAGTATGGGTTTCGGCACCAATAATTGTGGCTTCTGGTTCTCACAAGCAGTTGCCCAAATATCACCAATCAAAGAATTACTTAGACGGTAGTTGCTATAAGAACTTTTATTTCAGCATAACAGCAAAATAATATTGTCATGCGGAACAGCAAAAGCCTATCTAGAAATGGCAGACAGTACTTTCTCTCTCTCTCTGTGAAGGGGGAGAAAACACTGCCCACTCCTCTTCCAAAATAACCACCTTATATACATTTCTCCTTGTCTTAAATGTCTGTTTCAAATTAGTGTCAGTGAATCCATCATAACTTCATAGGTGTCAGCAGGGCCTCAAGGTCCTGCAACACCTTTCCCCAGGGGAGAATCTCTTTTACGTTTATACATCTGGATCTACTTATAGGTCTGCCTATCTATGCATGGCCTGTGACCTCTATACATCTGGATCTGATTTTAGGTCTGCTCATCTATGCCTGGCATGTGACCTCTGACCCTTCCTGTGTTTTTCCTTCTTCTTGGCACTAATTGAAACCGTGTAGAGCTAAAGAGAGTGTTTTTGTGCTCATTAGTTTGAATTCTTTGCTTGACCTGTATTTTCTTACTAGGCCCCAACATTCTGTATACTCCTATCCAGAATATGGTTTCCCAGAATCCTCCATAACAGGCCGCATCCATTATCTTATGGCAAGCATATACTCTCATATAGCTATTGTCTTCTGTGCCATCCATCCTCCTGTGTAGTTTCACCAGGCAAGGGTTCAGTCATATAAAGCCAATATATACATATATAAGCAGACCCAAGGCAGACTTTAAATCAAATTTCCCAACAGTAGAAGTTCTCAACAAAATTTCCTAATCAATTAAGTGCCTGCAGAAAAAGTACTTTTACTACTACTTATCAATTGTATAGGTTCATCCCTCTCCTCGCTGCTATTCAGTCTTTACATACAGCTCATATGTGACATCATAACAAATTTCAAAGAACTGTAACATCTTATGTGGATGGCATCATGATAAACATGCCATTCAACTTGGGCACTCATGATTACTCAACAATAATTAAATGCTTGGAGGCAATAGTAACCTGGCTAAATGCAAACAATGTAAACATAAATTATATTAAAATAGAAGTGCTTCACAACACTAGAAACACAATATTTGTCTCCCTAACAACCATAAGACTACCACTTGGCAACTTAACTGTAAAAACTGAGGTGAGATATTTAGGAGTCACATTGGATCAAAACCTCAATCTCAAATCACACATAAACAAAATCACAAAGAACACATACTACAACATGAAAATCATCCAAAAACTAACAAATATGACTTCCAGACCATTTGCCAAGCAACAATAACACCATTCCTGGACTAATGCACTCTAATATATCAAGGCCTCCCAAAGCATACCATCCACCCTCTGCAAGTGGCCCAAAACACAACAGCACACATCATCACAGGGTCAGCAAAAGACAACCACATAACTCCTCTTCTGAATTAACTGCACTGGCTTTCAATACTTTCACGCACCAAATTCAAGACAATACCCACCATATTCAGAATATTACACCACACATCAGCAGACATCCAACAAACATTGATAACAAGAGACCCTGAAACCCGACCTAGAAGAACCAATAACACAAACCTGGTCATCACACCCAACGTCCAAACAAAAACTAAACAAACTCTCTGTAAAAGGGCCTTCTCCTTATCAGCATCAGTACTATGGAACTCCCCTCCAGAAGATATTAGATCCACAAAGGACAACTAAGACTACAGGCAGAAGCTAAAAACCTTCCTGTACACAGAACACTTTGTAACCATTACATGGCCCAGCATGAATAAGCCATATCTTACCATACAACAGCACTCTTTAACCCTCCTCCATGTTTCACCCACCCTTCCCAATATTAACCAAGCCACTTAATGTTTAGGTTAAGTTCTAAGTTCATGCTCCCTGTTCATTGAAACCACATATGTTATAATATAAGCCGTTCATGTTATACTGTAAACCACTTTGACTAAAGGATAAAGTGGTATAAAAACACTGTTAAATAAATAAACTAACTAAATAAATAGCACTACAAAACATATGCAGTGCTGTACAGAGACATGTAAGAGACAGTCCCTTCTCATAAGAGTTTACAATGTATTCAAGACAGACGAAACAACAGCTGGGGACAAGGATACATTTTGGGGAATGGTAAGGAAGAACATAGGAGGTGAGCAGGAGACTGGGGGGGGGGGGGGGTAGTCTGGATTTGAACAGGGCCACAGATGGAGCCTGACGTACTGACTCAGGTAGTTTGTTCCAGGCATAAGGAGCAGCAAGGTAGAAAGATCAAAGTCTGGAGATGGCAGTAGAATAGAAGGGCACAGATAGAAGGGATCTGCCAGAACATCAGAGTTCCTGAGCTGGGATGTAGGGAGAGATAAGAGAGGAAAGGTAGTGAGGGCAACCAAATGAAGGCACTTATAGGTTAGTAGTGAAGTCTGAATGGGATGTGGAAACAGGGAGCCAATGAAGTGACCTGAGCATAGCGACACTGGCAGAAGATTAGCCATGCAGCAGTTTTGAACAGTCAGGCCTTTACTAATTTCCAATAATCTTTAGTTTCTGTAATGTCCAAAGGTGATTGGTTCCATTGAATGGAGCCCATTTCAGAATGTAAGTATTCCTGGGCATATTGAAATGGGGCAATAGGGTGACTGAAGTGTGTGGAAACATAGTTCATCTCCTTAGTTTGTTACAGAGAAGAAATGTTTCTACAGGTAAAACAGTGCATTTTACACAGAAATTCCCTCCTAAAATTGAAGCAAACTTACATTCATACAGTTCATTGGCTAATGATTTGCACACTGGGGTCTATTCTGACCCATGTTTAGCGGGTTTGGACATCCAATCTGGACATCTAGCTCCGCTAAACACCGTGGTGGTGATCCTGCACGTCTAGGCGAGATGTGTAGGGAGCTCTCTTCATGGGTGGGAGAGAGTGGGCTGGGGGAGGAGCGAGACAGGGAATTGGCGGGAACCTGACCCCGGACATACAGGGCCAATTCTGAAGTTGGCCCTGTATGTCTGGGGTCAGCCATTTGGATGCCTAGATGGCACAGAAGGTGAACACCAGGGCCGCAAAGTGAGGTATGGGGGTGCAGGGTGTTCCCTGCAGCCTGACTCTCACCATGGTAAACCCAATTGGGGGTCAGGTTGCGGGGAAATAAACTTTTCAGGGTATGCAAGGGATTGCAGCTTTCTCATGGATCACAGCTCCATAGAGGAGCCTTGCTGGGCTGGCAGGGTAAGTGCCAGGACATCTGGGGTTCCTGAATCAGGGCACATCCTGGATGCCCAGCCTTATGCCGTGATTCTGCTATGGTGGGGCCATCTAGCTCCCACAGGAGCAGAATCAGGTGCATCCCTGGACGTTTTGAATATCTGGACGTACATTTCTGAATTTGCCTCACTGTGTGTATTGTCATAACGTGGAACCTATGAAAGAAATAGTTTTAGAAAAAAACCCTGTTTTACATGGAACTGAGAAGATGCAGAGAGCGCAGTTCCAGCCCAGCACAGCCAAAGGGCATATGAGCAGTTCCACAGAGCCAGAAGCAACGTGCTCTGACACTGATTGCATTAGAGAAATCAGAGTTCTTACAAACAGATGTGGGCAGCAACAATTAATTCTCCAGAAGAAACTCCATAGAGGAGTGCAACGCGAGGACGTCGAATGTGTGAGGCGTATGGAGGATTGTTAAGATTAAGAGAGCTGAGTTGAACAAGCATACAGAGAAAGCTAAGTTTGTTCCACTGTTCTCCATATTTTTAAATTACACGTATTAATTTTGAGAGATTGGAACACTGGTGTATTGGCAAGAGGAAAGATATTTAAAGAAAATAAAGTAAAAAAAGACAAAGAAATTTCAATGATAAGAAGCCATTAGACCCGGTAGTCATTGATGTCATCAAGCGCGACGAATGTTTTTACTAAACTAAGTGAACACGAGCGCTGCTTTTGATCTGAGACTACATTCGGGCGACTGAGAAATTGTTTGGTTAGAAATATCACCAGAACCCTGATTACAGCCAGAAGTTAAAGTGGAGTGATTTGCTTTATTCCTACATGTGTTATCAGATGAGGCACACCGGACATAAACTGTTAAAAATCTGGATCCATGTCGTTTTCCATGTCTGGCCCATGTATTGTGCCATCTTCATCTGCCTCATCTAGGCTCCATGTCTCTGGTGGCTTTGGTACTGGAATATTGTCATCATTCGGCACTGGTCTCATGGCTGAAGGCAGACTGGAGCATTCAGTGGAGGAGGAGTGGCCTAGTGGTTGGGGCATTCAGTGGAGTATTGGGGCATTCAGTTGGAGCATTCAGTTGGAGCATTCAGTGGAGTGGAGGAGTGGCCTAGTGGTTGGGGCAAGGTACTCCAGGCCAGAAGGTCGGTGGTTCAAATTCCACTAGAGGACAGCAACCTTGGGCTGGAAGGACTGGGGTTTCTAGTCCCACAGGTGCTCCTTGTGGTCTTGGGCAAGCCACTTAACCCTCCATAGCCCATGTTCCCTGTAAACTAGTTATCTCCAAGTTATAATGCCCTGTTCAATGTAATTTCAGTTTGTTCAATGTAAACCGCACTGATGCAGAATAGCGCGGTATATAAGAGAATGTAAATAAATAAATAAATTCAATAGATTTCTTATTTTTAGCAATCGGATACATTGGTCAGACAGAACTAATAGTCCTTCATGTGATCCTCCTGTTCTCGCCGTATCATCAGGACTGCAAATGGCATTGACTTCTGAGTACCTCTAAGCCAAGCTCTGAGATGGACAGTACATGTTGCACAGCAAATGTGAGGAGTCCAGGATTTGTCTTGATCATCAACTTTACAACCAAAATAAAGCTCATATGCTTTCGTAATAAGTGCAGTTATGCTGCGTCTTTAAAGCTTAAGCGTATACTCACAATAAATGTAACAGAATGTATCGTGGCTGTTGAGACATTGATGAAACATTTCTGTTATAGTGAATTGTTGTTTAGACAAGAAGATTACATGAAAATGCTACAGTTATCAATGGCATGCATAGCATCTGTGCATGAAAGCTGCTTTTCTAATCTGTACTGCCAGCATCCATCCTGACTAAGCATGGCCATGCATTCCTGAGCAGTAGCATTTCCATTGCACGTTTTGAGCTTGCATTGAATGCATATCCAGGCATGCCTGGACTAAACAAAAAACTTACTTTCTAGGCAAAATATGAGTAAACTTAAAATATGCAGGAACATCATAAAAACAGACGACTGCAAAAAAAATGGTACATGATAGATAAATTTCAAGGTGACTTTTTGTGATCAGCAACCCAAAATCCATAAGATACTCCCAAAAGGGTTCAGGAAGCAAATTCTTCATTGCCCAGTGTCTCAGAAACTTCCTGTGTCACATCAGGACCTACCCAAGGGTTTCTGCCAGCCTAGACAGAAACCCCAATCTCACTGCCCCTCCGTGCTGACACCAACCCCCCACTGACACTGCCCACTTCCAGCTAATGACACCCCTCCTCCAGCTGACGCCACTCCCTCCAGCTGCCACAGTGACCACTACTGCCCCCCAGCCACTGCTGATTCTATCTAAGGAGGGGGAGGCAGGCAGCGGCAGTATTTCCAAAAGCAGCAGCTTTTGCCACTGCTTTTGGAAATGCTGCCACTGTCTGCCTCCCGCCTCCTCCCAATCAGAATCAGCGGCAGCGGGCAATAGTGGCTACCCATGTGTGCTGCTGCTGCCGCCACCCACCCAGGTCCACTGTCCTAGGTGGCTGCCTAGATTGCCTAGTGAACGGGCCAGCCGTGTGTCACACCTAAAATTAGACTTGCTCCAGGTACCTGGAAAGTACTCGTTTTGGCTAAAAACAAACAGAGGGTACAGAGGAGAAAGCACTCCATTATCCCCAGTACTCAGCATAGTTTCAATGACAGCAGCAGTGGAATTTGAATCCTGGCTGCCCTGTTCCTAGCCTACTATGCAAATGATTAAGCTATTCCTAGACACCCAGGTCCTAAAATGGAGATGTCTCTATAGTTGCCCCCCACAGATGTCCATATCAGGCATGTCAATGTTTGTGAAATCATGTCTGTACCCGGACGTGCCTGCTTTTCTTTCAGATGTTCTGGCTTAGACAACCCAGATTGCACTGAGACATCTTTTCTAAAAAAGCTCCTCTATGTATTTTTCCCTTATCTGACCATCACCTGTTAAGCTTCATTCTTCTCCTCCCCTTAACCTCGACCAATTTCCTCTTATAATTTTAGGAATCTTCATGCTATCGATCCATTGACTCCATCTACTACTGTCTCATCCCTTCTTTCTTCTACTTCGTCCTCTCAGTCTGTTGATATAGCTATAACTTCCTTTAATACTGCTCTCTCTTCTACTCTGGACTCCCTTGCTCCACCCTTAACATGTCTTGTGAGACACACTTCACCTCAGCCCTGGTTGTCTTCAACTACCCACTACCTACATTCCTGTGTCCATTCAGCTGAGTGCTCCTGGCTCAAATCCCACTTCCTTCCTGACTTTGGTCACTTTCAATTCATGCTTACTTCTTTCCAATCCGCCATTGTTCTTGCAAAGAAAAACTATTATCCTTTTGACTACCATCTTGCCTCCAACCCCGATCATCTCTTTTCTACCCTCAAGACACCTCAGCCTCCTATTCCTCCTTCTCTCTCTGCTCAAACCTAGCTGACTATTTCCATGACAATTCCCTACCAGATCTTCTTCTTCTTCTTCACCCCCTATTCCTCCTCTCCAATACCAACTTTTTCCCGCAATCTCTTTTACCCTTTCATCGTTTTCTAAAATCTCTGATGAGGAAACCTCTTTCTTCCTTTCATCCTCCAAACTTTCCACTTGCTCTTCTGATCCCATCCCTACTCACCTCCTCAACTCTTCCTCCATCATCCCTTCCATCTCACATATTCTTAACCTTTCACTCAGCCTTCAAGCACACTATAATCACTCCTCTCCTTAAAAAGCCCTCAATTGACCCTACATGTCCTTTTATTTATCAACCCATCTCTTTTCTCCCATTCATTTCCAAACTTCTTGAATGTGCAGTTCTTCACCGCTATCTCAAATTTCTGTCCTCTCATGCCCTCCTTGATGCACTTTAGTCTGGTTTTCATCCCTTTCATTTTACTGAAACAGCTCTTGCCAAAGTCTCCAGTGCCCTATTCCTGGCCAAGTCTAAAGGCCTTTACTTAATTCTCATTTTTATGAACCTTTCTGCTGCTTTTGATACTGTTGACAACCTCCTCCTCCTCGACAGCCTCTTTTCTCTTGGTTTTAAGGATTCTATTCTGTCTTGGTTCTCTTCATACCTCTCCAATCACTCTTTCAGTGTCTGTTATGGTGGTTCCTCCTCCACTGCCATTCCTCTCTCAGTTGGTGTCCCCCAAGGGTCTGTTCTGGGCCCTCTCCTTTTCTCTCTCTATTCCCAGTCCCTTGGTGCTCTTATTTCTTCCCATGGTTTTCAGTGTCATTTTTATGCTGATGACTCTGAAATCTATCTACTGTATCTATATCTGATATCTCTCCTTTTCTCCAATATCATATCTCAGCTTATTTGACATCGCTGCCTGGCGTTCTAACTGCCAATTAAAGTTAAACATATCTAAAACTGAACTTCTTATGTTTCCCCCTAAACCCTCCTCCCCTGCCCTTCCTCCATTCTCTATCACTGTTTACAACACTCATCTTCTGCCTGTTTCCTCAGCCCGCAACCTCAGGGTCATCTTCGACTCCTCCCGCTCCTTCTCCACATATATTCATCAGATAGCTAAAACCTGCCGCTTCTTCCTATACAAGATTAACAAAATCCACTCCTTCCTCTCTGAGCACATTGCTAAATCTCTTATTCATGCTTTGCCCACCTCCCGTCTTGACTATTGTAACCTCCTCCTTGCTGGTCTCCCTCAGTGTCATCTCTCTCCTCTTCAATCTATTCAGTACTCTGCTACGTGGCTAATCTTCCGCCAGCCCCAATACACTCATATTTCCCATCTTTTAAAATCTCTTCACTGGCCCCCCTTCCACTTCCATATCCAATTCAAACTTCTCTTAACATATAAATGCATTCATTCTACTGCCCCTCATTACCTTTCCTTTCTCCTCTCTCCCTATTATCCCCCGTCATGAACTCCGTTCTTCTGCTGATTTTCTTCTCTCGATGCTCT
This sequence comes from Ichthyophis bannanicus, assembly GCA_033557465.1. NCBI lineage: Eukaryota > Metazoa > Chordata > Amphibia > Gymnophiona > Ichthyophiidae > Ichthyophis > Ichthyophis bannanicus. The sequence continues at coordinate 894,969,641 of CM066032.1, read as the reverse complement.
ACTGTCAACTCTAGACTTTGATCTTTTCACCTTGCTGCTCCTTATGCCTAGAACAAACTTCCTGTATCTTTACATCAAGTCTCTCTCCTCCCCCTTCCCTCCATACTAAAGGCTTACCTCTTCAAAGTAGTTTTTGGTTCCTAAGCCCTTATTCCCCTTGTGTCTCCCTCCCTTTTACCACTTGTTTCTTCTGTCATGTGCTGTCTTGATTAGATTGTAAGCTCTATAAGTAGGGACTGTCTTCTATATGTGTTTGTACAGTGCTGCGTATGCCTTGTAACACTATATAAACAATCAATAGTAGTAGTGGTATATTCAGACTGAGCAGAAGCATTCTTGATGACTGGGACGTTAGTGTTAATAAAAAAAAGACTCGTTTTCAGGTAAATTAACCTAAGATGGTCAAGATCAGGTACAAATGACAGTACATAAATATTATGGGGCAAATTTCAAAGTGGACGCACACATATGCTTTTGTTTTTGACAATTCCATGGTATCTGCACAGGGAAAAGTATGCACGCTATATAAAATGATTCCCTCCCCATACCGAGAACATGTTCCATGTGCTCCTTCCACTTTATATATAGCAGCAAGAATTTAAAACTTGCAAAACATCTTTGTAGGAGTACAGTTGTAGTACCAGTAATTAAATTTTTTAAAAAGTCTGTATTCACAGGTCCAGTTAGATCTTGCATGTCACATGACTATGAGCAGTCAGTATCAAACAGGCATGAAATATGCGAGTTGCAGTGCATGTTTTCCTGGGTGCGCCTTATAAAATTATCCTTCGCATGTGCATGTGTAAGCACATATGTGTTGGACAGTTTTCAAAGACACATTTCTGTACAAAAACCCTGCTTTATGCACAGAAATGCTTTGAAAATTGCCCTCACGTTGTACTTCTTAGTGAAAAATGCACTGATTAACCTCATCAATTTGTGTGTGGGGAGGAAGGGGTAGAAGGGGCTGTCAAGGGTTTCCTAATTATTAAGCAATATATCCAATGCAAAGTACTTTGAGTACACATCACACAGGGTGAACCAAATGCTTTAAACTCTAAGCATGGGACATGTGGTATGTGCTATTATTGACTTATCTGTTATACTCCTTGTGGTAAGCGAAATGATAAAGAGGTTGTTTCCCAGACCTTTAAGTGTTGGCAGATATATTGTTTGAACATCTGGGGCACTTTTAGAGAACAGTGTTTAAAAGATTATGAACACCTATTCTACTAAGATTACTCAGAATTCAAACAAGGCAAACATAATTCTGCAATATAGGGGCTATTTATGGACATTTGATTAATAGCCAAAACAGAAACTGAACAATACAAAAATATTGCGGCTAGATGAACCATGCTGTTTGCATACTGTACACAAAAAAAAATTGTAAGAAAAAGAACATAAGAACATAATATATGCCATACTGGGTCAGACCAAGGTCCATCAAGCCCAGTATCCTGTTTCCAACAGTGGCCAATCTAGGTCATACGTACCTTAAGAACATAAGAACTTTGGCCGGATCTGCTGATTTTAAAGGGATACTATATTCTTGAGAAAATAATAACATTTATTACATGCTATCAATGTAGTCAATATTCAAATATGTGCTGACTACCTGAATTTAAGTGTCAGACTTAGATTGATAATAGCTAAAGTTAGTAATAGATGATACTGTGTTATCACATGCTAAAGCCATCAGTCCACATTATTTTACCCCAAGTCCCATTTTATTCTATGGAGCACAGACATCAATGATGCATGTTAATGGCATTAGTGTGTTTTGAGTAGCACTTAGGTACCTGTTTTCAGTGACCCTAGCAAATAGATGTCTAGATGGAATGTCAAACTCCAGCTCTGTGAGGCTGCAAACTAGTCAGGTTTTCAGGATATTTCTAATGAATATGCATAAGGTATATATGCATGTGCTGCCCCCCCTCATTGTGTGCAAATGTATCTCATGAATATTCATTATGGGCATCCTGAAAACCAGGCTACTTTGTGGCCTACCAGGACTGCAGTTTGACACCTGTGATCTAAAACCATAGATGCATATGGTAAAAACTAATGAATGTGCAAGGAGTACTCATTTTCCTTGTGGCGAGATGATCCAGAAACTGTATGGAATGGTATACTTTCCACAAAGTCCCTTTCAGGTGCCAAGTTTTAAAAACAAGTAGAGATATACTAAATCATTTTAATGTGCATTAACCTATGAACACAGCAGTAAAGTTGATTATCATATGTTAAAAAGTTCTAATGTGCCTTGAAAAGTTTTATTAGCCAAAAGGTTTGAAACAAATGAAAATATCTGAAGAATCAGGAAAATAAATCCAAAATGAACTAGAATTATTTTCTGTGTACATCCGCGTCATGTGGTTTTAGCCACTATCATAAAATAGTGGGCTCACAACGTGCAATGGAAATGCTACTGCTCAGGAATGTATGGGCATGTTTAGTCAGGATGGATGGCTACCTGAAGCCAGATTCAAATTCCACAGCCGCTCCTTGTGATCTTGGGCAAGTCACTTAAAGGCACAGTTTAGACAGAACGTGGAGATCAGAATTGGAATGTCGAGGCCAGGACAAATTCACTTCAGATGCTATTTTAGGTACAGCTCTGCTAAACGTGAAATCATTGCTAAAATACATATCCACATCCAGTGGAAAGAACCATTTTAGAAATGTATATGTGGCAAAAATTGACGGGGGAAACCTGCCAACTTACAGGTGGGAGTGCCGGTATTTAACAACTTGTACATGTAAATGTCGGCACTCACAGTGTAGCTGAGCCATTTTGCAAACATAAATGTGTAGTTGCTGCTAATTAACTGCAAAAGCTTCTATTTTTATCTAAATACAATTTGGAGTGAGGAATTAATTGGGGGGGGGGATTTAAGAGGGATAACCACGTTAATCCCGCTTGTAAAGGGCAGGGAGAAATGAGCACTTTTTAAAATTCTACACATGATAGGGTATAAATGTAACTTACACTATTGCAGTTATTTACCTGCTAATTGAAGGCATAAAAGCTGGTGCATGATGTTTAACTGGTGCTGACTGCATGGCCCTATCGTGCCCACTCTCCCCTCCTAACCTGCCCATTTAGCATTCTAATGTGTGAGTTGCAGTTAATGCAGGAATTGGCCCATGCCAAATGTCATACCTACTCATTAAGTTACTGTGGCCCACAGCATGTGGTTACCAAAACCCATGCTAATTGCACAGTGCTCTTTAATAAAAGGGTCCCTTCATTTGCATAACTTGACCAAACAAGGCTAGAATTAAGTTCCAGCATATATGTAAGAAAACTGCAACTAGCAGGGCTCTGATCTTAGTTCAGCACTGGACTGAAATTTGAATGTGAAAAAGCTTTTGAAAAATGTTCCCTGTAAGTATTGAATTTAAAGATGAGCAAAAGTTCTGTATTATACGGCTTATTAAATTGAGTTTTTACTTAGACATTTTTTTCTGTGAAGTTTTTCTTTTCCTGCAGTTACAGAAAAATTGTGTTTCATCAGATAGAACGAATAGACTTGTTGGTTATTGGGGGTTTTTTTGCTTGAAATGTAAGTCCGGCTCTGTGTATGCCTTTTGCGTCTCTCCACTTTATTTCCTTGGAACAAAACTGAGGTATGTTTGCGAATGAAAAAAAACCCAAACTGTAATTTATGTGATGAAAACCGAACCAGTGCAAATACAAGGATCTCCCATAATCCACATGTGAAATAAGTTATGGCTTGACTGACTTCTTTTCCTTAAATTAAACTCCACAATGCCAAGGTACTGTTGCAAAGGAAGCAATGTGTCATGTTAATCAAACAAACTGGTTTTTCAGTATGTTCTGGGTTCGATAGATCTATTGTCTTCAACCAATCTTGATTAAAACATTTCCACGCAAAACATTTATTTGGCATGTCTAAGACTAATATTGATTTTGACCTCACCTTCTAGAAGATGGAGGAATTTTGGCTTTAGTTCATTGCTTTCTCATAAATCTGGTATGGTACATATTTGTCGTCTTTTTTTCATATCTTGAGTCTTTGAAAGAGTGACTGAACTGCATTTCTCCATTATCCTTTTGCTAAAGATTGATTTTCTCACTCATAACAGTTTTGCATGTTTTCCTCTGTGTTCGAAACCAGAAGCTTAGTACAGTTAAAAGATGTAAATTTAAGCTTGATTCTTGTGTGTCTTAATTTTGGTCTCAGAAATCGTATTATTTGACATTCAACTGTGCAGGCACATAAAAGGAAAGGAGACGATAGGGGGGAACTTGTTGATGCGCCTATCAGTTAAGGTATTCTTATCAATCATTTCCAGAGATCATGAATTTGCTAATGACCAATTTTTCTGATGAAAGATTTTCAAGTGCAGAGAAGTATCTCTGCATATAAAAATTCAACTTGTCCAAGCCATGGTATTTTTAATAATACCATATGGGTGCAAACATTGAACCACAAAGAAGTAAGACAGAATGAAAATCAATGACTTTGAATTATGTTGCTGGTGAGGAATACCGTTTATACCATGACTTACAAATCAGTCAGTACTAGAGGATATTAAAATTAAGTTTTCTTAGAAGCTCAAATGAGAAGACCTAGGGGCATGTTTACTAATCTGCATTAACTGCTGCTGTGAGGCTAATGCAGAAATACTGCCGGTGGTAGCAGCTAACACAGTGGAAATGCAGATATCGCAGCACTTTTCCGTGATATCTGCATTTTACGTGGTGGAACCAGGAGGGGGTTGAATTAGGGCAGAGAGAAGGCAGTGATCTCTGGAAGGGGTGGTATAAAACTTCAAATAAATAAATTAAATAAATGCCAATCGTCAACAGCCATAGTGGGAAAACTTTGTTGCATGACAGCTCCTAAATTGGCCTTCATTATGGCAGCAAATAAGGCCACCCCAAAAGGTAGCATAATTTGCCAGTGATGCAAGGTGGCAGGCATTGTGACCACTGCCAGCTGGCAGCAGCCATATGCCCTGCAGCCACTCGGTCCCTCCATGCACCAATCAACTCTCTCTTAAACAATATTGTCATTGCCACAGATCTAAAGATATGCAGCACTGACAATGCAAACAAGGTGCAGGCCTCCCCCACTTCAGCACTGATCCCCCGGATAGATCCTGAACCTCACTGGGGGCTGTCCGTGGGATCGGTGCACTCCCCCTCCCCCCACCAACAAGACTATCCCAGCTAGCCAGTCGGGTCATACATTCCACCTCCCTAATCCCTTAAGATATCCTGCTTAGCCAGTTGTGATGTCCACCCCCTCTTCTCCCCTCCTCTCTTAAAACTGGAAACCCAGCTAGCCAGCCAGATTTGGGAGGATCCCTGGACCCTCCCCCTCCCCCTCCACCTACCCAACCCCCCAGACCCTACCTTGACGCCTTGCTCCTTCCCCCATCGCTCCTCATGGCCAAAATGGCCACGATCATGAAGTACTGCCCTCTAGTCTCACGTTAAGTGGCAGCGCCATGAGATCACGACCATCTTTGTGAGTATCATTGATGAGGACAGATCAACCCATAAACGTGCACAGCTGCACTTCCTTATTTATATTTTAGAAAAGACTTCACATTTGGCAGAACCATTTCTACAATACCGATGGAAGTGTGTATGTTGTGACTGTGACATCTCAATTCCATTCTCCACGTAGTATCTAAAATGCACCTTTAATAATATAGGATGATTTATTTCTTTAACTGGTTTTATATACCGCTCTATATTAAAGTCAAAGTGGTTTACAGATAACATTAAATAACAGTAAGGTGTTAAACATTTAACAGGAAGAGTTAACATGGACAAACCTAAGTCATAACAACTTAACTTGGAACAAAATTAATTCTTGATCGTGGTGGAGGTGACATGCTGCAAACAAAGGTTTACTATGATGCTGGGCAGGTAGTTGCTACAAAAGTCTTTTATGGTCACGATGTTACGTGATCTATCTAAATATTTCTCCATTCCTCTTCCATAGAAAGTCCTCTAATTCAATGCAATCTTATGACTATGATCAAGCTAAGGAATTACGAGACAGAAAATTAGCTGTGCTGCTGGGTATAGTATGAAATACTAGATCTGGTATCCCAATACTAGAATATTCCATGGATTAGATTAAAATCAATGATGCCAATATTCGGTAAAACATTGTGGCGATAATTGGAAATGTTTAATCTAGAAGTTTTAAATTATTATATTCAGAGAATATAAGAATAAATTATACATATACATGTACATAAATCTATACATACAATATCCAAATATTGAGACTTCTACATATGAGCTATATGACCCTAGGGGTAATTTTTTAATGAGACACTTAAAGTTTCTACTACTAATAGTACTAATCATTTATATAGCGCTACAAGGTGTACACAGTGCTGTCCAGAAACATGTAAGAGATTGTCCCGGCTCATCAGAGTTTATATTCTAGTTAAAATAGACAACAAAACAGCTGGGGACTAGGATATGTCTAGGGGAATGGTAAGGAAATATATAGTTGGAGAACAGAAGACTAAGCAGATCAGGATTTAGAAGCAGGCTTGAAGAGGTGAGTTTTTAACCTGAATTTCAAAAGGGCCAAATATGGAGCCTGACATACTGACTCACCTAATTTGTTCCAGGCATAAGGAGCAGCAAGGTGGACAAATCAAAGTCTGGAACTGGCAGCTAAGTGCCATCAACATACATAAGTTATCTATTTTTGGTGATTTATATATGGGAATGGGTACGTGATGTTTAGTTTAGGAAGGCACTATCATGTAACTATGTACATCAAAGTGATGGCACATACTTGCGGAGTGGGCGAGCAGAGGAATGAAGCTTGGGCAGAACCAAGGCAAAGCCTAAACTTATGAGGATAAGTTATAAAATATTATAACTTCTGTGTGTTTTCTACAAATGTAGGCACAGAAATTGCTAACAAGCAGGGAGGAGTGGCCTAGTGATTGAGGACATTTGCTTCAGGCTGGAGAGCCAATGGTTTGAATCCTGCTAGAGGACAGCAACCTTGGACTGGAAGGACTGGGGTTTCTAGTCCCACAGGTGCTCCCTGTAGCCTTGAGCAACTTACCCTCCATTGCCTCAGGTACAAAAACATAGATTAGGAACCCTTCAGAGACAAGGGAAATATACAGGGTGGCCCAAAAAAAGTGAGAACATCTCGTAAATTAAAAGTTTAAATAGTTTACTTATTTACCTTTTTTAGCTATATAACATCTTTATTTCAACAATTTCCGGTCACCATCTTTGCTTTTTTGTCAATCATTTATATCTGTCTTTTTAATTTTTTAAAAACTTATATGCTGCGAGATGTTCTCACTTTTTTTGGGCCACTCTGTATATATATATATATATACAGTTCCTGAATGTATACCACTTTGACTGGTGGAAAAGTGATATATAAGCCTAGTTAAATAAATAAATTAAATAAGACTAGGGGTGATTGCATCTTGATTTGGCCCACATCTTTCCACTTACCCCCATTCTATAAAGAAAAGCACACACATAATTTAATTTATAGAATAGGTGCAAAATATGCGAGTGATAGCATACATTAAACAAAGTGACCCTTATAAAATTTCCTCTGTACTTATAAGTTCCTATGTTTAGCTCAGATGGCCCAAGTTATATGTGGTTTCTCCATATCTGGGTCAACATATAATTTATATACATGGAGGCAGATTCCATATAGGCTGGTTATCTCCAGAGGACACATTTAAAACAGATACAGGTGCAATTCAGCCCCAATTCTGCATCCACTGATATAGAAGTGCCTGCATTTTTAGAATTGACACGTAGACGTGTCTGGTGCGGCACGGACAACATACTGTTCAGCCGGCCCGTGCACGTATTCAGAACAAGAGCCACACACAAATGCAGGCACAGGCCATAGAGTAAAGTGGAGAAACCCGTCTCTGCTAATATTACGAGACTCGGGAAGGTGTTGAAATGGTTTTGGATGTCCCCACACTCACTATATTCTGGACGGTTGCATATTTTGATTGTGCCCGTCTCCACGATGTAACCATGGACGACTCTGACAGCCATGCCGCCTCAGTTAAAATGTTCATCTCCTAAGCTACTGCTCTCACTGACATTATTTTGCTGTTGCAAACTAGACATAAATACCAATGATAAATGAATGCTGATGCAAACTAGACTATATACTTATCTTTTTCATTCCCAGAAAAGTGTTAAGTAATCTCAGTGCACTCTAATATATTATAAGAGAAAGTAAATATTAATATATTTTTCATGACATGCCTTGCATCAAAAAGTACTTGGCAGTATAAAAATGCTTCAGTTATTCTTGCATTGCATGGATTTCCTTTTTTCCTTGATATCACCTTGGGGGACATTCTATGCTGTGAAAAGCGGGGTTAGTCATGCGGGCTGGACGTCCAACCCTTGCTCAGCTCCTAACCCTGATTCTGCCACCAGTGCTCCCTGCATGTACACAGCGTTTGTGCTGGGTGCACTGTATGTGGGTGGGAGGGGAAGTGTTGGGGGCGGAGCAGGGGGGTGGCTAGCAATATACAGAGCCTTTTTAGGACAGGCCTCTGTATGTTCCAGGGAACCCCCAAGGACATCCAGGCTATTCCACCCCAATGGTGGAATAAGTCCTGGGGGCCTCTCCCCTCGCATGCTACACACACCCACACCCCATGGCATTGTCCTCGCTGTGCCCCTGCAGCCACAGTCTGGGCCACATTTGCAGCCGGTGCAGCCCGGACAGTAATCTGCAGGGGTTGTGTTGGAGCATGGTAATCAAAGCTATAATATAGATGGTTTGTTGCCATTGTTTGAGGATGCCAGTGTTCCTGCATCCCAGCAGTGGCGTTCTGGTGTGAGGATGGGCAGCTTCCCATACGCCGATCTCATCAGCGTCCGTACATGCATCTCCCCAATTCGTGTCCCGTGGCGGGGGAATCAGGTCTATCTCAGGTCCATCCACGTTTTGGCTGGGCAGTGCAGCCAGGCATGCAGGAATCAGAATCAGCCTCCATGTGTTTAGGGGTGTGACTTTTCCTTTTAAAAGAATGTCGCGGTCATGTCTTTCTATAAGCCAAGAAAAGCTCTCTGATGGCTCATTATGGAAGCCATGTTTGATGGTTAGCAGGCTCAGATTTTAAGCCTTTTCTACTTGATCCATTCAGATGAGTATTATTTTTGAATATCAATACCCTGATGCAGAATACGTTAATGCTATTCAAAATGCAACGGTCATAGTCGGTTTCTTTTTGGATGCTTTCTTAATTTTTAAAAGCATGATCACTATTTATAGAATAAAATGGGCTTTATAAAAAATTAAAAGAGCTGTTTTGATAACTGCTTTTGATAAAAAGTCTAACATATATGCATATTTTTAGTATATAGAGAGCTTTTGATTAGGGAATTTTTTTGTCATTTTTGAAATTTTTTTGGTCCCATACTGATCCTTTTTGGCTGGTGATTGTTAGGATGTGATTTTTGGCACCCTTATAAACAATTCAAATTAGTTTGAATAAAAGAAACACATTCCCATTGCAATAAAATTAGATGCACCTGTGATCAATTGTCAGTACTCATATGACCTGAATCAACCAATGAATGATGGCTATAATGTTTAAAATGGTCACATTCACTCCCTGTTCCATTTTCATAGTGGTGAAGGCAAGACATCTGCCTGAGAACACCAGAAAAGCCATTATTACCAAATATCAAACTTCAAAGTGGTACAAGGCCATCTCCAAAAACGTTAGGATTCCTGTGTCTACAGTTCACACTGTTATGAAGAGGTTATCTGCTCAGGAACTGTCAAGAACCTCCGAGGATGTAGTGGAAAGAGGAAAATTAATCCAAGAAGTCTTTGAAGGTTAGTGTGAACTATTGAAAAAACACCATGTACAACATCAAGAGAGTTAAGGCTGACCTGGAGCAATCTGGAGTGGTGGTTTCAACCCACACCATATGCCATGTACTACATAATGAATGACTTCATGGGTGAAGCCAAGGAGGACGCCACTGCTCAAAGACAGGCATAAAAAGGCATGCCTGATCTTTGCCCAAACCCACCTTGAGAAACCACAGTCCTTCTATGAAAATGTTCTGTTAACAGATGAAACTAAACTTGTGCTCTTTGGCAATGCAGACCAGCGATATCTTTAAAGGCGAAGAAATGAAGCTTATTAGGAAAAAAAACACCCTTCCTACAGTTAAATATGGTGGAGGTTCCATAATACTGTGGGACTTTTTTTCTGACCCAGGAAATGAAGGCATAGAATGTATTAAAGGAATCATGAAGTCAGAAGACTACCAAAGTATTTTGGAGTGAAACGTGCTGGGCCAAATGTCATGAGTCCTCCAGCAGGACAATGACCAAACAAATATCCAAAAGTACAAAAGAATGGTTATAAAGGAAAAAATAGACTATTTAAACTGGCCAGCAATGAGTCCTATTCTCAGTATAATCGAGAACCTTTGGAAAGAGCTGAAATCTACCATTGTTAAAAGAAATCCTGGAAATATTCATGAGCTGGAACAAATCACAGTTGAGCGTGGGAGAAACTACCAGCAGACAGATGTGTGAAACTTATAGATTCTACAAGAAATGTTTGGAAGCTGTCATCACTGCCAAGAGTTGTGCAACCAAATATTAATGAAGGGTGCCATTAATCCTGTCCAGGTCATATTTTGTTTTTTTCTCAGAAATTACAACGTCTATGTTGCACAGACATCTTTTATCTGTTGTATACCTTTTGAACATACAACTAAAATATTATGATGACATAGGGGTATGTTTACTAAACCTTCTTAACGTGTGTGCTGTGAAAATTAGCGCACGCTAATGACGCTTTACGGGGCACAAATGTGCCTTAGTGCGTGCTCACGCGCGCAGCGGCGCAAACGAGCGCTGAAGGCGGGGAAAGGCTCACGGAGGGCGGAGGAAGGCTCCCCAGGGGCGGAGAGAAGGGGTCAATGGGTGGAGAGTGGGAGGGGAGAGGCTCCCCGCACACTAACGATGTGAAATTCGAGGCCAAAACTAACGCAAGTGAAAACCTCGCGTTAGAGCTGATTTAAAGGGAAAAGAAACCATTTCTGTCAGCAATGTACAGCAAAACCAGGGAAACCTACAAACAGTGATAAGTGTGATACATGTGCACGGAACAAAAGGGCAAATAAACATTGAAAATGACCCCAACAAAATAAAAAAAATCATAATCAAGCTGGGCAATAGTGATAGTAATGGGAAACATCAAAAAACACTCCCAAGAAAGCCCCAAAAAATAAATATGAATTTTGGAAGGGTCTACGCTTCGTCCCCATACAAGGTGAATGATCCCACAGTGAAATAGCACTGATCAGGGTTTCCATCTCCATTGGACAGGTTACCTATGGCATGCACATGTTCCACAACAGCAGGGCGGGCATGTCGGAATGGGCAACTGGACAGATGCTGGGAAAGGGGATACAGAGGGCTGCAGGCGGCACATGCTGTGGTGCAGCTGGGGCACAGTGCGGACTAGGCAGATGCCTAGGTGGCACTTAGGAATGCTGAAAGTGAACAGCAGCCAGACAGAAATTGATGAGGGCCCAACATGGGCACGAGAGTGTTTATCACAGTGTCACAGGGGATAGTACCCAGCAGGTACTCCCAAGGGCACAGAACATTGGCAGGCAGTGTTGGGGGGAAGCGTGGACACCTATGGAGGCACCCCTACCCCAGAACACGCACCATAGGCAGCCACCTACCTGCACACTGGATGGCGTGAGGCTGCACACCACCAGCAGAAGGGCATGTCAGCATGGTGGCAGAGGGATACTGGTGGTGGCGGGGGGCAGTGGCAGCTGTCCAGAGCAGACCATGGCCTAGCCCTGTGTAAGTGGGTGCCATGCACTGCAACAGACAGGCCCTGCCAGACAAACAGTCATGGTATCACCAGGGAATGCACTGTCTCTGTGGCAACACAGTGGTGCAGTGCACACAACCAGTGTGTTTTTGGAGGCAGAAGGTCACAGGTTCAAGTCCCAGCTATGGTGCCTGCCAACCCAGTCCTCATATTTTACCCACTACTACAACATGCTAATACAGACAGAACGTTTATTGCAGATGACATAAACATGCCCAAAACACCTACATTTTACCCTACAGAGCAAAGACACCATAAACAGGTGCATTACCTAGAGCAGAGTCTCCCAAATGCAGTCCTGGAGGGCCAAACACCATTCAGGTTCCTTGCTGCCTCTAATAAAGATGCCTGTGCTGCATATCTATGCACCACCCCCATGGTATGCAGATGTATCTCATGCATATTCATGAGGGACAGCATGAAAACCCGAACAGTGTTTGGCACACTAGGACTGGAGTTGGGAACCTATGCCGTAAAGCAGCAGCCAACAGGGGCAGACACACCCACACCCACAGGCTCCAATAGCCAATGCCTCCTGGAGAGGCAGGACATTGGGCCCTGCGCGCATCTCCCAATACTAGCACTTGCATACCTTAGCAATGCCACCCTACACCTGTGAATACGGTACACAGCTATCAAAGGTTTGCTATGATTACTGGCAGATAGCAATTCCTACGTTAAGCACAGTTTGCTGATTGAGCTCCATGATAGCAACCTTTCTGATGTCTGTGGAGTGTGCTTCAGGTCTGGTCTCTGACAGTTTTTACCACCCTGGGGAGTGACCCCCAACAAAATTGCGTACCATATCCATGGTGGTGGCCAGGGCTGCTAAACTCCTCTATAGTAGCACAATGCTGGCATAGGTGTGGGAGTGTCTGTCTGTCTATCCAGTGTGTGGTGGCTGCAAACACCCTCCACAGCCCACACTGCCAGCACTGTTGCCAGTATTGGCCTGCCAATGTGCATAATGAGGAGCAAGGTACCATGGGTATAGCCCGGACAGGGTGGCCTGGCCAGGATGCATCTGCAGGATTACTAACGATATGAGATTATGACCGGTAAGAGCTAAAAAACCAGAGAAGTGTTAAAAGCAAAGTGTTCCTGTATACTGAAAAAATGTGGATACCGCATGGTTTTTGATACGAAACAAATTCAAGTTCCCCTTGAAAAACCCAATTGGAGAAACGCTGAAGCGCTTACAAGATTGAGGCGTTGGGGTTTTCCTCTGTTTGTATCAATAAGAAACACCAACTGCTGCCATTCTACAATGATTAAGATAAGTGGAATGGCATACGCTATCTTTTTACATAAAGCTGATGAAAAATATATATACAAAAAAAGATAAAAGCAATATCTAAAAAACTACTTGCAAAAGGTCATTGATGTAAACGGACACTATATTGGGCGAACAAGATTACCCATAAAGAAGTGTCAAAATTTATCCGTTTATCTGAGACCAGCAGCTAGAGGTTGCTAAAGAGATCGTGGTTATATGATAATTGATTGAGTGAATTTTTTCTGATATTGTGTATGCTTGTAGTTCACTCTGACGAAGCCTTAAAGAATTAGCCTTACATATTAGGCACACTGGGGATCAAACACATGACCCTTGTATCATCAGGCAGTGCCTTAACCATTGTGCTACACTGCTGTTCCTCCTTGTATGTCAGCGCACCTACTTAAGATTTTCATGCGTTTAAATGTACAGTGCTGCCATCAAAAACAGTGCTATGACCTTGCCGTGCCTCATAGGCCACCCTTTAAGCAGCATTGTAGGGTGCCTTGGTGGACAGTGCACTTTAAAATGTGCCCTCTGGGGTACCTTATGGGGTGCCTTATGCAGCACCTTATGTTACAGCGCTTTGAGAGTGCGTTTGCTAGCAACAGTAATTAAAATGCCTCATAATGCATTATTACACATAAATGGTAGTGCCTCAGCCAGCCTTATTCATTGGGCACAGTGGGGGATTGAACCCATGACCCCTGCATCATCTGTCAGTGTCTTCACCATTGTACTGCAGCCCTGTTCCTCTGCTTGCACATTAGCGTGCCTGCTTATGCTTTTTGTGCGCGTTTCTCGTGCGCTAATGTGCGCGGCGCACAAGAGCGCGCAGCGCACAAGAACACGTGTGCTAATCCCGTTTTGCTACTTTTGACCGGACCGCCCACTCCTTTTAAGGCATCCTGCAGACTAACGCGGCGCGCACGTTAAGAGGGTTTAGTAAACATACCCCACAAAGTTGGAATATTTCCAATTATTTCTCAAGATATTGTACACAACATACCTAAAATGCAAGGGTGCCAATAATGTTGACCACAACTGTATACAGAGGCATTATCACCTCCGTCTTCCTAGCCATTCCTTTCCCTATGCACCCAAGTATCCTTCTGGCTTTCACCGTTGCCTTTTCTACCTGTTTAGCCATTGTAAGGTCATCAGAAACAATCACACCCAGATCCTGCTCTTTTGTCATAGACAGAAATGCTTCACCCCCTCTACTGTACCACTCCCTTGGATTTTTGTAAACCAAATCCATGACCCTGCATTTCTTAGCATTAAATCTCAGCTACCAAAATCTCAACCATTCGTCAAGCTGTGCTAGATCTATCTTATCTACTCCTTCCTGGTTGTCTAATGTATTGCAGATACTCATATTGTAAGCTCCAGCCATACCCACCCAGGGCAAGATAGCATAGGCTTTCCCCTGTATAGAAACTGCTCACGATAGCCAGCTAGTTATTGTAACCCCACTACCTACAACTTTATTTCATCTGATAGTAAGAACATAGAAACATAGAAACATGACGACAGAAAAAGACCACATGGCCTATTTAGTCTGTCCTTCCATATCAAAAACTGCAACAGTCTCCTTTTTTTCCTTTACAGATCATTTGTGATTGTCCCAGGCTTCTTTGAATTCAGATGCTGTCCTCATCTCTACCACATCCACTGGGAGAATATTCCACGGATCCACCACTCTTTCCATAAAGACATATTTCCACATATCACTCCTGAATCTACTCCCTTTCACCCTCATCCCATGTCCCCTTGTAGCAGAGCTTGCTTTCAATCGAAAGAGGCTCTCCTCCTGTGCATTTATGCCATGAAGGTATTTAAACGTTTCAATCATATCACCTCTATCCCGTCTTTCCTCTAAGGTGTACATATTAAGATTCTTAAGTCTGTCCTCATATGCTTTATAATGAAGACCACTAACCATTTTAGAAGCCACCCTCTGTACTGACTCCAGCCTGTTTATATCCTTTTGAAGGTGCGGTCTCCAGAATTGCACACTATACTCCAAATGAGGTTGCACCAAAGACATACAGAGGCACTATCACCTGCTTTCTTCTGCTGGCCATTCCTCTCCCTATGCAACAAAGCATCCTTCTAGCTTTTGCTGTCACCTTTTCTACCTGTTTAGCTACTTTAAGATCATCAGACACAATAACGCCTAGGACCCGCTCTTCTTTAGTGGACAAAAGTACTTCACCCCCCTATACTATATCACTCCCTTGGATTGTTGCATCTCAAATTCATGACCTTGCATTTTTTAACATTAAATCTCAGCTGCCAAATTTTAGACCATTCTTCAGGCTTAGCTAGATCCCTCCTCATGTTATCTATACCTTCATGGGTGTCTACCCTATTGCAGATTTTGGTATCATTCGCAAAGAGGCAAAATTTATCTGACAGCCCTTCCGCTATATCACTAACAAAGATGTTAAAAAGGATCGGACCAAGGACAGATCCCTCGGGCACACCACTGGTAACCTCCTTCTCCTCAGAGTGAACTCCATTTACCTGTACCCTTTGTCGCCTCCCATTCAACCAATTTTCAACCCAAGCAGTAGCTTTAGGGTTCATTCCTAGGATGCTCAGTTTATTTATAAGTCACCTGTGAGGATCGGTATCAAAGGCTTTATTGAAATCTAAATGCACCACATCTAGAGCTCTCCCTCGGTCCAACTCCCTGGTAACTCAGTCAAAGAAATCAATCAGATTATAATGCCTCTGTATCGTTCCATGGTGTGACCACACATTGAATATTATGTGCAATTCTGGTTGCAGTATCTCAAAAAGGATATAGCGTTATTAGAAAATGTTCAGAGAAGAGCCACCAAAATTTTAAAGGGGATGGAAGGATACCCTTATGAAGAAAGGCTAAAAAGGTTAGGGCTCTTTAACCTGGAAAAGAGACGGCTGAGGGGAGATATGATAGAAGTTTATAAATTAATGAATGGAGTGGAATGGGTAAACGTAGATCGATTGTTTATGTTATCAGAATATAGAAAGACTAGGGGACATGCAATGAAGCTACAGAGTAAACTATTTAAGACAAATAAGAGAAAATATTTTTTCACTCAACATGTAATGAAACTCTGGAATTTGTTACCTGAGGATGTAGTAAAGGCTGCTAGTTTAGCTAGGTTTAAAAAAGGTTTGGAGAAGTTCCTGGAGGAAAGGACCATAAACCATTATTAAAAAGGGACCCAGGATATCAATGCTTGACCCAATACAAGCATTGTGGAACCTGTGTCTTTTGGGAAAACTGCTAGGTACGTATGACCTAGGTTGGCCACTGTTGGAAACAGGATACTGGGCTTGATGGACCTTGGTCTGACCCAGTATGGCATATCTTATGTTCTTATGACAATATCTGCCTCTAGTGAATCCATGCTTCCTCAGATCATGTAATCCGCTGGACTCCAGAAACCTCACTATTTTCTCTTTCAGCAGCGTTTTGAATAATTTACTCATCACCGAAGTTAAACTAACCAGCCTGTAGTTTTCAACCACATCCTTACTTCTGCTTTTGTGTAAAGGGACCACATGAACCTCTCTCCAGTATTGGCACCAATCCAAACTCCAACGAGGAATTGAAAAGGTCAGTCAATAGAGCTGCTAGAATGTCCGCAAATTTACGTTCAGCTAGTTTCTCACTAACACAGTCGTCTGAAAATTGTTCAAGATGCCCCTCACTTCTGTTCCTGTTTGTGGGTGTTTTCTGAGGTCCTGTTTCTGGTTCTTCATCTGTGAACACAGAACAGAAATATTTCTTAAGCAATTCCGCTTTATTCTCATCAACCTCTACATATTCCTCCCCTTCACCCTTGAGTCTAACAATACAACTGTTGTTCTTCCTCTTCTCATTAACATAACTGAAAAATGTCTTTTCCCCCCATTTTATTGCATTGGCTATTTCCTCCTCTTTTTGAATCTTTGCTTTCCTGACTACTTCGCTAGCTTCTCTAAATTTTTCAAATATAGATACCTGTCTTCCTCTCTCTGTGATCTCTTGTATTTCCTGAAGACCTCCCTCTTTTTCTTCACCTTTTCAGCTACTTCTTTCGAAAACCATAGCGGTATTTTATTTCCTTTTACCTTTATTTACCATTTTAACAAAAAGGTTGGTTGTCCTTAAAATATCCCTTTTCAGTTTTGCCCACTGTTTTTCTATATCCCCCAGCTGTTCCCATCCTGCTAATGACTCCCTGAGGTATTTGCCCATCTTGGCAAAGTTAGTTTTCCTAAAGTCTAAGACCCTTGCTTTTGAATGGATTCTAACAGCCCTAGTCCAAATACGGAACCACACCATTTTACTTAAGCCCTGGAGTAACCCTCCCTTTAGTGGACTTGGTAGATTTTCTAATCATAGATCCTTCCACATTAGGTTTCTCATCCATTGCTACCAAAGTATCATTTTTATTACAAGCTTTCACTTGTGTATCTGTTTTTAAAATAATCCATACATCCTTATTAAAACTGGTATTCTCCCTTCCCTTCAGAGGAAGTTCACAATCTGATATTTTGTTTTTTAATAAGTCTTAGGTTTTCAATATTTTCATCAGGAGTTTCTTATTCTACCTCCCAAGGAACACTACCAAATGTTCGATTAACTTTCCATCCCTGGGAAAATCTTTTTCGGACCAATAGACCACCTTTCAGCACCAGTCTCTCCCTCTTTTCTCTAATTGTTTCACCTCTTCTGCAGCAGTTGTCATGTCTATGCACTGGGACCCTTCACTAGCTCTAATGATCATATCTAGGCAGGAATCCTGTTGTTGACTTTTTGTTCACATCTGTTTTTCCTTTTCTTTATCCAACATGTCAACCATCTGTACTCTCAAATTACTCATATGTTTTACTCGGTAGAAGTGTTGCAACAACTCAACTTTTATCTGGTTAATTTTCAATACAAGGAAGTCCTTCTCTTCCATTCCCAACTCTACATCTTTTTCTTCTTCTTTTGACAATCTGAACAGGACATCAACATTCCTATTAAGCCTTCCAGGTTTATACAGGACCTCAAATTCCAACTCCGCCAGCTGCGCAAGCCACGCTTGTTCTACTGCTTAGGAGATTTGCTGTCTCAAGATACTTTAAAGGATTGTGTTCTGTTCATACAAAAAGTTTTTTACAGAGGAGATACTCTAAATTTTTGGGCAGTGGCCCACTTCAAAGTGAGGAGTTCCAATTTGAAGGCACTGTAATTCTTGTAATTATGTTCCGACTGCTTGAGGCCTCTACTGGCATCAGCAATGACTCTTTCCTCCCATCCTGCAGTTGGCTCAAAATAGTTCCCAGCCCCCGGAAGCTGGCATCTGTCATCAGGATGAACAACTCCTTGAAGTCAGGGAAAGCAAGCACAGGCGGTGACATTAGTTTTTCTTTAAGATGTTCAAATGCAGATTGACATGTCTCGCCACACGAAGGGGGTTTCAGTTCTTCCTTTCTTAGGTTTTCTGATGAAGTGGTGTTGCCAGTTCTGCAAAATTTGTGATGAACCTTGTAAACGGGGGCGCTGGGCGTGAATGTCCACAGTCTTGGCAAAGGCAAAATACTATTATGACTTGCAAAGGATTGTGGGAGATGTAGTCCATTCATACCAGAATCAGCCGTTCACAAAATAATGAGTTGTGTTGCTCGAGTGTAAGCAAAGAAAAATATATTTTATTCATGGGGTTAATTCTCCCACACAGATTTACTTGGTAACACAAAAGGACACTTGCTTCAGTATTGTACTTAGGAAAAAACAAATCATGATATAAGCAACTGAACTTCTTAGACAATCAAACAATAAAAGACCTTGATGGGAAACAGAAAAGGTCTTTCTGAGGGCTCCTGCTAATACCTTTTAGCAGTGCTCCAAAAGCAAAAACAAAACCCAAAAGTAACCAAAAACTGTTCTTTTTCAAGGATAACTTTCTTCTATTTTCTCACACAAACAGTAGTTTCCTTTCAGAGCTCACGTGCAACTGTGCATGGTTTAATTACCCATAATTAGCCAGCTGCAAACCCCTTTGCTGGTTCACTTTCTCTACGTGGCTCAAATCCTACCCTAAGGCTTTCTTGCAGGCTTTTCTGGGTAGATAAAAGAACAAGTTATAGTTCCTTTTGATGGTTGTTGTATTTGTGAAAGTATTTTACCACAGCAGCCTAGTCAGAGAGCAATCCATGTATTCATTCTGATCATTTAAAATATATCCTTCTTCTTCAAATATCATAGAATCAATATCATGGTCTGGCTCAGAGGAATTCCTTAATGGATCACTCTCAGGATAGTATCTGTTTCCCTGCTGTCTTCCAGATGAAGAGCTAGGGCATAGATCAGTGTTCATACCTGAGCTTCCTTTGCTGTTAGGTTTCCTCTCCATATATCCTGGCCAATAAGTAGTCCAGCTTTTATGTCCAGTCTTCCAATCAAGATCCCTGGACACTGGGTCTCTCTTCACATACCTTCTTGCACTGGTCTTAGGGCCCCTTCCATATGCAGCCGTCTCCCTCAAAGGTGCCGTCTGGGACTTCCTGGCTCTGTAACCCCACTCCTCTGGCTTCCTCCAGTCCAATGGAGTATGCTTGCCTCTGGAATGACTCCCAACACACGTACTGCTGTGGGCTCCTTCTTTAGACCTCCAAGATGCCTTTCTCTTCTTCCTTCCACATTGCTGCTGCTTCTTGCTCTCTCTGTCCTTGAGCTCTGAGTTCCTCATCTGATTCTGTGTAGAATATGTTTTACTTTTAACTTGTTTAGAGGGATACTCCACCCTAGCACAGCTCAGCTGTGCTGAATCAAGCCCTGCCCTTGGAGATGAGTGATTGGGGATTACCTCATAGCTCTCCTGATTGAACACACGTTTCCCCACTTCAGCTCTTCTAGAGGCTGTTTGAAACCTGGTGCATTCTGGGACTGGTAGTCTTTTATGAAAACATTCTGTTTTAGTATTTCTACCAGCAAAGACAGGTTGCTTGTTCAGAGCCAATTCACCTCTATTATAGCTCCCTCCTGAACTATGATAAGCTTCCTTATCACAACCTCCAATAAACCTCCAATAAACCAGCAAACCTTAAGAAACTGTGCGTTTGGGTGATATTCATGGGTGGCTTCCATTCAGTGACGGGATTCAGCCGGGCTGAACATGATGTTGCAGTGCCGGCTCTGCACTGGTGGGAATCCCCCTGCCTGACAATGTTTCATGACATGAGGGATTATGGCATTGGGAGAAGCCCCTGATGCTGTCAGAACATTGTCAAGTGAGGGATCGGGCTGCTGGGCCACCAGGGAGTTTCACACCCACAGCAGAGGACAGCAGTCCAAGGGTACGGCCACTGCAACATGAGGAGCAACAACCCAGCAGGCACACACATGGGGGAGGGGGGTGGGCTGGGACCGAACCGGTTCCTTGGCGGTTTGGATACCACCACTGCTTCCATTCTTATAAAACTCTTATTTTTTCCAGGTTTGCACTAATCCCTTCTTGGGGGACCACATATCCAAGGAATTTTACATGGTTGCATAGAAGCTTGAGTTTTAACTTGAGACCCACTTTTCTAAGGTGATTAAATACCAAAGCCAGCTTTTTGGGATGCAGTTCAAAAGTTGGTGCAAACACTAAGGGGCTTGTTTACAAAGCCACGGTAGCGGTTTGCGATCGTAATCAGAGCCGCGGCCCCATTGATTTCAATGGGGCCGCGGCTGCGATCGCGATCGCGAGGCGCTACCGCGGCTTTGTAAACAAGCCCCTAAGATGTCATCAAGGTACAAAAGCAAAATGTCCATCACATACTCATCCCAGAACTGATTCCATAAGGTAGGAGAAGCTTGCTGGTGCATTGCAGAGGCTAAAAGGTATCCATGCCCACTTGTACAACCTGAAAGGGGTTGTTACTATTGTCTTTCACATGTCTTCCTCTGCTGTTCCCATCTGGAAATAGCCAGAGGTGAGGTGCAATGATGAGAACCAGGCAGCTTTTCCTAGCATGTCCAAAGATTCATTGATTCTCGGGAGAGGATATGTGTCTTCCATTGTCACAACATTTAGCTTCCGATAGTCACAACAGAAGCGAAGTGACCCATCACTCTGCTGAAGGGCTACAGCTGGTGATACCCAGGGACTATTGCTTTTCTTAAGGATTCTTTGGTTTACTAGCTCCTGGACATGCTTTTTGTACTCCTCAAGCTTAATTTAACTTCCTTAACCACCTAGCTGCTATCTGCTATAAGTGCTATATCAAATAACTAAAACTATAACTATGTAGGGATACTCTCCTGTATAACAACTTTATACAGTAGGGTATATGTTTCCAATATTAAAGGCATGTGTTACTGCTGTGGAATAGCCAATATCATTAGAATTTTCTGAAAAGATGTCTTTGTGCTGATGTAATACTCTCCTTAGCATTTTGGCCTGTTCTTCTGTTAAATGATCCCATTCCACCTTCACTGGTGGTAAATCAACATCTTCATCCATGGACATCATATTCAAAGATGTTTGGAGAGTACAGATGTGAAATTTGGGGAGGCAGTTGAATATTTTTATCACTCCAATTTAACAACCTTATGGGTACCAAACCCTGGACAGGTCTCACCAACACATTGGCCACTAAACATTTATCCAGAAGGTTAATCTTCCTGGTAACTGCCACCAGGACTTTACACACTTCCATGACACTTACAGATATGTTTACTAAACTGTGGTAAACGTGAATAACGCGCGTTGTATGACATTAACGATTGTTAGCGTGCTATAGCGTGCGCTATAGCGCATTAACGATCGTAAACGCGCTATAGCGCATGCTATCACACGCTAACGGGCGTAATGCTCCGCAGCGCGGTAAAACACCACAGAAGGTGGAGAGAGGGCGGAGAGAAGGGATCAATGGGCGGAGAGTGGGCGGGGAGAGGCTAACACGCTGATTTTCAGAGCTGAATTCCAACGCGAATGAAAGCCTACCGGTAAAAGCACTTTAAAGGGGAGAGAAACCATTTATGTGTCAGCAATGTACAGCCTAGGCAGGGAAACCAAAAAAAGGTGATAAGTGTGATACATGTGCACAGAACAAAAGGGCACAGAAACACCAAAAATGACCCCAACAAACTGGAAAAAAAAACCAACCAAGCTGGCCATTAGTGGTAGCAATGAGAAACATCACCTTCCCCCCCCCCCGAGTAAGCCCCATAGAACAGATATAATTCGTGGAAGGGTCCATACTCCGTCCCCATACAAGGTGCATGGGCCCACAGTGAAATAGCGCTGCTCAGGGATATCCCCACCATCGGACAGGGTTCCTATGGTGTGCACATGTCCCGCAACATCAGGGCAGGCATGTCGAAACGGGCAACTGGGCAGATGCTGGAAAAGGGGATACAGAGGGCTGCAGGCGGCACATGCAGTGGCGCAGCTGGGCCACAGTGGGGACTAGGGTGATGCTCAGTTGGCCCATAGGAATGCGTAAACAGTACAGCCAGACAGCAACTGATGAGGGCCCAACATGGGCACAAGTGTGTCTCCCAAAGCGTCACAGGGGAGAGTACCCAACAGCAACCCCCAAGGGCATGGAACACTGGCAGGCAGGGCTGGCGGGGAGCGTGGACGTCTATGCAGGCACCCCTACCCCAGAACACGCACCATAGGCAGCCGCCTACTTGCACACTGGATGGCCTAAGACCGCGCACCACCATCTCCACCAGCAGAAGGGCATGTCAGCATGGTGGCTGAGGGATACTGGTGGTGGAGGGGGCAGTGGCAGCTGCCCGGAGCAGACCGTGGCCTAGCCCTGTGTAGGTGCAACAGACAGGCCCTGTCTGACCAACATTCATGATATCACCAGGGAATGCACCATCTCTGTGAGAACATGGTGGTGCAG
This sequence comes from Ichthyophis bannanicus, assembly GCA_033557465.1. Classification (NCBI taxonomy): domain Eukaryota; kingdom Metazoa; phylum Chordata; class Amphibia; order Gymnophiona; family Ichthyophiidae; genus Ichthyophis; species Ichthyophis bannanicus. The sequence continues at coordinate 894,946,591 of CM066032.1, read as the reverse complement.
TGCACAGAACCACTGTATTCAGAAGCAGAAGGTCACAGGTTCAAGTCCCAGCTGTGGTTTCCGCCAACCCAGTCCTCATATTTTACCCACTACTATAACGTGCTAATACAAGCAGAACCATTCTTGCAGATGACGTAAACATGCCCAAAACACCAACATTTTACCCTACAGAGCACAGACACCATAAACATGCACATTACCTAGAGCAGAGCCTCCCAAATGCAGTCCTGGAGGGCCAAACACCATTCCAGTTCCATGCTGCCACTGATAAAGATGCCTGTGCTGCATTTCTATGCGCCACCCCCATGGTATGCAGATGTATCTCATGCATATTCATGAGGGTCAGCATGAAAACCCGAACAGTGTTTGGCACCGCAGGACTGGAGTTGGGAACCTCTGCCGTAAAGCAGCAGCCAACAGGGGCAGACACACCCACACCCACAGGTCCCATTAACAACAGCCTTCTGGAGAGGCAGGACTGTGGGCTCTTCGTGCATCTCCCAATACTAGCACTTGCATACCTTAGTAATGCCACCCTAAACTGGGGAATATGGTACACATCTATCAAAAGGTTGCTAGGATTACTGGCAGATAGCAATTCCTAGGTTAGGTACAAGTGTCTGAGTGAGCTTCATCATAGCAACCTTTCTGATGTATGTGGAGTGTGCTACAGGTCATGTGTCTGACAGTGTTTACCAACCTGGGGAGTGACTCCTACAGTATTGCGTACCATAGCCATGCCTGTACTGTGCTCAGGACTTGTGTGGTGGCCTGGGCTGCCCAACACCTCTATAGTTGCACAATGCTGGCATAGGTGTGGGGAGTGTGTGTCTATCTATCCAGTGTATGGTGGCTTCCAACACCCTCCACAGCCCACACTGCTAGCACTGTTCCCAGTATTGGCCTGCCAATGTGCATAATGAGGAGCAAGGTACCATGGGAATAGCCTGGATAGAGTGGCCTGGCCTGGCCACATCTGCGCTGGGCATAGGGCAATGGCTTGGACATTGTAGTGCCCGGTACCACCTGCACCGACAGAGTGGCCACAGCATGTCCTGCTGGGAGGTCACTCTCGCCCTGACTGTGTAGTGACCACGGCATGGCTAGGTTCCCCCACAGTGCTGTATAGTGTTTTGCTCATGTGATATATATGGGTTTCCTTTTGGGGCCCAATCACTGATTTATCTGCTTGGTGTGTATGTTGACATCCCCTGGGTTCTGGGTACATGCATCTTCTCCAGGACCATGCACTATGGACTAGCTGGTGGACTGTCTGCAGCTAATATGTGTCTTGCTGGAACACCTTGCAGGGTGCAGCGGCTGGAGGCCTCCTGCTGGGGAATGTCAGATAATGGTGGGGGGGCAGCTGAGCATATCCAGGACTTCCGTCTGTCTGCTTTTGCGTTATGCATGTGTACCGCTCTGTCTGTTCCCCAGCAGGACTGCTGTTGCTGGTCCCCTCTACTGCTGCCATTGCAGGGGGGTAGACTGTGGATCTCTTGGTGGGTGACCCTGTTTCCCACCCTAAGCCCGAGAGGGTGGGTTGTGTGGTAGTCGATGATCTTCCCATGGGTCCATACACCCCCCTTCACCTACAGCAGGTAACCTTAGCACCAACCCAGGATATGCACTATTCTGAGTGCATTATCACCCATAAGGAGTAGACATGACTGAGACATACAGCAGGGCACAGATGTATCCTAGGTGCGTCTAACGGAGCTACCTATCACATACTGATGGGGACCTGCAGCATGGCGTATCTCAGCCATGAAAGGTGCTGTGGACCTGGTGCTGGGGGCCCCACCTCAACCTCAGGGTGGGCACTGTACCTGCACAATGTGAGTGTCTGTGGCTACTCTGTGGCAGTGCTGCACACGGTCTGTCCCCTCTACAGGGCCGAGGTGCTGTGGGGGTGCATACCCGCTCTTGTGCCCATCTCTTGACTGCTGATTTGCATGTGCAGTGCATCATGGGTATGGGTGGGTTAACCCTATCCTGGTAACCACAGCAGAATGTGGGTGTGGTGCCGTGCAGTCCTCCTGTAGCCAGCCAGTTGTTTTTTAGCAGCTCTAGCCCACTGGTTACTACACTGCCTGTGGAGCCAGAGGTCATGGGTCCTAAACCCACAGTGGGGTTCATCAATAGGGCTGTCTTAGGCATTGTCTGTTTTTATTTTATATTAGTTCTGCCAGCAGGACCACCCTCAGGGTACTGTCCCCTTTGGGTGGCTCACAAGGCGCCTTATTTGGCGTCCTATAAAGCGCCTTATAAGGTGCCTTATATGGTGTCCTATAGGGGACATTATAGGGTGCCTTGGCAGACAGCGCACCTTATAATGTGCCCTATGGAGTGCCCTCTAGGGTGCCTAATATTATAGTAGGCCTTCAAAGGGTTGCACATGATGCCTCAGCCAGCCTTCTTCATTAGGCACACTGGGGAATCGAACCCATGACCCTTGTACCATCAGTCAGTGTAGCAACCATTCTGCTACAGCTCTGTTTCTGTATTTGGGTGTCTGCGCGCTGTCTTAAGCTTGCACACAGTAGCGCGCGCTCTGTAGCGATCATTGCTGTGTGGCGCACAATACCGCGCACAACTGCGCGTTATCGGTTACGATGTACCGCCCATGTACTTTTTTGGCTTTCCTTCCACTAACGCGGCTCCTAACGCGAATTGCACTAAAGCAGTTTAGTAAACATACCCCTTTGTGTGAATAATTTTCTCAGAGAAGGACAGGATGTGATGCTTCTCTGTTCCTACAGCTTTGACCAGTCCTAAAGGTTGCTGTGTGTCATAATCTCTGTATTAGACAGTGCCGATAAGTCTTAGAATAATCCTTCCAGATGTTGCAGGACATTCATTCCCATAATGCCTGTGACATTTTCTTTGGTATTGCTCTGGGATCTACAACTGTCTTTAACTATGAATCTGCTGTCCCAAACAAGAAACCACCACCTCTGTGTAGCCCAGAAAGATAAATCAGGGCCATTTGCCACTGACAGCTTCACCCAGCTTGCATGCTTCATTTGCTCCGGTGTTTCGAAATGTTTATAAAAATGGCTAGCGATTATGGTGGACATATCGGAGCCTGTATCCACAATACATCATCTCCATAACCCCAATAGAGTCAATATTAGACTTTGACCAATGGCCTTCTCTTTAAGTGCTGCCCACTCTTCTTCCATCTCTCCATACTCTCCATTCTTCCATCTCTCAACAACCTTGGGCCGGAAGGACTGGGGTTTCTAGTCCCACAAGTGCTCCTTGTGGTCTTGGGCAAGCCACTTAACCCTTCATAGCTCATGTTTCCTGTAAAATAGTTATCTCCAAGTTATAATGCCCTGTTCAATGTAATTTCAGTTTGTTCAATGTAAACCACACTGATGCAGAATAGCGCGGTATATAAGAGAATGTAAATAAATAAATAAATAAATAAATAAAATCTCTCCTTTCTCCATTGCCTGACCTTGGATTGGAGTGTCTCCTGAGTACTAGCTGACTTTGGTTCAAACCCCTTGGTCTCACCTTGGCTTCTGTGCTGGTACTAGGAACTTGCTCTCTTTGGATCGTCACTCCTCTACTGGCATCTCCTCTCCCATTACTCATCTTCCCACTTTGACAGAATTTGGCTATGTGTCCTGGCTCCCACATCAGTAGCACACCAACTCTCCATTTCTGGAATGCAAAGGCATCCTTCTCACTGGGAATGACCTTTGGTCTCTTTCAAGTCTAAACCCATTTCCATCTGGACCACTTCTTCTCTGTACATGCTTCTCATTCTCAGTTTCCCTTCTCTCCAGTTGTCCCAGGGCTTTAATTATATCTTGCAGGATGGGTAGCATGCCCTCTGGTTCTGCAACTGTGGTTCTCACAGAGTGCTTGTTTCTAGTCCGAGTTAATACATGTACTGGAGACACTTCTCCAAATCACTTGCTCCTCATCCACCCACATGATAGCAGCTTGCATAAGAGTTGAGAATGGTATTTTGGGGTTTTCCTCTGACCTCTATCTCATCTACTGCCTCAAGGTGTCATCCTTTAATCCCAGAATGAATTGTTTTTTAAGCATCTCCTTGGGGTCACCCTGGCACATAAAGTCTCTTTTTAAGATTGCAGCTAACTTCTCTTGCAGTTGGTATGCAAAAGTTCTCATATTCTCACCAGCCTTTTGTCGCCTATCCTAAAGTTCTTTGATCTGTAAGCCCAATGAAACCTTGTCCCCATATACTTCTAGCAGCAAGTCAAAAATCACTTCCCCTGACTGCCCTCTTCTGGGTGCCAAATGTTTCACCATCTCTCGTGCCTGCCCCTTTAGATGGTCCTTAATGGTCTCTATTTGGTCCTCAGGTGGAACTCTCAAGATTTTCAATGCAGATCTGAACGTCTCGATCCATTCCTCGACTCTCAGGTCTTCAGGCCTGCTTAGAAAACTATGGAACTCAGGGATGTTATTTTCTCTCTGAATGAACACCATAATGATTACCACTGGACTTGGCTGCAGCTGTGGTGTGCTCCTTGCCAATGCCTCCAACGCTGCTCGCATGTCATCAATTTGTTTTTGCAAATCTTCTATCTCTCCTTTCTTTTGGTGTCCAGAACAGGATACTGCACATGAAGAGAGTTAATTACCCCCCACTTCAGAGTAATTCAGAGACCACATACTATGGAGAACTTTATTATGCACAAGAGACAACCAGGGTCAATTTCCAGATAACAAATGCAAACGCTTCAATATTTTCATGCAATTTCAGCAATATACAAGTATTCCAGGTTTACCCAGTTAACCCCAGTTAATTCTACTCCTCTTGCACCATCCTGTCTGTGACAACACCCAGTCTCTGCCAATTAGGTAATAAGGTTCCCTGGGGTAGGATAGTGTATCATAGAAATTGGAAGAAAATGCTAAATACCCAATTTTCTGCAGAGTGACACCAGGACAGAAAAACACCTAGGGGTATGTTTACTAAACCGTCTTAATGTGCCCCCGGCAATAGTGTGCAGGCTGCCATAAAAGGAGTGGGCGTTTCAGTCTTAAAGTAGCAAAACGTGATTATCGCGCGATAGCGTGCGCTGCTGCGCACATTAACGGGCTAAGCGCCGCTAAGCGCGTTAACGCGCGATAATCTTAAGTAGGCGCCCAGACATGCAAGCACAGAAACAGAAGTGTAGTACAATGGTTAATACACTGACTGATGATACAGGGGTCATGAATTTGATCCCCCAGTGTGCCTAATGCATAAGGCTGGCTGAGGCATCAGCTTTGACATGTAAGTATTGTTTCTTGAGGCATTTTATTTGTATTTTAATTATTGCTGCCAGCAAACACACCCTCACGTGCCATAACCTAAGGTGCCGCATAAGGCACCCTATAAGGCACTCCATAGGGCACATTATAAAGTGCACTGTCTGCCACGTCACCCTATAATGTCCCCTATAGGGCACCCTATAAGGCGCTCCATAGGACAACTTATAAGGCACCTTATATGGACTGTAACCATAAGGTGCCTCAGAAGGCGCTTTATAGGGCACCCTATAAAGCGCCTTCTGAGGCACCTTACGGTTACAGTACTCTGAGGGTGTTTTTGCTGGCAGCACTAATGGACATTAAAATTTGACAATGCTCTGGATAGCCTTATCAAATAACCCCACTGTGGGTTTGAACCCATGACCTCTGGCTCCACAAGCAGTGAAGTAACCAGTGGGCTACAGCTACTAACAAGCTCCAGGCTGGCTACAGAAGGACTGCATGTCACCACACAAACAGTCTGCTGTGGTTACCAGGATAGGGTTAACCCACCCGTACCCATGATGCACTGCACATACAAATCAGCAGTCTACAGATGAAAACAAGATGGGGTATGCACCCCCACAGCACCTTGGCCTGGTAGGGGGAACTGACCGTGTGCACCCCCACAGCACCTCAGCCTGGTAGGGGGTACTGACCGTGTATGTTACTGGCACAGAGTAGCTACAGACTGTCACATTGTGCAGGCACTGTGCTCACCCTGAGGGTGAGGTGGGGCACCCAGCACCAGGTCCACAGCACATTTCAGGGCTGAAATTGACTATGCTGCAAGTCCCCATCAGTGCTAGTGTTTGTGATAGGTAGTTCCTGCAGAGACATCTGCATTTCTCAGTCATGTCTAGCCCTTATGGGCTATGATGCACCCAAAATAGTGCATATCCTGTGTTGGTACCATGGTCACATAATGTAGGTGACGGAGGGGGGGGTGGTATTTGGATCCATAGGTGGATTATGTAACACCACCACCCTACCCACTCGCTGTGGCTCAGGGTGGGAAACAGGATCTCCCACCAACAGAGCCACACTCTACCTCCCCGCAATGGTGGCAGTAGAGAGGACCATCAACCCCAGTCCTGCTGGGGAACAGACACCATACAGGGAAGGTAATGCAAATCTGTACACATCCATAAGGCAAGGCAGACAGAAGGCCTAGAAATGCTCAGCTGCCCCCCCAACATCTGACATTCTCCAGTAACAAGCCTCCAGCTGCTGCACCCTGAAAGATGTTCCATCCAGACACATATTAGCTGCAGACATTCTGCTAGCTAGTCCAGCGTGCATGTTTCTGGAGAAGATGCATGTACCCAGAACTGGGATGTCAGCATACACACCAAGCAAATAAGTAAGTGATTGGGCCCCAAAAGGGAACCATAAACATCACACAAGAAAAACATTATAGAGCACTATGGGGGAACCTAGCCATGCCATGGTCACTGCTCAGTCAGGGTGAGAGTGACCTCCCAGCAGGACATGCTGTGGCCACCCTGTCCGTGCAGGTGGTTGTCAGGCACTACAATGTCCCAGCCATTGCCCTATGCCCTGTGCAGATGCATCCTGGCCAGGCCACCCTGTCCGGGCTATACCCATGGTTCCTTGCTCCTCATTATGCACATTGGCAGGCTTACACTGGCAACAGTGTGGGCTGAGGAAGGTGTTGGCAGACACCACACACTGGATAGACAAACACATGCTCCCACACCTATGCCAGCATTGTGCAAATATAGAGGCTCTTGACAGCCCTGGCCACCGCACCAGTCCTGGGCACAGTGCAGGCATGGCTATGGTACGCAATACTGTTGGGGTCACTCCCCAGGGTGGTAAACACTCTCAGACATCAGACCTGAAGCACACTCCACAGACAGCAGAAAGGTTGCTATGATGCAGCTCAATCAGCAAATTGTGTTTAACTTAGGAATTGCTATCTGCCAGTAATCATAGCAACCATTTGATAGGTGTGTACAATATTCCAAGGTTTAGGGTGGCATTGCTAAGGTATGCAAGTGCTAGTATTGGGAGATGCACGCAGGGCCCAACATCCTGCCTCTCCAGGAGGCTTTGGATAATGGAGCCTGTGGGTGAGGGTGTGTCTGCCCCTGTTGGCCGCTGCTCTAGGGCAGAGGTTCCCAACTCTAGTCCTGGTGGGCCAAACACTGTTCAGGTTTTCATGCTATCCCTAATGAATATGCATGAGATACATCTGCATACCATGGGGGCGGTGCATAGACATGCAGCACAGCCGTGTTTATTAGAGGCAGCATGGAACCTGAATGGTGTTTGGCCCTCCAGGACTGCATTTGGGAGACTCTGCTCTAGGTAATGTGCATGTTTATGGTGTCTGTGCTCTGTAGGGTAAAATGTAGGTTTATTGGGCATGTTTCTGTTATCTGCAATAAAGGTTCTGTCTGTATTAGCACGTTTTAGTAGTGGGTAAAATGTGGGGACTGGGTTGGCAGGAACCACAGCTGGGAATTGAACCTGTGACCTTTTTCTCCTGAACACACTGGCTGTGTTCACTGCACCACCTTGTTGCCACAGAGATAGTGCATTCCCTGGAGATACCATGACTGTCTGTTGCAGTGCACGGCACCCACCTAAACAGGGCTAGGCCATGGTCTGCTCTGGGCAGCTGCCACTGCCCCCTCCACCACCAGTACCTCTCTGCCACCATGCTGACATGCCCTTCTGCTGGTGGTGCTGGTGCTGCGCAGTCTCAGGCCATCCAGTGTGTGGGTAGGCGGCTGCCTATGGTGCGGGTTCTGGGGTAGGGGTGCCTGCATAGCTGTCCACGCTTTTCCCCAGCACCGCCTGCCAATGTTCTGTGCCATTGGGGGTACCTGCTGGGTACTATTCCCTGTTACACCATGGGAAGCACACTCTTCCCATGTTGGGCCCTCAGCAGTTGCTGTCTGGCTGCTCTACTGTTTCAGCATTCCTATGGGCCAGCTAGGCATTACCCTAGTCCGCACTGTGCCCCAGCTGCACCACAGCATGTGCCGCCTGCAGCCCTCTGTGTCCCCTTTTCCAGCATCTATCCAGTTGCCCATTCCGACATGCCCACCCTGCTGTTGTGGAACATGTGCACACCATAGGAAACCTGTCCAATGGAGAGGAAAACCCTGATCAGCGTAATTTCACTGTGGGCTCATTCACCTTGTATGGGGACAGAGCATAGACCCTTCCAAAATTCATATCTTTTTTTTGGAGCTTTCTTGGGGGTGTTTTTTGATGTTTCCCATTGATATCTCTATTGCCCAGCTTGGTTATGTTTTTTTTACATTTTCTTCTGGTCATTTTCACTGTTTCTTTGCCCTTTTGTTCCGTGCACATGTATCACACTTATCACTTTTTATAGGCTTCCCTGGTTTTGCTGTACATTGCTGACGGAAATGGTTTCTTTTCCCTTTAAATCAGCTCTAACGCCAGGGTTTCACTGGCGTTAGTTTTCAGCCTCGGATTTCACAGCGTTAGTGTGCAGGGAGCCTCTCCCCTCCCACTCTCCGCCCATTGACCCTCTCTCTCCGCCCCTGGGGATCCTTCCTCTACCCTCCGGCTTTCTCCGCCTTCAGGACTCGTTTGCGCCTTAGTGCACGTCAGGTGCCTTATCGCGTGATAAGGCGCCATTATCGCACGATAAGGCGCCTTATCATGCGATAACATGGGAGAGCGCACATTAAGACGGTTTAGTAAACATACCCCCTAGATTTCCCCAGAATACTTCCCTCCCTCAACTCTTGCTCCAGATGAGTGTGGAAAGAACAACTAGTGAAATAAATAAAGCTAACTGAAACGGATAGGATCCTTTTGGAACAATGGATGTTACAGTTTAGAGGACTCTGATAAGTATAAAATAAATTAACCCAGCTACAATAAGGTAAGTATATCAGCATGAAGGTGTAAACAAATGTATTTGCTGAAATTAACATAATAAATAATAAACACAATTGCTGTGTCTGTGCTACTTTCTTTCTTTTTGCTTTACATTACGTTGTGTAAGTTATAAATGAAACTGCAAGTTCAGCTTATTGTGAAATGAAATAAAAATGACTGTTATTATTTGAGTTCAATTAACGAGGTGTAAAGTCTCAGAGTGGCGTACACATTGTCAGTACTTATCATCTGCATCCAAAGTCGTCCGGGCCCTTGTACATACTTTCTGCAATCCTCTTTCGGCAATTCTCTCCGGAACCTCGGTCGCACTTCTCAGATTTCTTCAGTGCTTGAGCAGGATCCTCTATACTAAATTAAAATGAACTCTTACCCATGTACAGCTCCTGTCTAACACACTGGCCCTATTTCTCTGACTCCTCCGGTGTGCCTGACTTAAAGATATATAAATATTTATGAATGGGTTCTGGCCAAGTAGCAAGCTTGCACAGGTTAGAAAAAACTTTGTCCATATACACATTAATTTTTGCCTTTGACCAACTTCTCACCTAACCATTCATACTTACTATTTTCCTTTGCACACTATTAAAACAAACTTGCACACCATACCTCAAACTTCCCTATAGGTAGGAAAACTGTTGAGGACTATATTATCCTTAACCTCTGCACACACATCACACCTCCTTTACCTTCCATCTCAAAATAGGCTTGTAAAGAACAAAATGCCTTTGCACAATATTTTCTCTATCTCATTTACCTCTTACTTTGCACTCTTATTCCTAAAATAAAGCTCTCTTTAACAGGTGCTTCTATCATATACCAGCCACACACTGCAAGTTCTGTGGACCAAGTGCTGTGCGCCCATCCTCACCCTCAGGGTGACTAGAGAAACTGCTCAGTAGCATGGTTTGTAGCTGCTCTGTGCTTGTATCACACACTGTCAGTGCATCTTACTGAGCTGAGGTGATGGATCAGTGCATTCTCCATTACAACACATAGGCATCAACAACATAGTTCTGCAATGATTCAACTCATACCTATCAGAAAGAACACAGCAAGTAAAGATAGAGAACAACTTCTCCAAAACTTACAACCAAGAACAAGGTCTCCCACAAGGCTCAGTATTCTCCGCACTATAATTTAACATTTACCTGAAAACTATCTGTTCCATATTTTAGAAATTCAAAATTCTATACCACATATATGTGGATGATATGATGATAAATCTACCATTCAAAATGAATAATTCTCTAATCCAACAAATCACTGACTGCTTCACGGAACTAAGCAAATGGCTTTCATCCCACAATCTTAAGATTAACTTTAGCAAAACGGAAGCCCTCTTTATAGCCCATAACCAATACTTCACACCCCCCTCAAATATTAAAATTCATGACACGGGCTGTAGCAGGTTCCAAGATGGCGGAGGAGTAACTGCTGGCTGTTGGAGTGCGGAGAGGTTGCGAGTGGTATGCCGCGCTAATGGGGAAGAAGAGGAAGCAATCTACATCGAAGCCCCCGATATCCTTGACACCCTCAGGTGGCTTGGCGCAACCTTCGATTGTGCCCTTCTGCATACCTTGTCCAGCAGACATGGCTTCAGCAGATCCCCTGTGTGGATCGGAGGAACTGAGCAGTGATGGCGTGGATCTTAGTCCAGCCCAGCTGTTGCTGCCGCAACCTAGTGGAAGTCGGGAGGAGGAAGCAGACACGGGAGTACCTCCGGGTCAGGAGGTCATGGCCGAGTCCGGGGGTTCCTCCTCGCCTATGCCGTCGCGCTCTGGTGAACAGTGTCTTGGAGTGGTGGAGAAGGTGCACTCCAATGAGGAGGTCCTGGGAGGTGCCCGAAGGAAGATCATTTCACCAGCAGCAGTTGAGATGAGGGTAACTTGCGGCTTGAAGAAACCAGCTAAGGTGACTTTAGACTGCTTATGGGAGGCGATTTCTTCTCTCCAATCTTCCCTTTCTCCAGTGGTGTGTGCTTTATTGCAGGAGTTTTTGTTGGTTAAAGGTCGGTGTACAGCAGTGGAAGCAAAGTGTGTTGAGCAAGCTGATAAGTTGGCAATACTTGAGGCAAGAGTGGAAGATATCCATATGATGGGTGAGACTGTGTCCAAGGAACGTTTGATTGCACTGAGGAGGTTGGAGTTTATGGACAATTCCTTAAGGAGGAATAACTTGCGATTTTTAAATTTTCCGAGGTCACCATTGCTGGAACCTTTGGCTCTAGTTCGTAAATACCTCACCGAGGTTCTCCTGATGCCACAAGATAATTTACCACCTATTGTTAGGGTTCAGTATGTTGCTGTTGTTTCTGGTTCTGTGGCTGAGGGGGGTCCAGGAGAGAGGGAGGGCTCGGGCCAGTTGGAATTGTCTGATTTCTTGGAGTCTTCCTTGGAGCTTGTGACTAGTAGGGCAACTTTGTTAGTTAGCTTTGCCTTTGAATCTGACCGTAATACTGTCCTCAGGTTATATTTCCGTAGGATGTCTTTATCTCAGTTTATGGGTTCAAAAATTTTATTGTTTCCTGATTTATCACGGGACATCCAGAAAAGGTGGAAATAATTTCTGGCTTTACGCCAGAGAGCTTCTGCCCTGGGTGCCCAGTTTAAATTGCGGTATCCATGTAAATGTGTATTGTTATATCAAACTAAACATTTCCTTTTCTTTGAACCTGTGCAACTATTGCAATTTCTCCAGGCGAGGGAACTGGGGGGTGAGGGTTAGCTCCGATACTGGCTGCCATGTGAATTAGTCTTTGCTCATAAGATGATTTCCCTTTTTTTTTAAATTTTATTTCTTGTTTTGGAACCTTATTGGGGTTATCTTATTGGGGACTAAGGGGTATGTTTGCTAAATTGCGCTAATGTGCGCTAATGTGCGCTGCGCGATGTTAGCATGCGCTAAGGTACCTTAGCGCATGCTAATGTCGCTTACAGGGCACTAATGTGCACGCTCATGTGCGCGGCGCGCTAATGTGCAATGAAGGCGGGGCAAGGCTCCCGGAGGGCGGAGGAAGGCTCCCCGGGGCGGAGAGAAGGGGGTCAATGGGTGGAGAGTGGGAGGGGAGAGGCTCCCCGCACATTAGCGAGGCTGAAATCCGAGGCAAAAAATACCGCGAGTGAAAACCTCGCGTTAGAGACAATTTAAAGGGAAGAGAAACCATTTCTGTCAGCAATGTACAGCAAAACCAGGGAAACCTATAAAAAGTGATAAGTGTGAAAAGTGTGATACATGTGCATGGTACAAAAGGGCAAATAAACAGTGAAAATGACCTCAAAAAAAGGGGAAAAAAACATAACCAAGCTGGCCAATAGTGATATCAATGGGCAACAGTAAAAAACACTCCCAATAAAGTTCCAAAAAAAAAGAAATGATTTTTGGAAGGGTCTACTCTCCGTCTCCATACAAGGTGAATGAGCCCACAGTGAAATTGTGCAGAGCAGGGTTTCTGACTCCTTCGGCCAGGTTCCTATCTCCAGGGACTGCAATGTCTCTGTGGCCACAGTGTGGTGCAGTGAACACAGCCAGTGTGTTCAGAAGCCAAAGGTCACCAGTTCAAGTCCCAGCTGTGGCACCTACCAACCCAATCCCCATATTTTACCCACCACTAAACCACCACCCAAGAAAAAGATTTAGGCGTCCTTGTGGATACCATGTTAAAACCCTTGGCCCAGTGTGCAGCGGCGGCCAAGAGAGCAAATAGAATGCTAGGTATGATAAGGAAAGGAATGGAAAATAAAACAAAAGATATTATAATGCCTCTATATCGTTCCATGGTGAGACCGCACCTTGAATATTGTGTGCAATTCTGGTCGCCATATCTTAAAAAGGATATAGCAATTTTAGTAAAGGTTCAGAGAAGAGCCACCAAAATGGTAAAGGGGATGGAAGGCTACTCCTATGAAGAAAGGCTAAAAAGGTTGGGGCTCTTTAACCTGGAAAAGAGACGGCTGAGGGGAGATATGATAGAAGTCTATAAATTAATGAACGGAGTGGAACGGGTAAACGTAGATCATTGTTTTACCTTATCAGAATATAGAAAGACTAGGGGACATGCAATGAAGCTACAGGGTAAACTATTTAAGACTAATAAAAGAAAATATTTTTTCACTCAACGTGTAATCAAACTCTGGAATTTGTTACCGGAGGATGTAGTAAAGGCTGTTAGTGTAGCTGGGTTTAAAAAAGGTTTGGACAAGTTCCTGGAGGAAAGGTCCATAAACCATTATTAAGAAGGGACCCAGGATATCAATGCTTGAACCAATGCAAGCATTGTGGAACCTGTGTCCCTTGGGGTAACTGCTGGGTGCGTGTGACCTAGATTGGCCACTGTTGGAGACAGAATGCTGGGCTTGATGGACCTTGGTCTGACCCAGTATGGCATATCTTATGTTCTTATGTTCTTATGATAGTAAAGACAAACCTTTATTGCAGAGAACATAAGCATGGTTCAAACACCTCTATTTTACCCTACAGAGCACAGACACCAGAAACATGCGCATTACCTAGAGCAGAGTCCCCCAAATGCAGTCCTGGAGGGCCACATATCATTCAGCTTTGATGCTGTCTCCAATATAAGGCCATGTCAGCATGGTGGCAGAGGGGTACCGTTGGTGGAGGGGGCAGTGGCTGCTGCCCACAGCAGACGGTGGCCTAGCCCCCTTCACGTGGGTGCAGTGCACTCCAACAGACAGGCCCTGTCTGACAAACAGCCATGGACTCCCCAGGGAATGCACTGCTTCTGTGCTAAGACGGTGGTGCAGCAGACACAGCCAGTGCCTTGGGACCCAAAGATCACAAGTTCAAATCCCAGCTAGGGCTCCTGCCAACCCAGTCCCCATATTTTACCCACTACTAAACCGTGATAGTAAAGACGAACCTTTATTACAGAGAACATAAGTATGGTCCAAACACCTCTATTTTACCCTACAGAGCACAGACACCAAAAACATGCACATTACCTAGAGCACAGTCCCCTAAATGCAGTCCTGGAGGGCCACATATCATTCAGCTTTGATGCTGTCTCCAATATAAGGCCATGTCAGCATGGTGGCGGAGGGTTACCGTTGGTGGAGGGGGCAGTGGCTGCTGCCCACAGCAGACGGTGGCCTAGCCCCCTTCACGTGGGTGCAGTGCACTCCAACAGACAGGCTCTGTCTGACAAATAGCCATGGTATCTCCAGGGACTACAATGTCTCTGTGGCCACAGTGTGGTGCATAGCACACCGGTTCCAACAGTACCAGTGTGTTCAGGAGCAAAAGGTCACCAGTTCAAGTCCCAGCTGGGGCTCCTGCCAACCCAGTCCCCATATTTTGCCCACTACTAAACCATGATAGTAAAGACGAACCTTTATTGCAGAGAACATAAGCATAGTTCAAACACCTCTATTTTACCCTACAGAGCACAGACACCAGAAACATGCGCATTACCTAGAGCAGAGTCCCCCAAATGCAGTCCTGGAGGGCCACAAATCATTCATGTATATGCTGTTTCTAATTAAGATGTGTGTGTGTCATTTCCATGCGCTGCCCCCATGGGGCAGTTTGGGTGGTAATACATAATCTGCCTATGGGTCCAAAGAGCAGCCCCATCCCAGCCTACCCCGATCACATAAATCATGTGGCCATGGCACCCACACAGAACTTACACTAGTCTGGATGCATCAAAGTGCTCAAAGGCTAAACCTGACTGAGAAATCAAAGATGGACACAGGTGTATTTGGCAGTGTAGCTGCAAGACCAACCCGTCACACATTGGCACTGATGGGGACTCACACCATAGCCTATCTCAGATAAGCCACATGCTGTGGACATGGTGCTGGGTGGCCCACCTCACCCTCAGGGTGAGCACAGGACCCGCACAATGTGACGGTCAGTATCTATCTGTGCCAGTAACACACATGCTCAGTACTCCCTACCAGGCTGAGGTGGTGTGGGGGTGCATACCCCATCCTGTGGTTATCTTTAGACTGCTGATTTGCATGTGCAGTGCATCATGGGTATGTGGGGTTTAACCCTATCCTGCCAACCACAGCAGACAGGTCGTGTGGTGGGTTGCAGTCCAACTGTAGCCAGCCAGGAGTTTTTTTTAGCAGCTATGGAGATATAGCCCATGGGTGACTGCACTGCCTGTGGAGCCAGAGGTCATGGGTTTGATGCCACAGTGGGGTTATGTGATAGGGTTGTCTCTGGAGTTTTCTTTTATAATTTAAATTGGTGCTGACACCAACAACACCCTCAGTGCTGTAGCCTGAAGGTGGCTCCAAAGCGCCCTATAAGGTGCCCCAAAGGGAACATTATAAGGTGCCATGTTGGACAGTGCACCTTATTATGTGTCCTCAGGAGTGCCGCATAGGGTGCATGATGTGGCACCTTAGGTTATGCCAATGGGAGGGTGTGTTTGCTGGCACCAGAATATTTAAAAAAAAAAAGCCTCACAAAACACTGCATATATTAAAGGGTCATGTCTCAGGCAGTCATATGCAAAAGCCGCAATGTGGCATTTAACCCATGACCCCTGTACCATCAGGTAATTTGTCAACCAACGTGCTACACCTTTGCCAGTAGGTCTGTATGCCAGCACACATGCCTACGATTAACACACACTAATGTGGTACACGTACTTCCATCGTGTCATAATGTGCGATACATAACCTATTGCGTGAGTCCAACGTTTAGGCCAGAAGGCCCCCTTCTACCCCCCCCCCAAACACTTATGGAATCCTGCATATCATTGCTGGATTCACATTAAGATGGATTAATGAACATACCCCATAGGCACACACAGCCCCATATCAGAAGGGTGAATGACAGCCCACATTGATGGGCTATCAGGACTCCTTGGTGTAACTGTTTTGTCAGTTATTGCTACATGAAAGCGCATAGCACCCCGGTTCCAACAGTACCATAGGAACCAGTGGTGGTGGGTTCGAGACCCAAGTGTGTAAACAGCAAGAAAAACATCTAATTGTGCTTTTAAATGTCAGACACATCAGTGCAATGTCTGTCTGCATCACAGATCTGTATAAATATTGTTGGCGACACCATACCCTTTGCGGCAAAAAAATGCACGCGGCGCAGGCCAAACTGCGTGCGGCGCGCATGCGCTTCTGGTGCGCATGCGCAGGTGGTGTGCTACGCGAGTTGCGTCCTGCGTGCGATCCTCATTTGAGACAGTGTTAAAATGGCCACACGATCCAGGAAGCCTGCTTTCAACACCAGGGAACTACGCTGCCTGGCACAACTGATCGCTGTGAGGCAGCACAAGCTATTCCCAGGCTCATCCAGGAGGCAGGACAAGATGAAGGTGCAGAGGGCATGGGAAAGGCTCACAAGGCGCTTTAACCGAGTGGCAGACTACCCACGTGAGGTAAGTGTATGGGGACAGGTCAGTAGATCCATATATATATATATATATATATATGTCCAGTGTTGATTGTAGCTGTGCATGCTGCTGTGTGTAGGTAGTCATCTCAGTTATGTGTATCAGGTAAACCCACATGCCATATTGTCCAGATATCACATCTGAGTGGTTTGCCCTGTACCCAGGGGGCTAAGGACATGATCACAGAGTTCCTCATGCCATCCTGGTGTCATGGCCCCTGCTGCTGTTGATGTGCTACAACACACCGTAACACAGGTAGCCCATAGATCTGACTAAGGAGGTTTTCTAAACATCCTGCTGGTATGATGGGGTCTACAGTTGCAGGGTAAAACATCTGCCCCACCGCCAGGGGCTGTGAAACGTGCCAAAAATGGTATGTTAGACCCATTGGTGATATGAGTGTGTGTGGCCCAGCAGTCTAACACATCTTCCCTACCCCCACTTGCCCAGAAAGTCCAATAAAGTGGGTCCCCAGCACCCCTGCTGGTATGGAATATGCTGCTGTTGCTGTTTCCCAATCCACCCTACCCCCAGGAGTCCGGAGATCCCATCAAAGTGGGATGTCAGTCACCCTGGTGATATGGTTCTGTGTGCCTAGACAGTTCTATAAGGTCTCCCTATCCCCAGGAGTCCTGACAGCCCAACAGAGTGGGCTATCACTCACCCTGGTGATATGGTTCTGTGTGCCTAGACAGTTGAATACATTCTCCCTATCCCCAGGAGTCCTGACAGCCCATCAAAGTGGGCTATTATACACCCTGGTGATATGGTTCTGTGTGCCTAGACAGTTCTATAAGGTCTCCATATCCCCAGGAGTCCTGACAGCCCATCAGAGTGGGCTATCACTCACCCTGGCGATATGGTTCTGTGTGCCTAGACAGTTGAATACATTCTCCCTATCCCCAGGAGTCCTGACAGCCCATCAGAGTGGGCTATCACTCACCCTGGTGATATGGTTCTGTGTGCCTAGACAGTTGAATACATTCTCCCTATCCCCAGCAGTCCTGACAGCCCATCAAAGTGGGCTATCACACACCCTGGTGATATGGGTCTGTGTGCCTAGACAGTTCTATAAGGTCTCCCTATCACCAGGAGTCCTGACAGCCCATCAGAGTGGGCTATCACTCACCCTGGCAATATGGTTCTGTGTGCCTAGACAGTTGAATACATTCTCCCTATCCCCAGGAGTCCTGACAGCCCATCAAAGTGGGCTATCACACACCCTGGTGATATGGTTCTGTGTGCCTAGACAGTTCTATAAGGTCTCCATATCCACAGCAGTCCTGACAGCCCATCAAAGTGGGTTATCACACACCCTGGTGAAATGGTTCTGTGTGCCTAAACAGTTGAATACATTCTCCCTATCCCCAGGAGTCCTGACAGCCCATCAAAGTGGGCTGTCAGGCACCCTGGTGATATGGTTCTGTGTGCCTAGACAGTTCTATAAGGTCTCCCTATCCCCAGAAGTCCTGACAGCCCATCAGAGTGGGCTATCACTCACCCTGGTGATATGGTTCTGTGTGCCTAGACAGTTGAATACATTCTCCCTATCCCCAGGAGTCCTGACAGCCCATCAAAGTGGGCTATTACACAACCTGGTGATATGGGTCTGTGTGCCTAAACAGTTGAATACATTCTCCCTATCCCCAGGAGTCCTGACAGCCCATCAAAGTGAGCTGCCAGGCACCCTGGTGATATTGTTCTGTGTGCCTATAAGTGCATAGAGGAGGAGAGTGCATGCCAAGACACCAACTACATTGCATACCATACAGAAGGAATGTAATGGCCACATACGACAAAGAGGCTCTGATGGGAGGGTGGTTATTAGGTGCACATATAGGCTATCCATGCTTTGCCATTATCACTTTCACACAGTGGGCTGACATGCAGCCATCAAGGTCAGGTCAAAAGCAGATATCGGGGTGTGGTTTAGCAGACATAATGCAGACATTTTGTTATATGTTTAGCAACTCAGTAGCACACAGCTGTTAATGTTAGTCAAGGTATGAGATATACACATCAGGAAATGTGTTTGGACAGAGGATCCCGGAGGTGCCCCTGCATATTTCCATGTGTGACAGCAATTGACAGCGGGGTAGCAGACCACATTGGGACACCAGTACACACAGTGAAGGGTCATTGGGAGCAACATGGGGAACCCAGGATAATACTGCAGCCTTGGAGTGAGTTGGGAACATGGTAGGGAGAAAACACTTATGTTCACCAGTGTGTGCGACAACAGAGAGGTGAGGGAGGGGACAGACAGAGAATGGACCCCCGTAGTTTGGCAAAGACATGTCCTTGATGCCTCTCACATGGGAGAGATGTGTATAGTGTGATGGTGAACAGTGAGTCTGTAAAGGATGTTGGGGGGGGGAAGCTGGGGACAGGAAGGTGCAGTGTGTGTTGCACAGTTAGAACATGACATATGTATGTTACCCTTGTGTTTCCCAATGCACAGGACATAGTTGTTGAAGCTCCTGGTGCTGTGGTGCATTGGCAGGGGACTGTACATCAGCCAACATGCTGTGGTCTGGGGTAGGTGGACCTAAAGCTATATTGTCGGTGCCAGCAGTCAGGGGGAACACATGTCCTTGGTGATCTTTCCTATTGTCCAGATGTTGTGGTTCACCTCTTTTCCCTGCACCTTCCTAAACCATATTTTGCTGTTGACACACATATCCCCATGTGTTCCTATTCTAGTATGTCTTCAGCAACACTGTCTCTGGGACATGTCCAACAGAGCTGCATGTGTGTGGAGGTTGTAGGTTTATGGGTGGTGGCCTACACGTGCACCCTTCCCCAACATTGTACCATGAGCCAACACAGGGGATCATTGCATTTCACAGAGCCTTTATGTGTAGAAATCTCCACTTGTGGACATACAGGCCATATGCTACTGCTGGCACGCTGCCCTTAGCATACTGTGTGTGTGTATTCTTGTGTTGGCTGTGTGATGATACAGTATTCAGGCTTTTTTACATTATAATGTGTTGTGAGGAGTCTGTACACCTGGGGGGCAGTGGTGACTGTGCTATCTCTACCTTACTGGTGTTTACCGTGTAACCATTGTGGACATGTGTTGTGTGTTGGGAACAGAACTGTGTCTAGTGTTCTGACATACCACTGTTGACCTGCTTTTTGTATCACAGATATTGGCATGACATGGTGATTCTACATATTTTGCTGACATTGTGTTCCTTCACTGTGACCTGTTATAGCCTTTGAGTGGCTCAGAGGATCCAAGACATACACCTGATGCAAGCAGAAGGTAGTTTGCACCTTTGTTCTTTTGGGAATGACATCAGCCTTTACATGTTAATGATTTACTGTTTGTGTCATATACATTTCATGTTGGCTCTCTGTTCACAAACGCTGATGCACATAGGATGGAGCTCTGAAACACCTGTGTCACATGGGCATGGACAGAAACATATCCATGTCACACCCATGTGTATGCTTCCAATTGTAAATGTCCCCAACATGCAATGTTTATTGTGTTGTGATCATGTCATGTTTGCCTGTGTGTCCCTTCATTATGTGTTTCCTAATGATTGACTCTCTGCAATTTGTGCTGATGTTGCAAGGCGCATACCAATACAATATTTCTCCCCTTCTGACACAGGGCAGATAACAACCAGACACATCTATTACAGTGCATGTGGCATCGCCATCACCCACCTGTTGGGAGACACAACACCATGGAACTTTCCCTGGAAAATGGTACCATTGGATGTTTGACCTCTGCAAGTGTGACACATGCCTAGGATGGACAGTAGTATGTTTGGATTGCTACTTTGCCCATGACAGACCTGTCCAACACACTGTTGCTGCTGTGCTTTGGTTGGGAGTCATGCTCATCGCAGGAGACACACAGGACCTTTCATGTACTGTGGCATAATGGGATGTGACACTTGACTATGCATGCCTAGGGTTGCAAGGATAGTCTTAACCTGACGTGTTGGATTGCAGATATGCTTTGGACTTTGCACACTGTGTACTGGTCCCCACGTGTGAAGCAGGGACTGCCATTGTCACTGTATGTTGCACATTCCTCCACAGTTGTTTTTTGTTGGCCATGTGTGTGACATGGAACACAGGATACGCTCATCTGTTTCAACACAAGCATACAGCCATGCGTGTGGCATAGGGGTAGCGATGGAGAGGTCCTGTTGTCTATGTCCACCTACTCTCCACCTGGACATGATACAGGTTTTGCCACAACACCGCTTTAATGCACACCAGCATCCTGGATTGACATTTTCAATCACCAAGGGTCTTTGCATGCATGTGTGGCATCACTGAATCATGTTGAAATGTCGATGGTGCATGTGCATATGACTGACTATGCTGGGGAAACACAGCACATGGCAATATGGCTTCTGTATGGTTTACTGTAACATGTTAACCCTTAATTTCCCTCTCTATATACTGTTTCTTGTGTTTGTTTACTGTACAGTCATGACGTTCTGCACTGATTTACAAACCTTGCATTGCATGTCTGCACAGTCCTATTTATCCCCTGAGGTAACGACACTCACATTGCCATGTTATATTTTGAGTGTCGCAGTGTGAGTGTCCGTTGTCTTCCTTCAATTGTGCATTCTATGTACCGTGATATATGTGTACAGACACTGTCTACACACCAACCGGTGCAGGGGGACCTCCTGCATGGTGTTATCTCTGCATGTTTCTGCAGGTAGTTTTCATTTGAATTCTGTCTGTTTATTTATTTATTTGCATTCTCTTATATACCACGCTATTCTGCATCAGTGCGGTTTACATTGAACAAACTGAAATTACATTGAACAGGGCATTATAACTTGGAGATAACTATTTTACAGGGAACATGGGCTATGGAGGGTTAAGTGGCTTGCCCAAGACCACAAGGAGCACCTGTGGGACTAGAAACCCCAGTCCTTCCGGCCCAAGGTTGCTGTCCTCTAGTGGGAGTTGAACCCCCGACCTTCCGGCCTGAAGTACCTTGCCCCAACCACTAGGCCACTCCTCCACTCCACTGTGTTCATGTGCCTCTGCTACCTGTTAGCATATCCTCATTGTGCATTTGATGATTGTTTAGGGTTACAGTGTTGCAGCTTGGATTCCTATATCAGGCATTATGTGATAGCTGTAACATTACTTTCAATCTGTGGTTCTAAAGTTACAACGTTTCAACAACATATGCTGTTTTCATTTGTGTGCCTCCTGTGTTGCCAGATAGATATATTTTAGGGAACAGATCATGATTGATGTGTGTTGGTCCCTCATCATACACCACCTACTGTCTACATGCACTCATATGTGAGTAACACATTTGAGGCATGCATCAGCATGTGGGGGTGGGGGCCTAATGCATAGTGCTGCACATTATGTCTCCTGCCCTTCATTTCTAGACATACCAGTGACCTTTCTGTCTTTCACCTTGGATCCACTCACCTTGATATTATGATGGCGGTATATACACTATCTGTGAAGATGATCCCAAATAAAAATATGTGTTTGATATACATTTGTCTCTGCTGCTGCTTGATCATGGTGACAAACGTGCAATACAATGTGTGCCTTTGAGTCAGTCCTGACTCCTTGTGACCCAGAGACTCCAGGGTTTTCTTGTCAGTGTCACTGGAAGTCTATTGTCAGGTCTTTCTTCCAAGGTAATGGAGGGTTAGGTGACTTGGCCAAGGCCACATGGAGTGCTAGTGGGAATTGAGCCCTGGTTGCTTGGTGTCCAAGCCAGTTTTCTGACCAATAGGCTACTCCTCCACTCTTTGATCACATTGACACTTGTATCTACTGATTTGCTGGTCATGTCCATGGCCCACCTGTGCCCACATCCTTGTACAGTGACAGCTGTGCATCTGCCAGCCATTTGCCACATCCCTGGGTATTACAGGTTCCCATACACACCCTCCCTTTGGGGTAGTATTTATGCATTGTGTTCAGTGTGCTGTTTGGGGTAGTGGTTAGAGGCATGTGTTATAACGCCATAGGTTGCAGGTTTGATCCCCACATGTGGTTTATCTTTTTCTTTTCTGTTGTGCTAACTGGACCATTAGGTGCCAGCAGGTTCATCACCTCTACACACACCCTTCCCTCTCTTCACTGTACACCAAGGTGTGCCCTCTGTGCTGCCTAGCCATCACATATTATGTGTTACATAGGTCTCTTTCTTTATGTTTTTTACATGGGAGTGCGCTTGGGTGTTTTGTATTGCTGTGGTTCAGCTGGTGTGTGGTACACCTGTTTGCATGTTGAATTCTCTCCTGTCCTGTTCCAGATTTTGCACCAGCTCCACAGAGCATCCTCTGCTGCCCTTGGGATTTAGTTTCTTTCCTCTTTTGCATGCTGTATCCACTGCATAACATTTCATTGTGTGTGTGCATGTGTCTCTGGTCCCAATTACAGACTGTGATCTGATCTGTACACAGCAGATCTGCATGTGCATTTGGTCATGGTTACTGTTGGGGGTTTGCCTGTCCTGACAGACAGCAGGCATCTTGTGTGATGCTCTGCACTATTTGTGTATGCAGCCTTTGCTAATGAGCTCACATTGGTGGTGTGGCCTACCGGTTTGTGCATTGCCATTTGTGGTAGTGGTCATAGGTGTGATTCCTCTCTGTTCTCTTTCATTTGTATGCTTCTCCTGCAGAACTAGTTTTCAGTCCTGTGACAGTCATATGTGTGCAGATCTGTGCTGTGAGCACATTGTACCCTCATCAGAGTTGTGAACCATCCTTCTGTCCATCTATGTGTCTGCCAGCTGTGTGCCATCCTACCCTGATGGGCATGCTACTACCCCATGTCCTGCACTCCTACACATTCCTGCATTGCAGCTCTCCCTGGTTGCCTCTCCTGTGTGTGCTCTGCATAGCACTGCTACTCCACTGTCATCCTGATATTTCACCTATCCTGCCATTTCTGGGTCCTCTGCTGCACACATCTTCCCATCCTCTGTCACACACTGTCATTATTGCATGGTACATTACCATCACTCTGTGCATAGCTACAGCTGCCCCCGATATGTTTGTCTATTTTTCTAGCTGCCACATGGGCTGGAGCTGATTTGTGTGGTCCATCAGCTCTGATCTACGTCCTTCTTTTACTTATGCATTGTCTTTCCTTGCTGCTCTGTGCAGTGTTTGGCACATACCTCTCTTGCCCTTCAAATTGGGGGACCTTACTGCTCTTGGCCAACGTTTTTGGGTTCACCTATACATCCTTGGGGCATCTTACGCCACACCTTTGATTTATGGGGTGCCTACTATGGTGCCTTGGGAGTTGGCAGCCTTTCAACATGGCCTCTGGGGAACATTATAACTCGCCTTTGCTGACGTGGTTGTTTAGGATGTGCCTTCTGGTGCACCCTAAAATGTGCATTAATTTATGGCACTAGGGTGGGGTTCATTTTAGATGGCAGCACAGATTGTTGTACAGTTGCAAGCAGAAAAAGGAATTACCTCAGCCAACCTTATTCATTAGGTACACTGGGGATTGGAACTCATAACCCCTGCACTATCAGTCAGTGTTTTAACCATTGTGCTACACTGCTGTTCCTCTTTGCATGTCAGCGCACCTACTTACGATTTTCAATGCGTTAAAATGCACAGTGCTGCCATCAAAAACAGTGCTGTGATCTTGCGGTGCCTCATAGGGCACCTTATAAAGCACCCTATAAGCAACATTCTAGGGTGCCTGGGTGGACAGTGCACTTTATAATATGCCCTCTGAAGTGCCTTATAGGCCCGCTGATGCGGCACCTTATGTTACAGCACTTTGAGAGTGCGTTTGCTAGCAGCAGTAATTAAAATGCCTCATAATGCAATATTACTCATAACAGGTAGTGCCTCAGCCAGCCTTATTCATTGGGTACTGTGGGGGATTGAACCCATGACTCTTATACCATCAGTCAGTGCCTTAACCATTATGCTACACTGCTGTTGCAGTTTGTACGTCAGCACACCTACTTCAGCTTACCACACGTTCACATGTGAAGTGCTGCCATCAGAGTAACCTTGCCGTGCCTCATAGGGCACCCTATATGGTGCCCTATAAGCCACCCTTTAAGCAACATTGTAGGGTGCCTTGGCGGACAGTGCACTTTAAAATGTGCCCTCTGGGGTACCTTATGAGGTGCCTTATGTTACAGCGCTTTGAGAGTGCGTTGCTAGTAGCAGTAATTAAAATGCCTCAGAATGCAATATCACACATAACAGGTAGTGTCTCAGCCAGCCTTATTCATTGGGCACAGTGGGGGATTGAACCCATGATCCCTGCACCTTCAGTCAGTGTCTTAACCATTGTACTGTGGCTCTGCTCTTTTGCTTGTACATCAGCGCGCCTCCTTATGCTTCCCACGCGTGTTTCTCGTGCGCTAATGTGCGTGGCGCACATTAGCGCACAGCACACATTAGCACACGATTAATCCTGGTTTGCTTTTTTAAGACTGAAACGCCCACTCCTTTTATGGCATAATGCGGCGCGCACATTAAGAGGGTTTAGTAAACATACCCCTAAGTGTATAATATGGGACTTGGTTTGTTTCATGGTTGATTTTTATTTTATATGGTTTATTCTATATGTCCCTGTTATGTATTTACTTCTTGTATACTTTGTAAATTGCATAAAAATTAAATTAAAAAAAAATTCATGACACAACTATAACTGTCAAAAAAGAGATAAAATACCTTGGTGTAATCCTAGATCACACCCTGGACATGGTTACGTTCATAAAACACACAACAATAAAGATTTACTATAAACTTATATTACTAAAACAGCTCCACCCACTCCTCCACCCTAATGATTTTAAATCTATACTCAACACCATTGTCACCCCCCACTTTGACTAAACAAAGTGTGTGTGTGTGTGGGGGGGGGGTGACAATGATGACTAAACAAATATTTGACTAAACAAATATTAAGACCACTCCAGATTGCTCAACACATTACAGCTAGGTTAACAACAAATGCCATTCCTATTGACCACATCACACCAATCTTATGCAATCTTCACTGACTCTCGATACAATACCGTACCCAGTACAAAATTATTATAACCACCTCCAAACTAACTAATGGCATCTCCCCATCCCACCTATCATCCCTTATCTCTGGTGAAAAGAACACCTGCACCCAATGGGACTGCAGCAAAAACAATCTCACAACAACTACAGATTTCAGAAAGGCCAAAAAAATTACAAACAACTGGGCATTTTCCCACTGCACTCCCACCCTCTGGAATAAATTGACAGATAGCCTAAGAGCCATAAAAGACCTTTCTACCTTCAGAAAAAAACTCAAAACATATCTGTTCACACAGCACTTTGGCTCGATAACATAACTAATGCCCATAAACTTAGCACCCAACACATCCAATCAATAACCTACTAGCAGATCACCTCAGCGACACAAGAACACCTTGTATATAGTTAACAAAGTTATTGTACATAATTGTTACTGTTCCATGTAAACTGAATTGTTCTACTTTGTACTGTTCATATTGTTCATTGCAAACCGCAATTGATCTGTAGGAAATCACGGTATAAAAATGTTGTTAAGTGCCGTCGCGTCGGAGTCGACTCATGGCGACCCTCTGGATAGCTATCCTAAATTGTGTTCGGTCTTCAGTCAGGCGGCTTATTGTTGACAGACTGGTACCCGTAGCTGCTGTTATTGTATCGATCCATCTCATTGCTGGCCTTCCTCTTTTGCGTTGACCTTCTATCTTGCCAAGCATGATGTCTTTCTGTAATGATCTCTCTCTCCGCATGATGTGTCCAAAGTATGAAAGTCGAAGTCTTGTCATCTGAGCTTCTAAAGAAAGCTTAGGTTTGATCTCCTCTAGTACAGACTGGTTTGTTCATCAGGCAGTCCATGGTATACACAATATTCGCCGCCAGCACCATAATTCAAAGGCATCAATTTTCTTCCTGTCTATCTTTTTCACTGTCCAGCTTTCACATCCATATGATGTTATTGAAAATACCATGGCTTGAACAAGTCGAATTTTTGTATGGAGAGAGACATCTCTGCTCTTGAGAATCTTATCTAGGTCTTTCATAGCCATTCTGCCAAGAGCAATGCGTCGTCTGATTTCTTGACTGCTTGTTGCTTCTTTATTGATAGTTGATTCAAGTAGGTTAAAGTTATTCACAATTTCAATTTCTTCTCCTTCGACGATGAGCCTGTTGATTATGCCAGTTGTCATGATCTTTGTCTTCTTTACATTAAGGTGCAGACCCATTTTGAGACTATGTTCTTTGATTGTGAGAAGCAAATGTTTCAGATCATCTTCACTTTCCGCCAGTAATGTGGTATCATCAGCATAGCGAAGGTTGTTGATGAGTCTTCCACCAATCTTCACACCTCTGTTGTCTTCATACAATCCTGCTTCTCTGATGATTTGTTCTGCATATAAATTAAACAGGTAGGGGGAAAGTATGCAGCCTTGTCTTACACCTTTGCTTATTTTAAACCATTCTGTTTCTCCTTGTTCTGTTCGAACTGTTGCTTCTTGATCAATGTACAGATTGTGCAAGAGAACGATCAGGTGTTCTGGTATACCCATGCTTCTTAATGTGGCCCAGAGTTTCTCATGGTTTACACAGTCAAAAGCTTTGCTATAGTCGATAAAGCACAAATAGATATCCTTTTGGTATCCTTTAGTCTTTTCAAGGATCCATCTCACATTCGCAATGATGTCTCTCATTCCTCGCCCTTTTCTGAACCCTGCTTGCACTTCAGGTAGTTCTTGTTCCAGGTAAGATTGTAGTCTCTTTTGAATAATCTTCAGTAGAATCTAGCTGGCATGTGGGATCAGAGCGATTGTGCGATAATTTCCACAGTCAGTTGGATCACCTTTCTTTAGTATTGGTATAAACACAGATCTTTTCCAGTCAGTTGGCCATGATGCTGTCTTCCATATTTCTTGGCAGAGCCTTGTAAGTATGGTAACAGCTGCATCAGATTGCTGTAATACTTCTATGGGAATGCAATCAATGCCTGGTGCTTTGTTCTTTGATAAGGCTTTCAATGCTGCTTCAACTTCTTCTTTCATCACCAATGGTTCCAGATCATAAGGTACAGGTTGAAACGGCTGTTGGTCCACTTGATCTTTATCATATAAAAACTCTGTATATTCCTTCCATCTTTTCTTGATCTTCTCAGCATCATTCAACATAGAACCTTGAGCATCTTGTAACATTCCAATTTGAGGCTGGAACTTTTTCTTTAACTCTCGTAGCTTTAGGAAAGCTGACCTTGTTCTTCCTCTAATAAGAACATAAGAACATAAGAAATGCCATACTGGGTCAGACCGAGGTCCATCAAGCCCAGTATCCTGTTTCCAACAGTGGCCAATCTAGGTTATACGTACCTAGCAATATCCCCAAAAGACAGGTTCCACAATGCTTGTACTGGGTCAAGCATTGATATCCTGGGTCCCTTTTTAATAGTGGTTTATGGACCTTTCCTCCAGGAACTTGTCCAAACCTTTTTTAAACCCAGCTATACTAACAGCCCTTACAACA
This sequence comes from Ichthyophis bannanicus, assembly GCA_033557465.1. Lineage (NCBI taxonomy): Eukaryota > Metazoa > Chordata > Amphibia > Gymnophiona > Ichthyophiidae > Ichthyophis > Ichthyophis bannanicus. Next base: position 894,918,487 of record CM066032.1, on the reverse strand, counting down.
TCCTCCGGTAACAGATTCCAGAGTTTGATTACACGTTGAGTGAAAAAATATTTTCTCTTATTTGTATTAAATAGTTTACCCTGTAGCTTCATTACATGTCCCCTAGTCTTTCTAGTTTCTGCTTCTATTTCCTTGCATGCATCATTGTAGTACTTTTCCTTGTCCTGTCTTGCTGCACGTTGGAAATCTCTGTTGAGTTCTGTGATTGTCTTTCTTTCTCCTCTGGCTTTAGCTTCTCTGCGTTTCTGGGCAATTTTCAGAGTTTCTTCCGTCATCCATTTTGGCCGTTTTTTCTTTTTTACCTTTTGTAGAGACTTCTCGCTTTCTTCCAACACAACCTTCTTGATGTCATTCCATAACTCTTCTGGAACTCTATCATTTGTATCTAAAGCAACAAATCAATTTTGCAGGCAGTTTTTAAATTCCAGTGGTATATTCTCAAGGTCATATTTTGCTGCATTCATGAGTGGTTTGCTCTTTTTCAGCTTTAGCTTGAGTTTGCATACTAGTAGTTGATGATCTGTACCACAGTCAGCTCCAGGTTTTGTCTTTGTTGATGTTATAGAACTTTTCCATCGTTGACTTCCACAGATGTAGTCAATTTGATTTTTATACAATCCATTGGGTGAAGTCCATGTGTACAGTCGCCGCTTGTGTTGCTGGAAGAAGGTGTTCGAGATGAATAGATCGTTGGTCTTGCAGACTTCTATCAGTCTTTCTCCAGCTTCATTTCTGTTGCCAAGTCCATATTTTCCAACTACTTTGTCTTCTTCTTTGTTGCCAACCTTTGCGTTCCAATCACCCATGACTATCAGGATATCCTGTTTGCATGTTCTGTCAATTTCAGCTTGTACTTGTTCATAGAACTCTTCAATTTCATTCTCTTCTGCAGCTGTTGTAGGGGCATATACTTGAATTATAGTTGTGTTGATAGGCATTCCTCGTAGATGAATAGAGATTAAGCGTTCGCTGACTGCATTGTATTTCATTACAGTTCTTGCAAGTTTCTTCTTTATTATAAATGCAACCCCATTTCTTCTTTGTCTTTCATTTCCAGCATAGTAGACCATGTGATCATCTGATGCAAAGTGCCCGATGCCAGTCCATTTCAGTTCGCTGACACCCAACAGATCAAGTTGTACACGTTCCATTTCATTCTTGACCACCTCCAACTTCCCTTGGTTCATGCTTCGTACGTTCCATGTTCCAATATGTAAGACATCTTTACAGCTTCTGACTCTCATTTCATGCACAGCTACATCAGCAGTCAGACGTCCCGAGGGCTTTGATCCAACCACATCATAAATGCTGGCTTTACTCTGAAAAGTCTTCAGCTCTTCCCCAGTAGCTAGTTGAGTGCCTTCCAACCTGGGGGTCTCATCTTCCAGCACTACAGCACAATTTGTTTTGTTGTAACTATCCATTGGGTTTTCATGGCAAGATACAGAAGTAGTTTGCCGGGCCTTTCTTCCGCGCAGTTTAAGTTTGGTGTTGTTGCCGTTGTCACAGAAATGTGATCCTCCGCCGTCAACACTATGCTGCTGCCCAGATGGGTGGTTTGTCTTGGTCTGGCATCTCAGCTGAGACCTGTCCATCTTGGGAGACCCTACCAGTAGTTAAACTACCGTTAGTTTAGCTCTCAGCATCACTGATGCACACAAGCCCTCACAGCACGACAAGCTGCAAACCAAGTGAGGGATAAAATGTAAAATAAATAAATAAATTTGGTGATTAGCTGCAGACTGCTGTTCTGCATGTGCACTGCATCATGGGCACTGGAGGGGCTAACCTACACCGGCAAACACAGCAGACATTTTAGGCAGTGACCTGCAGTCTCTTTGTATCCAGCCATTGCTGTACAGAGCCTTGTAGAGGTGTGGCCTACTGGTTAGTGCAATATCTTCTTAAGCAGAGGACAGGGGCTTGATTTCTACTTATTCTTTTTGTGACTGTACTACTCAGATCATTTTCATGCCTGTAACAGTCAGGGCTCTGCACATCGGTGCTGCCAGCCCATTCCACCCTCTCCTCAACCACCATCCTTCCTTCAGCCCATCTATCTGCCTCTATCAGCTGTGCACAGTCATGTCTTCTTGTTCAAGCTGCTACACCATGACCTAGACCGGTACTCTTTTCCACATTTCTGCTCTTTACACTCACCTCTCCTCTACTACTCTGTCCTCCTGTCTCTGCAAACATCCGGCCACTTCTGGCAGGACACATCTTCCCCATCCTATGCCACACACTGACATTGCAGCACTTCACATTGGCTCCACCCTGTGCATCAGTACAGCTGCCTCTCACATGCTCATCTGCTTTGCTAGCTGCACATAGGGTGCCCACTAATATGGCAGGTCCATCAGGTCCCACTTGGCCTTCCTTCCATCACCTTTACATTGACATTCCTTGGTGCTCTATTCTAACAAATCAGAACCCCAGGGCAAGGGAAACACCGCCGCCCAAATACATAGAATCAAACAAGAACACAGGCTCCTCTCATCAAATGATCAAACAAATCCACAACAGCAAAAGTAAATGTTTTTGTCAGACAAGGAACCCCAGGCAAGAACTTCTTCACTGAAGGTTCACGTCCTTTTATTCAAAATGCAGTAAAACCTTTAAACTGCCCAAAAATCTTTTCATGAAGAAAGTACTTAACTGAAACCACAGCGCTTCAACACAGTTCATCGGTGAAGGTGGAAAATGACACAGTCCTGTGTTTCGGGTTAACAAACTTCAAACCCTGCTTCAGGTTAATATCCACCAACGTGCTCTATTCAGCATTTGGGTTACAGCTGTTTTCATGCCTTAAGGTGCATGCTTTCACCTTAAGGCACACTTGTCACCTTAACATGCAATGTCCTATTTTTTTTTTTTTTTTAGTACTATCAAGTCAGTGCTGATTCCTGGCAAGCCAGCTGCCTCTGGGTTTTCTTGGCAATGCATTACTGGAAGCAGGTTGCCAGGCCTTTTCTTCCAAGGCAATAGTAGGTAAAGCATCTTGTCCAAGGTCACAAGGAGTGCCAGTGGGAATCGAACCCCCAAGTGCCTGGGGCCTAGGCTACTCCTTCACATCAGTGTCCTATTAAAGGGTGTTAGATAGCCAATAGAATGCTTTACGCCAAAACACTCCCTCCCCTCCTAATGCCTTTTAAGGATTAACAGCCTTTATCACTGCTGATAACTCCTGTTACCTTAACATGCTTTAGTAAACATACCCCATGATCTTTGAGTTACGCATGTTGTTGTTCACACTAATTATAATAAGGGTGTGCATTCAGGCATGCACATTCTGTTCATTTGAATCCCTTAAAAGTGAAAGTTTGTGCAAATCATTTGTACAAGTGTATATACATACAAATCGATGTCTGCACAATTGATTTGTACACTTAAAAAAGTTGCAGCATGCATCAAATTCATGAGCAAAAAAAGATTTGCTGAAACTAACTTTTTAAAAATGCCTGAAAACTAGGAAAGTTTTTGATTAAAATGAGCATGAACCAAACTTTTTTTTGGCCATGCACACTTCTTGTTTACAGTAAGAAACAGCAAGTGTAATCTGGGATGTCTATAAAAGACCGTCTGAAAAAAAGAAACAGACACATCCAGGTGCAGGTGTGATTTCACCAATGCCTGATATGGATGTCTGCAGGGTGCATCTACATAGGTGTCCCCAGAATAGTATTTCGGAAGCTGGATATCTAGGATAACCTAATGCATTCTAGACTCCCTGAGCTATATCCCAGTCAGAGAGAGCAGAATGTCAGATAAACAGTCTCAGGCCAGTATTCACCTCATGGCAGTGTTTTTTGACAATCTGGCCACTGGTGGGTAAAATAAATATGGATATTCACTGCTGGCATTCAGATTTAGCACTGGTTACCTGGTGATTTTCAATCTGTTATCTGGATAGCTATGTACATAACACTAAGGGCGGCTTGTTTGCTGTCCTCTTATATAGCTGCCTATCCTCATACAGTAGCAGCACTGAAAATCTCTTTAATCTAGGGAGTGTTTGCCTGCAACCTGTTTCTCCTGCGGAGGGGATGAGTGCAGCTGGTTTCTGAAGTCTGCCGGCTTGTGTGGGGCAGCTACCCTGACGTCACCCGAGGCCCTGATAAAAGATCCGGGAGTGAGTTTCTCGTTGGAGTGTTTGCCTGCAACCTGTTTCTCCTGCAGAGGGGGTGAGTGCAGCTGGTTTCTGAAGTCTACCGGCTTGTGTGGGGCAGCTACCCTGACGTCACCCGAGGCCCCGATAAATGTGGCGCTGCATATAGAACGGCGCCTTCCATCGGCGCCTGTGGTGTGTGTATCCTAAGGGGCATATCAAAAGGGGTACAACAGGCCCCTTGTGAACCCCTTAGGAGCCGATTAGGAGAGGAAGTTTGTTTTGTGAGTCATCATGCCTGGTGGTAAGAGAAAGAAGAAGCCCACTATAGTGGAGCCTGCAGAGGGCCCTATGGATAAACACGTGATATCAACACCGGTAGCAGCAAAACCAGGTACTGTCCTCCCTGTTCCCTTTGTTGAGGGGGCTAGCCTTAGCTCTGTTGAGCATACCCCTCCACTTCTGCCGGGTTTTCTGGAATTACCGGATGCATCCCAACCTTGTCTGAGTTCCGTTGATGTTGGCGTTCTCCCCAAAGCTGTAGAGTGGAAGGAGCCCGCCTCTCTTGATGGGAATCTTCAGGCCTCTCCAATTTCATTGCTGGATATTTGGCAAGTCATCAAACAAACTGAGCGAATTTTAGTTGAGACAGTTCCTTCACTTTGCCAATTTACTAGGGATGCGATTGTGAAGTTTCAGGGTCTGGACTCACAAGTGGATAATTTAACTACTGGTCTTTTAAATGTTGATCTTCAAGTTAAATCGCTTTCTTTGTCTCAAGCTAATACCATGAAAGATAGTTTGGTGTTGCATCAGAAAGTAGAAAATTTAGAGAATTTGTTACGGAGTAAAAATTTGTGATTGCTTAATTTTCCTTCCATTTCGTTGCTTTCTCCTTTAATTCTCTTTAGAACATACTTGAAGGATGTATTGCTTCTATCTAATGCTGACACTGTTAAATTAACTAAATGCTACTATATTCCTACTAAAGTAGCTTTACCTAATATTGATGCAGAATTGGCTGTTTTGGAAGAGCAAAATACTTTTAATTTGACTGCATTTCTGGAGGACACACAAGATGTCATCTTAACTAGGGCTACTTTACTAGTTACAATGTCTTCAGAAAATGACAAAATCACTATTCTTAAAGCTTACTTTAGGAGAAAAGATATCCTGTTCTGTGGAGACTGGGTATCTATTTTTTCCAGATGTATCCTGTTTAACACAAACTCGCAGGAAATCTTTTCTAGCTTATAAATCCAGAGTTTTAGCGCTTGGTGCCACTTTTTTTTTACGTTATCCTTGCAAATGTTTAATTTCTTTAGGACAGGATATATTTGGTTTTTTGTCCTCTTCTGAGTTAGAAAAATGTATCTCCGATAGGGAGGAGGTATGATGGGTTTCTTACTCAGATATTTCTTTATTTTTTTCTACTCTGGTGGTATGGGAGGGTGTTAGGCTGGGGAAATGTGATAGCCAGAGTTGGCCTTATCAGGAGGGCTTCTCTGGTTTGGTTTTCTTTTTACTTTATGTGGTCTAGTATTCCCGAGATGTGGGCTAATGTATTTTTTTTATTTTTGCTATTTTGTATTTCCGTCGTTTCTTTTTTATTCTGATAATTGTATTGTCAGTTAAAAAATCTAATAAAAAAAAAAAGGAAATCTCCTTAATCTAGATTATTTCCCACTCTACCCCTGGATTCCGTCAACAAATATTGGATAGCACCAAGACAGATTGCGATGATGTTCAGCATCACTTTCCGTATTATGCCACTGAAGATCACAGCCAGTAGGGCTTATGTAGTTAGTAGGTACCACAATGGACAGCCCCCACTGATGATCAGGCTCTCTATTTCCTAGTGAACTTTAAGAAAAGAAAGAAGCTAATTAACACGTTTTGCATGATCATAGATAAGAGCCAACTTGCTTAATAAATCTGAGCCAGGCAGCAATAGGAAGGAGTGAGAAGCACAGGAGGAGAGTAGGGAGGAAGCAAATTCCTCTGCGAATAATTTGTGCTCAAAATTTACTTGAAAACAATAACATAATTTGTTCTCCATTTGTACAATCTTCATATTATGAAATAGGACTGTGCATAATTATCATTAAACATGGTAATAAACAATTATTCCCCTCCAGCTCCATCTCAGCCCACGTGCGGCTCTCCCGAAAGGGAACGAGCTGCCGGACCCGAAGCGCCGCCCCACTCAGCAGGCTGAGCTGCCCAATCGGGGCAGTCAGCCAGGACTTAAAAACAGAGCGCCGTCGGGCGCAGGACTCCCTCCAGCTCCATCTCAGCCCACGTGCAGCTCTCCCGAAAGGGAACGAGCCTCCGGACCCGAAGCGCCATCCCACTCAGCAGGCTGAGCTGCCCAATCGGGGCAGTCAGCCAGGACTTAAAAACAGAGCGCCATCAGGCACACCCACACCTGGCGGGCCTGCGCCTGTGAGCCTCGCCAGAGGGCCCTTTGGCGTGGCCCTTAGGCGTGGCACAGAGGCGCACACAAGCAGAAGCAAACGAAAAAGAACAGAACCCACTGAAAGTGCAAGAACAACCCCGGAAACAATGAGAAACAGCATAACCCACAGAAATCAACACAACAACTAACTGAAGAAACCACAGCAACAACAAACCGCTGAACCACAGCAACAAAGACCTAGCCACAAGACAACACAGAAAAGAGGACCCTCAACACATCAAGAAACCAACGCAGATACACAGGACACCCCTGATCACCAAGGCACACCTACAAAACATGCCACCCTTCCTAGCCCCAATTTACCTCTTAACACCACTCCTGACCCTTCACCCATCCCCCACATTCACACTCACCAACCCACCCTGGCCAAACACCTCAACCATCCAAACCGCAAACATCCACAGCCCCCCCCCCACAAGGGACTACACCCACATACCACACACACCAATCCACATCCCCAACCCCCCAAACAGCAGCCCACTCTCCATTTCATTAATAAATGCTCGCTCAGTCAGGAACAAATGCCACATACTCCAAGACCTAATAACAACCCAAAAAATCGACATCCTATGCATAACAGAAACCTGGCTAACAGACAATGACACGGTGTTCATGAACCAACTAACACCAAAAGGATACAGTCTCCAACACTGCTCCCAAGCACACACCAGAGGAGGAGGAGTAGCCATCATAGTGAAAACCAACCTCCACCTCAGGAACCATGCATCAGAAATGACCAATGAAGCAGACATACTCACCCTCACCAATAAACACCTCTCATTATGCCTAGTCTACCAAACACCCACCCCAAGCACCGACCTACCAAGGATACTACAGCACATATCTGAGAGCACCATCTCGACAAAAGAACAAATAATCCTAGCAGACTTTAACCTCCCTTCACTCCAGGACAAGCAAGCAGAAACCTTCATCAACGCCATGGAAGCAATGAACCTAACTCAAATCATACACTAACCAACGCACAAAAAAGGAAATACACTGGACCTCATATTCCTAAATTCCCTAACTGCCAGCTCATACAAGAAGCCAGAAATCACACATGTGCCATGGTCAGACCACCACCTCATCAGCATATCCCACTCCCACCACCAGACGAACAGCAAGGAGAACAAACAACATACAAGAAGATTTAAAACCTACAACAAAAAAGATTTTTTAGCACATACTCTACCTAAACTTCAAACAAACTCCAACAATATTGATGACCTAATCCACAACTGGAACACCACAATCTCCTCTGCATCCAGTGCAACAACAAATAAGACCAAAACCAGACACACCTACACAAAAGCCCGATGGTTCACCCCCAACCTCCGGAAACTAAAGACCAAACTCAGAAGAGCTGAAAGAAAATGGAGAAAAACCAAGAAAGAAAACGACAAAGCAAACTACATGTGCGAACTAGATGCATACCACGTGGAAACAAACAAAGCAAAAAAGGCCTTCCATTCGAAGATCATAAACACATCAATAAACAAACCACAAGAACTCTTCATGATTGTCAAAAAACTGACAAAAACGCTCAACAACTCCGACCAACTACCAAACATCCCAAAGAATTACTAGTGCAACAATACAAGCAGCTTCAACAACCACAAAATCCACAATTGAACCCAGTGACAATGATAACAAACCACGCCACCACCACAGACAGAGACTGGAGCACATTTAAACCAATCACGAAAGAGGAAATATCATCCACCATCTCCCGCCTGAATACCACCACCTCCCCACTAGACCCCTGCCCTACAGAATGGATAAAAAAAAACAAAGAAGACCTGAGCACACCATTAACCCACATCGTTAATAAATCCCTCAGCCAAGGACGCATGCCAGACCTCCTCAAAACTTCGATCATCCGACCAACCCTAAAAAAACATAACCTGGATCCCCTCGACCCTGCCTCCTACAGACCTATAGCAAGACTCCCGTTTACCACCAAAATCATCGAGAAGATAGTCCAGCAACAGCTCCAAGAACATTTAGATACCAACGACATACCGGACCCACAACAACATGGCTTCCGTCTGCTCCACGGAGTTGAGACCCTCATGACATCACTAATGAACACTCTCATCATTGGAACTCAAGCCAAACACTCTGGGTACGCCATGATCTTCCTAGACATATCAGCAGCCTTTGACACCATCTCCCACAACATCCTCATACACAGACAACAAGAAATTGGCATCAAAGATACCGTACTCCAGTGGTTCCACTCCTACCTAACCAGCAGACGACAACTGATCCGCACAAACATATCAACCTCACCCCCCTTCCAACAACACCAGGGAGTACCCCAAGGATCCACACTATCTTCCATGCTCTTCAACATATACCTGCAACCACTCTGCTCAATCATACGTGCCCACAACATTAACTACCACATTTATGAGGATGACATAATGCTCTACGCCCCAATCACAACCCCAAACCCAACAAATAAACACTTATCAGAATGCTTCACAGAAGTATCCAGCTGGCTACAAAAGAACAACTTATCCATCAACATAAAGAAAACTGAAGCCCTCATAGTAACAAAGGACACGGATTTCACACCACCTTCACACTTCAACATTGGAACCACGCAAATACAAATACAACCGCACATAAGATATCTAGGAATCATCCTAGACCAAGCACTCACACTCCAGCAACAAATAAAAAAAACCACACCAGAACAATATTCCACAAGGATAAAACAGTACAGCGACTCAGACCTCTCCTTGAACCAGAGGACTTCCAAACAGTGATGCAAGCCATGACACTCCCCCACCTGGACTACTGCAATATCATCTACCATGGACTTCCAGCCACCCACACCAACCCACTTCCTTAAATACCACAGCCTTAAATACCACAGCAAGGATTATCCAGAAAGCAAGAAAACGAGACAGAATCACCCCAGTCCTGAGGGAGCTACACATACTCCCCTTAGAAGCAAGAATCAAATAGAAAGCCGCCTTACTTACCCACAAAACTCTCTACCAAACTCAGACTTCCCAGCTCCGCACACTACTATCCTGACCAGCCCACAACAGAACAACCAGACAAACCACCAGCAACTCCCTCACCATCCCCCACAAATGAACCAAATGCAATCAAAGGACCTGCAACAGAGCCTTCAAACTATATGCACCAACCCTCTGGAACTCTCTACCAAGTCACATCAGAAGCAACGAGGATCCCTTATCATTCAGGAAAAAACTAAAAACCAACCTATTCCAAGAATACCTCGGATCAGAAACAAACACCCACCACTAACTACCCCCGACCCCCCATTTCATCCCCTTAAACATATGTTCTAAAGAGACTGTATCACACTGCCTATGTCTATGTCCCAAACACCTGTTATAATCATTAATGTTAGCCACCTGGTGATGGCCCCAATCCCAGAAGTTGATTATTGTCCACCCTCCCCTTTTATGTTACACCACTTTGACCCAGTGAAAGGCGGGATATAAATACAGCTAAATAAATAAATAAATAAATAACTGCCCTGAGGTTTATGCATTGGAAGGGTTCTGCTAGAATATGTCAGTTTTGAAAAAGTACCCAAAGAACAAGCACTCACAATTAGAAACAAAGGTAAATTCAGGCAGAATGCAGTCTATGAAACTAATGACCAGGAGATCGAAAACAGATCATCAAAAGTTGTCTTTTGTTTGTGCAGCACATAAATAACCTGCACAATCTGTTTCCAGAGGATGTAATCACGGCAACCAACATAGTGGACTGCAAAAGAAGATTGAAGTGGGAGAGTAGCCTAAGGGTCAGTGTAGTGGGCTAAAACCAGGGAAACCAGAGCTTGATTCCCATTTCTGCTTATAATCTTAAATTGTTAGCCCTCTGGGGACAGGAAAAGACCCATTGTACCTGAGCCCAACTTGCCTTGGACATCAGAGTAAAGGTATGCGATAAATCCAATTTCCTTTCCTCTTCCTACAGGATCCAGAAAGAATTATTAGACTTGAGATAGCCATTATTCAACTCTAGAAATAAACATATGTCTTTTCTGTAGCAGTCCAAGGTGAGTTACATTCAGGAACAGTAGATATTTTTCCAGTTCCAGAAGGCTTACAATCCAAGGGACCCCTTTACTAAAATATGGATTTTGTTTTGCCCCAGTGCACATTTTGAGTCAAAATCAGTGCACTTTAGATGCCAGCGCACTTTGGTAATTGTCAGGGGCATGACCAGCATGTGTCTGCCAGTTGCCCACAGGCAAGCCCCTTAGCATATGTTCTAGCTCTTGACAATTACTGTGGGTGAACCGATGCTACAATTACAATGGCAGTAGGTGCACAGCTGCTAACTGCAACATTAGTGATTCTCTATTGATGTCCACGCCAAATGCAATGTGCAGTCAACTCCCACTTTCTACACCAATCCCGCCCAGATCCTGCCCCATTGCACAGTTGCACATTAACTTGCATTTCAAAGCACAGTAATTGCCCCATCTGTGTAGTAACAATTAGCTCATGGACGTGGTTAACACTCGCTGAAATGCGTATTAACTGCATAACACACTTTAGAAAAAAGGCTCTTAAGTTTGACCTGAGATAGTGCAGGGTTAAGTTGCTTGACGGGATGCTGAGTTCAGTGGGCTCAATCTGACTCAGCATGGATTTTTTTAATATTCTTATTTCCTTATGGTTTTTTCCTCCATGTTTACTTTCCCTGTTCAATGTAAAAACTCGATGTAACTTGTTACATTCTTGTATGTTCTGTTCAAATGTAAACCACACTGATTATAATAGCGTGGTATATAAGAAATAAAAATAAAATAAAATAAAATAAAATAAATTCCCAGTTTGACATGAGCAGATGGTGGAGCATTGTTTGTTTAACATATAAATGTGAAGCCTTTGTAGTTGAACGGCCAATGAGACTCACATTTTGGAAAATGTGAGAAAAAAATAGATGATTATGTTACCAATTGCCAGAGGGTTTTTTTTTTTTCTCCTATGTGTTTACATCTGATATGCCTCATTGTGCTACAAGACTTCTGTAATCAGCTCAATTTGTGCTGTTCTTTTATTTTTAGATGTTTAGCTTTTGTTCATGTTCTTGTATTTGTAATATGCAGGAAACTCAATTTAACTTGTAAACATACAACCCCCCCTCCCCTCAAAGTCAATTGGCTGTTTCTAATTGGCTACAGAGGAACAATTTAATTTTGAAGGCACAGAAAACTGAAATGTTCCAAAATGGGGGATTTGATCCTTTGTTGACAAATCCAGTAATTTCCTTTGGATTTAAGCTTTTTCCTGCCAGCTTGAGTGGCAAACAATTTGGGAGTCTATTTGGACTCTAATGCATTTGGATGAAGAGATTACACACAAGGAGGGTATTTTACTAAGGGACGCTACTTGGCACACTAAAGGCGCACTGGAATGCATGTTGCCAGGCAGCTCAGGGTCATGACCGCACTGTAAGATTCCTGCACTAACTGTGCAACTCACATTAGAGGCACAAGTGGGTGGGTTAGGGGTGGAGAGTGAGCGTGGTGAGCTTGGTGCTGTGTTCACACTATGCTCTAATTGCATTAGCGTGGGTTCACATAATGCTACCTCAATAGGTGATGTTAGGTGCACCAGCATAAATGCAGTGCATGCTATGGGATAGGGCTCCATGTAAACTGCTAGGGAAATGCACCATGGCGCGTTCCATGCACCCAAAAGTTAACGTGAAGATGTTGCATGTAACGCGCCATGGTTTCGGTGCTATTTGGGTGTTAGGTACAACACTTTAGCACCCATTAGTAAAAGACTCCCATGATTAAAATGGTTGTTTTTCAAGTTAAAGCAAATCTATAAACTATGACCACTGTTGTGCACTTCATTGTTTAGGACAGTGATACAGGCTATGGTCATTCTCCACTTAGATTATTAGAATGGGTTATATTTTGGCTTACCAGGAAAAGTCTTTCAGTGATTGGAGTGAATTCAGAATATGATGGCTAAGTTGATTTTGGAGCCTTTAGGTAGTCTCCAGCCATTTCTCTTTTGAGAGTTATTTATTTATTTTTTATACTGTGCTATTTAGAATAAGTGTGGTTTACATGTATATTAACAGGTACTTTTTATTCCCTTGTCCCCAAAGGGCTCACAATCTAAGTGTACCTGAGGCAATGTAGGGTTAAGTGGCTTGCCCAAGGCCACAAGGAGTGGCCATGGGACTAGAGACCCCAGTCCCTCTGGCCTGAAGCTGCTTGTCCCCATGTGGGAATTAAACCCCTGGCCTTCTGGTCTGAGGTACCTGTCCCAAACACTGAGCCACTCCTCCCTCTGTTCTACAGTACAGTACATCAGTTGCTACTGAGGCCTGAATTCAATTCAAGATTTTATCTGTGATTTTTCAAGTGCTTTGATAAAATAACTTGCACCATCTTTGGGGAAGGGTAGATTGATAATGTACCATGAGGATTAACAATCACATTGGGGGATGGGGCACTTGATGGTACCTGCTGTTACACTGGTGAATAACACAAAACAAAGCACACGCTTCTATAGTATTAACAGATACACCTCCACCACAATCAATTTTCTACATGCATATTTAATCATAGCCTATTTTTTTAAATATTTAAATTTTTAATTAAAAAAAGTGTTCCTTTCTTCCAAGGAACCAATTCATAGAAACACTATGGAGTAATTTTGGAAGCCAGCTCTAGGGACGTCCCTGGCCCGAATGGAGTGTGGTGGAGATTTTCCCAGGAACTTGGATGTCCCTCTCTGATCTCAGAAACATCATGATCCAGGCAAGAACAGGTATCTGAAAAGTGCTTGTTTTGGATCAAAAACATCCAGAGAGTATAGAGAAGAAAGCATTCCCTTTGAAAATTGTCCATTTTATGTTCTAACAGGCTTTTTTTATTTGATAAGGATAATTTTAGAACTGTTGTATGGGTAGAAAGTACATACCTACTTTGTGTGTATGTTGTCAGATTTGTAAAGTAAAAGTTCCACTTTACAAACTACTCAAGGAAAACTGTATCAGATTCATTTATACCTGCTGTTTAAGGCGTATAAACTATGTGAGTTAAACCACACACATTTTCCAAAGGATTTTGCGAAATTGGTAGTCCCACCTTTGAGAAAACCTCCTCAACCAGTAGGTAAATTCAGCATATAGGGGATGTATACCTGTACATTTGCCTGTATCTTAAGTAACCATTCTATAAGTATAGCTTTACTCATGGAACTGCCTTCCAGAATTATCCTCTTTGGGGTACTTTTATAATGGGGCACCTAGGTAAGGTGATGAAAAAGGCACTATTTTGAGCCTATTTTTAAAGACTAGTATGTGTCTAATTGTCTTTATAAAATGCTAGCCCAAATCCCTGCACAAGGTTTGCTTATTTGCATGCACAGATATTATGCCTTGGTATACATGGAGGAGAAGCCCAGTAGTTAGAGCACTGGCTTGGTATCTAAAAGACCAATGTTTGATTCTCACTAACACTCCGTGTGGCCTTGGACTAGTCACTTAACCCTCCATTGCCTCAGAAGAAACATCTGGCCGACTACTTCTGGTCACATTGCCAAGAAAACCAAGGAGCTGCTGGATCACCAGGAGTCAGGATTGACTCAAAGGCACAACCTGCATTGCAGGGGACATTCCATGAACCCACAAAGTAGTACATCCAAAACAGATGGGAGGAGTGGCCTAGTGGTTGGGGCAAGCTGCCTCAGGCTGGTAGGTTGGGGTTCAAATCCCATGAGAGGACAGCAACCTTGGGCCAGAAGGACTGGGGTTTCTAGTCCTGGTGGTGTTGGGCAAACCACTTAACCCTCCATTGCCTATGTTCCCTGTAAAATAGTTATCTCTAAGTTATAATGTCCTGTTCAATGTAAACAGCCTTGATATCATGAAAGGAGGTATATAAGAAATGTAAAATAAATTTTAGTGCCTCTGAATAAGTCTTTGGTGCGACCTCATTTGGAATATTGTGTGCAATTCTGGAGACCACACCTTCAAAAGGATGTAAACAGGATGGAGTCAATACAGAGGGTGTCTACCGAATTAGTCAGTGGTCTTCATTATAAACCATATGTGGTCAGACTTAAAGATCTCAATATGTATACTTCAGAGGAAAGGCGTGATAGAGGAGATAGGATAGAGACATTTAAATACCTCCGTTGCATAAATGGAGAACCTCTTTCAATTGAAAATAAGCTCTTCAATGAGGGTGAGGATGAGGATGAAAGGGATAGATTCAGAAGTAATATGTGGAAATATTTCTTTATGGAAAGAGTGGTAGATGCATGGAATAGTCTCCCAGTGGAGGAAGTAGAAATGAGGACAGTATCTGAATTCAAGACAGCATGGGACAAACACAAAAGATCTCTAAAGGAAAAAAAGGGACTATAGTAGCTGATATGGAAAAGCACACTAGATAGGCCATGTATTCTTTTTCTACCATCATGTTTCTATGTAGCTGAGTTTAAAAAGGGTTTGGACAAGTTCATGGAGGAAAAGGCCATAAACCATTGTTAAGGGGGACCAGGGAAATCCATTGTTTACTCTGAGGTAAGCATCTGTTTACTTTTTTGGGAACCTGACAGGTACTTGTGACCTGAATAGGCCACTTTTGGAAACAGGATACTGGACTTGGTGGACCATGGTCTGACCCAGTATGGCATTTCTTATGTTCTTATGAACAAAAATACTGAACACATATATTCAATGTATGTCATTGGTGATGTCTGGTTACCAAGCAGCCCTTGGATTTTCTTGGCAAGGTGTGACCAGAAGTAGATTGCTAGGCCTTTCTTCCAAGGCAATGGAGGTTAAAGTGACTTGTCTAAGACAACAAGGAGAGCCAGTGGAAACTGAAGTCTGATCTTTCAGTCAGAAGGCTACTGCTCTAACCACTAGACTACTCCTCCACTTTAGAACATATATGTAGGCATACTTTAATCAGATAAAATCAAGATGGATTTAGCCAAGGTGACTCTTGCCTTATGAATCTGCTACATTTCATTGATGGAGTGAATAAATGTGGATAAAAGTGAGCCTTTTTATAGATTATATCTAGATATTGAGAAAATCATTTGACAAAGTACCTCATGAATCCCATGAATATTGGAGTAAATCAGAGATCTATACTGTGGCTTGTGCTTTTTTATATGTTTATAAATCATCTGGAAATGAGAACAATGAGCAAGATCAACCGATCTGCAGATGACACCAAATTATTCAAAGTTCTTAAACTCCATAGGGATTATGAAAAACCTTCAGGAGAACGTTGTAAGATTGGGATACTGGGCATTCAAATGACAAATGAATTTATTGTGGACAAATGCTTATTTATGCACATAGGGAAGAATAAATTATAGCTATATGATACAGGGTTCAACATTAGGAGTTACCACTAAGGAAAAGTATCTAGGTGTCATTGTGGACATTATGCTGAAATCTTCTGCTCAGTATGCAACATCAGCCAAAAAAGCAAACAGAATGTGAGGCGTTATTAGGAAAGGAATATAGAATAAAGCAAAGAATATCATAATGCCTCTGCGTTGCTTCATGGTTCAACCACACCTTGAGTATTGTGTGCAGTTTTGGTCACCACATCTCAAAAAGATATAGTGGCATTAGAAAAAGTACAGAGAAGGGCAGCCAAAATGATAGAGGGGATGGAATGACTCTCCTATGAGTAAAGGCTGAAAATGTTAGGGCTTTTCAGGTTGAAGTAGAGAAGATGGAAAGGAATATGATAGAAATCTATAAAACCCAGAGAGGTGTGGAACGGGGAAACCTGAATCAATTGTTTACCGTTTCAAAAATTAAGAATGACTAAGGAACACACCATGAGGATAGAAGGAAGCATATTAGAATAAACAGGAGAAAATACTTTTTTCCACTCAACATGTAGTTAACCTTTGGAACTCATAAGAACATAAGAAATGCCATACTGGGTTAGACCAAGATCCATCAAGCCCAGTATCCTGTTTCCAACAGTGGCCAATCCAGGTCACTTCCAAAAAGGTACATAGGTTCCACAATGCTTGTATTGGGGTAAGCAATGTATTTCTCAGTTCCTCTTTAATGATGGTTTATCAACCTTTACTCCAGGAACTTGTCCAAACCTTTCTTAAACCCAGCTACAATAACAGCTTTCACCACATCCTCCGGTAACAAATTCGAGAGTTTCATTACATGTTGAGTGAAAAAATATTTAAATGGGTTATATTGTAGCTTCTTTGTATGTCCTCCAGTCTTTCTACTTTTAGATGGAGTAAACAACCAATCTGCACTTACCCTTTCCATTCCATTCATTAATTTATAGACCTCTATCATTTCTCCCCTCAGCTGTCTCTTTTCCATGTTGAAGAGCCCTAATCTTTCAGGTCTTTCCCCATAGGGGTATCTTTCCATCCCCTTTGCCATTTTGATGGTTTTTCTCTGTACCTCTTCTAATTCTGCTATATCCTTTTTAAGATATGGTGACCGGAACTGCACACAATATTCAAGGGGCGGTTGCACCATGGAACGATACAGAGGCATTATAATATCCATGGTTTTATTCTCCATTCCTTTCCTTAAAATTCCCAGCATGTTATTTGCTTTCTTGGCTGCTGCACACTGGGCGGAGGGTTTCAACATTTTATCCACGATGATGCCTAAATCTTTTTCCTGGATGGTGGTTCCTAACGTGGAACCTTGCATCGTGTAACTATAGTTTTGGTTGTTCTTTCCTAGGTGCATATCTTGCACTTGTCCACATTGAATTTCATCCACCATTTGGACATCCAGTCTTCAAATTTATAAAGGTCCTCTTGCAATTTTCCACAATCTTCATGGGTTTTAACAACTTTGAATAGTTTTGTGTCATCTGCAAATTTGATAACCTCACTCGTTATTCCCATTTCCAGGTCATTTATGAATATGTTAAAAAGCAGCGGACCCAGCACAGATTCTTGGGGTACACCACTATTCACCTTTCTCCATTAAGAAAACTGATTTCTACCCTCTGCTTTCTATCTTTTAACCAGGTCCTGATCCACAATAGTGCACTGCCTCCTAACCCATGACTCTTTAATTTCACCAGAAGTTTCTTATGTGGGGCCTTGTCAAAGGCTTTCTGAAAATCCTGATACACTATATCAACTGACTCACCTTTATCTACCTGTTTATTCACACCTTCAAAAAAATATAACAAATTAATAAGACAAAATCTTCCTTTGCTAAATCCATGTTGGCTTTCTCCCATTAAACTATGATTATCTACATGTTCAGTAATTTTATTCTTTATAATGGTTTCTACCATTTTGCCTGGTACTAACGTCTGACCTACTAATCTGTATTTTTTGGATCCCTTTTTAAAAATTGGCATTGCATTGGCCATCTCCAATCTTCAGGTGCTACAGATGATTTTAATGATAGTTCATAGATTACTAGTAGTAGGTGTGCAAACTCATATTTCAGTTCACCATCCAGTCCAATGATTTGCTACTCTTCAGCTTATCAAATAGTTGTAATATATCTTCCTTGTTGTTGGAAGATGTGCTAAAAGCAGATAGCATAGTTCAATTTAAAAAGGTTTGCACAAATATACGGGGAAAAAAAATCAACAGTTTATTAAGGGAGACCTGGGGAAAGCCACTGCTTATCCCAGAGGGTGAGTAGCTTGGAATCAAGCCAGATACTATTACCTGGATTGTTGGAAACAGGACCTTTGGTCTGACCTTGTATGGCAGTTCTTATGTACGTTTATATTTTGTGACTCTGCCTTTGTTCCGATCAAACTTCACTGTTGTGCAAGCCTAATATAAAAATATGTCCAGGCTTACATCAGGTGTACATTTAAACTTGACCTAAGAACCCATTTGCATGCCTAAAACAGTGCAAAAATGGTATATATAATTATTTTCTCAGCTTATGGCTCTTCATGTGTGGAATCCGATCCAGGAAGGGGCACGTCCAAGCTGTCCAGACGTCCCAGATCAGAATGAGCTCTATTATAGCCTATTCTACACCATGGGAGCTAGGAGCCCCTGTGGTAGCAGGATTGGGCACTGGAAAGTCCTGGCGTTCCCCCTCAGTGGCTGTGAGAGATGTCCAGGCAGCAGGACAGCCAGGCCCCCTTCACTCTTGCTGGCTGGATACATCCCTGTCCAGGCTTCCTGCCACCTGACTCTTGGCAGGGTACATTAGGAATAGAATCGGGCGGTGGGGTCTCACCTTCAACTGTGCCATTGCTCCTGGGGGAGCTGCCAGGCTGGTGAGAAGGGGCGCCTTACACTTACTCCACCTCCGAGATGGAATAAGATGGACGTCCTCCAGGCGCATCATGGACGTACAGGGCCATGATCTGAATTGGCCCTGTACATCTGGGTACCTGGCCCACCCATGCTCCACTTAAGTCCACCCCTGTGCTATCCCCATCCTGTTTTCCCCACACAGCGGTTCTGTGCATGCGGGGAAAGAGAAATGCAGAATCATGGCAGGATGGCTTGCGGGGCTGCACATTCCACCAGAACATACAGCCCCGCAATTTGCTTTACAGAATTGAGCCCATAGTCTCTGGCATTAAGGTGATATACACTTCAGTTATCAGACCTATGTCATATAGAAATTGAATGCTATGGGCAGAAAACAAGGCCCATAGCATTGGATCCTTTGCCAAATATAGTGGAGTATAACATTTAAAGAAAGTATAACAGCATGATGATGATGGAGGTTATGATCCTGAAAACAGAGGTTTTATGCAGGAATCATTCTTCAAACTCTACAAAGTTCTCCATTTTCTTTAAATATATTAAATTAAAGGTCATCCTGCAACCTCAAAGTAGTTCATGTAGGGTTGTGGTTTCTCTGGTGCATGCACTCTTTAATTCTGAAAATGGAAGAACTGAAAACTTAACAACAAAGATTCCTTGAACTAGAAGCATGACTTTTTATGGTAACGTAGCATGAATATTTTATTTTCTGTCTTACAATTACGCAGAAGGCATACATTTTATGACACATGATTGTATGCAATCTATGGACACACACGTTTGAAATTAAGCAAAGGTTAGCTAAAAAAACCTGAAAACAAGATGCACGTATAAAGATTGTAGTAATTAGAACGAATTAACAGTTGTTATGTTAATGTTTATACCAGAGTTGAGAAGAAACAAGGGGTACGTCTACTAAAGGGCGTTAGATTTTTGCAGCTACTACCAGATGTCAGTGCAAATAGCACCGCATTAGCTGCAAAAGTCATGCACTATCTGTTGGGGGAGTGCACAGCATGTCCCCAGCAGATAGCACAGAGAAAATGCGGGGAGCGTGGTGCAGCAGCATCACAGATGCACACAGAAGCACACCCACAGTCTGCCCACATCCCACCTATGCATGCTGCTAATGCGCAGTATGCAGATAACATGGGAAATTCCCTGCGTTATCTGCATTTGGCTCATGTTAGCTGTTACCACAGTACGCTTTTCCCACGTTATCACTGTGTTAACAGCTAACACCCTTTAGTAGACATACCCAAATGTTGTAATTTGTTAGACAGCACTAAGTTGTCACGCAGTTCTCTAATATCTAGCCATTATATCATGAATCCTTAGTCAATGTCAGGGAAGCTTTAAGAACAGCAGGTGACATCACAGTGTGTTCTAGTTCAACAAAAATATCAACTGAGGCAGTTGTAAATTTAGTGAAAGTTTTATAATTAAGTCATTTTTTTATTTCAAATATGAAAGGTTAAATATGATAACATTTGAAAATAAAATTACATTTAAATTTCAATCATATTCCAACAAAGATTGATTTGGATGAGCATAGAGGAGTTTTACTCCATATGTCGGTAAACACTATTCCACATCACTCCCCAAAAGCAAAAATGTTAGGCAGGAATTTAAACTCAAGTTTGCCATTTACCATAGTATATCACAATAGCAACCAACATTGGACCTGCTCCCGGGTGCTGTGAAATCATTCACAGTACCTTGGAGGAACAAACCTCAAGACAATACTATTGTTTTATATGACTGCCACACAATAATAATTTAATAGGTAAAATCACATAAATGCAACATAATCATTTCAGAAAAGACCTCCCAGACAGTTTAATAGATCTAACCATCCTTTATTTAAATATTTTTTTTATTTTTCTTCAACTCAACAAAAGCTTATTTTCTCATCTTTATTGTACAAATTAAACATTTTCATAAAAGGAAGAAAAACATTGAAATGTATAAAAAAAAAATAATGATCCCTATAACATAGAAAATATTTTCATTTTTGATTCCCTCATCTTTAGTTCTCTGTTAGAACTATTTATTATTTTTACAATCTAAAGGTCAGGCTGGTGGTATTCTGTGTAGCTCCCATAAGTTTCCTAAATCCATGTTTTTAAATAAGCATATATATGTATAGAGGAATTTTAGAAGGGACGTCCAAGAGCAATCTGGGGTGTCTAAGCCAGAATGTCTGAAAAAAAGCAGGCACATCCAATTGCAGACACGATTTCACAAAGGTGGACGTACCTGATGTGGAAATTTGTGGGGGCGTCTACATAAACATCTCCAGAACCGTCTTTCAAAACTTGGATATCTAGGAATAGCCTAATGGTTAAAGTAGTAGGCTAGAAACAATGCAGCTAGGATTCAAATCCCACTGCTGCTATTGTTGATATTGTGCTGTGTACTGGGGGTGATGGTGTGCAACCTTTGCTACACCTTCTGGGTGTTTTTCAGTCAAAGCAAGCACTCCTCAGGTGCCTGGGGAGGTCTAAATGTAGAAGCATTGAAGGACATCCAGGTTCCTGGGGAGGCCCCAGCCATGCCGCCGTTCAGACATCTCTGTGCTTTGGAGTCTCTATACCCAATTTTGGTCTTCCAAAGGATAAACAGACCCTCATAGAGTCCTTCAAAATGACCCTCATAGAGTCCATCTATCTCTGCTCTTACCCTTTGCAATCTGGAAATTGTACTATAGTGCTAAAAACAAGGTTGCATTTGACTGTGGCTTATTCCAACATCAGATATAGAAACATCTAGTCTGTCCTTCCATATCAACAATATATAATAATATATTTGCCACAACTGAAACTATGAACTTAAGCAATGATCCATCTGGGAATCTTCATAATTCTATGTTTACCTGGGCTTTATATTGAAAAAAGAATTGGTAGAAACATAGAAACATGACAAGAGAAAAAGACCACATGGCCTATCTAGTCTGCCCTTCCATATCAACTACTACTATGGTTACACAATGCAAGGTTCCACATTAGGAACCACCAACCAGGAAAAAGATTTAGGCGTCATTGTGGCCCATCTTCTCGTAGTTTTCCTAAAGTCTAAGATCCTGACTCTTGAATGGATTTTATCAGCCTTAGTCCTAATACTGAACTACACCATCTGGTGATCACTGGATATAAGATGATTTCCCACTATAACATAAGAAACACTTTCACCATTGGTAAGCACCAAGTCCAGCATGGCCCCTTCACGTGTGGGTTTTGTTACCAGTTGCCTAAATAGAGTTTCCTATAAAGAATCAAGGATCTCCTTACTTCTAGATAACACTGCAGCATGGATGCGCCAATCAACATCTGACATATTGAAATCCCCTATCAGTTACACTTCCCCTTTTCTGGCAATGCTTAAATCTCTGTCCACTTTTCCCTGTGAGGGAGGTCTGTATATCGTGCCAATGCAAATGGATTTCTCTTTCCCTCTTTCTAATTTAATCCACAGTGCCTCCTTTCTCCCTTTTAAGCCCTGTAATTCAATAGTTTTAATATTATTCGTTACATATAGCGCCACTCCTCCTCCCCTTCTTCCTACCCTGTCCTTTCTGAATAAAGTATAGCCCAGTATAATTGCACCTCAGTCTTTGTTGTCCATGAACCATATCTCCATAACCACTGCTAAATCCAAGTCAGCCTCTCCCATTAAAGCTTCAACATCTGGAATTGTATTTCTCATGCTACAGGCATTTGTACACACCCGTTTCAAGTTGTCACCACTTTTACCCATTTCTATAAAGGTATTTAATGTTTTACTTACCTGGGGACTTTCTTCACCCATCCCCAACAAATTTAGTTTAAAGCCCTCTTCAGTAGGTTAGCCAGTCTGCACTGAAGACACGTCAACCCTTCTTGGACAGATGGATGCCATTTCTGCTCTGCAGCCCTTGGAACATCATCCTATGGTCCAGGAAACCAAAACGCTCTCAATGACATCATCCATGCAGCCATGCATTCCTCTCCAAGATGCAAGCTTCTCTCCCTCAGCCTTTACCCTCAACAGGGAGAATTGAAGAGAATACAACTTGCACATCTATCTGCTTCACCCTCTGTCCCAGAGCCATGAAGTCTGGCAGTATCATTTGTGCCAACATGGATGAACAACATCTGGTAATAGTCATTAGGCTTGATGAGTCTCGGCAAACTCTCCATAACATCTCAGATTTTGGGACCTGGAAGACAGCATATCTTTCTGGACATCAAGTCTGGTCTACAGATGGATTCTTCAGTACCCTCAGAAGATAGTCATCAACCACCACTACCCTTCTCTTCCTTGTGGTGACTGATTCTGTAACTTTGAGATGCTTGTGCTCTGGTTATTCCCTTTCCTGGGATGCTTTAACTTCCTCTACTTCCAGGGATGCATAATGGTTCTTCTTTTTAAGGGTTGAAGGAGTTGGATGGTGATTCTACAGGCCCTGGGGACATGTGTCCAACCTTCGTAATTCTGTAGGCTTCCATCCTCACCTCTGTTGGAGAGCTTAAATGGTTTCAAGAAGCATCTCATCAATGTACTTCTCACTGTCTTGAATGCTCCTCAGCCTCACCACCTCTTCTCTGAGCACCTCCACTTGTTTTCTGAGAGCTTCAGCATGCAGGCATCATGCACATGGAGCCAGTCCTTCAGCTGGCATTGGGATCTCTGTCTGGATAGAGGCAGAAGCTTTAAAGGGGGCAACAGTTTTGCAATACGATTTTTCCCAGCCATTGTTCAGTTGGTGGAGCTTTGGTACCTGTTGAAGTAAAAGAGAGAGACCTATCAAAGTACCAGCTTGTTTCTCAGCTGTCCTTCCAGAGAAAATGCAGTTAATCTCTTAAGAGTGTTTAGCATGCTTTTCTAAGTCCCTGTGTATAGCTAATTGGTGAGTTGCCTTATAAAAAAAGAATGCTCACATGGTGTGTGTGTGAGCTGGGGTGGCTAGAGAAGAAATTAACACCTGATGTGGTATCAGTGGCTTCAAAGAGCTGGAAAAGAGAGACTAAAAACAGTGTTTTAAACCTACACCACACAAAAATATATTTCCTTCTTTTGAGTTAAAGCACCCAAAAATAATGTAACTTTTTCTAAAAATGTATTCCAAAAACCCTGTTAGGAGCTCTCAGGAAGAGAGCTAGAAATTAAAAGCCACACACTCTTACCTTGCTTGGAAAGGAGAGATCCTGTTGTTAGGAATGCCTAAACTTGCAAGACTCTGAAGGTACAACTTAACAGCAATCATTCCCTTTGGCATGAATGACTGAGGAAAGTTTACTAAACTGCGCTGGATGTTAGCACTGGATTTGACATGTGCTAAGTGTGCTGTGCTAATGGCAATGGGCCACATGTTAAAAATCCCTCTAAGTGTGCTTTTTGCCATTAGCATGGGTGCACTTAATGCTATCGCAAAGGATACCATTAAATGCAGTTAGTTAGTTTTTTTTGTTTTTTTTTTAAATCGTTTATTTAAGCTTTTGAGAAATCAAACCAAAAAAAAAAAAACAGAACATTACAGATTTAGAATTATAAACGGCAGGATACATATCTGTCCACTCAGACAGGACAAAACCAAAAACCTACCTACAAAGACAAGACATCAAGCCCCACCCACCCCCCACCCACCCCCCCCCCCCGGGTTCTCTGATGGACAGCGCGAGACAACCTTTGCTTATTACACTATACATGAGGTTACCATACTTAAAGACCTTGAAGAAAATTAATAAAAAGAAAATAAAAGTCACCACATAATCAACTGGCTATGCGGTACGCTGTTTCAAAAAACAGAAGACCGGGCACAGTATTGGTCAAGAAGCGCCCATCTATCCACACTTAACTTCAGTATACTCGGATGATGTAGCTGGCAATACAATTTTTCAAGATTGGCATAAAAACAAACAAGGTTCCACCAGCAATCAAAATGTAATAATCGAAAGTGCTTCCAATGAGAAAGGATAAGTTTAAGTGCAATGGCTAACATAAAATTAAATAAAAAGGCCTGCCCCTGTGAGAGACTCAAGGAAGGCTCCAGAGCCCTTAAAACCACCATAATGCTTGAGAAGGGGTATGAAAAACCTAAAACGCTCTGTACCCGAGCCCACACCCTTTGCCAAAAGCCTTGGAGCAGGGGACAATCAAAAAACATATGTCTATAAGAACCGAGCTCCAATTGACAGGACCAGCATTTGCCTGATGACATCTTGTCCCATTTAGCTAACTTAACGGGCGTAATAAAGGCTCTATGCAGAAAAAAAAACAGAGATTGAGTGAGTGCCGCAGAACGTGACACTCTCGTGACTGGGCCCCACAAGGACTTCCAAGTTGCAGAAGAAATCTCGAGACCCATGTCTTCCTCCCAAGTCCTACTGAGTCCCCGGTTGGATATTGAGGAACACTCCCGAATTGACCTATACAGGAAGGACATGGCACCCCTTCGGCCCTGGGCCTCCTGAAGAAGATAGTATGGGAACCCAACAGCGGCCAGTTCCCCGCCCCTCACCCCCTTAGCATTTAAGCAATGTTGCAGTTGTAACCACTGATAATAACAGGAGCGGGGAAGGTCAAACTCCCTCTGCAAGGCAGAAAAATCTTTCCATCCCTGATCAGTAAACAGCTGCCCTATGACCCATATACCTTGACGCATCCACCTGTGCCAAGCAAAGACTCGACTTCGGATCTTAAATGCTGGGTTCCACCATAAAGGGGTTTGCTTAGAAAAGATAACTGGGGGGCACTTAAGGCGGGCCAACTGCAAAAAAGCCACCTGCGTGGCCAAAATGACACCCCCTGCCTCAACATCTCGTGGGAATTGCATGCCCAGCAGATATCGCAGAGGCCAAGGAGACGCTAGCTGTTCCTCTACAGCTAACCAAATCGGTCTATGTTCAAAGTCCTCAGAAGTTGACCACATGGCCCCTTGCTTCAGTAAAAGGGCTTGATGATATCCCCAAAAATCAGGAAACAAAACGCCCCCTAGCTCCTTAGACGCCTTAAGTTTCTGAGTGGCTATTCGTGGACGTTTCCCGCCCCAGAGAAAGGACAATAGCGCGCGCTCTAATTCGACATACGCAGTACGGGGAAAGACAAAGGGGAGCATGCCCAGCAAATAATTTATTTTAGGGGTAAGTACCATTTTGATAGTCTCCAATCTACCCCACCATGAGAGGTGGATAGGGGACCATGAAAGAGACCGCTTACGTATCATTAGAAGAAGGTCTGTTAAATTAGAAGTAATGGTGTCGTCCCGGGAAGCACAGTATTGGGTTCCTAAATAAGTGATTTTGCCAGCAACCCATCGAAAGGGAAACTCCGACATCATGCTCGAGTTAGAGATATTATTCATCGGGAAAGCAACGGATTTGGACCAGTTTATTTTGTACCCAGATATCGCAGAATATCTCTCTATGAGCGTTAAAATAGCGGGGATCTCTGCCGGCTGAGTAAACAACAGTAAATCATCCGCATAGGCGGAAAGCTTCACCTGTAAGTCACCCAGCCGAAAACCAGCAATCTCTTCATGCTGTCTAAGAGCTATCGCCAACGGCTCCAATGCTAAATTAAACAAAAGTGGAGAGAGGGGGCATCCCTGTCTTGTTCCTCTATGAAGTGAAAATGAATTAGAGAGAATACCATTTGCAGAAATACGGGCACTGGCAGCCTTATATAGGACTTTGACCATCTTGGCAAATTCAGGCCCAAGTTCAAACCAATTCAGCACCTGGAAGAGAAAGGCCCACTCCAGCCTGTCAAACGCTTTCTCGGCATCTAGTGAGAGCCCGACATAAGGCAAGGAGCTAGTGGAGGCCCTGTCCAGCAAATTACATAACAGCCGCGCATTATCCGTTGTAGCTCTGCCAGGGACAAAGCCACATTGGTCCGGATGGATAAGATCTCCAATTACTTTGGTAAGCCTCTGCACCAGAACACTTGCATAAAGCTTGTAATCAGAATTTAACAGAGAAATCGGCCGATAATTTGTAACAAACTGGGGATCTTTTCCCGGCTTTCCCAAAACTACAATAATAGCCTCCGAGAAGTTCCCAGTAGCGCCCTGTTCCGCAATTAACTCTGTAAAATATAACAGGAGATACGGGAGTAAATCCTCACAGAATACCTGATAAAATTCAGCCGGGATTCCATCAGGACCAGTAGCCTTGCCCCTGGGCATTCCCCTAATGGCAGAGCGCAGTTCTTTACTAGAAAACACGGCGCCAAGCTCTCTCGCCTGTCGGCTAGACGCTACAGGATGCACAAGCGCTCCCATAAAATCAGAGAAAGCAGGAGCATCTGGCGTTATTTCTGAGGAGTAGAGCTTCCCGTGGAATTTAGAGAATTCGTCTAATATACGTTCATTCGTCGTTTGTGGCACTAAGTTATCGTCCAGTAGGGAGACAATTCTCTTCTTTTCCTGCTGCCCTCGTAAAGCCGTAGCAAGGGTCTTGCTTGCCCTATTCCGCTCAATATGAAATCTGGCCGATTGTTTCAGCAAGGTTTGCTCCACCTCTGAGGAGACTATCTCATTGTATTGGTATCGTAATCTTTGGAGTCTGAGCAAAATACTCGGATTAGGGTGAGTCACCCATAATCTTTCCCCCGCTTTAATCTGGTTCTCAAGAGCCATCAAGCGGGCCCTTTCCTTTCTACGTTCACGAATGGCATAGCTAGTGATTGCCGCTCGGAGAGTGGCCTTAAACGCCTCCCACCAGGCCCAGATCGCGGTGTCCCCCACCTTATTATTGGCAAAATAGGATCTAATAGCCTCCCGGATTTCAGACTGAAAAGAAGGTTCAGCTAGCCAAGCTCTATTAAACGTCCAGGAAGGGACAGAGCGGTCTAGACCATGTAGCCCAAGTTGCAGTGTGACCGCAGCATGATCGGATATGCAGATGCTTTCTATACCAGCCATACATCCCCAAGAAACCAAGGACTTAGGCACCAAAAAAAAATCAATGCGCGAGGACGATTTGTGAACGGGAGAAAAATAAGAGAAGTCTCTGCCCATAGGGTGGAGTATCCGCCATACATCCACCAACCCGGAGGCCTCACAAAGAGCCTGGAAGGCTAATAATGCTTTGGAGGGTTTTTTCTATTGTCCCAGGAGAACGATCAACAAGTGAATCGGGCACCATGTTAAAGTCCCCACCCACAATAATGGGGGCTCCAGTTTCCATCTGGAGTCTGCCCGAGAGCGTATGAAAAAAGAGAGGGTCATCTGAATTAGGGCCATAGATATTAAAAATTGATAGAGACCGATTTCCAATCTGAATGAGGGAGTTTGCCCATCTACCCCCTTCATCATGAGATGAACTAATAACCTTGGCCCCCAACGTTTTCCTAATTATTGTGACCACCCCATTTTTTTTATGAACGGCAGGAGAGGAGCCGATTACACAAAATTTCTTATTATTTAATTTGGCCACTTCCGCGGGAATAAGATGAGTTTCCTGTAAAAGAAATATGTCTGCTTTTTGCCTCCCGCAATACGACAGGATTTTCTGCCGTTTGGCCGGAGATCTAAGGCCCTTAACATTCAGGGACATCAAATATAGATTATTAGCCATTGCACTTTAAAAGGACAAGAGGGTGACCCTTGACAAATGCAAAGCACAAAATATAACATATCACTAACACACAATTCCCCCGCTGCCCCCAGAGAACCTTCATACATACCCCACCCCCGAACCCCAATAATAGGTAAGACAGCATGACTAAAGAAATATGGCTGACTCGACCCCCACCACCACAGCTAGCCATGAGCTGCACATGGAATCTTTACACACAGCAACTCCAAGACTACACTGCGTGACACCCAATGAGCCAGTTATCCCACAATATAAAAATAAAAGCATATCAAAATATTGACAACTATTTTTGACAGGCCAACCCTGTCTGCGCTTCCAGATCATAACTAGTTATCTCTAACCAGTCCGAAAGTCTGAAAGAAAGGCCCGGGAAGCCCCCAACGATCAGCACACCACCAGGAACTCCAATATAAAATTAACACCACTCATAGTCAGTTTTGATGCATCATAAGAGCTTCCTGATCTTCAATGTAACGTTTAAGGAGCTGCGGGTCTTCAAAGGTCTTAGTTACATTATGTAGAGTAACTTTAAACCGCGCTGGATTCACCAGGCCGTAGCGGGCTTGCAGATGTTGTAATCGGGGCCTAAGCGCTAGAAAAGCCTTCCTTTTCTCCACCGTGGGACGGCTGTAGTCAGGAAAAAAGAATATTTTTGCCCGTCAGGTAACTGAAGTTGCTTCCCTTTTGCCGCCGCCAAAATCTGCATGGCATGCTGATGCCGTAAAAGGCAAAATATTAACGGGCGCGGCCTGCCGCTCTGCGCAGAAAGGAAGGGAGGTATGCGGTGCGCACGCTCAATCTCCAAAGGCCGAGCGAAGTCAAGATGGAGAAACTCCGGTAGCCATGCCTCCAAGTGCCGGATCGGATCCTTCCCTTCCAGGCCCTCCGGGAGTCCAACAAGGCGCAGGTTATTGCGACGGGCCCTGTTATTCATATCCTCTATGGACCTCTCCAAAAATTCCACCTTCCGAATCGATTTTGCCGCCTGTAGGGCACCCTCCTCGCACTTAGAGATCGCCGCCTCAGCCGTTTCCATCCGGCAGGAGAGGGATGCCATTTGCGACCGCAGCTCTTTTAAATCAGACTGCATCTCCGTCAGAGCGTCCCCGTTTAGGTCTACACGTGTGCGGATCGCTCTCACTTCCTGCAGCAACTCCGACATACTCTCCGATTTCTCATGCAGGGAGGCCTGCTTCTGCGGAGATAGCGGATCCGTTTTAGACCGCTTTGAGCCCGAGGTAGGTGGATTTCCAAATTCCAAACGTGTTTGCTTGCTTCCAGCCATAGCAAAATCTACCATGACACGGCAGACCGGAATCTCAAGGGATAAAACCGGTAAAATACAGGATTAGTGGATGGGGGCCAGAGGAGAAAATTCTCAGGCAGCCATATTGGAGTCTTGCTGGCTCCGCCTCCTCGCAGTTAGTTAGTTTTAATCAAGTGCTAACCAGCATGCACTTTAGTAAACATGCTCCCTAATCTCATTAGTCCATTTTTCTGAAAAATAAAACAGACATTAAGGGTATGTTTACAAAGCAGCGGTGGCTTCCATGTGATATCGGAGCCGCGGCCCCATTGAATTTCAATGGGGCCACGGCTCCGATATCGCATGGAAGCCACTACTCCTGTTTAGTAAACATACCCCTAAATTGCTCTGATGTGATCTACCTCTGCTAATAATATGAGCTGATTTTGAGCATAAGAAGTGTTGTGAATTATAAGAATTCTCATTCTCTGACTTTTTGGATCCTCAGCTTTTATCAGCAGGGTTGTTGTTTTTTTTAAATTGAGGAAAGATTGAATGATTGTTTCAAATCAGATGTTTAGATTTGGAAATTCCCAAAGTAGTTTATTGCCTATTGACACTAAAGGCCCATCAAAAATGAAAGGGAAAAACACCTACATTTCTTCATAAGTGCAAAAAGAGATATTATCTCTGGGCTACAAGTGATAATCACCCAAAAACTCTCTTGCACTCATTGACTAGTTTGGCGCCATTTGTTTTGCACCTGAGTTTACTATGGATGTTCTTGCTCTTCACTTTGCTATTGAATTTTTAGCTACTCAGGCAGAGCTTTTACACTCGGGCTCTTCATTAAATACCTCTAATTCAAAACACTCTTTAAGTGGCCCTTCAACAAAAGTGTGGTTTTTGCATTGACTGCTCATTAGGAGCAAAACCCAACCCATAATAATTCCAAAGTTGTGCTGTAACTGTTGGGGATGTGCCCAGCATGTCCCCTGCATTTAGTACAGGGAAAAGTCCCTTACTGCTTGTTAAGTTCATTTGCAATTAGCACAGGTATATTTAATGCCTCCTCTTGAGGTGGCATTACGTAGACCCATGCTAACTGGCAGCACATGTTAATTACAATTGAAGCTCTGTCCCCTCCAAGTGCCTGATCAATCTCATGCTAAGCAGTTAACATGGAACTTTTACCATGCTAATTGCTTTTAACGCATAGTGGTCATTTATTTATTTATTTATTTATTTAACAGTTATTTTTATATAACAATGGGCCTGATTTTCAAATGCCATATCTTGGATTTTTGAAGGGCTCCTATACAGGCAGTGCCCTTCAAAAAGTTTGGATATGTCCCTAACGTGCCCAGATGCTATGCGGTTAGCACTGGGGCATGTTAGGGGCGTTCCTGGGTGGAGGAAAGGGCTAACTGGGTAGCATCGATTTTCGATGCTACCCACGTAGCCCTCTGCGCCTAAAAGATAGGCAAGGATTTCCCTCGCCTATCTTTCAGGCGCAGGGGCTAAGCAGGTAGCATCGAAAATCAGTGCCACCCGACTAGCTCCTGTGGCTTCCAGGATGTGTGGCGAGACCCATATTTTCAATGCCAGCATTGAAAATCCTGGCTAGGCGGAAGGGAGGCAGGCTATGCGCCGATACGGTGCATAGCACCACCCAGTTGAAAATCGGGCCCTATATCTTTAGTTGTAGCGGTTTACACTGCAACTTAATCTGGATAAAGTACATTAAACAGGGGTGGTACAACTTGGATTATACAATGAACATTTTAGATATAAGAGTAAGTAACATTTGAGGCATAAGGTGTGTCTAAGTACCGAGGTTACATTTTAAAACTGTGTCCATAGTGTTCTGTGAACAGGAAGGTCTTTAATCTTTTCCTGAAGTCATCGGTATCTCTCATGCTTTTTATATATTCTAGATCCCAGAAGATAAACCCCAAATGCTTCAAATGACCACTATTGATATGCCCAATCAAAAAGAGTCATTGAAAATATAGTGTTGAGCATCTTTTGTCACAGTTACAGAACCTGCACTATTATAAGCCATTATTGGGGGATCCCACCCCTCAGTTGCAACTTCGGATTCAGGCTTTAGTTCATGAAGCTAAGGTCAAAGCATGGATCACTTCTCGGGAGGCCTCATTTTTGGTTCAGCGTCATCCTAAGATCCCGGTGATCTATACAGTTCCGAAGATACATAAATCTATGTCTTCTCCTCCAGGACGCCCGATTGTCTCCTGCAGGGGCTCCATTTTGGAGCCCCTGTCACAGTTTAGTGACGTCTTTTTGAAACAAGAAGCACAACTATTTCTGTCATACTTAAGGGATACTTCTCATTTTTTGGCTCTGCTGTCTGAATTTGGAGAACCCTTGGTTAACATCACCTTGGTAACCCTTGATGTGGTGGCTCTTTATACCAACATTCACCAGGAAGAAGCATTGACTCTTTTGGGCTCAGCGTTTACCACAGCTCCGGCTAGAATTCCTAAGTCCTTTTTATTGGATTTACTTCGATTGGTGCTGACCAGGAATTATTTTGTTTTCCAGGGACAATTTTACCAGCAATGCCAGGGTATAGCGATGGGAGCCACAGTAGCGCCGTCCATTGCTACCTTGTATCTTGCGGCCATGGAAGAGACTTTCATTTATCCAGCAGAGGACTTTCAATTTGTACGAATGTGGCTTCGCTTTTTGGATGACATTTTTTTGTTATGGTCTTCCACACATACACGGTTGCATCGTTTTATTGATTGGCTTAACTCGCTGAAGCCGAACATCCAGTTTACTGATCATATCAGTTCTTATCTGATTGCATTTTTGGATGTTTTGGTCAAAAAACAAGGTGATTCTTTGACCACCATGCTGTTTCATAAACCTAGTCAACGCAACAGTTTGTTGCGGTTTCATAGTCATCATCCGGCTCCTCTACGGCGGGGTCTCCCCTTTGGCCAATTTCTCCGGCTTCGCAGAATTTGTTCCTCTACGGAGGATTTCAAACAGCAGGCTTCTGTTTTGCGATTACGGCTGCTGGAGCGTGGGTACCCTAAAAAAGTGGTGCGGGCTGCGTATGTACGGGCACGGTTTTCTCATCGAGAATGGTTATTAACCCCGGGTGATCGGATTCTTGCTGGCACCAGTTCTGTCTCCCCTTCTGAAGGGGGTTCTCCTTTTGATACAGTTACTGGGGTGTTGCCGTTTATGTCCCATACAGCGCAAGTTACCAAGCTTTTAAAGAAACATTGGCAGGTTTTACAGTTACACTCCTGCTTTAGAAAACCCCTACGGGTGGCCTATACTAGGGGGAAAAACCTGAAGGATTTTTTGGTACACACATCTTTTTTTCAGTCTGATCCTGCAGTGGTGGGATCCCGCCAAGGTCATTGGGCTTGTGGGAATTGCAAGTATTGTTCTACTACCTTGGAAGGGGTTCAATGGTGTTATCCTGCAACGGGTCAATCTTTTTCCTTCACAGGATCCTCCTCTTGTCAGGCTACTTTTGTGGTTTACATGCTCATCTGTCCTTGTGGTTTGTCCTATGTGGGCCGGATGATTAGACCCGTCCGGGTTCGTCTAGGAGAACATGCCTCTCGTATTAGATCACGAGTTCTTTCGGCTCCCATTGTTGAGCATTGTATTCAGTTTAATCACACTTTTTTGGACTTTAAGTGGAGGGTCATAGATCATGTTCCCTTTTCTCCCAGAGGGGGACATCGTTAGAGTCTTCTACAGAAGCGGGAACAACGTTGGATTTTTCATCTACGTACAGTCACCCCTATGGGTCTCAACTTGGAATGTGATTGGTGGAGTCTGATGTAACTTTGTATCAAGGCCCATTTATCTAGTTGCAGTTCTTCTACATTGAGCTGCCTGGCACATTCTCTGTTAGGTACTTCAATCCAGCATGGTTTGCTAGACCACTCCTCTTCTTACGCGAACCAATTGGCTGCCACTCTGGTTTTATAAATTGGACCGTTGAGTTCGGCGTTCTTCAGGGCGATGGATTCAATATGGGATATTTCCACTTGATACAGGGCCTTTGAGAGGCCCGAAACATGCATGTCGTGCAAGCTGTATTCCCTCACGGAAGTCACACATCGCCAGCTTTTTGAGATAAGTGATGTTTCACTATTTCGATTGTTTGGTGCACATGAATTTTTTCTTTTAATAAAAGGGACTTCCCGGAGTGGAGGGGAAGGGCTTCCTCCTTCTCTCTCTTGCCGGGGGGGGGGGGGGGCCCGACATAAAAAATGAATTAAAAGGATTAAAGAAGATGCAAACAGGTAGAGTTCTGTAGGTTCAGGGCTCAACACTATATTTTCAATGACTCTTTTATATATTCTGGCAGAGAGTCCCATAATGATGGAGCGTATATGGATAGTGCTCTATTGCACTCTGGTATGGTTTGAAGCCGTGTTGATGTGGGTCCAGTGGTGCATGTTGATCAATGCAGTCCTGTAGCTGTTTTTGTATGGTCTTTCGATTATCTTGGTGATGAATGGTAGGCTTGACATAGGTCTGAGCTAGGTCCTTTGGATTGAACGAGGTTTTTTTTTGTGTCGTCCTGACTGATGCCTGTTTGAGGTTGGCAGGCATGTAGCCTTGTGCGAGGGATAGATGAGTGATTTTTAGTAAGACTGGGATTAGTTCCTTTCTTGTTAGTTGTATCCATGATACAGGGCATGGGTCTAGGGAAGACATAGGGGTATGTTTACTAAACTGCGGTAACGTTACATACCGCGCGTTATGTAATGTTAACGATCGTTAACATTCATAACACACAGCATGTAACGTTAATGCGCGTTAACGTTACTTAACGATCGTTAATGTCCCCGGCCGTGGTAAATACCGCAGAAGGTGGAGAGAGGGCGGAGAGAAGGGGTCAATGGGCAGAGAGTGGGCAGGGAGAGGCCCCTTTCACACTAACGTGCTGAACTGAAGGGCTGAATCCTACCGCAAAAGAAAACCTGCCATTAGATGCACATTTGCAGGAGAGAGAAACCATTTAAGTGTCAGCAATGTACAGCCAAGGCAGGGACCCCAAGAAATGTGATAGTAGTGCTCCATTTTCAGCAACACCATAGTGCCAAAGTATGAATGGCCAGTATGGCGATGTTGGAAATGGGGCATAGGGGGCCGCAGGTGGAACATGTAGCATGGGCAGCTGGGAAACAGGGTGGACCAGGCGGGCGCCTAGGTGGAACATAGGAACATAGAAACTGGAAATCAGCAAGATAGCAGCTGACCAAGGCCAAACACAATCCACCTACATCTTTATTTATTTATTTAGTATACATTTGTATACCGCTACTTCCAGCGATCAGCAGCATTTTTTGATTACAGATTGGAAATTGTCAAATCATGACAGGAAATATTTGAGGTATAAACACATTGATTAGACAGGAAAGCACAGCACACAGAGAACTATTTTACAGGGAACATCTACCTGGTTCACCCTAGCCAATAGTTGCTAGGGCACTGACTTGACATCCCCCAGCACTAATTTGAATTAAAAAAGAAAATGCCTCAGACAGCACTGATTTAAAGTAAAGGGTAATGCCTCAGACAGCCTTACTCATTATGCCCACTGGGGGATTGAATTCATGACCCCTGTTTCATTAGTCAATGTATTAACCATTGTGCTACACCTTTGTTGCTGTGTTTGTAGGTCAGCGTGCCTAATTAAGGCTAACGCGCATTAACATGCCACGGCTCCTTCTATCGCACAAAAACGTACCTTATCGCACGGTAACCTGAAATGCTACCTTAAGACCGGAATGCCCACTACCTTATATGGCATTCGTCACAGTAAGACTGCAACTAATGCCGGTAACATTAAGACGGTTTAGTAAACATACCCCTATGATAAAATGAGGAAAATAGCTAAGAAAAAAATAAAAGGAACAGGTGCAAAGGTCAAAGATTTACATCAAGAATGGGTGTTGTTTAAAAATACTTTCTTTGAAGCCCAGACCAGCTGTATTCCATGCTTTAAAGAAAGTGGAAGGAAGCCCAAAAAACTACCAGCATGGTTTAAAGGTGAGGTCATAGAGGCTGTTGTAACAAAAAAAAACATTATTAAGAAAATGGAAAAAGGAGACAAATGAAGAAACCTGGAAACAACATAAGCACTGGCAAGGTAGATGTAAGGCATTACATCTAGGCATTGATAAGGCAAGAAAAGAGAGAATTTGAAAAAAAGTTTACCATGGAAGCAAAAAGCCATAATAAAAACTTTTTCAAGTACATTTGTAGCAAACAACCTGTGAGAGTCAGATGGACCATTAGACGATAGAGGGGTAAAAGAGGCACTAAGAGCGGACAAGACCATAGTGGAGAGAACAAATAAATGTGTTGCTTTGGTCTTCACTGAAGAAGATGTAGGGAAGGTACCCATGCCTGAAATGGTATTTAAAGGTGATGCATCGGAAGAATTGAAAGAAATATCGATAAACCGGGAAAATGTATTACAGCTATTTGATAAAGAATAATAAATCACTTGGACCGGATGGTATACATCTGAGGGTGTTGAAAGAACTTAAGAATATAGGAAATACAATACTTAGTCAGACTAAGGTCCATCAAGCCCAGTATCCTGTTTCCAACAGTGGCCAATCAAGGTCACAAGTACCTGGCAGGTTCCCAAAAAGGCACACGGGTTCCACATTGCTCATCCTGGGGTAAGCAGTGGATTTCCCGGGTCCACTTTAATAATGATTTATGGACCTTTCCTCCAGAAACTTGTCTAAACCTTTTTTAAAACCAGCTACACTAACAGCTTTTACTACATCATCCAGTAACGAATTCCAGAGTTTGATTACGTGTTGAGTAAAAAAATGTTTTCTCTTATTAGTTTTAAATGGGTTACATTGTAGCTTCTTTACATGTCCTCTAGCCTTTCTACTTTTTGATGGAATAAACAACCAATCTACATTTACCTGTTCCACTCCATTCATTAAATTATAGACACTGATCATATCTCCCCTCAGCCATCTCTTTTCCAGGTTGAAGAGTCCTAACCTTTTAAGCCTGTCCTCATAGGGGTATGCTTCCATCCCTTTTACTGTTTTGGTGGCTCATCTCTGTACCTTTTCTAATTATGCCATATCTTTTTTAAGATACGGCGACCAGAATTGCAGACAATATTCAAGGTGCAGTCACACCATGGAACGATACAGAGGCATTGCAATATCCTTGGTTTTATTCTCCATTCCTTTCCATATAAGAACATAAGAACATAAGATATGCCATACTGGGTCAGACCAAGGTCCATCAAGCCCAGTATTCTGTTTCCAACAGTGGCCAATCTAGGTCATACGTACCTAGCAGTTTCCCCAAGGAAAACAGGTTCCACAATGCTTGTATTGGTTCAAGCATTGATATCCTGGGTCCCTTCTTAATAATGGCTTATGGACCTTTCCTCCAGGAACTTGTCCAAACCTTTTTTAAACCCAGCTACACTAACAGCCTTTACTACATCCTCTGGTAACAAATTCCAGAGTTTGATTCCAAGCATTCCATGTGCATTCTTGGGTACTGCTGCACACTGCAATATGAGATTGCAGACCTACTATTAGTAATCTGTGAACTATCTGTAATACCTAAAGATTGATGAATGGCTAATGTAACACCAGTTTTTAAAAAGGGTTCCAGGGGTAATCCGGTAAACTACAGAGCGGTGCGCCTGACATCAGTACTGGGCAACATTGTAGAAACCATTATAAAGAACAAAGTTACTGAACATGTAGATAGTCATGGCTTAATGGGAGAAAGCCAACATGGCTTTAGCCAAGGAAGGTCTTGTCTTACTAATCTGTTAGATTTTTTTGAAGGTATGAATAGACAAGTAGACAAAGGTGAGTCAGTTGGTGTAGTGTATCTGGACTTTCAGAAAGCCTTTGATAAGGTCCCCCATGAGACTCTTGGCCAAACTAAAAATCATGGGATAGGAGGCAGTGTGCTATTGTGGATCAGGAACTGGTTAAAAAATAGAAAGCAAAGGGTAGGGCTGAATGGACAATTTTCCTAATTGAGAAAGGTGAATAGTGGAGTACCCCAGGGATCTGTGCTGGGTCTGCCGCTTTTTAACATATTCATAAATGACCTGGAAAAGGGAATAATGAGTGAGGTAATCAAATTTGCAAATGACACAAAAGTATTCAATGTTGTTAAAACCCAAGATGATTGTGAAAAATTGCAAGAGGATCTTGATAAATTGGAAGACTGGACATTCAAATGGCAGATGAAATTTAATGTGGACAAGTACTAAGTTTTGCCCTAGGCAAGAACAACACAAACTATATTTTCAAGATGGAAGGTTCCACATTAGAAACCACCACCCAGGAAAAAGATTTAGGCGTTATCGCATATAACACATTGAAACTCTCCACCTAGTGTGCAGTGGCGTCAAGAAGGCAAATAGAATACTAGGAATCATAAGGAAAGGAATGGAGAATAAAACCAAGGATATTATAATGCCTCTGTATCATTCCATGGTACAACCGCACCTTGAATATTGTCTGCAATTCTGGTCATTGTATTTTTTAAATGATATAGCGGAATTAGAAAAGATACAGAAAAGAGCCACCAAAATAGAAAAGAGGATGGAAGGATACCCCTATGAGAAGAAGGTTAAAAGGTTAGAGTTCTTCAACCTTGAAAAGAGACGGCTGATGGGAGATATCACAGAGGTTGGTAAGTTAGTTAATGGAGTGGAACGGGTAAACGTAGATTGATTGTTTACACCATCAAAGAGTAGAAAGACTAGGGGACATGCAATGCAGCTAGAGTATAACCAATTTTAGACTAATAAGAGAAAATATTTTTTCATTCAATGCATGATTAAACTCTGGAATTCGCTACCAGAGGATGTAGTAAAAGCTGTTAGTGTAGCTGGATTTAAAGAAAAGGTTTGGACAAGATCCTGGAGGAAACAGCCATAAACCATTATTAAAGAGGTCGAGAAATCCACTGCTTGTCCTAATACAAGCATTGTGGATCCTGTATATCTTTTTGGGGAATTGCTCGATACTTGTAGCCTAGATTGGCCACTTTTGGAAACAGGATGCTGGGCTTGATGGTCCTTGGTCTGAACCAGTATGGCATATCTTATTTTCTTATACACAGTTAAAGTGGCATTTTAGAAAGGATGTCTGAGTGCAATCGGAGATGTTCATGGCAAAACATCCAAAAAAGCTGGGAATGTTTACATTTTGGCCTGCTTTTTAGCAATTTGGATGTCCCCAAAATGGATGACTGCACAGTTGGCCTCATAGATGTCCTCACTACAAACATTTGGGGAAGGGACATCCATCCTATGAAAAATGCATGTCCAAACAAGCTGTTTTGGATATAGGGCTGTGCATTAGCATACCAAACCAAAAACATGTGTCCTTGTTTCCCTGAAATTTTCATCATCATAAAAATTATAGGGGATATCAGAGTACTGTTGTCTCTATGCCCTCTAGGTGTCTGAATGGCAGAACGACCGCTTTTCTGATGCCTATTCATACCCTAGAGCAGGAACAGACATGTCTGCTAGTGGGGGGACATGCAAGCCATTTCTGAAATCAAGCATACAGATACAACTTGTCAGGAAACCCCAGTCACACCTCCGTCAATACCCTTTGCAACTTAGATGTCCTTGCGCTGGGGATGTCTATAGAACCTGCTTCTAAAATATAGTTGTGGTCAACATTACTGACACCCTTCCATTTTAGGTATGTTAGACCCAATTTTCATTTTGGCGGTGCTATGCATCACATTGGCGCTTAGCTCGCTTGCCATCCGTCTAACCCGGATTTTCAATGCCAGGATCATATGCGACCCCAGCATTGAAAATCCAGTTCTCGGAAACTGCAGGAACTAGCCGGGTGGCACCGATTTTCGATGCTACTCGCTTAGCCCTTGCACCTGAAAGATAGGCAAGGAAAAACCTTGCCTTTCCTCCGCCCACGTTCTGCCCTGGAATGCTTCTAACATGCCTCGATGCTAACCGCATAGCATCTGGACGCTTTAAGGACTTATCCGGGATTTTCAAAGGGGGGTGGGGGGAGGGAGCCTGCAGCCGCTAAGCCATCTTTCAATATGTAGCAAACTGAAACCTGTTTAAGGGATCCTGGCCATCATGACACAACCAGGATCCCTAAACCAGACATGTAACAGCCAAAATAGGCTGCCCTAAACCAGACATGTAACAAGTCCAGGCACTTATTTTAGGTGAACCCAAGAGCATCTGACTAACTGATCAGTCTTACTGTGCCAAACACACAAGCGTACCTCCTCCACCCGCACCACTATGTCATCCCATAACAAACCCCGGTGACCACAGGGCAACAAAGAAGGTGAAGGAAAATGCTACTTTAAAAAGCTGCACCTCAAAAGAAGAAGTTCATACTCCAGTGCATTCGTACACTGAGAATACCATGCCGGATAGGTTGACGTGGAGGCCTCCCCATTGAGGCCTCACCAAATCTCACAAAACCCCACACTAACTTGCACACCAAAAATGAGGCAGTGGTATCCTCTTGCTCCTGAATCTTAGCTACAAAGGTGATACTAGACAGGGATCTCGATAGGGCATGGGGTGACAACTGGTGCTCAATTGCTAACTCAATGAATTTCAGAACTGCCCTTTGACCAATTAGCCTTCCCAGAACAATGGTCCCAAATGGCAGCATATCGACAAACTGGTGTCATCCTACCGCTTAAGCCTTCCACATGGTTACCACAAGCGAGGACTTCAGCAATCTTGTAAGTGGCCTGGAATAACTTCTCAGAAATGTCCCGACATCTGTGAAGGGAAGTCATTCACTCCCATTGCCAATGCCCTAAACTGCATCCACTGTAAATGAGACAAAGAGTTCGCTATTGCATTATGCACACCAAGAACGTGCTTCGCCACAAGCAACACATTCAATATGCAAGCACTGCAGCACCAGCAAGTGCAGCAGCTCTACTACCAAAGCTGAACTCACTAACTGCTTATTCAATGCTTGTATGACTGCTATGTTGTCTGAGCACAAGACCACACTCTGGTGCTGCAGGCACTCTCTCCAAATCGAAAATGCCATTTACATTGGGAATAGTTCCAATAAGACAATGTTCTGGCACCATCTTCTGTTATGCCAATTGTCAGGCCAAGGCTCTGCACACCAGGCATCCCCAAAATATATCACAAACCTGGTCCCTCCTGAAGCATCTGTGGACAGTTCAAGGTCTTGATTCGACACTGTGGGAGATTGCCAGACACAAATCCCATGGAATTCTTGCAGAAAACCCAACCAAATTGCTAGGTCAGCCTTTACCTGACTGTCCATCTAGATAAAATGATGCTTCCTCTACACTCTCTTCATCAATAGATCTAATCTTCTCGTAAAACCCTAGCTATGTTCTGACCCAACAGGCAAAATTAAAGTAGTTCCTGCACCTGTCTCAAGGTCAGCTTCAGCTGGGCCAAAGCCTGCAGGATTAGCTACACAGGCTTCCGAATCTTCTCCCTAGACAAGTGTGGCTCCATGCACATTAAATCAAGCTTGATTCCCAAAGATTTGAGATATACTAGTGGCACAAGAAATACTGCTGCCAGTTATTGGAATACTCCCATCAATTTAGCATTCAGCTGAACCCGCTAATCCCACAAATAAAAACATGTTCTAAATAATGAACAATGGAATTAGACTGTGCCACCTGTTGAACTGCCTAGTGTATTAATGGAGAGAAGGCCTCAAAACAAGCACACACCACCATTGGCGCACATTTGTCCTGGCTGCCTTTTTCCAAAGCAAAATCCACATGATTACACTCCACTAGAACAACTTTATCCTCTCTTCTTTCACCTCAATACCAACTTTTCCCATCAATCTCTGTGTACAGCCCCACTATCTGCCTTGCAGAATCGGTCCCAAAGTGCATAATGGAAACTTGGCTCACTGACACTGATCACGTGACATTAAATGAGATTGCTTCTCAAACAGACACAACCTATAACTGTCCAAGGGCTATAAGAAGGAGTGATGGAGTCCTAATCATTTCCAGAAAGCCCCTAAAGTTTAATACCCTATCTTCTCTGAAGTACTCCAAGGAGATCAATGACACAAAGAGAACACTGCAGAAATCAGAGCGGAAATGGAGATGATCAAAACCCCCAAAAGACCTACTGAACTACACCATAATGCTTCATAATTACCATCTACAAATAAATTCTTTCAAAAAAGGAATGTTATACCAATCTCATTATGGGTTCCCTTAATAAACCAAGAGAACTGTTTGATATTGCACATTCCATGACATTAGGAATCCCTAAATAAAATGAAGCTAACACACTTAATTCTCAAGATATGGCAGACTTCATGATGCTAAAGTTCAGACCTAACTCAGCTCAAACTTCACCCCAACCACCAGATATTCTGTCTCCACAAATAACCACAAAACTATGGAACTCCTTCCACATTCCTTCCATGGAACACTTGGAAAATGTCATAAACAATATCAAACACTTTCACTTCACCCCTCGATCCATACCCGATTTCCTAAATTAAGATTACTTTGAGACATTTGGGCCCTACATTACTTAGCATCACGTGGCTATCACTCACTCAAAGTCATGTTCCACCCAGCCTCAAACAAGCAATAGTAAGACCAATATTAAAAAGCCCTAACAGATGCCAAAGACCCCAGCTCATACCAGCCTATCTCAAGTCTGCTATTTATAACAAAGATGATTGAAAAAGTGATTCAAAGCCAGTTACAAGATCATATTGACAACCATGCCCCACTTGACCTCCATCAACATGGCTTCAATCCTAACCATAGTGTTGAGACATTTTTCACCTCATTACTGGACAGCATACAGCTTAGACAATGTTAGAGGCTTTCTACTGATCTTTATTGACATTACAGCAGCCTTTGATTCAGTAAGTTACCTCATCCTGTTAAGATGTCTACAGGAAATAGGTCTCCATGGAACCACCCTGCAATAGTTCACCTCCTACCTAACACATCAAAAACTTCATGTAAGATCTGGACTACGCCAGTCAAGACCAATTGACCAATTACAAGGAATGCGACAAAGATCAGCCCTCTTAGCATTATTCTTCAATATTTAGCTACAGTCACTATGCAACATAATAAATTATTTAAGATCCTGTACAGAATTTATGTGGATGACATCATGGTCTATGCCCTTTTCAACATAGACCAACATGATTATTCAAAGATAACAGCATGACTTGAAGATATGGCAAACTAGCTCCACAAACAAAATCTCACTACAAACTACAAAAAATCTGAAGCGCTCTTTATAACCAGGAGCACCTCTTTCATCCCGCCGAAGACCCTGAAAATTCTCCACCATGACTTTGAAGTGAGACAGCAAGTGACGTACCTAGGGGTGTACCTAAATCAGAACCTAAATTTCCATTCCCATATAAACAAAACAACAAAATCAGCTTATCACAAACTAAGACTAATTCAAAAGCTCAAACCTCTACTCGACCATAACAACTTTCATACAGTTTGCCAAGCCATGATTATGCCAATACTAGACTATTGTAATGCTATTGACCAAGGCCTTCTGAAACAAACCACATATATGCTACAATTAGTACAGAATACAGCCGCACAAATAATTTCAAGCACGACAAGAATCAGCCACGTAACTCCAACACTGTAGCAACTACACCGGTTACCTGTATCTACCTGATCTAAATTCAAAACATTGCTCATAATCTTTAAAATCATCCACCATCTATCCCCAATCACACTTCAACCAATTGGTAGTAAAGACCCGGAAAAGAGAGCTCGATGAAAGACCAACAAGAACTCACTGCTTATCCCTAATTTCAAAAACAAAGCTAAACAAGTAACAGGGCGTTCACACTCTACACTCCATCGCTTTGGAACATACTCCCTGAGAACATAAGAACTATCGAAGATTTGTGGGATTTCAGAAAAGCTATAAAAATATTCCTTTTATCAGAACACTAAGGCCACATCCATTAAATATTACCTCAATTTACGTTCAAATTCTCTTCTCTGCCCATCCTCTCCCTAACTGTTCTGACTCAACTGAGCCTGTAGACCCCCCTTCCTCTTGCTCCTCTCTCTCTCCTTCTGTCCCACACAAGATAACTGATTGCTCTCTATTACAACCCTTACACTAGCACTGTCAAATACTAATACCTTTTACCATCACCAGTGTATTTATTAAAATGCATACCAATGCTATTTACTGTATCACTCACTTTAACTCTTCTAGTCGGAGATACTTTTAATATCTTTATTTTACCCTGTTTATGCTCCTAAGTTTAACTTCCCCTTTCAATGTAAAGTTCCAGTTGTTATAATGTAAACTGCTTTGAATGTAAGATAAGGCACTATGGAAAACTTATTAAAGAAATAAATAGATTTTCCTTGGCTAAATCCATGTTGGCTTTCTGCCAATTAACCACGACTATGCAAGGGTTCAGTAACTTTGTTCTTTTTAATGGTTTCTACCATTTTGCCTGGTGTTGTCAAGCTCACTGATCTGTAGTTTCCCAGATCACCCCTAGATTCCTTTTTGAAAACTGGCATTACATTGGTCACTCTCCAGTCTTCATGTTCTACAGATGATTTTAATGATAGTTTAATAAAAGCAGGTCTGCAATCTCATATTTCACTTCTTTCACCACCCTGGAAAGTATGCCTTCCGGTCCAGATGATTTGCTTCTGCTTAGTTTATCAAATAGCTGTATTACATCTCAATTTATCAAGATTAGTTTCAGTTCCTCTGATCCATCATCTTTAAATATCATTTCTGGCATGGGTAAATTTCCTACATCTTCTTCAGTAAAGGCTGAAGCAAAGAATTCATTCAGTCTCTTCGCAATGATCTTGTCATCTCTTAGTGCCTCTTTTACCCCTCTATCATCTAAGGGTCCAACTGATTCTCTCACTGGTGTTTTGCTATGAATATGTTGAAAAAAGTTTTTATTATGCACTTTTGCTTCCACAGCAAGCTTCTTTTCAAATTATCTTTTTGTCTGTCTTATTAATGCCTTGCATTTAACTTGCCAGT
Organism: Ichthyophis bannanicus; assembly: GCA_033557465.1. Lineage (NCBI taxonomy): Eukaryota > Metazoa > Chordata > Amphibia > Gymnophiona > Ichthyophiidae > Ichthyophis > Ichthyophis bannanicus. Next base: position 894,873,749 of record CM066032.1, on the reverse strand, counting down.
ACGTATGTTTTCTGTTTTTATCATTTGGCTCTTTTGTCCATTTTTTGAAGGATTCTCTCTTAGCTATGACAGCCTCTCTAACCTCACCTTAAAGCCATGCTGGCTGTCATTTGGCCTTCCTTCCATTTTTCTTAAAGTGTGGAATACATCTGGTTTGGGTTTCCAAGATCATATTTTTAAATAACACCCAGGCCAGATGTAAACTTTTAACCTTTGCAGTTGCTCTCTTTATATTTTTCTTAACCATTTTACTAATTTTATCATAGTCTCCTTTTTAAAAGCTAAATGTTAGTGCAGTCAATTTCCTTGTTATCCTCCCTTGCAATCCGGGGTCATCGTACAGCCTCTGACACTGCAGAATCTAACCGGGTAGTGGCGATATTACACCACTACCCGGTTAGTTCCAGCAGGTAAAACTAGGCCAGGTTTTACTATGCCTAGTTTTACCTGCAGGTTGCTAATTGGGTAGTGGTGTAATATTGCCTCTACCTGGTTAGTGACTGTTGCTGCCCACGACACGCCCCAGAATGCACACAACATATCCCAATGCTAAGTGGTTAGCATCAGGGTGTATAGTGGTGTTAGTTGGGAATGTTCAGTGGTATTAACCATATTAGTGCGGTTGAATATTCCATTCAGCAGCATTTATATGGTTTACAGGTTCAGAAACTATGTTAATACTTTTCCAATATTGGGCCCTTTATCTCCCTAACATGTCCTGATGTTATATTGGCTCAATCAATACCAGGATAATTGAAATCTTCCATTATTACTGGGTAGTAAACTTTGCTGGCTTCCCTAATTTCTCTTGACATTTCATCATCTGTCTGTTGGTCAGGCAGATGGTAGTATACCTCCACTGCCATTCTCTTTCCCGTTTTACATGGAATTTATATCTATAGAGATTCTACATTTTGTTTCCTGCAAAACAATTATCCTGTTTGATTCAATGCCCTCTTTTTTTTTTTTTTTTTTTTAAATTCTTTATTTTCGTTTTATAACAACAAAGGAAAAGGAAGACATACAGCTAAAAGACAGATACATAACGTGTAATACATACACCAAAGTAAACCCCTACCACCCCCCTCCCCCCTGCTTCTTCTCTAGAAAACTAAGCATTCCCGAAGCGGGCGTGTACTTACATTATTGTGTTACAAAACCTAACGGTGATCTAAAACATGATGAGTGCACATTATACAGGCATGTTGGAGCAATGAGCAGATTGTACATAATCATTAAGCATCTGCCATTTAGACAAACGAGAGTGAGTTTGGTCATGGGGAATAGCTCTCCGAGGTAGCTGCTCATATTTACTATATAAGCAGACGAGGTTCCACCATTCATTGACAGTAAGTCGAGAGCTATCCTTCCAATTCCTCGTGATTAAGCATATGGCTATACCCAGCATGAAATCAAGGAGAAAGCGACCCTTCTTGGGAAGAGAGGGGACCTCCGCCACAGAGCGGAGTCCCACGACCTTCCAAGAGAGAGGTTCGTGAAAGTGTAAGATAAATTGAATACGACCCCAGACCCGCCCCCAATAGACCTGTAGTTGAGGACATTCATAAATACATGAGCGAAGGTTCCCACAGCAGTATGGCAAGACCAACACAGGTCACTAGCATTTGGGTTCCATTTGGCTATTTTTTCTGGGGTATGAAAGCCTCTGTGTGCAAAAAAGAAGAGAGTTTGGGTAACAGAGGCAGACCGGGAGACCCGCACTACTTTGCTCCAGAAAACGCTCCATTGCACAGGGGTTAAAGTAGTTTGCAGTTCGCGCTCCCAGGCTTGTTGGGCTCTAAAAGTGGCCGTGTCTGTACCCTGACATATTATTTTATAAAAATTAGAGGCTACCCCATGTGTACTACTAATAGAGTGAACTATCTCTAATAGCCCATCCTCAGTAGGGGCAGAGGGCGGCATGATTCGAGCACTTTTGAGGCAGTGTTGAAGCTGCATCAATTGAAAGTAGTGTTTCGCTGGTAACGCAAATTCCTTTTGTAAATCAGAAAAGGGTTTCCAACGAGCTGCAGAGAAAAGCTGTTGGGGTGTCCAGATCCCCCTGGAGTACCAGGGTTTCCAGGCTATTGTTCTATTTAGAACTTGAATTCTGGGGTTATTCCATAGCGGGAGTCCGTCCTGAAGACATACATTCGGGCCCAGTGATAGAATGAGAGTGTTAAAGGCCGCAAGAGTATCGACAATCATTGGTGGATGGCGGGTGTCTACTTGATAGGACATACCGGGGAGATGGGTCAACGGAATTGGGCTACTAAGCTCCTCTTCTATGTCAAGCCAAACTGGTCTGCTGTCTGTTGAGGCATCTAGCCATCGGGCACCTTGCTTAAGTAGGAAGGCTTGATGATATCTAAGAAAATCAGGAAATCTGGTACCCCCTCGTTCCTTTGCAGACTGCAGTTTATGTTTAGCTATCCTTGGTGGCTTGCCCTGCCAGAGATACCGGACGAGAAGGCCCTCAATATCTTTATAAGTATGTAACGAAAGTAAGCATGGCAGCATTTCTAAAATGTAGTTCACTTTGGGGACTATCATCATTTTCACAGTTTCTAAGCGGCCCCACCATGTGAGAGATAAGGGAGACCAACGATTTGTGAGTTCACGGACTTTGGAGACTACCTCTTTGGCATTAAAACTGATAGTGGCTTCTAAAGGAGAACAGTAATGGACCCCGAGATACTTCACCATGCGGGATTGCCAAAGGAAGGGAAAGGCCTGCATGTCAGCCTCATGTACCCAGCGGTTCAGTGGGAATGCTACAGATTTGGTCCAGTTAATTTTATAGCCCGATAATTGTGAGTATCCGTCAATCAGATCCAAGACAGCTGGAAACCGAATCGAGGGATACGAAGAGCATAAGGTCATCTGCATATGCAGAGAGTTTAATCTCCCTATGACTAAAGGGGACACCTCGAATACGTGCAGACTGTCTAATAAGGAGGGCTAGGGGTTCAAGAGCGAGATCAAAGAGCATTGGTGATAGGGGGCAACCTTGACGCGTGCCTCTTTGGAGGTTAAATGGCTGAGATTTGATGGCGTTTACACAAATACTGGCGACGGGTTGGGCATACATGACTTGGAGATAGCGGAGGAAGCCCTCTCCAAAGCCATACCATCGGAGAACTGCAAATAAGAAGGGCCATTCTAGGCGGTCAAAGGCTTTTTCGGCATCCAGGGAAAGACCCACCCATGGATGATCTAGATTGGCAGCACTGGATAGCACATGGCACAAGGTCCGAGCATTGTCAGCAGTTGATCGGCCGGGTATAAAACCGCATTGGTCGGGATGAATTAGGGTGGCCATCCTGTCAGATAGCCGGGTGGCCAAGATCGTTGCGAAGATCTTATAATCGGCATTAAGTAGGGAGATTGGACGGTAGCTGGCGGTTAGTAGCGGGTCTCTGCCTTCTTTCTCAAATACTACCACATTAGCTGCAGAAAAGGATCCCAAAGAGGATGTATCTACCGCAAGGGCAGCAAAATAGAGTTTTAAATAGGGAACTAAATCTGCACTGAACGTTCTGTAGAATTCGGTCGGGAGACCATCGGGCCCTGCGGCACGGCCCGAGGCTGTTCGTGTTAGGGCAGATTGAATCTCTGAAGTAGAGAAGGGTTCATCCATCGCATCCCTATCATCTTCAGAGAGGGTCGGCCGCTGAATGCCAGAAATCAATCGTTCGAATGTCTCTGGCGAGAACTCACATTCAGATTGATATAGGCTGGTATAGAAATCCCGAAAAAGCTCTACAATGTCGGAGTCTGTAGTCACTATGCCCCCTCCCTGTGGAGCTCGAAGGGCCGCTACGCGTTTGGCTTCTTTTTGACCTTTCAAGGCGTTGGCTAAGAGTCGACCGGCTCGGTTAGTTTCACGATAATATGTCCCTCGCTGAAGCTCAATACTCTTAGAAGCTGCAGTTGAGAGGATTGAATTATATTGAAAACGAAGACGCTGTAATCTAATTAATACACATGGATCAGTACGTGAAGTTAGGACTCGTTCGCCTGCTTTTATTTGTTGGTCTAGTATGAGTAGCTGCTGCTTGCGTTGTTTTCGCTGGCGGATTTGATAGCTAGTGATCGTTGCTCGAATGGCTGCTTTGAAGCCCTCCCACCAAGCCCAATTCGCAGTATCCTGGGGTAGATTAAAATGGAAGTAATCCTGTATGGCTGCTCGAATTTCTAACTGGAACTCTGGCTGAGTTAACAGGGCTCTATCAAAGAACCAGGCCCCCGAATTCCCTTGGGATGCAGTAGTGTGTAATTGAAAGGAAATGGCAGCATGATCTGAAATATGTTGGGAGTGAATCTTTGCAGTGTCCACCTGAGGAACTAACAGTTTTGATATTAGAAAGAAGTCTATGCGAGACTGGGATTTATGAGGGGAAGAGAAGAAGGTGAAGTCAAGCTCATTGGGGTGTAGTAACCTCCATAGATCAACTAAAGCAAGATCTTTGATCAGGGAGGTAAGCGTGGTGTGACTCTTGGGGGGACCACTCGTCCTAGGCGGCTGTTTGTCAATCAGGGAATCAAGGACTAGATTGAAATCCCCCCCAATTATCAATGAAGTATTAGCAGAGGCCTGCGCAACCTGAGCAATGGTAGCAAAAAAGGCAGGGTCATCCACATTAGGAGCGTAAAGGCATATACATGTAACTTCAAGGCTACCTATCTTGAGGTGAACTCTGGACCATCTACCTTCTGTATCTGAGCTAGTCGCAATAATGGTAGCATGCAAAGATTTCCTAACCAGTATGGCAACCCCACATTTCTTAGAAATGGCAGGGGAATAGGCGGCCACCATGTAAGGTTTAATATTGAGTTTAAGAGTTTCCTTCGAGTTTAAATGCGTTTCTTGGAGAAAAATCAGATCCGCAGCTTCCTGACTTAGGTAGCTTAGGATTTTCTTCCGTTTTATCGGATTATTGATGCCTTTTACGTTCAATGAGAAAATCTTACATGGTGCCATCAATCGGTAATAGACATTCTAGGTAAGGGCGCTTGATAACACATAACATAAGCAGAATCTGTACAACAATGTCATAATCACCGAGTATTCTGGTTAATACACCCCAAATTGAAAAGTATGTACCAACGTATCCTAGAGAAGAAGCAAAACCCCCAAAGAATATGGCGACCATATGTCTACGGGAGGAGGCCCTAGAGAGGAAATAGAAAGACATATAAAAAAGAAAAGAAACACCAGAGTCCATAATTAACACTGTCTCTGATACTCATCGAGGCTACTGTGGGTAGATGGAGTCGGGTCACAGATACCATCAAGAGTAAGGCTACAGACTGCCCACGCCAGATTCTTTGCTAGGCTGCGGCAGATCCAATATGGCAGGTACACCGAATATGAGGAGACTTGCAGGAAAATTCTGGAAGTCAGCGCATCAAGTCGGCTTCTTTGGAATCCAAAAACTCCGCTAGTAGATCAGGGTCCTCAAATGTTCTTGTCTGATTGTGAAGCGTGACTCGGAGCTTGGCCGGGTACATCAGGCCATAGCGTGCTTGTAGTTGTTGAAGCCTCGGCCGGAATTCCAGAAAGCGCTTTCGGCGGTCGACCGTGGGTTTAGCCAAGTCGGGATAGAAGGAGATCTTGTGGCTCTCAAACTCCATATGGCCCTTTGCCCGAGAGGCACTTAGAATTTGCTCCACGTGTTGATATCTCAAAAGTCGAAAAATGATAGGCCGCGGGGTCTTCCTGTTGAGCGGAATGCTTGTGGGTACACGATGAGCGCGATCAATCTCCAGATCTTTGATAAAGGTGATTTGGAGCAGGGAAGGGAGGATTTTGCATAAAAACTCTTTCATGTCTCCCGATTCCGCTCCCTCCGGTATGCCCACGAGTCGTATGTTGTTGCGGCGCGCTCTATTATTGCCATCTTCCACCTCTTTCTGCAAGGCCCGCACCTGGCGTTCAACTTTGTCGAGTTTGGACAACCGGGCCACATGGGAGTCCAATATGCTCTCCATTTTGTCCTGACGCGAAGAAAGCCCTTCTAGCTTGCTTTGCAGCACCCCAAAATCTTCCCGCAGCGCTCGGAGTGCTTCCCCGTTTGCCTGCACGAGGTTCTTGACCCCTCTAATCTCTACGAGGATTTCCTGCTGCATTTCGGGGCCCTCGCACAAGGCCGGCCCCTTCTGCGGGGACGGAGGTTCAGTTTTGGAGCGTTTGCCGTGAGAAGCCGCTGGAGATCCAAATTCCAGGCGCGTTGGTTTGGTCCCCGCCATCTCACCAATGTGCCCCGGTAAAATCAGAGTAGAAGTTCCAAGTATGTGAGGTGTTAATTCAGGATTCTGAGTAGGCCTCTCGGGAGCCTCAGCGTTATGCGACCATCCCGCTGGACATCAGGCTCCGCCCCCCTCAATGCCCTCTTTAACATATAGCACAACCCCTCTGCCAATGTAATCTATGTAATCAACATAATGTAATCTATGTAATCAATATAGTTTGTAGTCTGGTAACACAGTGTCCCATTGGTTATTCCCCTTCCACCAGGTCTCTGAGATACCAGTTATATCTAACTTTTCATTCAGTGCTATATATTCTAACTCTCCCATCTTATTTCTTAGATTTCTAGAATTTGCATGCAGGCATTTCAATATTTGTTTTTTGTTCCTATTAATAGTCGGGTTATTGAATGACATGGGTGACTTGGAATATTTCAACTCGGTCTGATTTTTACTTAAAGGCACCTGTGTTACAATTACCTTTATTGGAACCTCTCTGTCGGGATGCCCTAACTTCCCTGTTTTGCTAGTATTCTTCAAAGATACATCATTCGGATTTGAATCAACATTTATACAAATAGTTTGAATATTTTATCAGCATCCCAGGGCATGGACATGCATTTATCTGGCTTACTCACACAGTTTTGATCTGGGATGGGTCACCAGGCAGTGTTCTCCACTGTCCCTTCTGCTCGCTATTATAATGATTGAACCACTAGCCCTAGCATCCGGCAGTTGGGTAATGTTCATGGTGTGTAAATTTGAGGTATAGAATGTAAACCTTCCATATATGTTGATGATGTTATGGCTTCCTCTCCCCAGATTCTATACTACATTTATTAGATCTCATTGACAACTTCTAACAGTTATCAGAATATAAAATCTATTTTAATGTCTAAAGTTTTTCCTTTTAATTCATTTACTACAAGGGCAGACCTGGCTATTTTTCTTTTCCAGTGACAATCTACGACCACTAAATATTTGGGGTTATGGTTTGGGCATACACTGCAAGAGACCTTTAATTTAAACTGTCAAAAGCTTAAAGAATTTACTAATACAGTTTTAGTGAAATGGTTGCCACTTTACTTATTGTGGTGAGATTGACTGAATACTCTAAAATGTATTTGGACCCCAAATTGACCTATATCCTGAGCATTTTACCATTCCCCTTCTTGTTTCTATATTGTTACTCTGATTCTGTTTCCATGGAAAGATAAGCCCCCTTGAATATCCTTAGCAAAATTAAAGCAGACTAAATTGCACAGAGATATGAATTCCCCAAAGCTTCAAAGATATCATTTCAACTTCTTTCTTAGATAGGTTGCTCACTCTTTTCTAGAAAGCCCAATCAGGATCCAGTGTGACTTGATTTAGAAAGGGAGGTTTTGCACCCATATCTATTATGGGTGGTGACGTGGAAAGCTGTTCCAGAGAAAATATTTTTGGCCACTCTGATGGCTTTGACATAGCTGGAAATGGCCATAATATAAGAGAAAGCCTTTTACTTCAAGATCACTATTTGATACATAAGAAGAACATAAGATATGCCATACTGGGTCAGACCAAGGTCTATCAAGCCAAGTATCCTGTGTCCAATAGTGGTCAATCTAGCTCACAAGTACTAAGCAGATTCCCAAAAAGGCACACGGGTTCCACAATGCAGTGGAATTCGCGAGTCATCTTTAATAATACTGTATGGACCTTTCCTCTAGAAACTTGTCCAAACCTTTTTTAAACCCATCTACACTAAATGCTTTTACTACATCCTCCAGTAATAAATCCCAGGATTTGATAACATGTTAAGTGAAAAAATATTTTCTCTTATTAGTCTTAAATGGGTTACATTATAGCTTCATCATGTACCCCCTAGTCTTTCTACTTTTTAATGGCATAAACTATCAATCTATGTTTACCCATTCCATTTCATTCATTAATTTATAGACCTCTATATATCTCCCCTCAGCCATCTCTTTTCCAGGTTGAAGAGGTCTAACCTTTTAAGCCTTTCCTCATAGGAGTATCCTTTCATCCTCTTTACCATTTTGGTGGCTCTTCTCTATACCTTTTCTAATTCCGCTATTTCCTTTTCAAGATACAGCGACATAAGAACATAAGAACATAAGATATGCCATACTGGGTCAGACCAAGGTCCATCATGCCCAGTATTCTGTTTCCAACAGTGGCCAATCTAGGTCATATGTACCTAGCAGTTTCCCCAAGAGACACAAGTTCCACAATGCTTGTACTGGGTCAAGCACTGATATCTTCGGTCACTTCTTAATAATGGTTTATGGACCTTTCCTCCAGGAACTTGTCCAAACCTTTTTTAAACCCAGCTACACTAACAGTCTTTACTACATCCTCTGGTAACAAATTCCAGAGTTTGATTACACGTTGAGTGAAAAAATATTTTCTTTTATTAGTCTTAAATAGTTTACCCTGTAGCTTCATTGCATGTCCCCTAGTCTTTCTATATTCTGATAAGGTAAACAATCGATCTACGTTTACCCGTTCCACTCCGTTCATTAATTTATAGACTTCTATCATATCTCCCCTCAGCCATCTCTTTTCCAGGTTAAAGAGCCCTAACCTTTTTAGCCTTTCTTCATAGGAGTATCCTTCCATCCCCTTTACCATTTTGGTGGCTCTTCTCTGTACCTTTTCTAAAATCGCTATATCCTTTTTAAGATACGGCGACCAGAATTGCGCACAATATTCAAGGTGCGGTCTCACCATGGAACGATATAGAGACATTATAATATCTTTTCTTTTATTTTCCATTCCTTTCCTTTTCATACCTAGCATTCTATTTGCTCTCTTGGCCGCCGCTGCACACTGGGCCGAGGGTTTTAACATGGTATCCACAATGACGCCTAAATCTTTTTCCTGGGTGGTGGTTCCTAATGTGGAACCTTGCATCGTGTAACCATAGTTTGGGTTGTTCTTCCCTAGGTGCATAACCTTGCACTTGTCCACATTAAATTTCATCTGCCATTTTGATGCCCAGTCTTCCAATTTATCAAGATCCTCTTGCAATTTTTCACAATCCTCTTGGGTTTTAACAACTTTAAATAGTTTTGTGTCATCTGCAAATTTGATAACCTCACTCGTTATTCCATTTTCCAGCTCATTTATGAATATGTCAAAAAGCAGCGGACCCAGCACAGATCCCTGGGGTATACCACTATTCACCTTTCTCCATTGCGAAAATTGGCCATTTAAACCTACCCTCTGCTTTCTATCTTTTAACCAGTTCCTGATCCACAATAGTACACTGCCTCCTATGCCATGACTCTTTAGTTTTGCCAAAAGTCTCTGATGAGGGACCTTGTCAAAGGCTTTCTGAAAGTCCAGATACACAATATCAACTGACTCACCTTTGTCCACCAGTTTATTCACTCCTTCAAAAAAACATAACAGATTAGTAAGACAAGATCTTCCTTGTCTAAAGCCATGTTGGCTGTCTCCCATTAGGTTGTGACATTCTACATGCTGAGTAATTTTATTCTTTATGATGGTTTCTACCATTTTTCCCGGTACTGACGTCAGGCTCACCGGTCTGTAGTTTACCGGATCACCCCTGGAGCCCTTTTTAAAAATTGTTGTTACATTGGCGATTCTCCAATCTTCAGGTATTAGAGATGATTTTAATGATAGTTCACAGATTACTGATAGCAGTTCTGCAATCTCATATTTCAGTTCTTTCAACACCCTTGGATGTATACCATCCGGCCCAGGTAATTTGCTACTCTTCAGTTTATCTAATAGTTGTAAGACATCTTCACGATGTATTGATATTTCCTTCAATTCTTCCGCACCTTTAAATACCACTTCAGTCATGGGTAGCATCCCTACATCTTCCTCAGTAAAGACCAAAGCAAAGAATTCATTCAGTCTCTCCGCTATCGCCTTGTTGCCTCTTAGTGCTCCTTTAACCCCTTTATCATCTAATGGACCAACTGACTATCTCACAGGTTTTTTGCTACGAATGTACTTGAAAAGGTCTTTATTTCGCGTTTTTGCTTCCACAGCAAGCTTCTTCTCAAATTCTCTCTTTGCCTGCCTTATCAATGCCTTGCATTTGACTTGCCAGTGCTTGTGCTGTTTCCAGGTTTCGTCATTTGGCTCTTTTTTCCATTTCCTGAAAGATGCTTTTTTGGCAACAACAGCCTCTCTGACCTCACCTTTAAACCATGCTGGCAGTTTTTTGGACCTCCTTCCACTTTTCTTAAAGCGTGGAATACAGCTGGTCTGGGCTTCCAAGATAGTATTTTTCAACAACACCCAAGTTTGATGTACGTCTTTAACCTTCGCAACTGCTCCTTTTAGTTTTTTCTTAACTGTTTTCCTCATTTTATCATAGTCTCCCTTTCGAAAGTTAAAAGGTAGTACTGTGGATTTCCTTACTATCCCTCCTCCACTAATTAAATCAAAGGCGATCATGCTATGATCACTATTGCCAAGTGGCCCCAACACCCTTATCTCTTGCACTAGAACTGGTGTTCCACTAAGGACTAGGTCTAATATGGCTTCCCCTCTGGTTGGTTCATGAACCAGCTGCTCCAAGAAGCAGTCATTTATTTCATCAAGGAACTTTATCTCCCTAGCATGTCCTGAAATGACACTGACCCAGTCGATACCGGGGTAATTGAAATCACCCATTATTATTACTGCGCTGTAACTTTTGTTAGCTTCCTTGATTCCTTTGAGCATTTCATCATCCATTTGGTCATTCTGGCCAGGTGCTCGATAGTACACCCCCACTGCCATCGCCTTCCCCCTTTTATATGGAATTTCAATCCATATGGATTCTACAGCAGATTTTGTTTCCTGCAAAACTTTAATCCTTTCTGAGTCAATGCCCTCTCTAACATAGAGCGCAACCCCTCCACCAATTTTATCAGCTCTATCATTACGATATAGTTTGTACCCAGGTATCACAGTGTCCCACTGGTTGTCCTCCTTCCACAATGTCTCTGATATTCCAATCATATCTAATCTTTCATTTAGTGCTATATATTCTAACTCTCCCATCTTATTCTTTAGACTTCTAGCATTTGCATACAAGCATTTTAGAGAATGTATTTTATTCATGTTAATTTGGCTATTGTTAGACATGGGTAAATTGGTATCTTTAAGCTCTGCTCCATACTTGAGGGTATTTGGGCTACTTTACTCTTTTGTGGAACCTCTCTGCTTTTGGTAGTATCCTTCAAGGATACATTCTTCTGAACCATCCGCTCTTGGGTGACTGTCGGCTTTCCCCTAATATCTAGTTTAAAAGCTGCTCTATCTCCTTTTTAAAGGTTAATGCCAGCAGCCTGGTTCCATCCCGGTTAAGGTGAAGCCCATCCCTTCGGAAGAGCCCCTCCTTTCCCCAGAATGTTCCCCAGTTCCTAACAAATCCAAAACCCTCATCTCTGCACCATTGTCTCATCCACGCATTGAGACTCCGGAGCTCTGCCTGCCTTTTGGGTCCTGCGCGTGGAACAGGAAGCATTTCGGAGAATGCTACCCTGGAAGTTCTGGATTTCAACTTCCTACCTAAAATCCTAAATTTTGCCTCCAGAACCTCCCTACCACATTTTCCTATGTCATTGGTACCGACATGTACCAAGACAGCAGACTCCTCCCCAGCACTATCTAAGACCTTATCTAGGTGGCGCGTGAGGTCCGCTACCTTTGCACCAGGCAGGCATGTCACCAGGCGTCCACCAGCCACCCAGCTATCTACATGCCTAATGATCGAATTACCAACTATAATGGCTGTCCTAACCCTTCCCTTATGGGCACATGGCCCTGGAGAAACTTCCTCGGTGCGAGAGGGTTTTACATCACCTGGAGAACAGGTCCTAGTTACAGGATCACTTCCTGCCACACCAGGGTGATGCTCTCCTGTCACGTGACCTCTCTCCGCCATGGCAACAGGGATGCTGCCAGACTGGAGGTGGGACTTCAGGACTATATCCCTGTAGGTCTCGTCTATGTACCTCTCTGTCTGTCTTATGTTTTCCAAGTCTGCTACTTTAGCCTCTAGAGAACGGACTTGTTCCCTGAGAGAAAAGAGCTCCTTGCACCTAGTGCACACGTAAGACCTCTCACCAATTGGTAGAAAATCATACATGTGACACTCAATGCAAAAGACTGGAAAGCCCCCATCCCACTGCTGGACTGCTGTCTGCATCTTAGTTTTAAGTTTGTGTCTAGATCTTTAAGTTCTTACTTACTAGGGGTTGCTATGGGTATTTATACCAATAAAACTGTACCTAATACGTTTAATATACCTTGTTCACCTGAAGCTTAATTAATCTCAGGTCCTTAGTATATGACTGATTTGGGTAATGAGCTTCACCTGAAAGCACCTCCTGTCTTTTAAGATGTGTAAGTACCTATAAAGCTATGATTATCCCAGGGGAGGGAGGGAAATAACACTTATTAAAAGAGGGCTGCTACACAGTATCCTGTCTTGTGCTGCTGAGGTAAGCTAAATTCTGATTTGATTTAAATTATAGCTCTTAGCTGCTGCTAGGCTCTAACATCTTATGAAATTTAAACTACAAGCTCTCTGTTTGGTACCAAATTTAACCAGAAAGCTCTCTTCTGTGTGTTAAATTTAAACTAAAAGTACTTTGCTGTTACTTGGCCCTGAGTGACTATTAAATTTAAACTACAAGCTCTCTGCTGGGTATGAAATGTAACCAGAAAGCTCTCCTCTGCACAATTGCACACAATTGCACACAAAATTCAAGGTGTGATCACATCATGGAACGATACAGAGGCATTATAATATCCTTTGTTTTATTATCCATTCCTTTCCTTATTATTCCTATCATTCTATGTACTTCCTTGGCAGCCGCTGCACACTGGGTGGAGGGTTTCAATTGACATGTTATCTATAATGAAACTTTAATCTTTTTCCTGGGTGGTGGTTCCTAATGTGGAACCATGCATCATGTAGCCATAGTTTGGGTTATTCTTTCATAGGTACATAACTTTGCATCTATCCACATTAAATTTCATCTGCTATTTGAACTTCCAGTCTTCCAATTTATCAAGGTCCTCTTGCAATTTTTCACAATCCTCTTGGGTTTTAACAATTTGAATAATTTTATGTCATCTGAATATTTGATCACCTCACTGTATTCCCATTTCCAGGTCATTTATGAATATGTTAAAAAGTAGAGGAGCCAGCACAGATCCTTGGGGTACTCCACTATTCTCCTTTCTCCATTGAGAAAACTGGCCGTTTAGCCCTACCCTCTGCTTTCTATTAACCATCTTTTAACAATTTTCTGATCCATAATAGTACATGGACTCTTCCCATGAATCTTTAATTTAACCAAGAGTCTCTCATGAACCAGCTCACCTTTGTCTACCTGTTTATTCACATCTTCCAAAAATATAACAGATTAGTAAGACAAGGCCTTCCTTGGCTAAATCCATATTGGCTTTCTCCCATTAAACCATGACTTTCTAAATATTCAGTAATTTTGTTCTTTATAATGGTTTCTACCATTTTGCTTGATACTGATGTCAGGCTCACCTGTCTGAAGTTTCCTGAATCATCCCTGGAACCCTTTTTAAAAATTGGCATTACATTGGCCATTCGCAAGTCTTTGGGTGCTACAGAGGATTTTAATGATAGTTCACAGATTACTAATAGTAGGTCTGCAATCTCATATTTCAGCTCTTTCAACACCCTCAGATGTATACCATCCAGTCTAGGTGATTTGCTACTCTTCAGTTTATCAAATAGTTGTAATACCTCTTCCAGATTTATCAATATTTCTTTCAATTCTTCTGATACATCACCTTTAAATACCATTTCAGGCATGGGTAACTTCCTATATTTTCTTCAGTAAAGCTATAAAAGCAATGAATTAATTCATCCTCTCCACTATAGCCTTGTCCCCTCTTAATGCCCTTTTACCCCTCTATCATCCAATGGACCAACTGACTCTCTCACAGGTTTTTTGAAAAAGTTTTTATTATGCGTTTTTGATTGCATGGCAAGCTTTTTTTTCAAATTCTCTCTTTGCCTACTACTACTACTACTACAGAACATTTCTATGGTGCTATAAGACATACACAGTGCTGCACAGACACATCTAAAAGATGGTCCCTGCTCGTCAGAGCTTACAATCTAGTCAAGACAGACAACACAACTGTAGACATGTGATACATCTAGGGGAAATGGCAAAGAAACACAAAGGAGAGACCAGGTGAGTCAAGATCTGAAAGTGATAGCGAAGAGGTGAGTTTTCAGCTTAGATTTGAAAAGGGCCAGAGAAGGCACCTGATGTATAAACCCAGGTAGTATGTTCCAGGCATAAGGAGAGGCAAGTTGAAAGGAGCAAAGTCTGGAGTTAGCAATAGAAGAGAAGGGCACAGATAGAAGTGATTTGTTAGAAGAGCGGAGTTCCCGAGGAGGTGTGTAGGGAGAGATAAGTGAGGAGAGGTAGTGAGGAGCAGCAGAGTGAATGCACTTATAGGTCAGCAGGAGAAGTTTGAAGTGGATGCAGGGAGACAATGAAGTGACTTGAGAAGAGAGGTATTATGAGCACGATAAGGCTGGCTGAAGATTAGTTGCACAGCAGGGTGTTGAACAGATTGAAGGGCAGAGAGATGATTCAGAGGGAGACCAGCAAGGAGTAGGTTAAAATAGTCTTGATGGGAGGTGAATAAAGAGTGGATAAGTGTCTTAGTAGTCTGTTCAGAAAGGAATGAACAAATTTTGTTGATGTTACTACTACTACTATTACTACTACTGAACATTTATATAGTTCTACAAGGCATACTCAGCGCTGCACAGACAGATGTAAAAGATGATCTCTGCTCATCACAATTTAGTTGAGACAGACAACACAGTAGCTGTAGACATGGGATACAGCTAGGGGGTATGGTAAGGAAACAAAAAGATTAGGTGAGTCAAGATCCTAAAGCGGCAGCAAAGAGCTGAATTTTCAGCCTGGATTTGAAAAGGGCCAGTGAAGGTGGGAGGTGACTAAGAGAGAATAAGTGTCTTAGTAGTGTATTCAGAAAGGAATGCCAAATTTTGTTGTTAAAATGGCAGGTTTTAGCTATCAGTTGGATGTGTGTGGAGAAGGGGAGAGAGGAATCAAAGACAACCCCAAGGTTGCGAGCTAAGGAGACAGGGAGGAGTAATCCATAGGGACTGAGAAAGGAGGAAGGGGAGAGGAGGGTTTAGCAGGGAAAATAAGAAGCTCAGTTTTTGCCATGTTCAATTTCAAATGGCGGTGAGACATCAAAGCAGCAATGTCACAAAGGCAGGCAGAGATCCTGGCCTGGATTGCCAGAGAGATTTCCGGTTTAGAGAGATAGATCTGGGCATCATCAGCATAGAGATGATACTGAAAACCATGGGAAGAGATGAGTGCACCAAGAGACTGGGTATAAAGAGAGAAAAGGAGTGGACTCAAGAAGACCAATCCTTAGAGAACACTAACTGAGAGTGGGATAGCAGTAGAGGAGCATCCACCAGTACAAACACTGAAAGAGCGATGGGAGAGATAAGAAGAGAACCAGGATAGCACAGAGCCCTTAAAATCAAGCCAGGACAAGGTATCAAGAAGATTGTGGTCAACAATGTCAAAAGCAGCAGGAAGGTCAAGAAGGATGAGGATTATGTAAAGGCCCTTGGATTTTGCCAGGAATAGGTCACTGGAGACTTTGGAAAGAGCTGTTTGAGTTGAATGTAAAGGATGAAAGCCAGATTGTAGAGGATCCAGAAGGGCTTGAGAGGAGAGAAAGTCGAGGCACCAGCGGTGAACCGCACGTTCAAGTAGTTTAGAAACGAAGGGGAGGAGGGAGATGAGTCAGTAGTTAGAAGGACAGGAAGGGGCTAATGAGGGTTTCTTGATGAGAGGAATGACCACAACATGCTTGAAGGCTGCAGGGAAAGTTGTAGTGAAGAACGATAGGTTGAGAATATGAGAGATGGAAAGGACTATAGTGGAGGAGATGGAGCTAAGGAGATGGGTGGGAATAGGATCAGAGGAGCAGGTAATGAGTTTGGATGAGGAAAGAAGATGAGTGGGTTCCTCCTCAGAGATCATAGAAAAGGAAGGAAGGATAGCAGAGGTAAGGGAGAAAGGTTGGGAGTGAAGGGGGGAAAGAGGGTGAGTAGCTGACTTCATGGGGAATTGGAGTGTGATCTTGTGATTTTGTCATGGAAATAGCCAGGATTTGGGCAGAAAGGGAGGGAGGGGTCAGCGGCAGAGGCACCTTGAGGAGAGAGTTGAGAATTGTAGATGGCTAGTGCAGAGGCAAGAGAGTTAGTCAAATGGACCTAATAGTCTTCTTTGGCGAGTGCTATGGCTGACTGGAAAGAGACTGGAAACATGAATTTGAATTGTAGAAAGTATGCTAGGATCCAGGATTTGAGCCAAGCATGTTCAGGTGAGTGGGTGTAAGACTGTAGATAGTGGGTAGTTGAAGACAGCTAGGGTTGAAGTACAGTAGGCATCATGGGATGTGGCATGGATGGAGAAAGAGCATCAGGAGCAGAGGAGAATGCAGCATTATAGGAAACTACTGCCTCATAAACAGACTCAGATGACATACTGGAGGAAAGAAGTGATGAGACAGCGGAGGAGAGCCAACAGGTCAATAGCATGAAGATTTCTAAAGAGGTTAGAGGAGACAGAGTGAGGTTGGAGCAGGGAGTGATGAAGAGTGAAGCTTAGCAGGTGATGATCTGATAAGGGAAGAAGTCATGTACAGCGGTTTGAGGGTACGCAATTAGAGAATACAAGGTCAAGGCAGTGGCCTTGCTGGTGAGTAGGGGCAGTAGAGCAAAGCTGGAGTTTGAATGATGAAGTAAGGGAGAGGAGCTTTAAAGCAGAAGGGTCAGAGGGGTTATCAACATGAATGTTAAAATCCCTGAGAATAAGGGAAGGTGAAGATGAATCCAGAAAGAAGGAAAGCCATGAGTCAAAGTCAGAGAGAAAGGTAGAGGTGGATTTATCAGGGGGTCATTAAATGACAGTTAGTTGGAGAGGTAGTGGGGTAAATAAGCAGATGGAATGGACTTCAAAGGAGGGAAAGGAGTGAGACTGAGGAAGAAGGAGGGGTTGAAACTGACAGGAAGGAGAATGTAGAAGCCCCACACCTCTACCATGGCCAGTGGGCCGAGGCATGTGGGAGAATTGATAACTGCCATGACAGAGAGCAGTGGCTGAAGCTGAGTCCTCAGGGAGGAGCCAGGTCTCAGTTAGAGCAAGGAGATGGAGAGCATTAGAGATAAAGAGATCATGAGTAAAGGCAAGTTTACTTGAGATGAAGTTTGCATTTTACAAGACACATGAGAAAGAGAGAGGGAGATGGAGAGGAGAGGGATATGAATAAGATTTGAGCTGTTGCATGAGAAAATGCTCTGAGAGTGTGATAAAGTCTAGTGGGGCCAGGATTGGGGTTGATATCTCTGGCAGAGAGAAGGAAAAGGAGTAGAAGAGTGTGGAGCAGAAAGGAGACAGCATGGCAGTAACGAAAGTGAGGTTATTTCAGAGAGAGAGGTGATGGCTGAATGAAAGGGAGAAAGTGGTGAAGATCAAGAGCTGATGATAGGTCAGCTGACAAGATGGTGGGGGAAACGAGGATGGTAAAGGTGAGATAAGGGGGAGGAGCTTGAAGATGTTGGTAGGAGGAGAGACAATTAGGGAGTATGAGCAATGGGAAGAGAAAATGTTGAGGAGCCCTAAAGAGAGAGATGGAGAGCAGCACAGAAGTCAGTCCTGTTCCCTTTCTCGGTCTTCTCCCCATCCGTGACTGTTCTTCCGTTATCTGAGACTGCCTGCTCCGCTCTGTTGGACATGGCTACTATCCCCATCTTTTGGGGCTACCGCCTGTCTTTACCTGCTCCACCTACCCCTGGCTTTTTAGCGCTCAATCCGCTTAACCTTCTTCCCTGCTGTTCTCGTCCGGTTCCCTCAATTCCTCTCCCCTCACCGTCTCTGTCCCCCCGGCTGCCTCCCTTATTATGCTTTCACTGGCTCTCCTAAATTGTCGCTCCCTCTGTTCAAAAACCCACTTAGTCCATGATCTTCTGATCCAGCACTCTTTGGATGCCCTCTTTATCATGGAATCCTGGCTCCGTGAGGGGAAAGACGCTCTTCTCAATCACTGCTCTGGCGGCGGTATAGCGTTAATTTTCAGATCCACCCTCTCACTGTCACTTGTCTCGCCTCCCCCTGCCTCCCCCTGCCTACCCCGAATCCCTTTTAGTCTGCTCTGATTCTCCCACCCCAATCTATTTTCTCCTCCTCTATGTTCCCCCCTCTTTACGTCCAGATCTCTGGGATTCTCTCTTGCTCTCCTTATCTGATTCTGTCCTCTTGTCCCCTCATTTAGTCATCCTGGGTGACTTCAATGCTCACCTGGTTACTCCATCGCGTTCGCGTGACAAGGCTCTTTTCTCACTCTTTTCCGACCTGTCTCTCACCCAGCATGTAACCTGCCCAACCCATGCTTCAGGCCAGACACTGGACCTTATTCTCACTCTTGATCCCTCCCCTTATTTTCCTTCTCGTATTCACCCTAACCCTGTCCCCTGGTCTGATCACCTTTGTCTCCTTTTTTCCTTCCCCTTCCCCTCTCCTGGGACAGTAGGACCCCCCCCCCTCTGTCCCTTCAGCTCCGACTCTTAAGCAGCACATTACTCCGCACACCTTACACTCTTTCCCCCCAGCCGGTTCCCTCTTCCCTCCTGAATTCTCCTCTCTTTCTGTTGACCAACAAGTAGACACTTGGTTCGCCACTCTCTCCACTGCCCTTAACACGTTAGCCCCCCTCCATCCTGTGTCTTTCCGCTCCTCTTCCCACCACCCTTGGTATCACCCTGGGCTTTACCTTCATCGCACTCACCTTCGCCATGCAGAGCGCCTTTGGAGGAAGCATCATTCAGCAGCTTCCTATTCTGCTTTTCGTCAGGCACATCTCTCCTATCGTTCCATGATAACAATGGCTAAACACTCTTACTACTCTCGTCTCATAGCTGCCTCCTCTAACTCCTCTAAATGTCTTTTCCACATCCTCAAATCTCTCTCCTCCACCTCCTCTCTTCCCCCTCATCCTCCCCACTCTTCCCCTAGTCCTTCTACCCTTGCCTCCTTTTTCACCAATAAAGTTCTCTCCCTCCGCTCTTCTTTCC
Source organism: Ichthyophis bannanicus (assembly GCA_033557465.1). Taxonomy (NCBI): domain Eukaryota; kingdom Metazoa; phylum Chordata; class Amphibia; order Gymnophiona; family Ichthyophiidae; genus Ichthyophis; species Ichthyophis bannanicus. Next base: position 894,854,329 of record CM066032.1, on the reverse strand, counting down.
CTATCTGCCCTCCTCCCCTCTCTCCCCTTCCTGACTCCCCCATTTTCCCTGTTGCTGTCTCCCTTGCCCCCTTCCTGTACCTTTCCACATATTTGGCGCTCTTTTTCGCCCATTACTTCACCTGAATTCATCAAAGCTATCTCATCTGCCCATCATACCACCTGTCCTTTTGATCCCTTGCCCTTTTCCTGGTTACTCAATACAGATCTTGCGCTTATTCCTTACATTCTCTCCATTTTCAATTCCAGTCTCACCTCCGGTCACTTCCCTTCCAGCTGGAAACACGCCATATTCCGCCCCCTTCTGAAGAAACCTACCCTCGATCCCACCATCCTCGCCAACTGGCGACCAGTCGCTAACTTTCCTTTTCTCTCAAAAATCCTCGAGAAACTTGTCTTCTTTCAACTCGCTACTCATCTTGACTCCACCTTCACACTCCACCCACATCAACTGGGTGATCGTGCCGGCCACAGCACGGAGACTATTCTCGTAGCTCTGCTCTCTGAACTTCACCGTGCTCACGATCATGGTAACCTCTCTCTCGTGGTGTATCTGGATCTTTCCTCTGCCTTTGAAGTGGTCGACCACCGCACTCTTCTCACCCATCTGTCTGATTTCAGTGTTCATGGAACTGTCTTTCAGTGGTTCCGCTCCTTTCTTTCCTCCCACACACTTTCTCTGTTCACTCCGGCTCCTCCGCTTCTCTTCCATCCCCCTCAATCTGTGGTGTTCCCCAGGGTTCTATCCTTGCCCCCTTGCTCTTTAACATTTTTCTCGCCCCACTTGCCCTGCTCATCCAACAGTCTGGTATCTCTGCCTACATCTACGCCGATGATATTCTTCTGGTTCATCACACCTCCTCCTCCTCCCCCGATCTCGTCCCACTCAATCTCTGTCTTGCCTCCGTTGCCTCCTGGTTCGATCTAAACTTCCTACATGCTAATCCTGCTAAATCTTCTGCGATCTGGTTTTCTTTTGGACTCCCCCCACCTGATCTGTCACCTGTTATGTCCTCCCGCCCCATCCCCCTGGTGCCGACTCTTCGTTACCTGGGTGTCACCCTGGATTCTTCTCTCTCTTTTCACCAACACATTTCCTCTGTTGTACATACTTCCTTTCTCCACCTTCGTCAGATAAGGGCTGTTCGGTCGTTTCTTCCCCCTCCCTCTGTTGTCACTCTTGTTTTGTCACTTGTGATCACCCGTCTAGACTACTGCAATGCTATCTATGCAGGCCTCTCCTCCTCTCAGCTCCGCCGTCTCCAATTAGTCCAAAACGCTGCCGCCCGTCTTGTCACTTGCTCCCCCGCTTGTTCTCACGTCACTCCCTGCCTTGTAACCCTCCACTGGCTTCCGGTGAAGTTCAGATTCATCTTCAAATTACTCATCATCGCGCACAGGGCTCTTCATGCTAGCACCCCCCAGTATTTGGCTGATATCATCCATCTTCAACCCTCTCCACGTCTTCTTCGCTCGGCTCACGGTAATCATCTATTTCTCCACTCCCCTTCCCAGGCCCACTTGGAACTCACCCACCACTCTGCATTCTTTTTTCTAGGCCCTGCTTTATGGAATTTGCTTCCGCTTTCTCTCCGTACCGAATTGTCTCACCCCCACTTTAAAGCTCTTCTCAAAACTCATCTCTTTTGTCAAGCTTTCGATCTCTCCTCCCCTGCCGATGATGCTTTATCCCCCAGCCGCACCCCACACCTCCCATAACATCCCCCCAAATGCTTCTCACCTGCCCTTCCCCCTATTTCCCTCCCCGTCCCCCATCATTCTGTCCCCTTTCTGGACCTCTTCTGTTTTCTATCTTTTGTCTGTCCCTCTCTGTCCTATTGTTACTGGCGTTCCTTTCTGACTTTATTTTTCAGTAGCCTCTACCCTTTTTGTATTGTACACTGCCCTGATGCCTTGGCATGGGCAGTTTATCAAATCCTGTGAATAAAGATAAAGAAGAAATAAAAGGATAGGTGGTAGAAATTGCAGGGGATAAGGTGCACCTGTGAGTGATCGGGGAAATGAGCACAGGGTGGCTATAAGAGACTATTAGCCAGGGAGCAGGTGGATTATGCAGAGGGAGAGTGGGATAATAAGGAAGAGGAGAGAGAGAGAGGCAAGCAAGCAGCTGAAAGCAGAGATGGAGAGCTGAACAAGAGAGCCGGGGACTAATGCTGAATGCAAGCAAGTGAAAGAGGAATAGGGAGAAGGAGAGAAAACGATAGGTTTTAGTTATCAGCTGGGTTTATATGGAGAAGGATAGCAAGGAGTCAAAGACAACTCCAAGGTTGTGAGCTGGGGAAACAGGGAGGAGTAGAGAGTTATCCACAGAGAAGGAGAAAGGAGGAAGGGGAGAGGAGGGTTTAGGGGGAAAAATAAGAAGCTCAGTTTTGGCCATGTTCAATTTTCAAGCATTGGTGAGACATCCAAGCAGCAATGTCAGAAAGGCAAACAGAGATCATGGCCTGGATTGCCAGAGAGATTTCAGGTGTAGAGGGGTAGATCTGGGAGTCATCAGCGTAAAGATGGTACTGAAAGCCATGGGAAGAGATGAGAGATTCAAGGGACTGGGTATAGAGAGAGAAAAGGAATAGGCCCAAGACAGATCCTTGGGGTACACCAACTGAGAGTGGGATAGCAGCAGAGGAGGATCCACAGAACAAACACTGAAAGAGCGATGGGAGAGATAAGAAGCGAACCAGGATAGCACAGAGCCCTTAAAACCAAGCAAGGAGAAGATAACAGGGAGAAGGTTGTGGTAAGCAGTGTCAAAAGCAGCAGAAAGGACAAGAAGGATAAGGATCATTTGCCTGCCTTATCAATGCCTTGCATCTAACTTGCCAGTGCTTATGTTGTTTCCATTTTTTGTTATTTGGCTCCTTTTTCCATTTCCTGAAAGATGTGTTTTTGGCTACAACAGCCTCTTTGAGCTCTCCTTTAAATCATACTGGCAGTGTTTTGGCCTACCTTCCACTTTTTTAAAAGCATAGAATATAGCTGGTCTGAGCTTGCAGCATCACATATATCTTGTAGTGCTATACAAATGCTCAGTAGTAGTAGTAGTAGTAAAGTAGTAGTAGCTTCGAAGATAGTATTTTAAACAATACCCATGCTTGATGTAAATATTTAACCTTTGCAGTTTATTTTTTTTAGTTTTATCTTAACTATTTTCCTCATTTTATCATAGTCTCCCTTTTGAAAGTTAAAAGGTAGCACTGTGGATTTCCTTGCCATCGTTCCTCCAGTGGTGGGTACACCCTTTAAGAAAGGCATAGGGAGGGGTGACCTGCACGGAGCGGCAGGTGCACCTACTCTTCCCATCTTGCTGGGCTTTATCTGCCATCATAAACTATGTTACTATTTATTAAATCAAATGTGATCATGCTATGATCACTATTGCCAAGTGGCCCCAACACCCTTATCTTTTGCACCAGATCTTTTGTTGCACTATGGACTAAGTCCCAAATAGCTTCCCCTCTTGTCGGTTCATGAACCAGCTGTTCCAAGATGCACTCAATTTTTTCATCTAGAATCTTTATCTCCCTAGCATGTCCTGCCATGACACTGACCCAGTTGATACCTGGGTAATTGAAATCACCAATTTGTATTACTGTGTTGTAACTTTTGTTAGCTTCCCTGATTTATTTTAGCGTTTCATTATCCAGTTATTCATTCTGGCCAGGTGGTTGGTAGTATATCCCCACTGCCATTGCCTTCCCCTTTTTATATGGAAGTTCTATCGATTGAGATTCTATAGTGTATTTTGTTTCCTACAAAACTTTAATCCTGTGTGACTTAATGCCCTCTCTAACATAGAGTGCATCCCCTCCACCAATTTGATCTACTCTGTCAGTGCAATATAGTTTGTACACAGGTATCCATGTCCCACTGGTTGTCCTCCTTCCACCAGGTCTCTGAGATACCAATCATATCTAACTTCTCATTTAGTGCTGTATATTCTAACTCTCCCATCTTAATTTTTAGACTTCTAGCATTTGCTTACAGGCATTTTAGAGGTTGTGTTTTATTCATATTAAACTGGTTATTGGTAGGCAGGGGTAATCTGGAATCCTTAAGTTCTGTCTGCTCTGTACTTAAAGGCATCTGGGTTACTTTTATCTTTATTTGAACCATGAGCTCTTGAACGGCTGTCAGCTTTCCCCTATTATCTACCTCCATTTTAAAGTTTTATGCCAGCTCCTGGTTCCATCTCAGTTAAGGTGAAGCCCATCCCTTCGGAAAAGCCCCTCCTTTCCCCAGAATGTTGCCCACTTCCTAACAAATCCCTAACCTTCTTCCTTGCACCATCATCCCATCCACGCATTGAAACTCTGCCTTCCTTTTGGGTCCTTCACGTGGAACGAGAATGCTACCCTGGAGGTTCTGAATTTCAACTTCCTACCTAAAAGCCTAAATTTGGTCTCCAGAACCTCCCTCCCACACTTTCCTATGTCATTGGTAGGACTAATCAAATTTCAAATTTGTAATGTGCCCTCTCTGGCAGCAGGCAAAGTTTGGACTCTGGGCCAGCTCATTATAGAGAGTGGGGGGGGGGGGGTCAAATCTTCCAGTATATGCAGGATGAGTTGGGCTTACCTGGCCATCAGTATTTTTGGTGGGTCCAGTTTATACATTGTCTATGGGATGCCATTGTAGAACATGCACAGTTTGAAAAAGAATGGCCTGTAGCGATCCTCTGTAGTAAATTGTCTCTCTCTTCCAAAGTGGAGGAGTTTGGGGCAGTGTGACGAAAAATAATATGCATTTGTTGGAAACAAAATGGGAAACGTTAATGATGTTTCTTTTTTTGTTTCTTATCATTTTTGAACAAAAACAGAAGAGAACGTCCTGAAATGTTGTCACTTCCAGTCTATCCTTAATAGTGCACACTATCGCTTAATGGTACACTGTTGAACAATAGTACACATTATGATAAATAGTGCACACTATTAAGGCACAATCCATACTATTAAACTATAGTGCACCCTATTACTCAGTAGTGTGCACTATTTTTGCATGAGTGAATAGTGCACTCTATGGTATAATAGGGCACACTGTAGCTTAATAGTGCACACTACTGCTAAATAGTGCATATTACTTGCCAATAGTATGCACTAGTGCTCAATAGTGCACACTATTAAGTTAGTAACGATAGACAGGAAATGAGATAATTAAAATGGAACAAAACAAAATGAAAAATTCTGCAGAAGACATGGGAAACTGAATACAATTTTTACCCTGCCACCCCTAGTGACAAAAAATAAAAGCACTGCTACCCAGAAGGTCTGGGAAAAGGACAAGAGTAGTGAATATTTTTAGGAAGATTGCAGCCGATTTTGGAGTAGGGTGATATGTATTTCTTTATTGACTTCCATAAGCAAAACAATGTATTTTGTAGCCCATAAGGCATTATGGTCTCCTCTTAGGATTTCAAAATAAGATTCCAAACTGTACAAAACTTGCTGGTCTTGCAAATCAGACTGGAATTCTTTTTCATATGTTGTTCTTCTGCCCCAATTTGACAGAGTTCTGGACTAACATGTGGCAACATATTAGTGATAATCTGGATGTTGTTGAGTCCTTGACATTCAAGGTTATTATTATTTGGTCCTTAGGACTTTCTGTATCAGTGAAAAAAATCAAAGGCTTACTTGTTAACTTTCTAAATATCTTTAGCACTTCAATGGATTATTACTCATTGGAAAGACAAAATTATAGATTTCAATTACTGGTGGAATCTAGTTTGTACCATTCATACATTTAAAAACATCACAGCAGATAAATGGGACAGGTTGTCTAAGTGTCATGCTCAGTAGGCCTTTATTCAGAAATGTAGGGACAGGCAGGCTTCAACTGTGTAGGAATCAATCTTTGACACTTGGACTATGTTCATGTTCGTGGTTTTTGTTGTTGTTCTTTTTTTGTATTATGTAGAAGAAATAAAGATATTGAAACACACAAAAAAAATTGCTGTGTGCTGAATAATATTCCCAAGCACAAGAAGAACCAAATTGTAGAGTCTAAAAAACACTCCCCACTAGGAGGACAAGGGACAAAACCATAAAACCATAAATGTGGAGTAATCTCTGAGATGAGGGCGGGTCTCAGTGAGAGGGGGGGGGGGGGATGCACTAACGTAACAAGAATGCGGCAGCTCCACAAATTAACTAACCCCCACAATTTCAATCATAGGCCAACCAACACAATTTTTTATTTTCTAAATGCATTTAAAAAGAACAATAAACTTAGCTGGAATAATCACGCCCACAACCATGACGCCAGGCTCTCAACTACAAGCCGCTGACATAACGTCAAAATCTCAATAGCATAAAAATGTCAACTCAAGTTTCGCCTATTCACTGCTGCTTCAGGACACTTCAATTTGCAGGAAAACAGGACCCTCTCAAAAAAGCTGGAATGCCAAACAAGAGACTCAAAAAAGAGGAATGAATGACATCATCAGAAACAGACCAATCAGCTATTCCCCAACCACATTGAAGAAGAAACCATGTGAGAGTACAAAAATGATGAGTGAATGAAAAAAGAATGAATGAACTACTAAAGAGTGGCAGGAACCAAACTGCTGACAACCACTCAATAGAATCATTCAAGCCAAGAGGTTGAACAGTCTTCAACGTAAATATTTATTTTTGTTCCAAACGAGCTAGGCAGCAATCAGTTTGACATGCAAGTAAATCTTCAATCACATCAATGACCAACAAGCGCAAATCAGTCCACAAATTCCATGATCTAAACAATGTTGAACAATGGGAACTGTTAACACACTGTTAGATAATCTGGATTTATGTTCAGTCAAACAGATTCTAATGGGCTGACAAGTCCTCCCCACATAAAGATGTGGGCAGGGACAAACGATGACATAAATGACCCACGAAGATGTACAGTCAATAACATGTTTAAAAACATACCCTGTATTGCTAATAGGGTCTGTCCAAGTGTCGGCATCCAAAGAAAGTGGACAAATGCCACAATGGCAACAAGGGCTATGGTGACCTTTAGAAAAAGGCAAATATCTTGTTTGGAAAAATCAGAAGAAACTAAAATATCCCTAAATTACGTGCACAGGTAAAAGAAATGCACGGACTTGGTTGAAAAATGGGGTGTAATGCAAGAACATGCTGATGTTTAGAAATATTTGCTGCAACATTTTGTGCTTGGTCAGAATAGTGAATCACACAAACCTGTTTGTCCGAGTCTTTCTATTGTGGTTGAAGAAGCCCAACACATTGAGCATATTTGGCTCGCAAAAAAGCTTGACAAATAATATGACGTGGATATCCATGCTGAAGCAATCTCTGAGTAAGCTGCTGTGATTGTGACAAGAACTCCTGGACTGTAGAACAGATACGCTGAACCTTTTAAAATTGGCCAATAGGTAAGGCCTTCTTTAGCTTGAAAGGGTGATGGCTAGAAAAATGGAGTAACTTGTTGCAATCAACTGATTTACGATATAAAGTAGTTGTCAAAACACTGGTGTGATTCAAAATCAAAACATCTAAAAAAGAAAGCTGTGACAAAGAAGCAGATATAGTAAATTGTAAACAAGGATCAAGACTGTTCAATAAAGATGTGAAGGCTTCCAAAGTGTGCATAGAATCTAACCAAATGCAAAAAACATCAGCAATAAACCGTACCCAGAGACCAATATGTTTAAACCACTGGGAAAGATACAGATGTGCCTCCTCAAAAGCTGACAGAGTGGCAACACTTGGGGCAACACTAGCCCCCATGGCCACCCAATGTATCTGTATGTAAAAATCTGCAGCAAAACGGAAATAGTTCTTAGTTAAAACAAACTCTGCAATGGAAAGCAAAAATGAAGTGGGAATGTGCTCTGTAGAAGAACGCTGCATGAAAACCCACTGCAATAGGAGCAAGGCTTGAGCTTGAGGGATGTTCGTATACAAAGCTGCAATATCGAAAGTAGCCAAAATAACGGAGGAAGGCCAAACAGTATGCTGGGACACAATCTGCAAAACATGAGAAGTGTCACGAAGATATGATCATTACTGTTGAACAAAAGGCTGCAAAAAATAATCCAAAAACTTGGATAAAGGCTCAAAATGAAATCCATTGCAGGAGACAATAGGACATCCTGGTGGAGAATGGAACATTTTATGAACCTTAGGAATAACATAAAATGCTGGAACTTGAGGGAAAGGAACTTTAAGAAAGGTATGTTCTTGAGCTGAAATGATATTATTGTTCTGTGCCTGTTTCAATAAGTCTAGTATTGCACTTTGAAGTTCAAGAGTAGGATCCTTTGAGACTGGTAAATAATAATAATGATCTGACAATTGGCACATAACCTCTTCATAATAGGCCTCTCGTTCCAGCATATTCTGCATAAGGAACAGACATAAACTTCTCTATGGCACTGAGCGGAAAACAATGAGCTACCATTTACATCTCTTCAAAGCTTATGTTAAACCACTGCGTTGAGCTTAGCCATCTGGTCTTCTGTGCACTTCTCTGCATCTGAACTGCATAGCTAATTGCTTCATCGCTATAGGGCTCATTCCATTCTGGATGTAGATCCCCTCTGTATGTCCGGTCTGAACCAGATATACAGACGGGATCAGAATCACGATCAGTAATGTATGTGCAGGCTGGGACTGCGATTCAGTCCGGCCTGAACATACATGACCTGCCTGACTAACTCAGTCAGGGTTTTTAAATGGAGCCACGGCGCCAAGGCGTCTAGTTATCATGTCACTGCAGTTCCATTTAAAAAACGCAATGCCAGCCGCCGAATAAAAGTGTTTATTCCCTGGAGTTCGACCCCCAATCTGGCCTCCGCCACCCCCCTCCCCATCTGTGCCTCGGCAATACAAAAAAACACGGAGACAATACAAAAAACCTTCCCCTCACATGTCACCGGCCCTGGACGTACAGGACCGACATTAGAATCGACCCTGGACGTCCAGGGCCGTCAACCGCCCAGACTCTATCCAGTCTCTGCCCCCAAGCTGCTCCTTCCCCACCCTCATCTAACTTCCATGCACAACCGGCGGGGAAGTTAGTTGCGGCCGGAGAAAACACGAATAGCGCACCCTATGCCTTTAAATGGATTCAAATTCACTCTGCGCTACTGTCTGCTCTAGCCTTTGCACACACTTAGCTCATTCACAAAACTTGTTCATACATTGGTAGTCCATAAAATTGTGGGCTAAAACTAAACTAACCTGTTCACAAAGTCTAACACACTTTTCTGCCTCGGCTTGTCAGTGAAAAAGACTGGATACACCCATCTCACTGCTTGACTGCTGTTTGTATCTTATTGTTATTAAGTTGTGAAAGTTATGTAGCATTGTTTGGGAATGTGTATGAGTTATCTGATTTAAAGTCCCTTAAATTTGTTTGGTATGTTATAAATTCATTTGTCAATGACCTGTAAGAGTCCACAGTAAGTTTTTTTGCTAAAAGTAGAGTTACTTACGTATGGGATGAAAGTCTCTACAGCTAATTGAATCTTGTGAAGAAGTTTCCTCCTAACCTTTCAACTTGGGCAAAGAATATGTCTGGGATCAGAGGGAGATGAGGAAAGAGGGTGGAAATCAAACATCACTGATCATTATTTATCAGAACTGCTCTCTCTAACATTCTTATAAGACTAGAGTTCATTGAGCTGGATTGGGTTACGGTGAGTTTAGATAGGATATAAGGGTGGTTTGGGTGAATTGGAGATTATAGTGGGAGGGGGTAAACTGTTAAGTGGGTTTAGGGTGGGTGGGGTGAATTTTTAGATGTGCTGTATATTTTTGCACTGTTAGCCTGTTTTCTCCACTCCTCCTTACCCCTCCCCTTGCCTCTTCTTCTGTATCCTTTTTACTCAATGATATAGCATTCCTTTCATGCTTTACTACCTAAGATTTTATTGTAAACCACTTTGACTGCTTGCATAAAGATGGCATATCAAATAATAATAAACCATAAATCATATTGTACTTGTCTGATAAGGTCTGCAATTGAATTTAATAAATAAATAGAAACAAAATAAATACACCCTGTAAAGATAACATCATGTAAGACATGGATAGAAGGAAATGGACTTTGTATAAGACATAGGTAGGAAACTGGACAACTAGATTTGCTCATTTAAAAAAAAACCTACTACTACTAAGCATTTGTATAGCACTACAAGACGTACGCAGAGCTGCACAGACATGTAAGAGACAGTCCCTGCTCATCAGAGATTGCAATCTAGTCATGACAGACAACACAGAAGGTGTAGACAGGGATAAAACAAGGAGGAATGGTAAAGAAACAAGGAGATCAGCTGAGTCAAGATCCAAAAGCAGCAGCGAAGAGGTGAGTTTTCAGCCTGGATTTGAAAAGAGTCAGAAAAGGTGTCTTGCGTACAGACTTAGGTAGTTTGTTCCAGGTGTATGGTGCAGCAGAGTGAAAGGAGCGAAGTTTGGAGTTAGCAATAGAAGAGAAGGGCACAGATAGAAGCAATTTTCCAGAAGAGCGGAGTTCCCGAAAGGGGGGGTGGAGGGTGTAAGGAAAGATAAGAGAAAAAAGATAGTGAGGAGCTGCAGAGTGAATGCACTTATAGGTCAGCAGGAGAAGTTTGAAATGGATGTGGAAATGGATTGGGAGCCAATGAAGTGCCTTAAGAAGAGAGGTAATATGGGCATGATGAGGCTAGCGGAAGATTAGTCACGCAGCAGAGTGTTGAACAAATTGAAGGGAAGAGAGATGATTCAAAGGGAGACCAGCAAGGAGCAGGTTACAATAGTCAAGACAGGAGGTGATTAAGGAGTGGATAAGTGTCTTAGTAGTGTGTTCAGAAAGGAATGGGCAGATTTTGTTGATGTTATAGAGAAAGAAATGGCAGGTCTTAGCTTAGATGGTACTGAAAGCCATGGGAAGAGATGAGCGCACCAAGGGACTGGGTATATAGAGAGAAAAGGAGTGGACTCAAGACAGATCCTTGGGGTACACCAACTGAGGGCAGGATAGCAGCAGATGAGGAGCCACCAGAAAACACACTGAAAGAGCGATGGGAGAGATAGGAGGAGAACCAAGATAGTACAGAGCCCCTAAAACCAAGTGAGGACAGGGTATCAAAGAGAAGATTGTGGTCAACAGTGTCAAAAGCAGCAGAACAGTCAAGAAGGATGAGGACAGAGTAAAGGCCCTTGGATTTTTCCAGGAACAAGTCACTGGAGACTTTGGCAAGAGCCGTTTCAGTAGATGGAGGTACTATTCACCAGTGGCAATAAACATTTAAATTAAACGCTGTCCACAGTATTTAAATTAATGCACATATTCAGCACTGCTATACATGTGGAGGGTAATTATATAAATACCCACACAGGCTATGTGCATTTCTGTGTGTGTACGTGAGGCCTGCTTTATACAGCGAAATACCGTGGTGTAAACACACCATAACCAAGGAGCAGCAGTTAGCCTACCTGAGAGCAGGTGGACTTGGCCATGACTAGATTGGTGCAGACAAGTGCATAGGTCATAGTATTCTATAACCTATATGAGTGAATTGTGGTCTCACCTGTGTACTGTCCAAGCTCTGCCCCCATGCACACCCTGACTGAAAGTACGCATGATGAGAATTACACATGCTGTTTTGGAATAGTCCAAAGCATATATGTAAGTGCCTGTTTATGGGTATAAGCCCTTTAAACTAGGGACTAACACATGTAAATAACTGTAAACCTTCCCTGTGGCCCTCATAGAATCGTCCCCATAGTTGGTAGCACTGAATATACATATTGGATGCTGACCCCCACTGCCACTCTCTATTTAGTTTAGGCCTTCTTGTGCTTCCTAGCTGCTCTGCCATCTTCCTTTCATGTTCATTTAGTATATGTAGCACTGTATGCTTAAAGGGATTTTCTTGCTCACCTTGTACATGTCGACCTCAAAAATTACCTTGGAAGTTTAAGAATTTCCCCTTTCCTTCATTAAGACAGAGTGCATCTGATAAAACGATTAGGAATGGCCTACACACTAGATTAGCAGACTGAAAACAGCCAAATCCATGATTCAAATCCCACTGACACTCCTTGTGGCTTTGGTGTCGTCACTTAGCCCTCCATTACTTTAGCTACAAACTTAGATCGCAAGCCCCTCAGGAACGTGGAAATACTTACTGCACCTGAATGTAACTCACCTTGAAATACTACTAGAAAGGTGAGAAATAAATCTAAAAAATATATCAAGTAGGATCCTTCCTGACCAAGTATAGATCTTAGGAGGAAGAAAAGAAATGAAAGTTCAAGATTTCCAAGGAACGTGAATTACACAGCTCTGTTGTGCTACAGAATGAATGTGTCCCCATAACAGTTTCAAAGACTTGCTCCCACAGAAGCACACAGGCTTTTTGCTAAAATAAACACTGGATAGTAGGCTTTGTTGTACAATATACTCCCCTCAGGGAACTTTTGTTCCAAAATAAATTTGCTCACAGAAGAGCTTGTGACAGGGATCTCAGAACAACATCTCCCCCAGGGGTTCACTTCTGTAATTATGAGTTAGTTATTATGTTTATTTAACATAGATGGTGCCATGTAAATGACATTATGACAAATTATACATATATATATTTTTATATAACAACCACATTTAAGAATTGTTACATTTAATGGCAACTACAGCATTCCTCTGACAAAAGATCAACAGGCGAAAGAAAGGATCTTTGATTCATCTGGAACAGAAGACAGAATTGCTCAAGGTAATGCCTAGATGTTCTGATGTGCAAGCATTGCTATGTTTTATTTCCATAGGTCCCATTTTATGCAATAGAACCTATGCACGAAGAATGCACTAATGACATTAGTGTTCTTTTCTCATTATGAATATGCAAAAAAATATATTTTTGTTTGTAATCCTTTTATGGCAGTTCTTTCCTTTTTATTTTATTTAGGCTTTTCAAGTTATCAAAACAGGTTACATGGAACTGAACAATTGGGTTACATTGAATGACCGGAAGGGAGGGTCAAAAACAAAAAACATATACCAAGTTAACTTATATACAGTAACTTATGTACAGTATGCTCATCATGGTGGGATGTGTTTTACATTTTGGGGAAGTGGGGATTATGGTATGACTTTGCATTATGTATCGGTTGCAAAGAATTCTTGGAATAGGTTGGAGTTCAGCTTCTTTCAGAAGTCGTTGCAGTCCTAGATGGATCTGAGGACCCTTGAGTTTGAGTTCCCTAGTGCTGGACCATAGATCGAGAATGATCTCTAATATGTTGCCTGTGAACTTTTCACCTTATATGATAGGGCGCTGAGCAGGTTCTGGTTCCCGATTCCTTCTAACATAGCAGCAAACTAGGTGATCATTTTTGTGCAGACACAGAAAAGTCACACATTCTTGCAAAACAATTGCAACATCAATCTTGAATTCTCACAAATGTTTACAAATGTGAAAAGGCATTTTAGAAAGAATGTTCAGGTGCAATCTCGGAGTTTCAGGATAAAACATCGGAGAAAACCCTGGGGACATTTATATTTTAGCTCAATTTTAGAAACATGGATGTCCCCAAATGGACGGCCGAAGAAATGGCATCTCAAATATCCCAGCTGGAGTTTTCCAGAAGGGGGACATCCATGTTCAGTGACACTGTAGACAGTCAGGAGACAGTTTAGTAATGTTTGGGGCTTGTAGTCACATGTTAGATTTCTTTGTCTACCAAATATTGGCAGTGACAATAGCAGCGCTTTGTGCTCTTCTCCCTGATAGCATTACCACCATTAAATGAGCAATTTTTACTCTTTTTTAGTGTTCAGGAGTAGGTACAGGCATGGACGCCTCAACAACCAAGGTCAGACATGCTTGTGCCATTCTGTAATCGCATACATCTTCGTTGCTCCTCCCAGGCCACTCCTCTGACATGTCACCATTCTACTTAGCCGTTCTCATGCTAGGGACATTCATACACTTGGGGGTATGTTTACTAAACAGTGATAACGTTGCAGCGGCACAATTATCGCGCGATAAAGTAACGTTATTGGGCGATAGCGTGAGGTTTCATGTGATTACGTCTCCGGCGGCATTAAGGCACACAGAGGGTGGAGTAAGGCTCCCCAGAGGGTGTAGAGAAGGGGTCAATGGGCAGAGAGTGGGGGGGGGGGGGAGAGGCTCCCGGCACACTAACGTTGTGAAATGAAGGTCTGAAAATTAACGCCATTGTAAACCTCACGCTAGAGGCACATTTGCAGGAGAGAGAAACCATTTCAGTCAGCAATGTACAACAAAGGCAGGGAAACCAAGAAAAGTGATAGTAGTGATACATGTGCAGCAACAGCATTGTGCCCAAGTATGAAAGGGCACTACGGTGAGGCTGAAAATGGGGTACAGGGGACTTCAAGTGGGACATGCAGTGGGGCAGTTTGGGCACAGGGTGGATAGGTAGATGCCTAGGTGGCACATAGGAACGCAGAAACTGCAAATCAGCAAGCTAGAAACTGACCAAGGTCAAACATGCCCACGAGTGTGTGTCCCAGTGTCCCAGGGGACAGTACCCAGCAGGTACCCCAAAGGGCACATAACATTGACAAGTGGTGCCGGGGGGAGCGCAGATGTCTATATAGGCACCCCTACCCCAGATCCAACACCAAAGGCAGCCGCCTAATGGGACACTGGATGGCCTGGGACTGCGCACCACCAGCACCACCGGCATAAGGGCATGTCAGCATGGTGGCGGAGCGGTGCTGGTGGTGGAGGGGACAGTGGTATTTGCCCACAGCACACCAAGGCCAAGCCCTGTTCAGGTGGGTGGAGTGCAGTGCAACAGACAAGGTCTGTCTGATGAACAGTAATGGTATCCCCAGGGAATGACCTACCTCTGTGGCAACAGTTTGGTGCAGTACACACAGCCAGTGTTCAGGGGCAGAAGGTCACAGGTTAAAGTCCCAGCTGTGGCTCCTGCAGACCATGTCCCTATATTTTACCCTACAGCGCACATACACCATAAACATGTGCAGTCCCTAGAGCAGAGGTTCACAACTGCAGTCCTGAAGGGCCAAACACCATTCAGGATTTCATGCTGTCCCTAATAAATATGCATGAGATGTATTGGTATGCAGTGACCCCATTGTATGCAAATGTATCTCATGCATATTCATTAAGGACAGCCTGAAAACCTGAATCATGTTTGGCCCACCAGGACCAGAGTTGGGAATCTCTGCCCTAGAGAATCGGCCAACAGGAGCACAAACACCCACACCCACAGGTTCCACTATCCAAAGCCTCATGGAGAGTCAGGCTGTTGGGTCCTGCGTGGAGCAGCAGCTACCAATACTAGCACCTGCATACCTTAGCAATGCCTGCACTGTGGCCAGGATTGGTGTGGCGGCCAGGCTGCCAACCACCTCTATCTTTGCACGATGCTGAAATAGGTGTGGGAGTGTGTATATGTCTATCCAGTGTTTTGTGGCTGCCTACACCTTACTGAGCCCCCAATGCTTGCACTGTCTCCACTGTTAGCCTGCCAATGTGCATAATGAGGAGCAAGGTATTGTGGGTATGGCCCAGACAGGGCGGTCTGGGCAGGATGCATCTGCACAGGGCATAGGGCAATGGCTGGGACATGCAGTGCCTGACCACCATCTGCACGGACAGGGTGGCCACAGCATGTCATGCTGGGAGGTCACTCTCACCCTGACTGAGCAGTGACCATGGCATGGCTAGGTTCCCACATAGTGCTATACAGTATTTCCCTCAAGTGATATCTATGAGTTCTCTTTTTTTTGCGACCTAATCACTGACATGCTTGCTTGGTGTGTGTGTTTACATCCCACTTTTGGGTGTACACAGTTCCTCCAGGAGCATGCACTCTGTATTAGCTAGCAGACTGTCTGCAGTTAGCATGTGTATGACTGGAAAACCTTGCAGGGTGCAGCGGCTGGAGACTGTTTTGCCCTCTGCTGGTGAATGTCAGATTGTGGTGTGGGGCAGCTGAGCTTTTCCAGGCCTACTGTCTATTTGCCAGTGCCCTATGTGATATGTACAGATCTGCATCGAGTGCCCTGGAGGGTGCCTATTCCCCAGCAAGACTGGGGTTGATGGTCCCCTCCATTGCAGAGATGTAGAATGTGGATCTGTTGGTGGGAGATCCTGTCCCCCACCCTGACCCAGAGAAGGCAGGTTGGGTGGCGCTACATAATACGTGTTTGGGTCCAAACACCACCCTTCTTTTATAACATATGACCATAGCAACCACACAAGATATGTACTATTCTAGGTACATCATAGTCCACAAAGGCTAGATGTGACTGGGAAGTACAGATGGACCCAGGTGTATTCTAGGTGTGCCTGCAAGGATTACCTGTCACACACTGGCACTGATGGGAACCTGTAGCACAGCCTATCTCAGCCAAGCCAGGTGCTGTGGAACTGGTGCTGGGCACCCCACCTCACCCTCAGGGTGAGCACAGGAACTGCACAATGTCACAGTCTGTAGCTACTCTGTGCCAGTAACACACACGGTCAGTTCCCCCTACCAGGCTGGGGTTCTGTAGAGGCGCATACCCCATCTTGTGATCAGATGTAGACTGCTGATCTGCATGTGCAGTGCATCATGGGTACGGGTGGGTTTACCCTATCCTGATAACCACAGCAGTTTGTGCGGTGACCTGAAGTCTTTCTGTAGCCAGCCAGCACTATGTTGGAAGCTGTAGAGGGGTAGCCCACTGGTTATTACAGTAACTGCCAAGGCAGAGGCCATGAGTTTGATCCTGCAGTGGTGTTATTTAATAAGGCTGTCTGAGGCATTTCTTTTTAATTTAAATCTGTGCTGAAAGCACAAACACCCTCACAGTGCTCTAACCTAAGGTGTCTCATAAGGCGCCCTATAGGGTGCCCTATAGGGCACATTATTTATTTATTTAGCTGTATTTATATCCCGCTTTTCACCGGGTCAAAGCGGTCAATTGGGAGATACATTTAACACGAGGGGATATGACACACATACGCTAATACTTACAGGGAACATGGGCAATGGAGGGTTAAGTGGCTTGCCCAAGACCACAAGGAGTGCCTATAGGACTAGAAATCCCAGTCCCTCCGGCCTGAGATTGCTGTCCCCAGGTGGGACTTGAACCCCCAGCCCTCCGGCCCGAAGTACCTTGTCCTAACCACTAGGCCACTCCTCCCTCATTATAAAGTGCCCTTGGCAGACAGGGCACTTTATAATGTGCCCCATAGTACGCCTTATAGGATGTCCTATAGGGCACCTTATGAGGCACCTTATGTTATGGCACTGTGAGGGTGTTTTTGCTGGCAGCACAGATTTAAATTAAAAGAAAATGCCTCCGATGGCCTTTTTAACTGACACCACTGCAGGATCAAACTCACAACCTCCTTTTCCACAGTCATTGTAGTAGCCAGTGGGCTACATCTCTATAGCATCTAGCAAAGTGCTGGCATGAACTTAAGGTTTACGCATGTTAACGAGCCAAGGCACCCTCTATCGCGCGATACAGATTCATTGCTACCTTGCCTCCAGAACACCCACTACCTTATATGGCATTCCTCACATTAACGCTGCAACTAGCGCAAATAACATTAGGACGCTTTAGTAAACATACCCCTTGGTTTCTAAAATGGTTCAGGGATGCCCTTGCGAATTGGATGTCTGCATACCTATTCTCAGACATCCAAAACACGACCAGAACTTCTAAAATACCCCCATAATGTGCAAATTTTATCACATTTGGTTTTTTGGTACTTGTTTTTCCCAACAATAACATTGTATTGCATTTCTGAAATGGCACAAAAAATGTTTATTCAGAGTTCAGGAAATCAGTGCTGGTGTGTGAAGTTCTGAAGTTCGGCAGAGCTCTTAGTAAACTGACTAGTTGCTGGACCATAGATTATATCTAGTGTTATATTCTAGTTGACAGTGATCACAATAGTAAGGCAAACTGGCTAGTAAATTCTATAATTAGAGCTTATATTTCTCCTCACTTTCTTTTGATAACACATACTATTTACAGTTCCAAGTTCCACTTGAAAAGAAGTAAAATGAATAAGAAATACAAGTTGAAAAGAAGAAATAAAAGGAAATGCAGAACTTCAGTGGACTCATCATTTTGTTTGTTCAGTCAATAATTTGATTGCTAGCCTAGATTATAATTATAATCAACAGGAGAGCATTTGCATCAGACTTCTGAAACTGGAACTTTCACATGAGACCCCTCCTCAGAACTACAACAGATCTTTTTACACCTTCCTGAGAGAACACGGCATGCTACAGCATGTTTTTTCTCCCACACACATAGCTGGTTACACCCTTAATCTTGTTGTTAGCCATCAAGATGCTAGATTGATTCAGTCCAATGTATGGATGGTTCCTTTATCTTGGAAGGACTATGTCCTCTTTCTCTTTGATTTCCCATTACCCACTCCACCCCATTTAACTATTCAAGCTTCCTCTTCAAGTCACTCCTTGACTTATTGGAACATTACAAAAGATACCCTGGTGGCATTACCCACTGTGGATACATTGTTCTCTGAGGACTTTGCTACACTGGCAGTAAATGCCCAGGCCATTGCTTGGCATAATACTCTTACTGAGGCTCTTGATAAGCTTGACTCTCAAAAAGGTCCATATACGCCCTATGCAGAGGTTCCATAAATGGTTCCATGATGGTTTATGCCTCCTCAGGTGGCATAGTAGGGCTGCAAAAAAATAGATCCCTCTCTACATTAACCTATTTCAAAAACTGTAATTCTTATTATCGCTCCCAGGTCCTTGCTGCAAAAAGAGACCACTTTTCACTTATCATAAAGCATTCTATTCAGCAAAGACAGTATTCTCAGTGGTAACCCAACTCACCTCACAAAAGCAGGACCAGCAGAATCTGTCATGATCAGGCTCCTTCACAGAGTGGTTAGCAGGTTTCTTTTATGACAAAGTACAACAGTTTAGACTTACTCTCCCATCCTAACTGTCTTTTTCTCTGCCTGACCCAGGTAGTGGAGTGCAGGAGTAGCCTAATGGTTAGCACACTAGCTTGATAACCTAGTAACCAGGGTTTGATTCCCACTAACTGTCCTTGGGCAATATACTTGACCCTCAGAAGAAAAGCCTGACAGTCTACTTCTAGTCACAGTGTCAAGAAAACCCAGGAGCTGCTGGATCAGCATTGACTCAAAGGCACACATATTGTACTGACTCAGATAGCATAGGTTCTACTTGCATCACACACACCTGGTACAACTTTGCCCTGTATTGGCTGTTCTTACCCATACATTGCATTACATTTGTAAGACCGCATGCCCTTTAGACCCAATCCCATCTAAATGGATAGTGGAACAATCCTTAGGATTACTTCCAATCCTGCAAACTATTATTACAACACTGCGTATGCCTTATAGTGCTATACAAATGATTAGTAGTATCATAAACAATAGTTTTTCAGTTGGCATAGTGTCAGACAACTGGAAGAAGGCTATTCTTAGGCCTATCCCTAAAGATCGCCAGGGTGATTTTTATGATCCCAAGAATTGCTGACCCATGTCTAACTTACCTTTCCTCTCAAAAGTCACAGAGAGGACAGTTTTCAGAGAACTTTCAAATCATACCAAACATGTTCTTACACTACACCCTCGACAATCGGGCTATCGCCCTTTGCACAGTAAGGGAACTTTCATCACAGCACTCTTAAATGAGATCCATAGGGCCCATGACTAAGGGAAAATAGTTATTGCCATCTCACTTGATCTATCATCAGCTTTTGACTTGGTTGATCACAATCTACTATTCACTCACCTGCATGACACTGATATTTGGAGCACAGTTCTCTCTTGATTCTTCTCTTTCCTGCCTGACTGCTCTTTTCATTAGTATTCACAATATCTTACCATCACCATGCAATCTTTTGTGTGGAATCCCACAGGGGTCGACACTCTAACCACTTTAACATCTTCTTAAGCCCTCTTGTTACTCTGATACAGAGCTGTGATATGCTGACAATATCCTACTTTTGTTCTCCACTGATAAGCTCTCTCCAGACTTTTCCCCTGTTAATGCATGTTTAGACAACTTCACTACGAGGCTTTGCAACAACTCACTCAAATTTAACCCATCTAAGACATTAGCTACCTGGTTCACTGGTTCTCTCAAATGGCCCAACCCTTACCCCCATACTTGAGGGTATCCTGGTGATCTTGCAATCTACCCTCCGATATTTAGGTATACTACTGGATTCCAAATTATCTTCCCCCCCCCCCCCCCAATTAGCCAAAGTCATCAAGTCATCTTTTTTCACATCACATCATTTTAGAGCTATTCAACCATATTTGGATAAGTCAGCACAAACTTCTGTCTCGCTTTACACAGCAATCTCCCACCTGGACTATTGTAATATCGCCTACATGGGACTCCTCCAGTACCATATCAGGCGCTTACAGACTATACAAAACACAGTCATACGCATCCCTACCAATGCCTGGAGATTCGACCATGCAATTCCCTTACTTATGCAGCACCATTGACTCCTTATTGAGTCACGCATTTTGTTTAAGATTCTGATGCTTATGATGCAGCTCTTGAATATCTCTCCTCTTTATGCCCCCACAGAGCATTCCATTCTCTTCATGGATTCAGACTAAATATTCCATCCCCCTCTTAAATCAAGTATGAGTTTATTTGAAAATCCACTTTCTTTGTTGCAGCCCTCGCTCCCTTACAGGTCAAACCAAATTTCAAAAGCTTTAAAAAAGCATTGAAGACCTATTTGTTTGAAGCTGTGTTTCGGCCATCAGTGATGGATTTCTGAGGTGTACTCTCTCTGATTGGACCTGACAAAGCCACCCCCCAAACCCCCTCCTCCTTCTCCCCCTCCTCTTGCCCCTCTTGCCCTGTGTCTGGACCTTTCCTACTTTATTGATCTCTTTTCCTTGCCTTTCCTATCATCAAAGCTGGCAGTCTTTTCTTTTATCCACTTTTCTTTTTTTAAAATTATAAACTGCATTGCTTGCATGTAGATACTGCAGTATATCAAATAAAGACAAACACCTGGTTAGCTTCACTACAGAATGCAACCTTGTACTGTTGTGGCTGTAGAATGTCTTAGGTGTGAAGGCTAAAGAGCAGATCAGAGCAAAATTCAGGGCTGTTCTGTACCATGAACTGCAGGCATTACTACTTACCCTAAACTGAAACCAGAATAAACTATAAGATCCACAATCCATTGCATGTAGTAAACCTCTTAGCCACAGAACACTAAGGGGTATGTTTACTAAACCATGGTAATGGTACCCGCGTTAGGTTCCGCGGTAATGGTATGGATGCCCATATAAAGGAATGGGCGGTGCATCTTTAAAGCAAGCTGTGTCAGTAACGTACGTTACAAGGTGCTAACACGTGGTACAGTGCGTGGTACAGTGCACCATGGACCAACCGTGCGTGAACACCACAGCGGACAGGAAGCAGCAGCACATCCGAAGGGGTTGCAATCTAAGGCACGCTAACAGTAGAAGACATGCTGAGGGATGTGTAGACATGGTGCCACATGAGAATAGGAGCAGTAGGTGTAAGGCCATAGACCACAGGCAGCTGACAACACAGTCTGTAATGGGGACGTGAGCCACAGGTAACACAGGCACACACACCATGAAATGGTGTGCATTGAAACAGCATGCAGAAGAGTAAACAAATATAATGGAAAGGGCATCAGGGGTTGGTCTGAAGGGCCAGCTGTGTGGATGGTGTGTGTATAAGGGCAAAATGGGCAGGGAATCCAAAAAGGGGTAAGAGGGAATTGAACTGGTAGACTGAAGAACCCAAACACAGCTCACTGACACCAATACCAAACCAATGAGCCACCTGTCTACCCAGACATCCTAAAGAAAGGGAGCATATGTAACAGCTAGCATGTGATGGCTAGGCAGCATGGAGGGGACACTGCAGTGTACAGTGAAGAGAGGGAAGGGTATGTGGATAAGGGACAAAGCTGGAGCCATTGTATGGTAAGGAGAGCAGAACAAATGAAATGAAAGGAAAGGAAAAGGAACCTGTGGGACCCAAACCCACAACCTATGTTAGTGCAATGCACGGCTGCAACCGCTATCCCAAACAACCACAATGAGCACAATGCAAATATGTTCCATCAAATGGACATCGTGTCTGCTAGATTAACATGCAGTAGTGCATCCTACGTGTTCTGCGTCCTACATGCATTGCATCGTACGCGCGTTGCAGAGAACACACGTAGCAGGGCATCAGACGCGCAGCGCGCACAACAACACGCTTGATGGTACAGAGCTGTCTATGTGCCTTATAAGATATAACTAGGCGCCTTAGCATATGTGGTTAGATTATGGCATGTAACAACGCACGTCCCAAATAGACATCACACGCATTATTGTACACACTGCAACACATGTGCACTGCAACATGCGTAAGATGCAACACAAATACATTGCAATATTGCACACTACAGTAGACTACCAGTCCATTGCCTCTCCCTTGTACCCCCACCAGTTCTAGGATTACAGCTATACCCCAGCCCCCAACCATGGTCTGACATTCGCCAGCAGCAGGCACAGGCAGCCTGTACCTGCTGCACTACACCAGGTGTCCCTGCCATGCATGAACTAACTACGGGCACTTCACTAGCCAGTCTAGTCTGCATGTTCACAGTGGAACTGTGCACACCCAGACCTGGGTTGTAGAGCACTGGCCCCCAGAACAAGGGAACTTATACATATCACCTGAGACAACTGCTATATAGCACTATGTAGGAACATAGCCGTGCCATGGTCACTGTTTGGTCAGTGTGAGAGTGCAAGATGTGCTGTGGCCACCTTGTCCATGCAAGTGGTGGGTGGGTACTACAATGTCCCAGCCATTGCCCTACACCCTCTGCAGATGCATCCTGCCCAGTCCGCCCTGCCTGGGCCATAGCCACAGTACCTTGCTCCTCATTATGCACATTCGCAGGCTGATGCTGGTAATAGTGGGACATTGTGGGAGGTGTAGGCAGCCATGAAACAATGGATAGACATACATACATACACACACACACACACACACACACACACCTACTGTAGCATTGTGCAAAGATAGGGGTGGTTGGCAACCCTGCCCGCCACACTGGTCCTGATCACAGTGCCAAAATTTCCAAACTGTGCAGGGGGTAGTAATAGTGCTCTGGTGATAACTGTGGCTCCATGCTGGGGCCATCAGCCTGACTCTCCATGGAGCTTTGGATAACGGAGTCTGTGTGAGTGGGTGTTTGCACCCCTGTTGGCTGCTGCTATGGGGTGCACATGTTGCTGCTATGTGCTGCTATGGGGTGCACATGTTGCTGTTGTATCTGTATTGTGGGGTAAAATATAAAGACATACTCTGCAGGATCCACAGCTGGGACTTGAACCTGTGACCCTCTGCTCTGGGACACACTGGCTGTGTGTACTGCACAACACTGTTACCACAGGAGCACAGCACTCCCTGGGGCTAGGTTACTTCACCGCAGCCAGACCTTTTCTTTTGCACTGCACACCACGTACTGGTACAGGGCATGGCCTGGGTGCACTGCAGGCAGGTGCCACTGCCCCCTCTATCATTGCAAGGTGCCTTGTAATGTGCCTTGTAAGGTGCCTTATAAGGCGCCTTGTAACGCGCGTTAGCTGATACGGCTTGCCGTAATGATGCACTGCCCACACTTTATATGGGCATCTGTACCATTACCGCAGAACCTAACGCGGGTAACATTATCGCAGTTTAGTAAACATACCCCTATGCTGTTGATGCTTATGGAGCACTACTATCACGTTTCTTGGGCTCCCAGCCTATGTTATACATTGCTGACACGTAAATAGTTTCACCCTCATGCATGTCTGCAGCTAACGACAGGTTTTCATTCCCGGTAATGTTCAGCCCTTCAGTACCCCACGTTAGTGCCACGGGAGCTTCTCCACACCCACCCCTTCCCATTGACCCCTTCTCTCCACCCTCTCTCCACCCTTTATGGGAATTACCGTGGATGGTGATGTTAATGCGCGTTAGGTACCCTTAAAGCACGTTAACGTTACCTAACGCGGTTTAGTAAACATACCCCTAAGAGGAATGTTTACTAAACCGTGCTAGGCTTTTGCAGCTAATGTGGTGTGTTAGTGCAAATAGCACCATGTTCACTGTCAAAGTCACGCGATATCGTTGGGGGTGCGCACAGCATTCCCCCAGCTGATATCGCACTGAAAAATTAGAGATCACAGTCTGACAGCAGCCTGAATGCAGCTAACATCACTCATTGAGGCAGCATTAGTTGTATCCACACTGTCTGCAAACCCAACTGTTGTTTCGCTGTTGACACATGTGGAAACTGCATGGCGCAGACATGCTCACTCTCCATCCTCGCCCCATCCATGCATGAAGCTAATGCGCACTCTAGAGATAGTGCAGAAAATCACACACTGCTGCATGAAGAGCTAACACAGTTCAGTAAATCTGACCCGACACTACTGTGAGAATTCATTTTTCATGTTTTATATGTTGTTGTTAAGTGCCGTCGAGTTGGAGTCGACTCATGGCAATCTTCTGGATAGCTATCCTAAATTGTGTTCGGTCTTGAGTCAGGTGGCTCATTGTTGACAGACTGGTACCCGTAGCTGCTGTTATTGTCTCGATCCATCTCATTGCTGGCCTTCCTCTTTTGCGTTGATCTTCTATCTTGCCAAGCATGATGTCTCTCTCTATTGATCTCTCTCTTCTCATGATGTGTCCAAAGTATGAAAGTCAAAGTCTTGTCATCTGAGCTTCTAAAGAAAGCTTAGGTTTGATCTCCTCTAGTACCGACTGGTTTGTTCTTCGGGGAGTCCATGGTATACACAGTATTCGCCGCCAGCACCATAATTCAAAGGCATACATTTTCTTCCTGTCTATCTTTTTCACTGTACAGCTTTCACATCCATATGATGTTATTGAAAATACCATGGCTTGAACAAGTTGAATCTTTGTATGGAGAGACATCTCTGCTCTTGAGAATCTTATCTAGGTCTTTCATAGCCATTCTGCCAAGAGCAATGCATCGTCTGATTTCTTGACTGCTTGTTGTTTCTTTATTAATAGTTGATCCAAGTAGGTTAAAGTTATTCACGATTTCAATTTCTTCTCCTTCAATGATGAACCTGTTGATTATACCAGTTGTCCTGATCTTTGTCTTCTTTACATTAAGGTGCAGGACCATTTTGAGACTATGTTCTTTGATTGTGAGAAGCAAATGTTTCAGATCATCTTCACTTTCAGCCAGTAATGTGGTATCATCAGCATAGCGAAGGTTGTTGATGAGTCTTCCACCAATCTTCACACCTCTGTTGTCTTCATACAATCCTGCTTCTCTGATGATTTGTTCTGCATATAAATTAACCAGGTAGGGGGAAAGTATGCAGCCTTGTCTTACACCTTTGCTTATTTTAAACCATTCTGTTTCTCCTTGTTCTGTTCGAACACATCTTGATAAATAAAATAATAAGCATTTTTAGAAAACTTTTCATTTGGGTGGTTTTTAGATGTGTCCTTCAAAATTCAGTGGCCAAATCCACAGGTACATTGCTATCCACATTCAAGGAAAAAGTATGAACTAGAAAAGTATTCAAAGATATTTCAAAGGCATAAATTCTCCATAAAGGAGAATAATGAGAAAAATTATAGAGCAGCAAGCTGTCATTTAGAGCTTGATTAAAAAAGAGCCTCACAACAGGACGGAACATGTTGAAAGCTAAGTAAAAGATCCTATTTAAATTATATTAATAGAATTGCTCATGTGTGCTAGAATAAACTGACTCATATTATATATTAAATTAAGTTTTGTTATCTTTACCCAGTGAGTTCATTGTTTCTCATCTGATTCTCTCAAGTTCTTCTAGAGCCCGGTTAGAATTTCTTTTTTATTTAAGTGATATCTCATGGCATGATTTTTTTTAGAGGCAACAACTGAAATCTGTACAGGTTGTTTAGCATAAGCCATGAGGAATCTGTAAGCTTCTCTAGGAAATTACTAGATCCCCAAGAGAATCTTCATGGTTTGACACTGGACCATCTATTTCCAGGTGTTAGTATCCTGTACGATGATATAGTAAAAACATCTTCACTAATGACCATATTTATAAAGAATATATTATTAGGCCCCAAACCTTTTGTCCTGCTTTTAGCTGTTAGGAACAGGTCAGGGTCTGTGGCTATGGGTAGACAGCCTTTCTTTGAGCATGGTGGTCTACAATTATATGTTGCCAGTGACAAACTCCCACGAGCACTGGATCCCGCTTATCCATGGTAGGCCATTGGTTCAGGAAGTATATGTCTGCGTGCACTGCCCTGTCTTGGCTCCAGACACTCCCATAACTTATAAGGGAGGGAATCTAGAAGAATATTTAGGAGACCATTATGGGATTGATTTTACAACCTGGTACATAAAAAGATTTTTAAAAAGTCCCTATTTTATGCCAAAGCAAATTTTATTATATATACAATATCACAAGCCAGGGAGGATACTGTCAAATACAGAATTCTCCATGTTCCCTGTCCCTTAAATGTAATAAATATTTGATTATTTAATTTAAATTCCAAGCGGATCTCAAAACAAAATGTACAATAGTGGAAAAATTCATAATTATTTTCTTTTTAATTTCATCATAGGTCCAGTTTTGTTCAATTAATTTATATTTTTTGTTTCCAGTTAAAACCTTCTATTCTTTAAAAATCCATAGATATTTGCCAATTCATGTATGAGTAAACCAAACATCTCTAAAAATCCAATTCATCTTCATCCACATATTTCCAACACAATGTCATGTTTCAATAATTAACCTGCATCAGTTAAAAGATTCTCATTCTTCTCTCATTCATATTTCATGTCCACTTTCCTTTAATTCAGTAAAATGGAGTAAGAACAATCCTAGTCCATTCTACAACAGAGATGAAAAATCATGTCACTATATTTTAAAACAAACAATATGACCCTAACAGCTAATCAACATTCATGATAATATTATCCATTCAATATCTTGATTTAAACCATCAGAAGTTATTGTTTTTTTTAAATAAAAACAGGGACCCTGTTACTAAAGTGCGCTATACATTACCGTAGGTTTGAGCATGCACTAACATAGTGTTATGATACATGGTAACTGTTAGTGCAGTGGTTCTCAACCCAGTCATTTAGGACCCCCAGGCCAGTCAGGTTTTCGGGATATCCACAAAGAATACAAGTACATGAAATGGATCTGCATGCACTGTTTCCATTGTATGCGGATCTCTCTCATGCATATTCATTGTGGATATCCTGAAAACCTGAATGGCCTGGGAGTCCCAGAGGACTGGGTTGAGAACCACTGCATTGGTGTATGGCCATGACAGCAGATGCCGATTTCTGTGCTAATGCATTGGAGTATGAAATGGGCAGGGTAGGGTCAGAGTGCCGAGTAGTCAGCATGCGGGTAAACACTGCACACTGACTGCAACTCTTGCAGTTAGCATGGGTGCAAATATCTCCACCTCAATATGTGAAGTGAAGTGCACTCACGGTAATAGTGCCCCGCTTACTGAACTGTGTTAGGCATTAACTGCAGGAAAATTCCTATACACACCCTTGATAGTTAACGTGGTAGGTTTGCAATTACTGAGCCTCAGTTTTGCACACCATTGATGCATTAGGTGAAAACCCATAGCAAACTTTAGTAAAAGGGACCCTTAATATTTATTACATTTTCAAAAAAAGAACAAAAGATTAACTCAAAATATTAAGTTAATACATCAGGAAATTACAGATTAGTAAGACAAGACTTTCCTAGGCTAAATCCATTTTGGCTGTCTGCCATTAAACCATGATTATCTACATGCTCAGTAATTTTATTCTTTATAATGGCTTCTACCATTTTCTCCAATATTGAGGAAAGGCTCACTGGTCTGTAGTTTCCTGGATCACCCCGGAACCCTTTTTAAAAATTGGTGTTTCAGGGCCATTCTCCAATATTCAGGTAGATTATTTTAATGCAAGTTCACAGATTACTAATAGTAGGTCAGCAATCTCATATTTCAGTTCTTTCAACACCCTTGGGTGTATACCATCCGGTCCAGGTGGTTTTCTACTCTTCAGTTTATCCAGTAGTTGTAATACATCTTCCCGGTTTATCAATACTTCTTTCAATTCTTCTGATACATCATCTTTAAATACCATTTTATGCATGGGTAACTTGCCTACATCTTCTTCTGTAAAGATTGAGCAAAGAATTAATTTAGTCTCTCTGCTATGGCCTTGTCCTTGCTTAGTGCCCCATTTATCGCTTTATCATCCAATGGCCCAACTGACGCTCTCATAGGTTTTCGCTACAAATGTACTTGAAAATGTTTTTTATAATGCATTTTTGCTTCCACAGCTGCTTTTTTTCAAATTCTCTCTTTGCCTGCCTTATCAATGCATTGCATCTAACTTGCCATTGCTTATGCTATTTCCCGTTATTGTCATTTGGCTCCTTTTTTAATTTCCTGAAAGATGATTTTTTGGCTACAACAGCCTCTCTGACCTCATCTTTAAATGATGGTGTCAGTTTTTTGGCCTTCCTTCCATGTTTCCTAAAGTGTGGAATACATCTGATCTGGGCTTCCAAGATAGTATTTTTAAATAATGCTCCTGCTTGAGGAAAATCTTTAACTTTTGCAGCTTCTTTATTTAGTTTTTTCTTTATAGTTTCTTCATTTTATCATAGTCTCCCTTTTTTAATTTAAAAGTTATTACTGTAGATTTCCTTCTTCAGTTTAATCTAATGCAATCACTATTGCCAAGTGGCCCCATCACCCTTATCCCTTGCACCAGATCCCATGTTTCACTAAGGACTAGGTCCAAAATAGCTTCCCCTCTTGTCAGTTCATGAACCAGCTGCTCCAAAAAACAGTCATTTATTTCATCTAGAAACTATCTCCCTAAGATGTCCTGCTGTGACACTGACCCAGTCAAAACCAGGATATTGAAATCACCCATTATTACTGTGTTGTAACTTTTGTTAGCTTCCCTGTCTTTTTTAGATCTGACCAAGTGCAATCTGGGACATCTAAGCCAGGACATTTGAAAAAAAAAAATACAGGCACGTCCATGTGTGAACATGATTTCACAGACCTGGATGTGCCTGATAGGAAGGTCTTTGGGGGCGTTTACCTAGACATCTCCAGAATGGCATCATAAAGCTCAGATATCTAGGGTAGCCTAATGGTTAGAGTAGTTGGCTGGAAACAGACCAGTCAGATTTCAAATCCTGCTATTGCCAACATTGGGTGAGTAGGTATGTTTTTCAGCTAAAATGAACATTTTTCAGATACTTGTTCTGTTCATGCCTCAGAACAGGTCTAGGGTTAGCCATGATGTCAGATGTCCATAAAGTTTCTGTGATCAGGTGGGGACAGGCTGGTTCCTGGGAATGCCCCGGTCATGCCTTCTCCATGCCCCCGTTCAGATTCAGACATTCTCATGCTGGGAATGTCCCCAGAGCTGGCTTCTAAAATGGCTCTGGAGATGTTCCTGTGCTTTGAATGGCTTTAAACCCATTTTCGTACATCCAAAGCACAAATACGGCTTCTAAAATGATCGCCATAAGGGGTCATATATAGTATATCAAGAATCAACACATCTATGAAAAATAAAATTAACCTAAAATTCACAATTACAATGCTAAAACTAAAAGGGAAAATTATAGAAAGAGACATAGGAGGAAAAATAACAAAAGTAATGCAATACTGTAGAAGTACCCAAGGCTAGGTGCTTCTGTAGAACTAAATGCCCTCATTAATTCATCTCTTCTGGCTGGCATCAGCCCTATCTCAAGGCTACTCTGGCTATTCTCTCAAGTTCCTGGCTGCTAATCAGTACCTCCAAATGAACAGGATTCATAAAAACATAGAAGCATCTTTACTAAACTGTGGTAAGTGTTTTTACCTACTGCGTGGCATGAGCAAAAATGGTGGTGTGATAGGTGCAAACCCCTTTGTAATAAAGGCAGGGGATGTGCTCAGCATATACCCTGTGTTTAACACATAGAGCATGAACTTACCCATGGACATGTGTTACTTGCCTCAGCAGGTTGCATGGGAACACTTGTACTACCTGCCAAGGAAAGGAAAACAGCTCTATAGAAACACCAATATGAAGGGACAAACAGCTGCAGCTGCAATGTCCCCCTTCAAAGTCCAGTCCCAGGCCCAGATCCAGACCCTCCCTGCCAATCAAGCCCCCTGAATCAACACCACCCAGCCCCTGGACAGCATGCCTCAAAATGCCCCCTTTCCCTAAGACCCCCCCCCCAATCAATTTCTTTCCACCTCCCTACCAAATATCCCATTGGCCTGTGGCTCCCTAGTGGTCCAAGTGGTGAATGGGGCAGGAATAATCATTCTCTGCTTCTGTCACACCTCTGGCAGCTCTCAAAATAACACTGGCCTTGTGATAATGATGCCTTGCAATAGTACAACTAGAGGTCAGTATCATGAGACCAGTGCAAATTTAAGAGCTGCTAGAGCCAGGGCAGAAGTGGAGGGGGACTGATTCCCTCTCATTCTCCACTTGGACTACCAGGGAGCCCTAGATAAGATCCAGAAGGGTTAGTAGGGTAGGGTGAGGGCTGGGGGAATGCCTTGGGGAAGGGGTGTGCTTTACTGGGGTGGGTGTCTTGGGAAAGGAGGCCATTTGGGAGAAAGCTGTCCTGTGGGAGGGCAGTGCTGAAAGGTGGTCTTGATCGGGAGGTGGTTGGATTGGGGGGAGTTGTCTCAGGAGAGTGGATGGATGGGCATGTTTTAGCAGTGTGTGGGGGTAGAAGGGTGTCAAAATGGCACGGGCACTGATGTGTCATTAGGTGCAGCAGTGCTATCAGCCAGCATGTGGCAATATCCTGCATGCTAACTTTCAATGGCCAACATGTCTATGCTCCACCTAGATCCCATCCGACATTAGTTCTCTCTATGCCTACCTGGCCCTTTTATAAGCTCTGCCTACAAACTCTCTTGGTGAGTCTTGTGATGAAAACTTATCATTCATTATTTCTGATTCTTTTTAAAATCTATGATAGAAGAGCAAAGGTATTGGATTCTTAAAAATGGCTAATCGGCAAATTGGATTTCAGTTTATATGGGTAACTTCTATGAAACTGTAAATAGTTCCAGTATACAGTACTTCTTTTCTATACACCGTTGTATTCATTTGATCATGAGACTATATCATGTCCAAGAACCTTATTCATGACAGTTCATGCTAAACTTCAAATTTTCATCTAAAGTATTAATCCTTTCAGCAAATTGATTCAATTCTATTTTTGATCTGATCCATAACATTATTACACCATTTAAAACTCTCTTCCATAATCAAACTTGCTGAAAATTGACAGAACTATAGAGTAATCTTTCTTCAAAAAAGCCACATACAGAAGAGGTCACAGATGTTGCTAACAAAGCAACCATTCTCAAATACAAAGGGATATGTAACCTAAATTAATTTTTGTCGGAACTAATGCCTTGAAGGTGTATACCCTTCTCATAGCATAAACGTTCATTTTTCTTTTTGTAAAATGGGGACGCAACCCCTAACCATACCCATAAGATATCCAAATCCAAGGGTAGCCTCGATTTAGTGTAGGAATTAAATCCAAACTCAGAAGAAATAGACTATCAGAATGAGGAACCTAAAGCCATATTAACGCGAGCTTATTCAAAAGCAGCCACAAATCCACGGTTGTTACAGCTCAAAGGAAGTGTACTTAATTTTATTTATTTATTTATTTACATTTCTTATATACCGCGCTATTATAATCAGTGCGGTTTACAGTTGAAACAAATGTACTACAATGTAATGGCACATTGAGCTTACATAGAACAGGGTATTCAAAACCTGGAGGAACTAGGGGGAACTATATACAGCTTATGTAAATGTTACAATAACGATAAATCTCAATGGGTATGTAAGGGGTCTGTAAGCATACTAGTACACATGGGTCAGGATGGAGAGAGGGAAATCTGATTAACCATTATCAGTGGGGGGATGTTCAGTGGGGGGGGGGGTTAGGTGGGGGGTCCGAGGGGTGGGTGCGTGCTTTTCAAACTGGGAGACTGGGTAGTGCTGCATGAACAGATGGTGTTTTAGGGCTTTTTGGAACACCACCAGGTTTTGGGTAGCTCGGAGTTCTGCTGGGAGTGCATTCCAGGCAATCGGTGCAAAAATGGAAAGTGCTCTGTTGGCTGTTGACTTTGTACATTTTGTTAGGAACTTGGGGACTTCAATTGTGTTCATCTGCGTAGTTCTCCTTATTCTGTTAATTGTGGTACGGTGGAGAAGTGCATTGATGGGTGTAGAGGGCTGGTTCTTGAGGGCTTTGAAGGTTAGTATTAAGATTTTGTAGGTGATTCTGGCAGGTAATGGCAGCCAGTGTAGGTTTATCAAGATAGGCGTTATATGATCCGACCTTGATGCACCAACTAGAACCCTTGCAGCTGAGTTCATGGCAAGTCTGAGTGGGTTTAAAGTTGAATGTGGAAGTCCATGTAGGATGACATTCGCAAAGTCGAGATGAGGGATGATTAGAGCTTGGAATATTGATCTATAGTCAGAGAAGTCGAGTAATGGGCGAAGGTGTCTTAGCGTTCGGATCTTGTGATAAATTGCTTTTGTGGTGTTTGTAACATGGGCTGACATATCGAGGCGTTGGTTGAGGGTAATGCCTAGGTATCGGATTATGGATTTTGTCTTCAATTCTATATTATTGACCTGAAGTGAGGGGGGAGGCGTGAAACTCTGATTTCTTGTGACGAATAGGACGTCTGTTTTGCTATTGTTGATCCGGAGATTTTGAGATAGAAGCCAATCTGAAACTGCTTCAAAACATCTCAGTATTGGAGAGAAGTCAGGTTGGTCAATCGTAAAAGGTGTGTAGATGAGGATATCGTCAGCGTAGGCAAGGCAGTGGACATTGAAGGAGCGGATTAGAGCACAGATAGGTTGCATATAAATGTTGAATAACAAAGCAGATAGGGATGAGCCTTGAGGTACACCTTGTTTCAGGGGAAAAGGCTCTGATGTCGTGGATCCTTTTCTGACTTGTTGCCATCTGTTGCAGAGATAAGATTTACACCAGGCTAGTGCTGAGCCTTGTATCCCTTTTTCTTTTAGTCGGAGTAGTAGTGTGTCATGGTTCACAGAATCAAAGGCGGCCGCTATGTCCAGGAATATCAAGACAAATCCTTGGTGAATGTTGTCAAGGCCTGTGACTAGATTATTGAAGAGGGTTGTGAGGATGGTGTCAATGCCGTGGGCTGCTCTAAAGCCATGTTGGGAGGTGTCTAAGGGTGATTCGGTGTCTATGTGATGTTGAATTTGTTGCAGGACCACTTTCTCAATAATTTTAGCAAGCAAAGGAATGCTTGAAATTGGCCTATAAGATTCTACTTTAGATGTGTCAAGTTTGCTGTTTTTCAGTAGGGGTCGGATAGACGTGTGTTTTAAGCTTTGGGGGAAGGATCCTGTAGATAAGGAGTGATTCAGGATTCTGCAGATATTTGGGCTGAGGTTGTGACGTAGTTCTTTGATCCAGCCTGCAGGGCAGGGATCATTGGGGGCAGTGGTGAGGTTGATGGAAGCTATGGTGTCAATGATCTCCTCCTCAGAGATCGCAGTGAAATTCAGCAGAGGATTTGTCTGGGAGGTTATCTGCAGAGTAGAGGTAGGTATAATGTTGGTGCTTGTGTTGGTTTGAATCATCTTCGAATGAAGGTAATTAGAGTACTTTCCAAAGAACTCCCCTCTCAATGATCCAATACGATGTTAGGATTTCTCATGGTATCAAAAGTAGGGAGAAGAAAACAACATTCAGCTGGAAGACAGGTCGCTTAATCTCTCCTTAGATGCAACGTTATATATTGTTGACCCAACGTTGTGTTTCGGGCTCCCGATACTCTGAGCCCTTCTTCAAAACTCCATTGCAAGTATGAATTAACAAAGACGCCTTCCCCTTCTTATTTGTCTCAATGGAGTGGCGTAACTAATCGACAACCAATACAAACACAACCCGACCCTTGAAGAATCTGTCCCCTTATATAGTATTCATACGATGTTCCACCACTCTATGGAGGAGTTAAGACCCTCAGGTGCTAATGAATCTAATTGATAAATCCAAAGTTGTTCATGATATAACAAATGGGAACCCCGATCTCCACCTCTTATCTTATCTGGAACATGATCCAGAATGCGCCAACGCAACTCTTAAAATGAATGTTGGAAGTCATGGCAATGTTGAACAACAGGAGCAGAAAATACTTTTGTGGTGATACGAGAGCGGTGTTCTTTTAATCTCTTTTTCATACTACAGGTGTTTTTTCCTTTATAAAGTTTATTGCAAGGGCATATTAGCACATATATCACAAAGGTGGTCAGACAGGTAGTATAAAAATAACTATGGAATTTCTTATGGCTCACAGGATGTTCCCAGGTCAAGCCTTCTAATGTAGAGGTACAAAAGTCACATTGTTGGCATCAAAAGTGTCCCTTGTTTTGTGATGTAGGCATCTCATCTGTAGTATGGACAACCCAATCAGCGATGTTCCGTCCTCTCTTAAAAGCCATCATCAATGGTTTATCAAAAGATGCGTGTAAAGATAAGATTGGCCAAAGTTTTTTAAGAATAGCTACCACTTCCATAGACTGGAGCATGAAAGGTAGCACTCCCACAAATGGAGGAGGATCATCAGAGTTGTCCACGCGATGATCATCATTCCTTTGCCACCAGTCAGTGTGGATATGACAAGCTCTACAATATGCCTTATCAACAATAGAATATGGATATCCTCTCTCTCGAAGGCGACATTTCAAACTAAATGCTTGTTTGCGATATTCCTCCATGGTGGAGCACAAATGACGTAGTCTAATAAATTGTCCCACTGGCAATCCTCACCTAAAAGGCCCTGGATGGTAACTTTTAAAATGTAATAATGTGTTACGTTGTAGTCACTTCCGGTAGAGTGTAGTTTTAATATTAGTATTATCTTTAATGAGTTGTAAATCCAAAAATTCAATAGATTCATAACTGTACTTTGGAGTAAACTTTATATCTTTGGACAATGTATTGATCCATTCAAAGAAGCTATTCAGCCGCGCTTCTGTATGGGTCCAAAAGAAAAAAATGGCAT
Source organism: Ichthyophis bannanicus (assembly GCA_033557465.1). NCBI lineage: Eukaryota > Metazoa > Chordata > Amphibia > Gymnophiona > Ichthyophiidae > Ichthyophis > Ichthyophis bannanicus. Next base: position 894,819,174 of record CM066032.1, on the reverse strand, counting down.
CCAGATATCACATCCACATGCGAATATCCGAAAACCATTCAGATGGATAAATGTGTTGAATTTCAAACTGATACATATAGAATGTAGCAATCGATGGGGCAACTGTAGCACCCATCGCTATCCCATGAATTTGATGGTAATAATTATCTCCAAATTTAAAGAAATTCTTTTTTAGCACTAGAGCGAGCAATTCCATAATGAACTGTTTAGGTAAGCACTCTGGCAGAACTAAAGGAACTAACGCTGCCATCTGTAAAGCCGCATCCTGATTAATATTAGTGTACAAAGCCTGAACATCCATGGTCACCAAATACCATTTGGTCATATCTATGTGTTGTTGTGTTTGTAACAGATAAAAAATGGAATGAATCTCTAATGTATGAAGTAATGGTGGGTAATAAAAGACAGAAGAAGGTGTCACAGAACTGTGACAGAGGTTCCAAAACGGAATCCCGACACAAAACAATCGGGCGCCCTGGAGGATTTTCTAAACTTTTATGGATCTTTGGGACCATATACAAGATAGGTAGTATGGCATGACTTTTATTCAAAAATTTGAACTCCTGTCTTGTAATCCAATCGGATTGTACCGCATGTAATGTACATTCATTAATTAATCGTTGGATATCTAATGTAGGATCCCCAGCTAGAACTTCATAAGATTTATTATCTAAAACATGAGCTTCTACAATGGCCTTATATCAAGACCTGTCCTGAATAACAGTTGCACCCCCTTTGTCTGCCCGATGAATATAAATCTCTTTATGGTCACTTAAAGATTTTAAAGCCAGGCAATGTTGCCTTGTAAGATTAGAAAAACTTCTTCTAGGATTTTTCTTTTTCATCGTAAACACATCCCATAATAACAACTTCTGAAAGGTTTCAATAAAGGGGTCCACCTGACCCGGTGGAACCCACCTAGACAGATTCCTGCAAACAGAATTCTGACTTTCCTGATTGATGTCTGTTTTTTGAAAAAAATGGGATACTTGCAATTTCCTGAAGAAGCCATACAAGACTACTCTCATACGGAATGGATCATATCAGGGAACTGGAACAAAAGATAACCCTAATTCCAGCACTTGTAACTGAGCAGCTGATAAAGAGGCAGTAGACAGGTTAATCACTGTTGTTTCAAGTGGGATCTGGTAGTTGGTCCCCTCTGACCTTCCTCCATATAATATGGCTGGCGTAATGCAGGGTGGCCTCTGAGAAAAGGGCGTTGATGTGAATTACTACATCTTTGTACTTGGCCATTAGCAGTAGAGTCAGAGGATTCACTACTAACATCCGTAGTGTCTTCAAACGTTACTTGTTTTTTTTTTTGTTTACTAGCTAGACGTTGATGATGTTTCCAGGTATAAACCTGGTCCTTTTCATAATCCCCTGTGTCACTTTGAAATTTCCTAATTTTCACTTTCCTCACTGAATCTTTAAATTGCTCCAACTGACTCTCAAAGCTTTTCCAATCTGTGTGGAACTTTTCTTCCATCATAGATTCTTTTAATTGTTTCTACAACTCTTCCACCTGTGTTTTAATTACCACTTCTTCCGAAGTCAAACATTCAATCAGCAGGGCTATGAGATCTAACCCACATTTGTTGAGGATGCTGTTCCACGTCATGTATAATTACACAGGTACACTACCAAAAAACTGCCTCCAGTTTTGCAACTGATTCCTATAGATTTTGGGGTGCTGAATCCAGGAAAAATAGCCAAAATGTTCCATCACGTCACGTTTTCTTGCAAAATTAGATTTCTTACCCATATAAGGAATGTTCACATAATTTCTTTTTAGCCGACTGCAGTTTATTTTCTTGGCCCAAAATAGAGGTTGTAATGGTTAACTAACTAGAAACACTCCCTCAGGATATTTTAGAGTGTTTTGTATTCATTTTATACATTAACAGGACAATTGGGAGGCGGGGGGCTAAATCCAGTACTCGCGCTGGCGCATGTTCTTTCCTGTTCGCCTCGCCTCGTTCGCTCGCTCAAACACGGTGGTTGCGACATGAACGTTCCCGTCAAATTTCAGTTTCTTGCAAGTTCATCATTACCTTTTGTTTGCTCAGTCGTAATCCAGCTTTATTCCGAAGTGGTTCACTACAGTTGTAGTTTGCAGTGCTGTGTATTTGTGATGGCTCACAGAGCCAGAGGTTGCGTCAACTCTCCGGACAGTTTTTGTTTTATTTGTGGGGAATATACTGTGAAAAAGCGGCAGAGGAACATTACTGCATTTATTAAAAAAGTATATTTCGCCTATTTCGGTTTGAAGTTAGGCGATCAAGACAAACCGTGGGCTCCTCACAAAGTGTGCAAGACATGTGAGGAAGATCTACGCTTATGGATGAAAGGTAAAAAAACAAGCATTTCGTTTCGGAATACCTATGATGTGGCGTGAACAAAGAGACCACAGCAGGGACTGCTATTTTTGCTCTTGCATTGTGAAGGGATACAACTTAAAAAATAAGAACGTAATAAGTTACCCCAACCTTCCCTCAGCAATTAGGCTTATGCCTCATAGCAACGAAGTACCTGTGCCTGAACCACCAAAATCTTTGGATCATATTTGTGTGGACGGTTCTGATCATGATGAGACTCATCAGATGGCTTTTCCCGATGAGTCCAGTTCTTCCGAGTTTGAAACTGAACCAGATCCGAAACCTGAACTTTTCTCTCAAGCTGAATTGAATGATTTAGTCCGGGATTTAGGACTCCCAAAAGATGCTGCCCAACTGCTAGGTTCTCGGCTTAAACAGAAAAATCTATTGTCACCAGGAACAACTTTTTATTGGTACCGCAACCGCGAGACACAATTTTTGAAGTATTTCAGCAAAGAGGAAGATTTGGTATTTTGCAACGATATATACGGAGTGATGGAAAAGTTTAAACTCAAGTATGATCCTGCTGAATGGCGGCTGTTCATTGATTCATCAAAAGACAGCATAAAAGGTGCTCTTCTTCATAATGGCAACACATTCGCTTCAGTTCCTATTGCTCACTCTGTTATTCTCCAAGAAAAATACGAGAATTTGGCCCTGATTCTTCAGAAGATTAGTTATGATGAGCATAAGTGGATGATTTGTGGAGACTTTAAAATTCTATCCATGCTATTAGGGCAGCAATCCGGTTTCACCAAATATCCCTGCTTCCTTTGCTTGTGGGATAGCCGGGCCCGCGACCTACACTGGGGGAAAAAAGACTGGCCAATTCGGGAGTATTTGAGACCCGGTGAGAAAAATGTTCTTCATGAAAGCTTGGTACCTCGTGATAAAATTCCATTACCACCTCTCCACATTAAGTTGGGTCTCATTAAGCAATTCATCAAGTCCCTTCCAAAAGATGGTGAGTGCTTTCGCTACCTTTGCTCAAAGTTCCCCCAACTTTCTGAAGCAAAGCTAAAGGAAGGAGTGTTTGTTGGCCCTGATATAAGGAAACTCATTTCAGATGGAGCATTCGCTGAAACGATGTCTGAGAAGGAAAAAGAAGCCTGGGATTCCTTCAAGGATGTTGTTCTCAAATTCTTGGGGAACAGGCGGGATGAGAACTATAAGGATATTGTTGCCAGGATGCTCAATGCCTTCAAAGAACAAGGCTGTAACATGAGCCTGAAAAGTCCATTTCTTGCACTCCCATGTGAACTACTTTCCCGAAAACATGGGGCGTACAGTGAAGAACAAGGTGAAAGGTTTCACCAGGACATCAAGGACGCAGAGAGAAGATACCAAGGAAGATGGAACACCACTATGATGGCTGATTTCTGCTGGTTGCTGCTGCGGGAAACCCCAGATGAAAAATACGCCAAGCAGCGCACCAAGAGAAGCATTCAGGGGAAGAAGAAAGGGGCCCACCAGGAGATTTATTGACCCAAGAATGACTTTAAAATCTAAACTGTGTTGACAAATATCGTGTTTTTACTAAACTTTGAAATAAAAATTTGCTAATTATTACCACAGTGTCGGATCTCATTTATTAGAATTCTATTTTCACAACATTGGGTGTTTGTCTTCATGTATTGCAATGGTGCGGTTTGCGTTTTCTATTCTTACATACATACCTGTACAACATTTTTTGCACATTTCTTTGCTTTGCTTTGTGTCTAACCTCGCTCTTATATGCTCAATGTTTGTGCACATGTATGTGACTGTTTTAAGTGCAGACAATTTTGCTACCATCACAGTGTGTTTTGTTGACATTACTCTGTTCTTATGTGCTGCCTTGTTACAATTTTCTTTATTCTTATTTGAATAACTACTAAACAATTAGTATAAAGAATTCATCCAAGAAACTTTTATCTCGATCGCACTCAATCTGAAACGTTCACCTCAAACTGCTAACCCAATGTAGCAAAAAATCTGTACGTGATGGAGCAAATTGGTTACCAGATTTGGATTCAGTGCACCAAAAAACGTAAAAATCAATCGAAACATTAGAGGCAGTTTAAAAAATTTTTTTTTTAGTGTACCTGTGTTATCATTCACAAACATGTGCGGTGGTTTTAAAGTCCTTAAACCTCTTGGAATCATCCGTTGTTTTAAATATTGTACCATTGTGGTGGCATGTAGTTGTATCCACACCTGTTTCTTGTATAATTTTTTTAAATCCATCCAAGAGGCGGAGGAATTATCCTCCAGCCTTTCTATATCTGATTCAAACAACAAAGGTCTCTTTACTAGTGAATTAATTTGCTCCTCCGTGTATGCAAACATTGTAGTATTTAAAGGGGGATGGAATTCTTCGGCAGCCATGATCTAATTGGGTATCCACTTAACTATTAAACTAAAAAAAAAACACCACCATACCCCACAATATTTGACTTTGCAAATGCCATCCTACAAGGTCTGCCCCAATCCACACTAACCCCCTTACAGTTGGCCATGAATGCCGCAGCTAGGGTCCTCTACGGTGCATCCAGAAACGACCACGTGACTCCTATTCTCAAACAGCTACACTGGCTACCAATTCACGGGAGAATCACCTTCAAATCCCTTGTATTAGCATTTAAGGCAATCAAAGGCACCTCATCCCTCTCACTCATGAATCTAATCCACATGGTCCCCCCCAACAGAGCAAGAAGAACATCAGCTGTAAACTTGCTAGCAATACCAAAGGCTTCAACAAAGTCCAACACGAACACCACAAACAGGGCATTCAGTTTTTATGTACCAAAATGCTGGAACACCCTACCCCCTGACATTAGATCCATTACCAATCTATATCAGTTCAGGAAGGCTCTCAAAACATACCTTTTCTGCCAATATTTCCCAGACAGCAACTGAACTAGATATCCCCTCCAAGAAATGACCCAATCTAGAAATGCCCTTACACTGCAGTGTAGATAGTTTATGTATATAGTTAACACAGTTATCCAAGTTTGTATATAATTAAGTTTGTATATAGTTAACCCAGTTATCCAAGTTTGTACTCCTGTTCAATGTAAAACCTGACAGTTTGTCGTTATGGTCGTTTTGTTATGATGTAAACCGCGCTGATTCTAAATAGCGCGGTATATAAGAAACTGTAATAAAAAAAAATAAAATTCTCAAATACAAAGGGATATGTAACCTAAATTAATTTTTGTCTGAACTAATGCCTTAAAGGTGTATACCCTTCTCGTAGCATAAACGTTCCTTTTTCCTTTTTGTAAAACGGGGACCCAACCCCTAACCATATCTGTAAGATATCCAAATCCAAGGGTAGCCTCGATTTAGTGTAGGAATTAAATCCAAACTCAGAAGAAATAGACTATCAGAATGAGGAACCTAAAGCCATATTAAAGCGAGCTTATTCAAAAGCAGCCACAAATCCACAGTTGTTACAGCTCAAAGGAAGTGTACTTAACTTTCCAAAGAACTCCCCTCTCAATGATCCAATACGATGTTAGGATTTCTCATGGTATCAAAAGTAGGGAGAAGAAAACAACATTCGGCTGGAAGACAGGTCGCTTAATCTCTCCTTAGATGCAACATTACATATTGTTGACCCAACGTTGTGTTTCGGGCTCCCGATACTCTGAGCCCTTCTTCAAAACTCCGTTGCAAGTATGAATTAACAAAGACGCCTTCCCCTTCTTATTTGTCTTAATGGAGTGACGTAACTAATCGACAGTCAATACAAACACAGCCCAACCCTTGAAGGTTCCTCATTCTGATAATCTATTTCTTCTGAGTTTGGATTTAATTCCTACACTAAATCGAGGCTACCCTTGGATTTGGATATTTTACGGGTATGGTTAGGGGTTGCATCCCCATTTTACAAAAAGAAAAAAGGAAGTTTATGCTACGAGAAGGGTATACACCTTCAATATATTAGTTCTGACAAAAATTAATTTAGGTTACATATCCCTTTGTATTTGAGAATATTATATTGTGGGATATGGTGGTGGGATTTTTTTTAGTTTAATAGCAAAGCAACCATAGCAACACTGTGTTTTGCTCATAATAATCTCCCTTGAACCAAAAGTAATTTTTCTTCAATACTAAATCTGCTAAAGAGATTAAAAAACATGTAATGGCCTTTGAAATGTTCTGTGAAATATCCAGTTTCTCTAATTATTCTTAGAGCTGTATCTTGAGGGATCTATATATACAAAGAAATAGCATCTGTGGTTGCTAACCAAGTCACCTTACCCACATTATCAATTATTTCAGCATTTTCAGTAAATGTGATGTATCCTGGATATATGAACTAATCAATTTCACCTCAGGCCTCAAAAGTAAATCCACAAATTGCAAAATGATTCTAGCACTGAACCTTTTGTGGATACTATAGGTCTTTTGGGTAGGTAGTTTAAATCTTTATGTTCCTTTGGTAAAAAATAGGTAATAGGAACACAGGAGAATTTTTCCTTCAAAAGGCTGCCCCCTCCTCAGTCACAATATTAATTTGGAGAGCTTTCAGTATTTCATCCTTAATACTCCCTTGAAGATTCTTCATTGGAGCAGCTTTCAATTTAGAATAAAAGTTTTCATCAGATAATTGATTTTTAGCTTCACAAGGATGCTGTTTCTCTATCTTGTATCACCATCGCAACTCATTTGTCTACTCTTATCATCCTGATCTGAAACAATTACATCTTAATTGTTTCAATGTCGGTTTTTCAGTCTTGGTTATATTCTGTCACATTCTTTTACCTTTTACTCTTCTTCTCAATCTTTAGTGCAACTCAAACTATCTCTAAACTCACTTATCAAAGAACCTATCACCCCACAAAGAACCCATTTAGATTTCAGCTGAACTAAAAAACAGTAACTAATGGGAGGATTATTAGAAAAATTACTTTCAGTTCTAATTTATGGATAAATTGCTGAAAATACAGTAAATGCTAAATTTAAATGGATCATGAGTAACTGTTGGACAAATTCTAAACTTAGATTTAATACTCTCTTTTGGTCTTCAGATAATGTATACTTAGAAATATTAATTGCTATTGTTTCTTGAGAGTCTATGATCATGTTATTGGACCCTGCCAGTTAAGGGCAGGGTCCAATCTTCTAAATGATTGGCCACATCCTTGATCTCTTCCATGGCTTTTCATCTGCTGTGGTTCTCCTAAAAGATTCCCTATTTTAAACCTTGGGCTAGATTTTGATTTAGGCAGGCTATGCACCACGTCGGCGCATAGCCTGCCCACTGACCCCCTTAACCTGGATTTTCACTTCTGCTGCGATGGAAGTGAAAATCCGGGTTATGCTGGATGGACTGGCAGCTGCCGAGGCTAAGCAGGTAGCAGCAATTTTTGATGCTACCCACTTAGCCCCTGTGCCTTAAAGATAGGTGAGGAAAAACTTGCCTATCTTTAAGGCACAGAGGGCTAAGCGGGTAGCATTGAAAATCGCTGCTACTCACTTAGCCCTTTCCTCCTCCCTTGAATGCCCCCTACACACCCCAATGCTAACTTCATAGCATCTGGGCGTGTTAGGGTCTTATCCGGGATTTTCAAAAGGCACTACACGTGTGGGTACCTTTCGAAAATCCCAGATGAGGCATTTACACGGTTAACTAGGGCAGTTGCCCGTGTAAATGCTTTTGAAAATGCCACCCCTCATGTTTCAATTGCCATTATCATCTTCCCCTATCTCAGAGGTTTCTTCAGATCAAAAGCACCTTACTTTTGCCCTGGTCACCTGTCTTTCACCATCTAAGGATATTATATTTTCCAACAAATAATATTTTTCATCTCACTTGTCTTTTTTTTTAAATTTTCAGCTGTTTCTTAGTTTCTGTAAAATGTTCAATCACTTCCATTAGTTCCAAAGGTCTCCTAGCAAATTCCTCCTGGGAATTATCCTGTTTTAATTGTTTCTCTATTTGATCCATGATTACCTCTAATTCTGTCATGTTCAGTAACAACTTTTATTATTAGCAACATCAAATCAATACATTTATTTAAAATCACATTTCATTTTTCCAAACATTTCTTTAAAGAAGTAAATAGTGAAGCTCATGTTTCTTCACAGATGATGGAGCACATAGCAGGTGTAATTGTGGTCAGACATGATAATCTCACTGGCTGACATTCCTTGCTGCAAACATGTACAGGCTCCCTACAACAATGCAGCTCTGATCTTTGTATGCATGTAATTCATAGATCACTTCTGTTCCTCACTTCTTCCCTTATCAAACTATCACCTGCTAAGCTTCACTCTTCATCACTCACTGCCTCAACCTCACCCTGTCTCTTCCAACCTCTTTAGAAATCTTCATGCTATTGACCCTTTGACTCTCTCCTCCACTGTCTCATGACCTCCTTCCTCCACTATGTAATCTGAGTCTGTTGATGAGGCAGTAGCTTCCTATAATGCTGAACTCTCCTCTGCTCTGGATATTCTTGCTCTGTCCATGCCATGTTCTGTGAGGCATACCATACCCCAGCTCTGGCTATCTTCCACTACCTGCTAGCTACGTTACTATGCCCATTCAGCTGAACACACTTAGCTCAAATCCCGCACCCTTGGGCACTTTCTACATTGCAAATTCATTCTTGACTCTTTCGAGTCAACCATAGCACTTGCCAAACTAGACTATTATGTCTATATCACTAACTCTTCCCTCTGACCCTTGCCATCTCCTTTCAACTCTCTCTTCAAGGTGCCTCTTCCTCCAACTCCTCCTTTCCTTTCTGCCCAAATCCTGGCCATTTCCATGACAAAATCCACAAGATCACACTCCAGTTCCCCATGATGTCAGCTACATTCCCTCCTCCCCCTCTTCACTCCCAACTTCCCCCCTCCAACACCTCTGACACCCCCTCTTCCATTTCTATGATCTCTGAGGAGGAAACCACATATGTTCTTTCCTCCTCCAAATTCACTATCTGCTCCTCTGATCCTATTCCTACCCTTCTTCTAAGCTCCATCTCCTTCATTGTTGTCCCTTCCATCTCTCATATTTTCAACCTATCACTCTCCACTGCAATTGTCTCTGCAATCTTCAAGCATGCTGTGGTCATACCTCTCTTCAAGAAACTCTCACTAGACTCTACCTGTCTTTCTAACTATCGACTCATCTCCCTCCTCCCCTTTATTTCTAAACTACTTGAATGTAAGGTTCAGCACTGTTGCCTTGACTTTCTCTCCTCTCAGGCCCTCCTGGATCCTTTACAATCTGGCTTTCATCCTTTACATTCTACTGAAATGGCTCTTGCCAAAGTCTCCAGTGACCTGCTCCTGGCTAAATCAAAGGGCCTTTGCTGAATCCTCATCCTTCTTGACCTTTCTGCTGCTTTTGACACTGTTGACCACAACCTTCTCAATACCTTGCCCTTGCTTGGTTTTAAGGGCTCTGTGTTATCCTAGTTCTCTTCTTATCTCTCCCATCACTTTTTCAGTGTTTGTTCTGCTGGATCCTCCTCTAATGCTATCCTGCTCTCAGTTGGTGTACCCCACGGATCTGACTCCTTTTCTCTATCTATTCCCAATCCCTTGGTGCACTCATCTCTTCCCATGGCTTTCAGTACCATCTTTAAGTTGTTGATTCTCAAATCTACCTCTCTACACCTGAAATCTCTCTGGAAATTCAGGTCAGGATCTCTGCTTGCCTTTGTGACATTGCTGCTTGGATGTCTCACCACTGTTTGAAACTGAACATGGCCAAAACTGAGCTTCTTATTTTTCTCCCTAAACCCTCCTCTCCCATTCCTCCTTTCTCAGTTTCTGAACACACTGCTAAGACACTTATCCAATCCTTAGTCACCTCCACTGTTCCCTCTAAGCTGTGCGCGTGTGCGCGCGCACACACCTCACCAAGCAAGCGCACATACTTTACAACAGAGCGCACAAAAATTACGGTTCTGATTCTGGTAGAAAACAACACAGATGTCGTAAAATTTAAAAGTTGTTGTGTATTTATGGTTTTCACAAGTTCTACAATATTTTCTAGTGCAATCAGTGTGGTATACATACTGTATTCTGACGTGTAGTCAAATTTTAAATTATATAACTCCGAGTGTCGTTATGTGGCGCACAAAAATTTAACCTTCCTTCAAAAGCTGCACAGCTGATATTTTATGCACACACAGCCTACAGAAAATTAGAGGGAACATTGGTCACCTCCCGTCTAAATTATTTATTTATTTATTTAAAAGTATTTCTATCCCGCCTTCTCCTTCAATCAAGGCGGTCTCACAGCAAACAATCATAAGTGTGGTTAAGTGTGTTCATGCAGTGATACAGGTTGTGTGTTTGTGGTTATTGCAAGCTATTCCTTGCTGGTCTCCCTCTGAATCATCTATCTCCCCTTCAATCTGCTCAACACTCTGCTGCACGGTTAATCTTCTGCTAGCCTCGTCATGCTCATATTACCCCTCTTCTCAAGTCACTTCATTGGCTCCCTATCCGTTTCCTCATCCAGTTCAAACTTCTCCTTCTGACCTATAAGTGCATTTACTCTGCAGCTCCTCACTACCTTTCCTCTCTTATCTCTCCCTAGACCCCTCCTCGGGAACTTTGCTCTTTTTGCAAATCGCGTCTTCTGTATCTATTCCCTTCTCTTCTATTGCCAACTCTAGACTTCACTCCTTTCACCTTGCTGCTCCTTATGCCTGGAACAAACTAAAAACTACCTGAACCTGTATGGCAGGCGCCTTCTCTGCCCCTTTTCAAATCCAGGCTGAAAACTCACTTCTTCGTAGCCGTTTTCAGGTCTTGACTCACTTTGTGTTTCCTTACCATTCCCCCTAGATGTATCCTATGACTACAGCTACTGTGTTATCTGTCTTGACTAAATTATGAGCTCTGATGAGCAAGGACCATCTTACATGTGTCTGTGCAGCACTGCGTACGTCTTGTAGCATAATACAAATGTTCAGTAGTAGCAGTAATAGTAGCAGCAATGTATGGCATGTTAGGCCACTTACACTTGTATTAAATAAGGGCAAGCAGGGATCTATTTGTCTTTATGAAATAGGCTTAGTATAGGCAGTTTAAAATGTGCTTTAACTAGGTGTCCCCTTAAACTATCTTCATAGTGCCAGTAAAAATTCACAGCAAAGGGGTTTATTCATTTAGCAACTGCAGCTAAACATATAGAGCCCGATATTAAGCGCCAGCGGCTAGGTGCAAGTACAGCGCCGAGCCCTCAGCGCTGAACGCTAAACCCAGATATTCAATGCCGGGGCCATATCTGTCCCCAGCATCGAATATCCAGGGTCGTGGCACAGCCTCCAGCCCTCGAATATCAAGCCCAAAACCCCTTTAGAATATTGCGCTGTTTGTTTTCAATTTCAATTTTTAGAGATGAGAATGCGTGTTTTGCAAACTACAAGTAGAAATACAGTTCAATTTGGGTTTTTTTTTAATCAGTTTTGCATTGCCCACAGAGTCTAGCTTTTGGGGGTTTTCATTTGAGTTACTATCTGCATGTTTTTGTTTCTGATATGTGATCCATTTTCCCATATTAAGCGAGGACAACTTGTGTTCTCTCTATGCGACCGTAGTGAGAAATTCTGCTGGTGTGCAATTTCTGTTTAGGAATCATAGCAGTCCAGATTATTATGTTTTTTTTTTTCATTAGAAGGTGTTTTGTTCTTCTAAGAAATAGTGTAATATTTGCAAGAATGACTTTTTATAGTGTCCCTGATCAGTTGCCATGTTTATCTAGGAGTAGCCTAATGGTTAGAGCACTGGTTTAATAACCAAGAGACCAGGGTTTGATTCCCACTAGTACTTACTGTGGTCTTAGACAAACTACATAACCTGGCAATCTACTTCTGGTCACACTGCAAACAAATCCCAGGAGCTGCTGGGTCACCAGGAAACAGTATCAACTTCAAGGCACACATTGCATTGGTCAGTTGAGGGGAGCAGGTTCCAAGATTCCACACACTCCCTTCCTCTCTCTGTTCAAAATAAGTAGCTGTACTTTTCTCGTAAAGGAAAAATTTTGCAGGGTCCCACACACACATAAATAATCATACAATAATGCAGAATTCAAACAGAATAGCAAACGGTTATACAATATACAGTAAGTATGACATTTAGTTAATCTGAGTTCTAACTCCCCTTTGCAGATTGGGCAGTTGCCTAGGGCAGCAGCTTTTGTGGGCAGCAGACAGCAGCTACTGTCAAAGCAAGATAATGGGTCCTAACAGCTACATAAACTCATAGTCTTTCACCTGCAGGAAGAATTGGCCCTTTGTAAATACAGTAGTCCATTTACCCTTCTAAGTGGCTGTTGGGAAATCCCTAATTATGTGTATATTTATTAAACAAAGCTCAATATTTAAAAGTACGATCCCCAAATGTGTGTTTCTATAGGATGGTTTTGGGAGGGATGTGTTAAGTTGATTATTACTGAGTTTATTTATCAAACTCTTGTAAGTGGTTTACTTGGGATAAAAGTGAATTGCTAGAACGCGGATGAGGATGAAAGTTCACCTAGGGTACTTCATATCTTTGCACTGGCCCTGTATTTAAATACTGCAGCCACCATTTAAAATCACTGCTGATCACAGGGTCTAAATATTGAAAATATATTTCATCTTTGTTGTTAGAGCAGTTGAGTAGGTACCAGTATCTCCCATTTCCAATCTGTTGGTCTTCTAAGTTCTTTCTCAGGGTCACTTTTGCTTATGTTCTCTCTCCTTCCATTTTCTATTCCTTTCCTGCCTTTGTCTCTGATATTGATCTTTTCATCTGCCTTCTTTTTCTCCATTACTCTCTTTATTGCCTCTCATTGCTAGATTTCACCTAGTCTTCAAGTCCTCAGACTTCCTCTTTTCACCTCTCATCTACCAACTTTTCATTTCCACTCTAGCCCCTCTTCAGCCCTTCCATTCCATCCCCCCCCCATGTTTATTACTGCTTTTTGAGGCATCTGTTCTTCTCTCTGTCTCCCACTATCTTCCTCTCCACCCATTTCCAATCTCTGTGTCCACCCTTCTCCAGCCTTCATTTATCTCCCTCTTCCTCTCATCCCCTCACTGCCTCAGCTCCATTCAGGTCACCTATCTCCTCCTGGGGTTCATCCCATTCTTTTCCACTCTCCCCATCTTGCTGCATCAGCATTGTCTCTTGTGGCCAGTCCAGCAGCTACCTGCACGCTTCTCGCTGATGGAAGAAAACATGGCTGAAAAGCAAAGTGATATCTTGCAAATAACAATATACGGTTTGTATTGTGAGACTGGTCCCACAGTGCTGCAGACGATGAAATCTGATTAAGCACTGGTCTTGCTGCCTAATGGGGGTGAGGGACAAGGAAGTGAGTAAAGAGCAGGGTACCATATCTGGTGAGAGTCTGAGTTGTCCTGACCAGCAGGTTGTGGTATTTATAGCAGCAGGGACTACCGGAAAAGAGCTTTCTGTCTGTGTGCCCGCCTATTGACATCTTGGCATGTCCCTGCATGCATCAATCTCCTTGTACCTTTAACTCTGAACTACAGGTCCAAATACTCTCTTGACCCACTGCCGCCACCAATGTACTCCTGCAATCCCACTCTTCCCTCCTCTTAAAGCCCATCTCTACAATTACAGATGTATCTATATTCTATCTCATACTCCTTTACTTTCCTTCACCATCTTTTTCTTTCTCTCATCCCTTCCTCCCCCACAACTATGGCAAAAATGTGAAATGGCTCACGTTGCAAGCCAGTGGTTTCCCCCTTCCGATTCTGCATAATTTCAAAAGTTTGGGGGCGCATGCTTCATGGGAAGGGGGAACATATTCAAAGTAGTCTAGCTGGCAAAATCATGCTGATCTAGATATCTGGATAGTACCATTGAAGTTTGCCACAGACTGCAGAAAAGACACCAGGTTAAAACTGAGGCAGTCTGTGAGCAGATAGAGGGTGGTCCTAGTTGCTATCTGCTCAGTGGCAACATTCAGCTGCTAACCAACTAGCTAAACTGGCTAAAGTTAGGACAGGTCAATGACTGTCCTAATTTTAGCTGGTTTTTGCTATCCAGTTAGTGACTGAATATCACTAGATAGAGACTATGTTGTCCGGAGAATCCTGATATTCATTGCCAGACATTGGATAGGCATCTGTACTGAATATTCAGTTTAGCTAAAGCGGCAGTGGCTAGGTACTTCAATATTGACCACAATGTTTATTGTGCATATGAACATGATGGTAATGAAATGCAAATGAGACAGGCAGTAAATTACATACATATATTACCTGGGAAGGGCAATGCAAAAATCTAAACAACAGTTCCAAAATTTAGTTAAGCTTTATGCAGTAATGCGCATAAAAGCAGTTTACACACACAGTTTGCTGGGAAATCAGTAGTTTTGCATGGATTTCATCTCATTGCCTCATTTTATGTTAAAAATTAGGGAAGCTAGTTAATGCATATTAAAAGTACCATTACCATGCATAAACTAGGTTTGTACAGGCTAATTTTCAGGTATGTTATTTGTAAAAGCATTTCTGTACTTTAGTACATTGACTCTTTCTGTAGAAAAAATATTTTGAACTGCAGTAGTATATTTCTATTTTTTGAGATGTGCCATGACTTTTCTGCTATAAAAATATTGATATATTGCTTACAAAAACAATAATCTATTGCTGAAGTCTAAAGTGTTCCTTGTGTAGTTCAGTTTTAGTACAAAAAACATGGCAATCCATGGAATTAGACATGTTGCTATTATACATGCATTCAGAATGGTTATGTTTGCTGTGAAATGAGGAAATAGGAAGTACCAGACCTAGTTACAGTATATGAAAAACATAAGTTTTAGCCTTATAGCATAACCTAATTAAATGTGTCTGGGGACAGACATTAGATCACCTTTACTGTATGTGGAGCTAGGTTTTCTTATACATATTCTTTTTTGGCACAGCTCTATTCAGAACTGTCAGCAAATAATCTCAACATCAAAGTTTATTGTTAGTATAATATACAAAAGATAATTATAAGCATGAATGTGTAAACAATTCAAGGTCAAATGAGAATATTGTACTGTACTAACCTTTCTAAAGGAACGAGAGCAGCTTTAACAAGGTGAGGCAGTTAATATAGTGTATCGGGGGTTTTGGAACACGTTTGACAAAGTACTTCATGGAGTCTCTTGAAGAAACTAAAAATTCATGGGCAGTGGTTAACAAGTAGAAAAGAGAGAGGAGGGTTAAATGGTCAATATTTCCAATGGTGAAAGATGAATAGTGGAGTGCTCCAGAGATCTGTATTGGAACCAGTGCTTCTTAATTTGTTGATAAATGATTTGGAAATGCGAAGAACTAGCGAGGTAATCAGATCTGCAGGTGACACAAAATTACTCTAAATTGATAAATCACAAGTGGATTATGAAAAACTGCAGGAGCACCTGGCAAGACTGGGAAACTAGATATCCAAATGGCAGTGAAATTTAATGTGGACTAGTGCAAGGTGATGCTCTTAGGAAAGAATAATCCAAAATATCACTACACAATGCTAAGTTTTATATTAGGAGTCATCACACAGAAAAAGAATCGTGGAGCACGATTCCATAACATGCACATCCGGCCTGCAGATACATCTAAATAAAAAATGGATCCCCTTTGAACCTAATTCTGCATCTGCAGATCTGGACGTGCCCGTGGGTCCTGAATCGGGGAGATAGATGTGTTTGACAGGCACGTGCAAGCGCTATTCAGCTGGCCCTCTGCCTCGGATATGGGAAAATGTTTGCTTTGTACATCCCCACACCCACCATATTCTAAAACATTACACGTTTGGATCCTGCCCATCCCCACGATGTACCTGGGGACGCCACACTCCTTGGGAAAAACATGCATCTCCTAAGCTGTTCATCACAGACAGTAGTTTGCTGATGCACACTAGACTTAAATACTAATGAGAAATGACAGCAGCTGCAATCTAGACCATATACCAGTTCCCCTCATGCCCTGAAAAGTGCTAGGTAAATGTGAATGTGAACAAGTATGTCAGGACATACCTTGCATCAAATGGTATGTAGCATTAGGAACCAGCCCCAGTGATTCCTGCCCTGGTAATTACTACAAACACACCTTAAACTGCTAGGGATGGACCCACACCAAGTGCACAAAACCCCAAACTAACCTTGCAGGTCTCCAAAGGATGCATAATATTGCTGAGCAACACATGTATGCCCTTTTCATGCCTATGGCCTATAAGTGCAGTCATTCTACTGCTTCACACTACCATTCTCCTCTTGTCTCTCCCTACATCCCTCCCCATGAACTCTGTTCTATCAGATTGTTTCTATCTGTGCCCTTCCCTTCTACTGCCAAATCCAGAAGTCACTCCCTTCACCTTGCTACTCTTTATGCCTGAAACAAACTAACTGAATCTGCATATCAGGATTTGTCCCTGGCCCCTCTGCCACTGCTGGATCTGATCCACCTAAGCTCCCTTGTGTTTCCTGACCATTCCCCTGGATGTATCCTGTATAGATCCACTACCTATGGGGCAACCCTGTCTGCCTTCCCACAGACAACTTTGTGGCATTGCTCCCCTGGTTAGGGCTGTGTGGACATGGGAGAGGGGATTCCTGTTCCACCACACCAAGTAGCCAGACTCCAGATGTATCATCACTCTCGCAGCTCTCATTAATACTTGCCTGGGTAGGGATGTAGGCCACATGGGACAATCTGGGGAATGTTGGCACTATATCAGTCGTGTTTCCCAGTGCCAGGCACAAGATGTATGGCTGCCCTATCACACTTCCAACAATATCTGATCTTATTAGAATACCCTATGTAAAATGATCCAGAAGGAGTCAGCATAGGTTCCCTATGGCTAAATGGCAAAACATATTCCTGTCAATAATAGGGACCCTCAGAATACAGGCATCCAGCAGTGCAAACAGAGTGGAGGAGTAGCCTAATGGTTAAGAGCACTGGCTTGGGAACACAGAGACCAGGGTTTGATTATTACCAGCACTCCTTGTGGCCTTGGGCAAGTCACTTAACACTCTGTTGCTTCAGAAAAATCCAACTTGTTAATGTCCCTGTTTAATATACATTACTAAGCTTAAGTTAAAATTAAGCTGCTTTGATTGAAATGATAAAGTGGTATATGAAACCTGTTAAATAAAAAAAATAATAATACATGCTCAACAGCAACACCATTGGTCCCACAAAATGTGTATTATGGACATACATTAGTACTGTTGAATACCCCTTTTCTGTTCCATTAGCATTGACAGGGATATGTTTTGACATTTAGCTAGGGTGAGCTCTCTCTGAGTCTGGCAGCCCAATCACACTGGCACCCGGTGACAATGCGGTCATCCATCCAGTCCAGGTACTGGCCAGACTTTCATGTCTCCCCTGAATTGCAGATGGCCATACTAGATCCCCCCATGTACCCCCAAACCACACACACACACACACACACACATACATGCACACACCTCCCTTTCTGTCACAAAAACATGATTCTGCCAAAAAGATGCCCTGAACCTATATATAACAGCTATGATATAATGTAATTGCATATAGTACCAGGACTATGAATGTGATCTCTGTGTCTCTCCCAAAAAGGACTTCTTTCCCTGTTCAAGCCCATACCGACTCTGCATCAGCAATCCCATTTTTCTGAACATGGGAATTGTTAGGGTCCCATAGATTGGCTCCTTTAGCACAAACAACACATTAGTGCATAGCCTGAATAACCAGTATTATTCTTCTTAATATTTCTGTAAGGGTGTTATTAATATATCTATACCTTACAACATTCTCTTACCTCTGCTCCCTGTACCTTAAGACTGCATCTTGTGTTTTCTTTCAGACTGCAGTCATAGCAGTTCATGACATACTTGTCACAGCCATTCTTCAATATGGGTCACATTGCAGAGAAGAGAGGAATGCTATCTAGTCCTAGCCTTATACCACATTTCAGCAGGAATAACATGGAAGCTTCTGAGAAACACTTAAAATGAGCACAGGCCATTACTGAATAAGCTTTCTATGTGTGGTTGACTATGCCCCTGTTCCGTCCTCTCCCACCCATGTTCTGAGATCCCCATGAAAGTGTTGTGGACGTGCATGTCAACAGTGTTCACTGCGCCTCCAGCCCCCGATTGGCATCATCGAGGGAGAGCGGGAATGTAAGCTCCTCCCCGCTCCTCTCCGACAAGGCCAATTGGGCCCGACGATCACCCAAGCACCGGACAATTTAAAAGGAGCTTCACTCTGACAGCACAGCCTCTTCACCGCGCCTCCAGCCCCCGATCGGCATCATCGAGGGAGAGCGGGAAGGTAAGCTCCTCCCCTCTCCCCTCCGACAAGGCCAATCGGGGCTCTCCTCTAACCAATTAATCACCGTTCTCCAGGTGTGCACGCACCTGGCGTGCCCGTGCCTGAGGGCCTCGCCAGAGGGCCCTTTGGCGTGGCTCTTAGGCGAAAACCATGGTGCTTTAGCGAGATGCTCCCACACACCTTGCCACCTGACCCTAACTAACCTCCTTACAAAGTAAGCACCCCACTGCTACTGCTACCCGCAGTGCTACCCGCAGCCAAATGACTCCACTGCTACCCTTTGCTCCCTCATTACCTCTACCCTTGTACCTGCAACTAATCCTGCATTGAGCTGATCTGGCTACCCATTGCTTGCACTGAACTGGTTCCCATTGCTGCACTGTACTGCCTACCCATTGCTTGCACTAATCTGCTTACCCATTGCTTGAATTGATTTGGTTACTGAACTGCCTACCCATTGCTTGCACTGAACTAGTTCCTGAACTACCTACCCATTGCTTACACTGAACTGGTTACCCATTGCTGCACTGAACTGCCTACCCATTGCTTGCACCGAACTACTACCCATTGCTTCCACTAAACCTTGCTGCACTGGTCTCAATCTCTCCACTACCCTTACTTTACCTTACCCTTACCGCAACCCATGTGAATAGTGTGTAATCCCCACTTGTAACCAATCATATACTGCATATTATTTAAAATCATAAAATCCGTAGCCTTCTCATCCCCTGCAAGTTAACTCATGCTGCTTAGCTCCCACTCCTCCTCTGCTATGTCTTCACATCACATTGTCCTTCTCTTCCTCATACTCCCCAACTGCATCCCCTCCTACCAACACCGTCACTCCTCTCCCCCCTACACCTTCCTCAAGTCTCCCTCCATTCTATCTCCTAACCTAGCATCTGCCCTTGAGCTACATCTCCCCCTCCCCTTATTCAACCAGCCCCTCTCTCGTTAAGGCAACCCCACCCTCATTTCCGCCGTACTGCCTCCGCCTTACCCCACTCTCTACTACTCCTTCTCCTTCTCTCATCAGGTAATATCAACCCCAACCCTGGCCCCCCTCAATTTATTTGTCAATCTAAGAAGAGCTCCTCACACACCTTATCTAATCTCATCCATAACCCTCTCCTCCCCCTTTCTGCCCTCCCTCACTTAGGCCCCAATCTCTCAACCAAAGATATTGACCCCAACCCCAACCCGATCCCCTCTAGAGTTCTGTCTCACTCTAAAAAGAAATCCCCGCATGCCCTTTCTGATATCATCAATATTCCCCTTCATTCCCCTTTCACTTCCCCTCCCCCATGCCCCTCCTGGAGGGCACACATCCAGAGACACCCACCCATACCCTGGTCTCTCCAGATCTCTATATTACTCTGGCAATAAATGCTCACGTAACAGCCCCCGTAGACCACTGCCTCACTGTGAAAAGAAGTCCTCACATAACTTACCCAACCTTATCCATATCCCTCTCCTTTCCCCCTCCGCTCTCCCGTTCTCATGTGCCCTATGGAATGCATGCTCAGTCTCTAACAAACTTCCTTTTACTCATGATCTCTTCATCTCTAATGCACTACACCTTCCTGCCCTAACAGAGACCTGACTCCTCCCTGACGATACCACATCTGCTGCTGCTCTCTGCCACGGGGGCTACCAGTTCTCCCATACACCTCGTTCCACTGGCTGTGGTGGTGGTGTTGGCCTCCTACTTTCTCCCTCATGCCAATTCCAGCCCCTCCTGCTGCCTCAATCACACTCCTCCCTCTTCTTTGAAGTTCACTCCATTCGCCTCCTCATACCACTCCCCCTCCATGAAGCTGTTATCTATCGCCCACCCAACAAATCAAAATCAACCTTCCTTACTGACTTTGATTCCTGTCTTTCCGTCTTTCTAGACCCCTCTTCCCCCACTATTATTCTTGGCAACTTTAACATTCACGTCAACAACCCCTCTGATCCCCATGCTCTAAAGCTCCTCGCCCTCACTTCCTCATTTAACCTCCAACTTTGCTCCACTGCCCCCACCCACCTGCACAACCACTGCCTTGACCTGATACTCTTCTTCTCTAACTCTTCTCCCTTAAACTTCCACAACTCAATCCTTCCCTCATCTGACCATCACCTTTTAACCTTCAATCTTCAGCTTCCGCTGTCTCAACCCCGTCCTGTCTCCTCCGACCTATTTCGAAACCTTCATAACATTGATCCCTTGACACTCTCCTCCACCATCTCTCCATCTCTTGCCCCATTTTATTCTCCAAATCTGTTGACGAGGCAGTAGCCTCTTATAATGCTGCACTATCCTCGGCTCTTGATACTCTTGCCCCACCCACCCCTTGTCCTGTTAGACGTTCTACTCCTCAGCCCTGCATTTCATCTACAGCTCGCTATTTATGCATCTGTACCCCTTCTGCTGAACGTGCCTGGACCAAATCCCGCTCCCCTGAAGACCTTCTACACTTCAAATTCATTCTTGACTCCTTCCAGTCAGTCATAGCACTTGCCAAACAAAACTACTTCATCCATCTGACTAACTCCCTAGCCTCTGATCCTCGCCGCCTCTTTAATACCCTTAATTCTCTCCTCAAGGTACCCCCGCCCCCAGTCCCGCCCTCACTTTCTGATCATACCCTTGCCGACTATTTCCATTACAAAATCCAAAAGATTACTCTCCAATTCCCAACACCCTCATCTACCTCCCCCCTCCCCAATTCCCCCCATCCTGACTTCCTCTGCTACCCTCTCCTCCTTCCCTACGATCTATGAAGAGGAAACCACACTTTTTCTTTCCTCTTCCAAACCCACCACCTGTTCCTCTGACCCTATCCCCACCCATCTTCTACACCCCATCTCCCCCACCGCTATCTCATATTCTCAACCTATCACTCTCCACTGCAACCGTCCCCATCGACTTCAAACATGCCGTTGTCACACCTCTCCTCAAGAACCCCTCACTCGATCCCATCTGTCCTTCTAATTATCGACTCATCTCCCTCCTTCCCTTCATATCTAAACTTCTAGAATGAGCAGTCCACTGACACTGCCTCGACTTCCTCACCTCCCAAGCCCTCCTGGACCCACTACAATCCGGCTTCCATCCCCTACACTCCACCGAAACGGCTCTTACAAAAGTCTCCAATGACTCGTTCCTCACTAAATCTAAGGCCCTCTATTCTGTTCTCATCCTTCTCGACCTCTCTGCTGCCTTTGACACTGTTAAGCACAATCTTCTCCTCTCCACCCTCTCCTCACTGAGTTTCAAGGGCTCCGTATTATCCTGGTTCTCCTCCTACCTCTCCCATCGCTCCTTTAGTGTATGCTCTGGTAGCTCCTCCTCCTCTCCCACCCCACTCCATGTTGGTGTACCCCAAGGATCCGTCTTGGGCCCCCTTCTTTTCTCCCTCTATATCCAATCCCTTGGCACGCTTATCTCCTCCCATGGCTTTCAGTACCATCTCCCAAATCTATCTCTCTACACCTAATATCTCTCCAGCAATCCAAACCAAGATCTCCGCCTGCCTGTCTGACATCTTCGTCATGTCTCATCGCCTCCTGAAATTGAACATGGCCAAGACTGAACTCCTCCTCTTTCCCCCTAACTCTTCTCCTCCTCTTCCCCCTTTCTCAGTCTCCGTGGATGGATCTATGATCCTTCCTGTTCCCTTGGCCCGTAATCTGGGGGTCATCTTTGACACCTCTCTCTCCTTCTCCACACATATCCAGCACGTTGCTAAAACCTGCCGCTTCTTTCTCTACAACATTGGCAAAATCCACCCCTTCCTGTCGGAACACACCACCAAAAAGCTTATCTACTCCTTAATCTCCTCTCGCTTTGACTATTGTAACCTACTCCTTGCTGGTCTTCCTGTGAGCCATCTCCTCCCCCTTCAATCCATACAAAATTATGCTGCTTGACTAATCTTCCGCCAATCCCACCATGCCCACATTACTCCTCTTCTCAAATCACTTCATTGGCTCCCCATCCAATTCCACATACAATTCAAACTTCTACTCACCTATAGGTGCATTCACTCTACGGCCCCTCAATACCTCTCATCTCTTATCTCTCCCCACATCCCAGCTTGCGAACTTCGCTCTGCAAACAAATGACTTCTATCTAGGCCTTTCACTCATACCGCTAACTCCCGACTTCACTCCTTTCACCTTGCTGCACCCTATGCCTGGAACAACTTACCTGTGTCTATACGTCAGACACCCTCCCTAGCCCTCTTGAAATCCAGGTTAAAAACCCATCTCTTCACTGTCGCGTTCAGATCCTGACTTCTATCCCTCATCTCAACCTAACCCCATCATTTTCATGACCAAACTTTAAAACCCATCAAATTAATGTTTGTACTGTCTTGATTAATGTTTGTACTGTCTTGACTAGATTGTAAGCTCAGATGAGCAGGGACTGTCTCTTGTATGTATGTTTGTACAGCGCTGCGTGCATGGCACTATATAAGTGTTTAATAGTAGTAGTAGTAGTGTTTCAGAATATGGTCTGGGATGTTTTTGACACATAAACATCTCCACTACACGTACAAACCCCTTATTCCTGTTCTGGAATGACCCCCCTAGGTATTATTGATGACAACATGTTGAAATCCTCTGTTCAGTATGTAGTGGAAGCCAAACTATGTTAGGAATTATTAGGAAAGAAATAATGCTTTCATATTGCTCCATGGTGCAACTGTAACTTCAGTATTGTGTACAATTCTGGCCACTGCATCTCAAAAAAGATATAGTGGAATTAGAAAACATGCAGAGAAGGGTGATCAAAATGATAAAGAGGATGGAACAACTCCACTGTAAGGAGAGGCTTAAGCGTTTAGGGCTTTTCAACTTGAAGAAGCAATGGATGAGGAGAGATATAACAGAGGTCTATAAAATCATGTCTGAAGTGGAACAGGCAAATGCAAATTGGTTGTTTACTCCTTCAAAAAGTACCAAGACTAGGGGACGTGCCAGGAAGATACTAAGTTGTACTTTTAAAACAAGTAAGAGAAAATAGTTTTCACTAAATGCATAATTGTAACATAGTAATATAGTAAGTGACGGCAGATAAAGACCAGCATGGTCCATCTAGTCTGCCCAGCAAGATGGCAAGAGTAGGTGCACTTGTCGCTCTGTGCAGGCCACCCCTCCCCATTTTTTTGTTTTTGTTTAGGGGTAAACCCACCACTCCATGTAGGACACCCTTATTTGTTGAGATGCTAGATAATTCAGAAGTTAGATGGTACCGTTTATTTTGCTTTTATCCTGTTGCTGTAAAGGGATCCACTGTGTTTGTCCCATGCCATTTTGAATTCCATCACCGTGTTTGCCCCCACCACTTCCATCGGGAGGGCATTCCAAGCATCCACCACCCTTTCAGTGAAGAAATTTTTCCTGACATTGCCTTTCAATTTACCACCTTGCAGCTTCATGTTATGCCCTCTAGTTTTACAGCTTCCCCGTCTTTGGAAGAGCTTTG
Source organism: Ichthyophis bannanicus (assembly GCA_033557465.1). Classification (NCBI taxonomy): domain Eukaryota; kingdom Metazoa; phylum Chordata; class Amphibia; order Gymnophiona; family Ichthyophiidae; genus Ichthyophis; species Ichthyophis bannanicus. The sequence goes on along the minus strand of CM066032.1, from coordinate 894,795,034 downwards.
TTTGTTCATCATTTCTCTTTAAGTATTTAAAGGTCTGAATCATATCTCCCCTGTCCCTCCTCTCCTCCAAAGTGTACATATTTAGGTCTTCAAGTCTCTTCTCATAAGACTTCTGACGCAGGCTCCAAATCATTTTGGTTGCCTTTCTCTGAACAGTTTCAGTCTTTTTACATCTTTTGCAAGATATGGTCTCCAAAACTGAACACAGCATTCCAAGTGAGGCCTCACCAGTGACTTGTACAGTGGCATAAGTACCTCTTCCTTTCTGCTGGTAATCCCTCTTTGTATGCATCCCAACATCCTCCTGGCTTTTGCCACCGCCTTGTCGCACTGTTTTGCCACCTTGAGATCATCAGAGATAATCACACCAAGGTCTTTCTCCTGAACCGTGCATACCAACCTCTCACCCCCTATCGTGTACTTTTCCCTTGGATTTCTGCTACCCAAGTGCATGACACTGCACTTTTTCACATTAAATCGTAGTTGCCAAGCATTAGACCAGTCTTCCAGCTTTTGTAGATCTTTCCTCATGTTAACCACTCCCTCGGGGGAGTCCACTCTGTTGCAAATTTTTGTGTCATCTGCAAAAAGACAGACTTTTCCATTCAGTCCTTCAGCAATATCACTCACAAATATATTGAACAGTGCCAGGCCCAGGACCGAACCCTGAGGCACCCTGCTAATCACCTTCCTCTCATCCGAGTGAGCTCCATGTACCATCACCTTCTGTTGTCTGTCAGTCAACCAATTTCTAATCCAGTTTACTATCTTGGGACCCATCTCCAAGCTACTGAGTTTATTGATAAGCCTCCTATGAGGAACAGTATCAAAGGCTTTGCTGAAATCCAGATAGATGACATCCATTGCATGCCCCAGATCTAGTTCCTTGGTCACCCAATCAAAGAACTCAATCAGATTTGTTTGGCAAGACCGTCCTTCGGTAAAACCATGTTGCTTTGGATCTTGCAACCTGTTGGTTTTGAGAAAGTTCACTATTCGCTCTTTCAGGAGCGCCTCCATTACTTTTCCTGCCACCGAGGTAAGGCTCACGGGCCTGTAATTTGACACTTCTTCCCTGTCACCACTTTTGTGTAGAGGTACAACATTAGCCATTCTCCAGTCCTGAGGAACGACTCCTGTTTCCAAGGATCTGTTGAAGACATCCTTTAACGGTCCTGCAAGAACCTCTCTGAGCTCTTTCAGTATCCTGGGATGTATCCCATCTGGTCCCATGGCTTTGTCCACTTTCAGTTTAGCAAGTTGTTCTAACACCTCATCTTCTGTGAATGGTGTGGTATTTACTTCATTCCTATTTTTATATTTCAGAGTCACAGCTGGTCCATCTCCAGGATCCTCTTTAGTAAAAACAGAGCAGAAGTATTTGTTTAGCAATTTTGCTTTTTCAGTGTCACTTTCCACGAGTCCTTTCCCAGCACCTCTGAGTCCTGCAATTCCAACTCTGATCTTCTTCCTTTCCTGAATATACCTGAAGAAAGTTTTGTCGCCACCTTTAACATCTTTAGCCATCTTTTCCTCTGCCTTTGATTTTGCTATCTTTATTTCTCTTTTTGACTCTGAGCTTGATCCTGTATTCATTTCTGTGTTCTTCTGTTTGCAAGCTTTTGAATTTTGCGAAAGCTGTATTTTTTGCCTTTATTTGAGCAGCCACCTCTTTGGAAAACCACATAGGTTTCCTTCTCCTCTTGTTTTTATTTATTTTTCTTACATATTTATCTGTTGCCACTTTTATTGCCGCCTTTAGTTTAGTCCATTGCAATTCCACTTCCCTTGTCTCCTTCCACCCCATCATCTCCTCCTTTAAGTACTCGGCCATTTTATTGAAGTCAGTGTTTTTGAAGTTTAGGACTTTGAGCTTGCTATAATTGGCCTGTACCATGGCTTTTATCTCAAACCACACTGTGTGATGGTCGCTGTTGCTCACAGGGGCACTCACGCAGACATTCGACATGTTATCACTGTTGGTGAGCACTACATCCAGCATTGAGCTTTCCCTGGTTGGTTCCATCACTATTTGTCTAAGTAATGCATCTTGGAGAGCATCCACAATTTTTTTGCTTCTTTCCAGATGTGCAGAAGGAGTAATCCAATCCACATCAGGTAGATTAAAGTCACCCAATATGATTGCTTCCCCCTTTGTTGCTATATTGGCAATATCTGTAATCAATTCGTTATCTCTCTCTTCAATTTGAGTCGGAGGTCTGTAGACTACAGCAATATGGATGACAGTGCCATCTCCTCCTTCCAACGCAATCCAGAGCGTTTCTTCTTTTCGCCATGTTCCCTGCATTTCAGTAGCTTTAATATTGCTTTTGACATACAAGGCTAATCCTCCTCCTTTTCCATTTTTTCTGTCTCTTCTGAATAGATTATAGCCAGCTATGGCTATATCCCAATCATGCCATTCATTAAACCATGTTTCTGTAATGGCCACGATGTCCAAATCCGTTTCCACCATTAGGGCTTCCAGGTCTGGAATTTTTTTGGCTAAGCTTCGAGCATTTGTGCTCATTGCTTTCCAGCATTTATCTGGCTTGTGTGTATTTTGCATTGATTTTATTCTGCCCACTTCTTCCCACTTGTTTTTGATGTGTGGTTTAAGAGTGTGGCTGTTTATGATGTTGTTCTGCTTTTGCAGGGGGTGGCATGCAGATGTTGACCTTCCACATCCGTCACCCCCTTTTCCTAATTTAAATGCATATCCATATACTGCCTGAATTTTTCACTTAGGTTTCTTTTCCCTATGACAGAGAGATGTAGTCCATTAGCACAGTATAGTCTCTTGTTGGTCCATCTGTTGCCCCAGTTGCCAATAAATCTGAATCCTTCTTGTTTGCACCAGGTCTGGAGCCATGTATTAAAGCTGTTAATGCGATGCAGCCTTTTTGTCCCCTTACCAAGAACAGGTAGAACTTCTGAGAATGCAACAGTGTTAACAATGGGCTTGAGTTTCTCTCCCAGAGATTGGAAGTCCTTTTGGGCTGTAGAGACACTGTTTCTAGCCAGGTCATTTGTGCCCAAGTGGATAATAACATCAGGTTTGGAGTGCTCACTTTTTGTGCTAAGTATTTCAACAACTTGGTTTGTATTCCTGCTGGCTGAAGAGCCTGGTAGGCAAATGACTATCTTCTTTCCTTTGAACTGTGTTCCCAAGTTGGTGCCTCTGATGATGGAATCTCCAAGTAGTAATAGTTTTCTGTTTGGTGAGGTTTTCTTCATACTTGGTGCTTTAGCAGGAGATTGGGCATTGTCTGACTCATTTAAGGGCCCTTCAGTTTCTTTGGATTGGGCATCCTCATTAGCCAAGGCAGAGAAGGCATTTTGCAGGGATATCTCTTGATGTGTAGGATGTCTCTGCATTACAGGTCGCAATCTTCCGGAACCCACTGTGATCCGTTTGTTCCTGGGGTGTTTCATTCTTTGTGGGAGCGGTGGTGGACTTTGTTCAGTTTGTATTCTAGAAGAGGTGAGCTTCATTGCAGCCAGTTCCTCCCTCAGTAGAGACACTTCTTTATGCATGGCTGCTTAGTCTTTCCTTAGTAGAGTTAGTTCTTCATGCATGGCAGCTGACTTTAGGCATATAGGACAAGCTCTTAGGCTCCAAATGATTCTTCTTTGAATGAAAGTACCACAGTTATTGCACTGAATACACGACATGTTGATTAAGCAGTCCCAGAAGAGGAAGAATAATAATAAGAAAAGTTGAAGATGTGGGCGTTACCCAAGTTAGGAACGACAGATGGCACGTATGTGACCACTGTATAGGCAATGTAGCCCCTGGGGTGGGTGGGGTGAGGGGTAGGGTGGGTGGGAACCTAAGTGTCTCTGGCCAGTAGGCTGTTCCTGAACAGTGGGCACACAGCAAAGGAGTAGGTAAGGGAACCCACCAAGAAGGGCAAATAGATAGATAAATATGTGAAGACAAACAGACAGCCAGATAGAACTCACAGTTTAGCAGCAAATTCAGCAAAAATCACTTTTTGTGAGAGCCCTGGAAAGCACTGCTCTTCTCAAGGAACAGAAGGGCAATCTGAGCAAGCCCACATGCACAACAGGAAATGGAGGTCTACATTGAACTCTCAAATTCATTGCAGGAGGATGTGATAAAAGTAGTTAGCATAGCTGCATTTAGAAAGGATTTGGACAAGTTTCTGGAGGAAAAGTCCATAAACCATTATTAAGGAAGACCTGGGGAAATCAGGGGGAATAGTTACTAAAGTGCAGAAGCCAGGAGCATGGGGTTAGCACTGGGCTAATGTGCATTTTGGCCACACAGTAGCTGGGAGCGTGCAGCCAGAAGGCTCCTATGTTAAAAATGCTGCGCTACCAGAGGAGCATGCAAATAAGCAGGGTCAGGGAGGAGTTGGAAAGAGAGTGGGCAGTAGTAGTGGCACGTGGCTGGTGCACCCAAGCTAGAGGTAAGTTAGGGGCACAAATATGCCTAGCATGGGTGCAACTACCACCAGCCTCCGATCAGGTAGTAGTTTTACCCACCTTTCTAATGTGTCAGCCATATGTGGTCTGGATATGAATGTCAAGCAGTTCAAAGCCCTGAACCCTCCCACGCATATGCCATTATTGACAATGTTGGATGGATAGGGAATCAGGCAACATGGTGTGTCTGGCATAGCAGTGGAGCACTGCAGCCTGAGAGCCACAAAACCAGTGCTTGCAGCACATGAGTGTATCTGCATGGAGAGTAGGTACGCCTATATATACTGTACAAAACTACATCACTCTTGAAAGTATGTTGTTCAAGTATACATTTACACTGGATAGATGTGGGAGGGATGCCGGTATGATGGGCTGAGGAGGAGTTGGGAGATAGGACCTGTGCTCAGTGAAACAGCCAGTACTGGTCACCTAGCCAGGGTTGGAGGTAGCAGAGTACATCTGAGGGGAGGTGTATGCAATTAAGGTGTTGCAAAAACTGGCAAAATGAAGGTTTGGCACCAATATATGCTGTCAGACCAACATCTTCCCACATGTAGCACTGCATACATACTGCTGCCATGGACCCTGTTCCTGTGGGCAGATGGCCCCTCATCCTGACCATGGAAGGATATAGAAACAGAGAAAAATGATGACAGAAAAATACCATATGGTCTATCTAGTCTGGCCTTTCATATCAAAAACTACAACAGTCCCCTTTTTTCCTTTACAGATCCTCTGCATTTGTCCCATGCTTCTTTGAATTCAGATACTGTCCTCATCACTACCACTTCCACTGGGAGACTATTCCACGGATCCACCACTCTTTCCGTAAATAAATATTTCTGCATATCACTCCTGAATCTATCCTCTTTCAACCACATCCCATGTCCCCTCATAGCAGAGCTTGCTTTCAATCGAAAGAGGCTCTCCCCCTGTGCATTTACGCCACAGAAGTATTAAATGTCTCAATCATATCACCTCTATCCCGCTTTTCCTCTAAGGTGTACATATTAAGATCCTTAAGTCTGTCCTCATATGCTTTATAATGAAGACCACTAACCATTTTAGTAGCCACTCTTTGTACAGACTCCATTCTGTTCATATCCTTTTGAAGGTGCGGTCTCCTGAATTGGACACAATACTCCAAAAGACTTATACAGATGCACTATCACCTCCTTTCTTCTGCTGGCCATTCCTCTCCCTATGCACCCAAGCATCCTTCTAGCTTTTGCTGTCATCTTTTCTACCTGTTTAGCTACTTTAAGATCATCAGACACAATCATGCCTAGGTCCAACCATTCTTCTTTAGTGGACAAAAGTACTTCACCCCCTATACTATATCGCTCCCTTGGATTGCTGCAGCCCAAATCATGGCCTTGCATTTTTTAACATTAAATCTCAGCTGCCAAATTCTAGACAATTCTTCAAGCTTAGCTAGATCCCTCCTCATGTTATCAACACCTTCCAGGATATCTACTCTATTGCAGATTTTGGTATCATCCACAAAGAGGCAAACCTTACCCAACAGCCCCTCCGCTATATCACTATCAAAGATGTTAAAAAGAGTCAGACCAAGGACAGATCCCTGGGGCAAACCACTGGTAACCTCCTTCTCCTCAGAGTGAGCTCCATTTACCTGTACACTTTGTTGCCTCCCACTCAACCAATTTCCAACCCAAGCAGTAACTTTAGGGTCCATCCCTAGGGTGCTCAGTTTTTTTTTATGTCGCCTGTGAGGAACGGTGTCAAAAGCTTTACTGAAATCTAAATACACCACATCTAGGACTCTCCCTCGGTCCAATTCCCTGGTAACCCAGTCAAAGAAATCAATCATATTTGTCTGACAAGACCTGCCTCTGGTGAATCCATGCTGCCTCAGATCCTGTAATCTTGCTGGACTCCAGAAACCTCACTATTTTCTCTTTCAGCAGCGTTTCCAATAATTTACTCACCATCGAAGTAAAACTAGCCAGCCTGTGGTTTTCTACTACATCCCTACTTCTGCTTTTGTGTAAAGGGACCACATGAGCCTCTCTCCAGTCCTTTGGCACCACTCCGGACTCCAATGAGGCATTGAAAAGGTCAGTCAGTGGAGCTGCTAGAACGTCCCCAAGTTCCCTCAGTATTCTAGATTGTATCCCATCCGGTCCCATCACTTTGTTTACTTTAAGTTTAGCTAGTTTCTCATGAGCACAGTCTTCTGAAAATTGTTCAAGATGCCCCTCACTTCTGTTCCTCTTTGTGGGTGTTTTCTGAGGTCCTGCTCCTGGTTCTTCATCTGTGAACACAGAACAGAAATATTTGTTAAGCAATTCTGCTTTATCCTCATCAGCTTCTGCGTATTCCTCCCCTTCACTCTTGAGTCTGACAATAACACTTTTGCCTTTCCTCTTCTTACTAACATATCTGAAAAATGTCTTATCCCCCAATTTCTTGCATTGGCTATTTCCTCCTCTTTGTGAATATTTGCTTTCCTGACTACTTTGCTAGCTTCTCTAAGTTTTTCCAAATATAAAAGCCTGTCTTCCTCTGTGATCTCTTGTATTTTATGAAGACCTCCCTATTTTTTTTTTTCACCTTTTCAGCTACTTCTTTCGAAAACCATAGCGGTCTCCTTTTACTTTTATCTTTATTTACTATTTTAACAAAAAGGTTGGTTGCCCTAAAAATATCCCCTTTCAGTTTTGCTCACTGTCATGTCTGTTTTCATGACTTTGGCCTACTGATTCCTGAGTAGGTTACGACATTTCTACCATTGAACATGGGCTTGGTTGTTTGGAGCTTCCTGATCAGTGATTCTCCAGCACCCTACCTAGAGGTTGATGCATTCCATAGACCTGGGTATCACATATGGGCCTTCATTTCACTAAGAACTAGTATGTTCCAACTGGGAGATACTTGGGATTTTCTGCATTCGCGTGCAGGGTGTCCTCTGGTGTAAGCTTTCCCCATGGTGGGAGCATGGGCGCCCTTTGTGGACTGCCTCCCATATCTCTGGTTAAGGTTAGGCTATAGGGTTGGGTGTCCTTTCTTGTGGCCAAAGGGGTTGCATGGATACATAGGATTCCACTCTGCTGAGCCTGCAGATCTACTCTAATGCCCCCTTCTCCCCCATGGCGATAGCACTCCTTACTGGCAAAGCATAGTGCCAGATGTGTCAGTGTAGTGTTAGAGAGGGATCCCAACCCCATCTACACAAGAGGCATAATAACCTTCCACTGCAGCCTAGGCAATTGGGCACCCTCAGTGTCTCAGGGTGAGATGGGTTCATATAGTCATTCCACAAGGAGGCCAGTGCTAACACCCTGCCTGTACTCTTATAGGGTCCACAGCTCATGAGTTTGCTTCTCCGATTTGCATGCCACACTGCCTTGTACTTTAGCCCATTGCTCTCAGCTGTGCAGGGGGATATGCCTATTCCTAGGTCATCCCTCTCTATCCTTCACTGGCCACCTAGTAGAGTCTCTGTTAGTGGGGTAGGGGCCCTGGTATTGCTGTCTGATATCTCTGGCTTACTGCTACCCATAACATCACACTGGTAAAGTGCAATGTGTTATAGGTGCACATACCATACCACCATACTAGAGACGCTCCTAGGGCATCAATATACCCCTATCACAGCTGCACCCCTTCTTGTATTGTAGCTGCTATGCCCCTGTGACATGTTTTTCTGTGCTACTCACACTACTGTAGTAAACATGCCTCTCTGTTGCTTATACCTGGAATCTATTTACTTTTTAGGATCCTGCCAGGTACTTGTAACCTGGATTGGCCTCTGTTGGAAACAAGATTCTGTGCTTGATGGACTTCTGTTCTAGCCCAGGGTTTCTCAGCCCAGCCATCGGGACACACCTAGCTTGTTAGGTTTTCAGGATAATTAAAATGAATATGCATGAGAGAGATTTGCATACAATGGAGGCATCACATGCCCATCTCTCTTATGCATATTCCTTGTGAAACTTGACTATATAGGTATGTCCCAAGGACTGGGTGAGAACACCATGCTAATCACTCAAATTTCAGCATGGCATGAGATGATTACAGATTTTAATCAGATTCTTACTGATTTTTTTTCTTAGTGGATCTGAATTAAAATCGGAACAGGAACTTTAAAAATCCACACCATAAAATAATGCATGTGTATATTCTGGACACAAAGAGCCTGATTTTCAGCTGAGGTGGCCACCATTTAAAATTAAGCATCTGCCCTAGTATGTAATATAATATGTATATTTTTTATTTAAGAAATTACTGTATATATCTCCTTACCAACTAATAATCATTCAAGGTAGTTCACAGATTAATACACAGATACAATAAATTACAACAATAAAAACATAAGCATAAAAACATCATAAACAAAACATACATCAAGCATCACATGCTAACTCTTCCTCCCAGAAAAACATCTTCTTAGAGATCCCTACAACACATCCCATCAAACTTCAAAGGGGGACAAGGCCATCTCCAAAGACCTTGGAATCTCTGTGTCTACAATTTACAAAGTTATTACAATGTTTTCTGCTCATGGAACTGTCAAGAACTTCCCAGGATGTGGTAGGAAGAAAATGAATCCCAAAAGGTTTTGAAGGTTCATGTGAACTGCTGGAAAAATGCCATATACAAAATCTAAGGAGCTTAAGACTGACCTGGAGCAATCTGGAGTGGCAGTTTAAACCCACACCATACTCTGTGTATTAAACAAAGAAGGATTTCATAGGTGAAGGCCAAGGAGACTCCCACTGCTCAAAGGCATACATAAAAAGGCATGACTGATCTTTGCCCAAACCCAATTTAAGAAACCACAGTCCTTCTGTGAAAATGTTCTGTAGACAGATGAAATCAAAATTGAGCCCTTTGGTAATGCAGATCAGCGATGCATTTACAGGTGAAGAAATAAAGCTTATAAGGAAAAAAACACCCTTCCTACAGTTAAATATGGTGAAGGTTCCATAAAGTTTGGAGGCTGTTTTGCATCAGGAACTGGAGGCCTGGAACATAGTAAAGGAATCATGGAGGACTACCAAGGTATTTTGGAGCGAAATGTGCTACCTAGTGTCAGAAAGCTAGGCCTGTCTCAAAGGTCACGGGTCCTCCAGCAGGACAATGACCCAAAACATACATCAAAAAGTATAAAAAAATGGTTAAACAGGAAAGAAATTGACTATTTTAAAATGGCCAGCAATGAGTCCTTATCTCAATCCAATTTAGAATCTTTGGAAAGAGCTGAAATCTGTCATTGGTAAAAGGAATCCTGGAAACATTCATGAGCTGGAACAAATCACAGTTGAAGAGTGAGAGAAAATACCAGCAGACAGATGTATGAAACTTATAGATGCTAAAAGAAACGTTTGGAGGCTGTCATCACTGCCAAGGTTTGTGCAACTAAATATTAGTGAAGGGTGCCATTAATCCTGTCCAGGTCATTTTTTTCTCAGAAATTACTATGTCGATGTTGCACAGACATCTTTTTTATGTTTTATACCTTTGAAGATACTATTAAAATATTATGATGACATACAGTTGGAATATTTTCAATTATTTCTCAAGATATTGTACACAACATATCTAAAATGCAAGGGTGCCAATAATGTTGACAACAACTGTAAGAAGTAAACAAAGAAAGGGCAGTATTGGTAATAGCAATGTTGACCATTTGCAGTAGCAGAATGGAATGTTCAATGAGATTAAAAGTTGCGGTCAGGTTAAGTTAGACAACGATAGCAATCTGGTGGTGATCAATCCTGCATTTAAGATCATTTAGTAAGTGGAGCTGAAGTGTTTCAGTTGAATGACCTGAACAGAAACCTGATTGATATAGGTGTAAGACACTGACATGCCAAGAGTGTGGCAATGGGAGCATTCTACCATGGGTGCCAGCACCTGCTTTGTGCTGCCCACTGGTGCCATATGCCATGACCATGGAAACTTACTCCACCTCTGAAGTGGAATAAGTTCCCCGGTCATCCTGCATCCCCAGACATACGGGGCCTGACCAGAATTGACTCTTTACTTCCAGTGTCAGAGGGCCACCTCCACGGCACCCACTCTCCTCCCTGTTGCCACCCCCTCCTGCTCCCATCAATAGCTCCCTGCACAGCGGCCTTGTACATGCGGGTAGCTCTGGATCCAAAATCAGGTCCCAGCGAATAGTGGGAGTTGGATGTCCAACCCCACTATTCATGTCTCAGCATGCAGGCCTTAGTATACAGGATCCTTTATGCACCTGATTTTATAACAAAACCTATGTAAGAAGCCCATAAAGGTGCCTGTTTTGAATGGACTCCAAGAAGCAGGTTCAATAGATCATACATGCTAATGCACACATTTAAACCTATTCCTAAGTTGGTATAAATGTTTGTGTACTCTATGCATGTACTTGTGTATTTCATAAAATATACACGAATATCACTATTCCACTTTTCTGATTTTGTGATGACCACTGTTGCAGGACATGGTTTCTAAATAGTCTTTTCCTGTTTTTGTAATTATCATTACTGCATCTCAGTTTCACACAAACTACATCACTGAGAAGATCTACACATGTGAGAGTAATTGTTTAAATTCCTGCCTAGTTTACATGTGCCTACTTTTCTTTACAAAATACTAGCATAAGTGGTCATATACTAAGGAGTGTTTGCTTGCACCAGCCCTAGAGCTGGTTGAAATAGCCACACCTAGATTTTTCTATAATTCGCATAAATCATAGCATTTTACAATTTATTGTTATGCTTGAATTTTCCACCCAAACTCTATGTGCACACCCACAGAAGCAGTACTTGCCATTGTCCCAATGTGTATAATTTCAGAATAGTGCCTGCCTCAGTTATGTGCATAAATGTCCATTTATATGAAAATTCACTAAAATACTGCTTCATAACTTCATGTGTGTCCTTTCACAGACTGGCTAACCTACTGAAGAGGGCTTTAAACTAGATTTGTTGGGGATGGGTGAAGAAACCCCAGATAAGTGAAACATTAAATACCTCTGCAGAAATGGGTAAAAGGGGTAACATCTGGAAAGTGGTGTGTATAAATGTCCGTAGCATGAGAAATGAGATCCCAGATGTTAAAGCTTTAATGGGAGAGACTGACTTGGACTTAGTGGATGTTAAGGAGACATGGTTCATGGACAACTATGACTGGGATGTAATTATACTAGGCTATACCTTATTCAGGAAGAATAGAGTAGGAAGAAGGGGAGGTGGGGTGACACTATAAGTAAAAAATAATATTAAAGCTATGAAATTGCAGGGCTTAAAGGGAAGAGAGGAGGCACTGTGGGTTAAAATGGAAATCGGAATCCATTTGCATTGGAGTTATATATAGATCCCTCTCACAGGAAGTAGAAGTGGATGAAGATTTAATAGAAGACATATACAGTATTGTCATGAAAGGAGAAGTTCTACTGATAGATGATTTCAATATGTCAGATGTTGATTGGCACATCCCTGCTGTGGTGTCATCTAGAAGCAATGAGATCCTGGATTCTTTACAGGAAGAGCTATTCAGGCACCTGATAACAGAACCCACACACGAAGGGGCCATACTGGACTTGGAGCTTTACAATGGGGAAAGTGTTTCTCATATTATAGTGGGAAATCATCTCACATCCAGTGATCACCAGATGGTGTGGTTCATTATTAGGACTAGGGCTGCTAAAATCCATTCAAAAGTGAGGTTCTTAGACTTTAGGAAAACTAATTTTGCCAAGATGGGCCAATACCTCAAGAAGTCATTAGTGGGATGGAAACAGCTGGGGGATGTAGAAAAACAGTGGGCAAAACTGAAAGGGGATATTTTAAGGGCAACCAACCTTTTTGTTAGAATGGTAAATAAAGGTAAAAGGAAAAGGAGGCTGCTATGGTTCTCAAAATAGGTAGCTGAAAAACTGAAGAAAAAGAGGGAGGCCTTCATGAAATACAAGAGATCACAGAGAGAGGAAGGCAGGCATCGATATTTGTAAGAGAGAAACTAGCAAAGTATTCAGGAAAGCAAAGGTACAAAAAGAAGAAGAAATAGCCAATGCAATAAAATGCGGGGATAAGGCATTTTTCAGATATGTTAATGAGAGGAGGAAGGGCAAAAGTGGTATTGTCAGACTCAAGAATGAAAGGAGAAATATGCAGAAACTGAGGATAAAGTGAAATTTCTTAACAAATATTTCTGTTCTGTGTTCACAGATGAAGGGCCAGGAGCAGGACCTCAGAAAACACCTACAAATAGGAACTGAAATGATGGGGACATTGAACAATTTTCAGAAAAGTGTGTTTGCAAGGAACTAGCTAAACTAAAAGTAGACAAAGTGATGAGTCCAGATGGGATACATTCAAAGATATTGAGGGAACTTGGGGACGTTCTAGTGCCTCTTTGGAGTCAGGAGCGGCAGCATGGATTCACCAGAGGCAGGTCTTGTCAGACAAACCTGCTTGATTTCTTTGACTGGGTGACTAGGAGGTTGGAGCGAGGGAGAGCCCTAGATGTGGTGTACTTACATTTCAGTAGAGCATTTGACACCGTTCTGCAAAGGTGACTTATAAACAAACTGAGCACCCTAGGGATGGATCCTAAAGTTACTGATTGGATTAGAAATCGGTTGAGTGGGACGTGACAAAGGGTACAGGTAAATGGAGCTCACTCTGAGGAGAAGGAGATTACTAGGGGTGTGCCACAGGGATCTGTCCTAGGTCCGATTCTTTTTAACATCTTTATTACAGATATTGCGGAAGGGCTGTCAGGTAAGGTTTGCTTATTTGTAGATGATACCAAAGTCTGCAATAAAATAGACACCCAGGAAGGAGTAAATGACATGAGGAGGGATCTAGCTAAGCTTGAAGAATGGTCTAGAATTTGACAGCTGAAATTTAATGTTAAAAAATGCAGGGTCATGCACTTAGGCTGCAAAAATGCAAAGGAGTGGTACAGTGTAGGGGATGAAATACTTCTGTCCATGAAAGAAGAGTGGGACCTGGATGCAAATTCATCTGACAATCGTAAAGTAGCTTATCAGGTAGAAAAGGTGTCAGTGAAAGGCAGAAGGATGCTTGGGTGTATAGGGGGAGGAATGGCCAGTAGAAAATAGGAGGTGATAAAGCCTCTGTATAAGTCTCTGGTGCAACCTCATTTGGAGTATTGTGTGCAATTCTGGAGATCACACCTTCAAAAGGATAAAAGCAGGTTGGGGTTGGTGCAGAGGGTGGCTACTAAAATAGTTGGCGGTCTTCATTATAAAGCATATGAGGCCAGACTTAAAGATCTTAATATGTATACTTTAGAGAAAAGGCGGGATAGGAAAGATATGATAAAGACATTTAAATACCTCCATGGCAAGCTCTGCTACAAACGGACATTGGATAACAGTAAAAGGGGATAGACTCAGGAGTATATGCAGAAATAATTCCTTTATGGAAAGAGTCATAGATGCATGAAATAGTCTCCCAGTGGAGGTGGTAGAGACGAGGAGAGTAACTTCATTTAAAAAAGCATGGGACAAACAGAAAGGAGCTCTAAAGGAAAAAAGGGGACTATTGTAGTTGATATGGAAGGGTAGAGTAGATGGGCCATGAGATCTTTTTCTGCCATCATGTTTCTATGTTTCTTATAAAACCACTTTCAGATTGTGTAAAAGTAGTTGTACACTTTCTGTGCATGTAGGTTTTATTCATGTATGTTGCCACACAATTTTCTTTATATGCAAATAAAACAGATTTGCATATAGAGAAAGCAAAGGTGAAATGTAACAAAATTACGCAAAATGTTTTGGGATGACACTCCTAAAAATTACACCTAACAGGTCTCCATTGACACATATCACTCTTCTTCTACTTCAGTTGGGTTATACTGAATTAAAACTTATAAGGAAAACAGTTATATAAATATTTGATCCTTATTGTGGACATTACTTCATTTGCCTTAAAAACACTTTAAAAAATGTGCCCTTGTCCATCTCTTGAGTTCACCGTAGCTTGGCAGCCTTATTTACCTTTAGGAAAAGCAAATTATATTCTGTCAAGCACTTCCTATTTGGCTTGGATATATTTTGTCTCATACAAAAAAATTGTTTTGAATTCTCTTATGGAAATGTAATGCAGCATTCCTTTGGGGAGGCTGAAAAGTTTAATGTAACCACTTTTCAAAGAGCAAACAGTTCTGAGATGTTCTGAATGTTTGGTTGTGTGTTTATCGATATTAAATACATAGTTATAAAAAGGGACTAAAAAGAGCGAGAGCCAGCGGTCACTGTGTTCCTGAACTTTATTACTGCTGATTTAATGAATATAAAAATTACCCAGGAAATGGTCAGGCAGATGTTTTGGGTTGAACTTGGATGGTAGGAAGGGTTTTTCTTTTCTGAAGTAATGCCAACCAGATCATAAATGCTGAACCTTGATAGTAAAGAAAATGCATGGATTTGTCTCAGATCTTATCTTAAATCTACACTGAAATATTTTCAATTTCTTCATTAACAACTCTACTGCTACAGTATCATAGTTGGCCTTAAGCATTCTGCAGCCTCATAGATGATTAATATCCTTTCATTAAAGAGCTTTCTGAAATTCAGCATTTAATGAAAGCAGCAAGAATCAACATTAAAATTAAATGAAAAAAAAAATTAGCATGATAACATATCTTAGCATTTCTGAAAATTGTTTCCACTAGGAGCAGGCAGGAGAATTTTTTGTTTTTAATATCTTTTTTGTTTTTGTTTGTTTCATGTTTCCCCTTCAGTCAGTTTCGCAGCATCTTAACCTGTTTTAAGATGAAATAGTCTGTACTAATATGACATAATGGGGCAGATTTATGAAAGGTCAATGTGTGCTAATGAATGTTAATCTAAGAAATGTCATACTGGGTCAGACCAAGGTCCATCAAGCCCAGTATCCTGTTTCCAACAGTGGCCAATGCAGGTCACAAGTACCTGGCAGTTTTCCAAAAAGATATACTCCACAGTGCCTGTACTGGGGCAAGCAGTGGCTTTCCCAATCCTCTTTAATAATGGTTTATGGACCTTTCCTCCAGGAACTTGTCCAACCCTTTTTTAAATCTAGCTAGACTAACAGCTTTTACTACATCCTCCGGTAACAAATTCCAGAGTATGATTACATGTTGAGTGAAAAAATATTTTCTCTTATTAGTCGTAAATAGGTTACCCTGTAGCTTCATTGCATGTCCCCTAGTCTTTCTATATTCTGATGACATAAACAATCAAGCTACGTTAACCGTTCCACTACATTCATTAATTTATAGACCTCTCTCATATCTCCCCTCAGCCGTCTGTTTGCCAGGTTGATGAGCCCTATCCTTTTTAGCCTCTCTTCAAAGGGGTATCCTTCCATCCCCTTTACTATTTTGGTGGCTCTTCTCCATACCTTTTCTAATTCCGCTATATTCTTTTTAACCCTGGGAGTACCGATGGGGTCAAAAGTGACCCCACTGCAAGTTTCACAATGCGTATCTCGGAAACTAGTTGTTCAAGAATGCAATCTTTTTATGACTTTTCACAAGTCAATATTCTCTTTATATTGCACCATGAGAGGAATAATTTTCATCCACTAGGTGACGCTAGTGATGAATTGCAGCACAGAGTACCAGTGGGGTCATTTTTGACCCCAGTTGCTTACGTCCGGTTTGGATCATGATACAATTTGCAGTTTTGTGAATTTTTTGATCTGACAAAGGTATTTATCATTAATTATGTATCATTTATTTTTGTACTCTTATTTTATGAAAATTACACATTTTCTGTAATTAATATCATACGTTCTCTCATTATTTCTGATGACATCTAAAGACTTTCAGCTCATTCATCACGATTATTGTACACCTATAGTAAAACTGCTTTGTGTTTTATTCAACTTTATCTTTGTTTATTTATTTTAGGTTATTGTTTATGATGTTAAAACAAAAGCATTCAACTGCCCAAGTAAGAGAAATATTGCAATGAGATGCTGACAGTGACGGTTCTGAGTCGTCTGATGATGCAGTATATTCAGCAAGCGAAGAAGTATATCAGCCAAGTTCGGGCGATAAATCTGATGATGACAGCCATGATTCAGATGGTGACAGCAGTTAGTCGCCAAGTGAATATGAGACTGATGTTGAGCCGGTAACATCGCCTGCAGCAAAGAGTCAAGTTACAGGTCGAGGCAAAGGTCGAGGCTGTGCTGGATGGGGAAGAAGGCAGGAGTCCTCGGTGTCAGTATCATCTGTGAGGAATCTTAGTTGTGGTCGTAGAGGAGCTAAGAAGTCATCAACTATAAGCACAAATGTATCTAAGGATGCCACATCATGGAACAGGAAACCTATAAAGCAAGCTGCTAGAAGATACGCCAGAGCTAATGTCATGCCCATACAACAAGGTCCTACAAGGTCTGCTGTACGAAATGCTGATGGCCCTCTCACAGCATTCCACTTGTTCATGAGGAAGAACTTATTGAAAGAAATCATGATGTGGACGAGCAAACAAGGAAAACACATTTATGACGACACCTGGAAAGATTTGACAGATGGAGAATTTCAACGTTTTCTTGAACTTCTGATCCTCTCAGGTGTGTACAGGTCACAAAATGAATCCATAGTTCAGTTGTGGAACCTTGAAGATGGTCATTCTGTTTTCAGCAAAAATATGGCCCATAGCCGTTTTCAGCACATTTCTTGAGCTCTCAGATTTGATGATGCAACCAACAGATGTGAACAATGAGGCATGGATAAGCTTGCTCCAATCAGACACGTTTTTGATACCTGGGAAGCAACTCTAAGTGACGCCTTTGTTCCGGGTGAAAATATTACCGTGGATGAGCAAATGCTTACATTTCGTGGCCGTGTTACGTTCAGACAATATATTCCCAGCAAACCTGGGAAATATGGCATAAACATACAACCAGACAACAGCACAAGACGGAGAAGAAGAGGCACATCCAACCGTGTCAACACACCTAAAGATATCAACAGGGTATGCAAGGACACCGAAAAACGAGCCTTATCAAAGGCGGCACCAACAATCTGGAATGCCCTCCCTGACGAACTGTGTTCAACAACAGACCTTAAGGAGTTCAGGAAACTATTGAAGACAACCCTCTTCATAGAACACTATGGTGACATTACTTAAACCATGCAACAGACACCTCAATTCCCCCCACATGTCACTATAATTGTAATTAAGCAAGGAACTGATACCCATAGCATTGTAAATAGTGCACGCTGTAAATAGCACCACAAGAATCAATGTCCAGACACACTCACACGCAAACACTATTCACTGCATGTGCACACTATACACTGTATCTTATTGACTGTTTGCTGTTCAGACCGTCTTGATTGCAGGATAAGGCAGCATAGAAATACGTTTAAATAAATAAATAAAGCTATGGATGTTGTGTGACAGTGCAAAGTCATATGTTCTGCGTTTTCAAGTATATACAGGAAGGGAACTCAGACAAAACAGTGAACAGAATCAGGGTGAAAGGATTGTGCTGTAACTCACTGAAGGATTGACGCGATCTGGCAGAAATGTTACTGTTGACAATTTCTTCTGCAGTTTATCCCTGTCACGGAAATTGCTAGAAAAACAAATGACACTTTTGGGGACAATTTGAAAGAACAGAAAAGAATTACCTCCAGAATTTGTAACAGCAAAGGGCCGAGAAGTATTCACTTCACTGTTTGCCTTTCGCGATGACGCCACTCTGGTTTCCTGTTGCCCGAAGAAAGGAAAAGTGGTTGTTTTTCTGAGCAGTTTGCATGATCAAGAAGAAGTAGATAACACACGTCCAGACAAAAAAATCACGCATGATCTTGGACTATAATTCTAGTAAAAGTGGAGTAGATATAGCAGATCAAATGTTGCACACGTTAACCACAAAATGAATGACAAGACGCTGGCCAGTGACAATCTTCTACAACATGTTGGACATCAGTACTTTGAACGCCTTGTTTGGATGTCACTAAATCCAGAATGGCAGGCCAAGTCAAAGCACAGACGTCATCTATTCCTCTTGGAATTAGGAAAGCAGCTGCTTCAGAGTAATTGCAGTGAGACTTCTTCCAGCATTGAAGAAGCCACTGATGCTGTTTGTAATGTCGGGATCCCAAAGAAAAGGGCAAGGTGTCACTGCTGTTCCAGAGAAAAAGACAAGAAAAACAACATAGTTTGCACCTCCTGCAAATGTAATGTTTGCAAAGAACATTCAGAAATTGTGTGTCTCATGCAAATAACTGTAGTACTTTACTGTGTTCATCAAGTGCATTCAAAAACTGCTTTCATGGCAACTCTTCTTCATGCAATTTTATGATAAAGTATTACATTTCAAAACCTTCATATAATAAATAATTAATTTAGAATAATATGTTCTTTGTTTAGTTTAAATTTTTCATGGTTAACAATTAAAATTTGTCGTGGGGTCATTTATGACCCCAACGGTATTCAGTGTGTGCAAAAAATCTCAGTAATTCCAGGGTTAAGATATGGCGACCAGAACTGCACACAATATTCAAGGTGCGGCTGCACCATGGAACAATACAGAGGCATTAGAATATTCTTTGTTTTATTCTTCATTCCTTTCCTTATGATTCCTAGCATTCAATTTGCCTTTTTGGCCACAATGACACCTAAATCATTTTCCTGGGTGGTGGTTCCTGATATAGAACCTTGCAATGTGTAACCATAGTTCGGAGTGTTCTTTCTTAGGTGTATAACTTTGCACTTGTCCACATTAAATTTCATCTGCCATTTGAGCGTCCAGTCTTCAAATTTATCAAGGTCTTGCAATTTTTCACATTCCATTATGTTTTTATTTATTTATTTTATTTGGACAGTTTTCTATACCACCCTTCCAGAGATCAGGGGCAGTTTACATAGAACACAACAAGTTACATAGAACCAAGTATAACTATATACATTGCAACAACTGAACTATGTACATTGTATCTTGTTAAGTATTTACATTGAGACATAAAGCAACATAAAGCAGTTTTTTTTTTAATGATTGTTATACCGATCAGCTGCTGAATATGCTTTTGGGGATTTTGTGAGGTATGTAGTTTTGCCTCTAATTAGGTTATGTCTTGTGTTTGGGGGGGGGACAGGGGTGATTGGGTGCTGTTGGTGTTGTGTTTGCTGTAGTATTCAATGAAGAGTAGTCTTTAATTCCTCCCAGATGGGAACAAATCACAGCAGAGCAATGGACCCTCTCCATCATACGGGACGGGTACAAGCTTCATTTCTTAAACCTTCCTCCTCACACCATGGTGAAACAGTTCAATTCTCCAACATCTCTCCTCAACCTTCTAGGTCAAGAGATTGCTACCCTTCTTGCCCAAGGGGCAATAGAGGAAGTACCCCTTCTTCAACAGGGCTCAGGGTTCTACTCCCCCTATTTTCTCATTCCAAAGAAAACGTGGGGCTACAGACCCATATTAGATCTCAGAGAATTGAACAAGTTTCTATGCAAGGAGAAATTCAAGATGACTTCTCTCGGAACTCTCCTTCCATACCTCCAGAGTCAGGACTGGCTTTATTTTCTAGATCTCAAGGATGCGTACACCCATGTTCTCATCCATCCAACACACAGAAGGTTCCTTCGGTTCCTTTACCAGGGAAAGCACTACAAATACAAAGTGCTTCCTTTCGGTCTGGCCTCTGCTCCAAGAGTGTTCACAAAATGCATGGCAGTAATAGCTGCATTTCTGCGCACTCTAGGAATATTTGTATTCCCATATCTGGACGACTGGCTCATCCGAGCTCCATCCCAGTCAGAGGCCCAGACTTCCCTGGCCTGCACAAGGCATGTTCTTCAGTATCTGGGACTGGTAATCAACATTCCAAAATCCCATCTCACCCCTACTCAGTCTCTAGAGTTCATAGGGGCCTTACTGAATACCACAACTGCAAGGGCATATCTTCCCCAGGCCCGTTGCCTACGCTTGGTGCAGTTAGCCTCCCAGATTCAGTTAAAATCCCATTTAACTGCTCGAGAGATGTTGCAACTCTTAGGCCACATGGCATCCACGGTGCATGTGGTTCCTTATGCTCACCTTCACATGTGGGCAGCTCAGTGGACTCTATCCACCCAATGGACCCAGGCCTCAGGTTGCCTGTCAGACAAAATAGCAACCTCCAGTTGCCTCTTTTGGTCCCTCCACTGGTGGAAGTCCACTCAAAATCTGTTGCTGGGGTCCCCCTTTCAACAGGTGTTACCCCAAGCAACCCTTACAACAGATGCCTCTCCAAAAGGGTTGGGGAGCTCATCTACAAGATCTCTCCACCCAGGGCATCTGGTCTCCACAGGAGACATCTCTACATATCAACCTCTTGGAGCTCAGAGCAATTTTTCTAGCTCTCAGAGTCTTCCACTCTCTGCTCAGCTACAAGATAGTCCTCATCCACATGGACAACTAGGTAGCCATGTTCTACGTGAACAAGCAGGGAGGGACTGGCTCTCTGTCGCTTTGCAATGAAGCTCTGAGATTGTGGGCCTTCGCCAGAGAGCATCAAATCCATCTCATGGCAGTGTATCATCCAGGGGTTCAAAACTCTTGGGCAGACAGACTCAGTTGAGTTCTACTTCCTCACGAATGGTCCCTCCATGGGGACCAGATAGCCAGGATTTTTTGGATTTGGGGTACCCCAGACATAGACCTGTTTGCAAGTCCGTGGAATGCCAAACTTCCCCGGTTTTGTTCCAGGATTCCATGTCAGGGAGTTCAGGCCAGGGATGCCTTCCTCCTTCATTGGGGGCAAGGCTTCCTCTATGCCTTTCCACCTATTCCCCTCATCCCCAAGACTCTGTTCAAGCTCCAGAGAGACAAGGGGTCTATGATCCTCATAGCACCACTTTGGCCACACCAAGTGTGGTACCCTCTACTTCTGCATCTCTCTCAAGCTCCCTCCCTAGACCTGGGGTCTGCTCCAGATCTCCTCTCCCAGGAGGAGGGAACCTTGTGGCACCCAAATCCTCAGTCTCTTCATCTCAGGGCCTGGTTGCTGAAGGCCTAGACCTTCAGGATTTACACATTTCTCAGCAAGTGAAGGATATCCTTCATGCTTCCAGAAAGCCTTCCACCAGACGTTCATATGCTTTTAAATGGAAAAGGTTTTCCATTTGGTGTGCAGAGAAGGGTCTCAACCCTCTTGCAATACCTTTGAATTCTTTACTAGACTATTTGCTGCATTTATCTCATGCAGGCCTTAAAACAAATTCAATCAGAGTCCAATTGAGTGCTATTGCAGCATCCCTTAAGCCTCTCAATGGACAACCTATTTCCTCTCATCCTCTTATAGCAAGATTCATGAGAGGCCTTCTTTTGACTAAACCTCCCATTAGACCACCTCCAGTGGCATGGGGCTTGAATCTGGTTCTTGGCCAGCTTATGAAGCCACCCTTTGAACCCTTAGCCACTACCTCCTTGAAATTCCTTTCCTGGAAGGTTATTTTTCTCATTGCAGTCACCTCAGCTCACTGTATCAGTGAGTTGCAAGCTTTAGTGGCTAACCCTCCTTATACAAGGTTCCATCATGACAAGGTAGTCCTCAGAACTAATCCACACTTTATGCCTAAAGTGGTCTCACCTTTTCATCTGAACCAGGAGGTGTATTTACCTGTCTTTTTTCCAGGACCTCATGCATCAAGTGCAGAGAGGAATCTTCATACCCTGGATTGTAAAAGAGCACTCGCTTTCTACTTACAAAGGACACAGCAACATAGAAAGTCCTCTCAACTTTTTGTTGCTTTTGATCCTTCTCATTTAGGACTTCCAGTCTCTAAGAGAACTCTGTCCAATTGGATTGCTCAGTGTATTTCCTTCACCTACCAGAGTAAGAACCTTTCTCTGGAGGGCCATGTCACAGCTCACAATGTGAGGGCCATGGCAACCTCTATGGCTCATCTAAACTCTGTGTCCATCGACCAAATCTGTTGAGCGGCCACCTGGGCATTGGTTCATACCTTCACAGCCCATTACTGCTTGGACAAGGACTCCTGCCGGGATGCCTTGTTTGGTCAGGCTGTTCTCAAACACCTGTTCCATACCTAATCAACTCCTACCCTCCATCCCTGACTGGATGCCTGAGATTCATGGGGGGAAGTGGAGCCCTTCCCAGGGACTCACAATCTGGGTGATCTCCCAGGCATCTCTAGCTGGGGAGTCCCCATATGAGAAGACTCATTCCTGCTTGTTCCTGGAGATAGCACAGTTACTTACCTGTAACAGGTGATCTCTGGGAACATCAGGAATAAGTCTTCACAACCCACCCACCTCCCCTAGGAGTTGTATCTCTCTATCTTTCTTTCCTTCCTCTCTCTCTCTTTGTCTCAGCTTTAAAACTCGAACTGGAGAGAGGCAGTTGGGAAAGGCAGGAAGGCAGCGCGCAGGTGCTGTGGGATGCTCCCTAAAGCTTTCCTTTTGGACGCTGGGGAGCGTTCCCGTGCAGGCTCCGTCGGTACCGACGATACCCATATGTGAAGACTTATTCCTGCTGTTCCTAGAGATCACCTGTTACAGGTAAGTAACTGTGCTATCCTTGAAGAATACTAGCAAAAAATCGAAGTTAGGGCATATCAGCAGAGAGGTTCCAATAAAGACTAAAGTAGCCCAAATGCGCTTGAGTACGAGCAGACAGAGTTTAAAGATTCCAAATTACCCCTGCCTACCCATAGCCTGATTAATATGAATAATATACAACCTCTAAAATGCTTGTTTGCAAATTCAAGCTTGTTTGCAAATGCCAGTCTAAAAAATAAGATGGGAGAGTTAGAATATATAACACTAAATGAGAGGTAAGATATGATTGGTATCTCAGAGACATGATGGAAGGAGGACAACCAGCGGGATACTGTGATACCTGGGTATATACTATATCGAAATGACAGAGAAGGTCAAATTGGTGGAGGGGTTGAACTCTATGCTAAAGAGAGCATTGAGTCACAAAGGATTAAAGTTTTGCAGGAAACAAAATTAATTCACTGTAGAATCTCTATGGATTGAAATTCCATGTAAAAAGGGGAAGGGGAAGACGATGGCAATGGGGGTGTACTATCGACTGCCTAGCCAGATTGAACAAATGGATGATGAAATAAAAAGAAATCGGAGAAGCTAAAAAAAGTTAAAGTACAGTAATAATAATGGGTGATTTCAATTACCCTGATATTGACTGTGTCAGTGTCATGGCAGGACATGCTAGGGAGATAACGTTTCTAGATGAACTAAATGACTGCTTTTTGGAGCAGCTGGTTCATGAACTGACCAGAGGGGAAGCCATTTTGGACCTAGTACTTAGTGGAACACAAGATCTGATACAAGAGGAAAGGGTGTTGGGTCCGCTTTGTAATAATGGTCATAGCATTATCGCCTTTATTAAATTGAAGAAGGATGGTACAGAAATCCACAGTACTACCTTTGAACTTTCAAAAGAGAGACTATGATAAAATGAGGAAAATAGTTACGAAAAAACTAAAAGGAGCAGTTGCAAAGGTTAAAGATTTACATAAAGCATGGGTGTTGTTTAAAAACATGATCTTGGAAGCCCAGACCTGCTGTATTCCACATTTTAAGAAATGTGGAAGGACGTCCAAAAAACTGGCTGCATGGTTTAAAGGGGAGGTCAGAGAGGCTGTTGTTGCAAAAAAAACATCTTTCAGAAAATGGAAAAAGGATCAAATGATGAAAACCAGAAACAACATAAGCATTGGCAAGTTAGATGCAAGGCACTGATAAGGTAAGCAAAGAGAGAATTTGAGAAAAAGCTTGCTGTGGAAGCAAAAACGTATAATAAAGACTACTTCAAGTACATTCATAGCAAATAACCTGTGAGAGAATCATTTGGACCATTAGATGTTAGAGGGGTAAAAGGGGCACTAAGAGGGGACAAGGCAGAGAGACTGAATGAATTCTTTGCTTCAGTCTTTACTGAAGAAGATGCAGGAATGCTACCCATGACTGAAATGGTATTTAAAGGTGATGCCACAGAAGAATTGAAAGAAATTTTGATACACCGGGAAGATATATTACAACTATTTGATAAACTGAACAGTAGCAAATCACCTGGACTGGATGGTATACATCCAAGGGTGTTGAAAGAACTAAAATATGAGACTGCAGACCTGCTATTAGTAATCTGTAAACTATCATTAAAATTATCTGTAAT
Organism: Ichthyophis bannanicus; assembly: GCA_033557465.1. Lineage (NCBI taxonomy): Eukaryota > Metazoa > Chordata > Amphibia > Gymnophiona > Ichthyophiidae > Ichthyophis > Ichthyophis bannanicus. Next base: position 894,770,442 of record CM066032.1, on the reverse strand, counting down.
ACCTGAAGATTGGAGGATGGTCATTGTAACGCCAATTTTTAAAAAGGGTTTCAGGGGAGGCAGAGCCAGCGAGACTCCAACATGGCCGCGTAAGATTTATCTCCCGAGGACCCTGTCCCTTAATCCTGGTCATCTCTGCAGGAATTTGCTCCTTTTGTACTGACTAAGCTGAGCTATAGTTAGCTGGGATGGCCGGCAGCAAGCAGATCCGGTTGGAGTTTGCGAATCCCGCGGCGTCGGGCTCTAAGAGATCTAAGACTGATCCACTCTCTCCTCAAAAAATGGCGCCGCATCAAGAAGCGGCAGAGGGCCTGCAGGAGATGCTGAGAGAAATTCGGGCAATTCGGGCTCAAGTGGACTCTAATGGGGAGTCGCTGCAAGCGATGCAAGCAGATTTGAGAGACTTGCGATCCCAGATGCAAACTTTAACTTTCCAAATGGAAACAGTGGAAGCGTCGATGGCTAGATGTGAAGAACGGGCCAAGCAGCAAGCAAAAATGACGCAGAAGGTGGAACGCCTAGAAAGGAGTATAGAGGATATGAACAACAGAGCCAGGCGCAATAACATTCGCATAGTCAGGCTTAAGGAAGGAGCTGAGGGAGGTGACCCTATTCGGTTCCTGGAGACCCTGCTGCCAACGCTGCTGAAAGTTGAACTCTCTCGGCCATTAGAGATTGAGCGGGCACATCGGATACCATCAGCACCTAATCTACATAGCCAAAGGCCGCGTCCGGTGATTTTCTGTGTATTAAGTCATCAACAGGCAGTACAACTTCTGGCCGCGGCCAAAGCGACTCAATCCCTCCAGTATGAGGGTCAGAAAGTTAACTTTTACCCGGATTATAGTAAGCCCACGGTGGAAAAGAGAAAGCAATTTCTTGCGCTCAGACCGAGACTCCAGCATCTCCAGGCCAAGTATGGTCTCTTCAACCAGGCGAGATTCAAAGTTACTTTGAACAACTCAACCAAGACATTAGAAGACCCGGCAGTCCTTAAACGGTTCATCGAGGAGCAAGAGGCCTTAATGATGCATCAAAGCTAATCTTTTCCTAGTCTTATATGTTAGTGTTTGTTCTGGGTTTGCTCTGCTGGACGGCCACTCTTGCTGCAGTGGATCGGCATGTGCCCATTGAAGGATTTGTGGTATGTGTTCTTGCAGTGAACATTTCTGTCATACCGCCGGGTCTGCTTCTGGAACTGGCAAGGGGACTCTACTTCATGTGGGTCCTAAGACTGTGTGTTTTCCAATCCTTGCCTGCTTGAGATGATTTTGTATTTGTTTATATGTTTCTGTTGGCTTTCAGCCTTCGTCATGTTGGTTCCCAGCTGCGCCATGTGTGAATGGTCACGCTGCCTCACCCATATCCTTGTTTTTTTTGTTGTTGTTAAGGGGTTTTGTTGAAGGTTCTCTGGGGATGGCAGATGGTGGTTTTATAATGTGGTCTGGGGGTTGGGCCGCCTATGTATCATGTGTTGAGGGTGGTAATATGTACAGGATGCAATGGCTAATGGGTTAAAACTTTTATCTTTAAATGTCAAGGGCATTAAGTCCCCAGCCAAAAGAAAGAAAATATTAGTTTATTGTGGGAGAAATCAAGCTGATATTATCCTGTTGCAAGAAACGCACCTCACTGAGCAGGAGATGAGCAAATTGGAAAATAAACAGTATATGGTAATTGGTTCCTCCCCAGCGGTCCATAAGAGAAATGGGGTGGTGACCTTAATTAGGAAGGCGCTGGGGGCCACGGTTGAAAGTATTAACAATGATGCTTCTGGTAGGTGGGTCAAGTCCCTAATACAGGTTGGGGGAAGGTCACTCCTTATTTTAAATATTTATGGCCCTAATTGTGATGATCCGGTTTTCTTTCGTTCTATATCGGGCAGGATTCAAGCTGAGAAGCAGATTCCCATCATTTTAGGCAGAGATTTTAATATGGTAAGGGATCCGCTCATTGGGAGAGTTGAGAGGTCCTCTCGAGCTGGCTTAGCAGTGACGGCTCTGATAGAGGCCAACGGCCTGGTTGATATATGGAGGGTGCTTCATCCTGCAGATAAAGAATATACCTTTTTTTCCTCCTCGCATAAATCTTTCTCCTGTATTGACTATTTTCTAATCTCTAAGTCTCTTATCACTGAGGATTGCGTAGCAGGTATAGAGAGTATAACTATTTCAGATCATGCAGACATTACACTAACAGTAGCTATTCCTGAGATTGAGAGGACTAAACCGGCTTGATCTTTTAACAGAGCATGGCTTGCAGAACCCTCCTTCCAAAAGGAGATTAAGGATGCTATAGATATGTATTTTGATATTAATAAATTGGGGGATTCTGCCAGCTGGGCTTGGTGGGAGGCCTTTAAGGCCCATATCCGTGCCACAATCACTAGCTACTCGATTAGAGAAAACAAAAAGAAAAAGGCGCAACTTTCAGCTTTAGATAATCAAATTAAAGCAGGGGAAAGATTATGGTGTAAGCAACCAGATCCATGTATACTATATACACTACAACGCTTAAGATTCCAATATAACGAAATACTAACTTCTGAGGTTGACCAAGTGTTACTTAACCAAGCAGCTAGATTTCACATTGAGCAAAATAGAGCCAGCAGGTCCTTGGCCAATACCTTGAGAGGGCAACAGGATAAAAAGAAAATTGCCTCTATCATGGATGATAATTCAGTGAGCCAGACTAACAATGCGCAAATTTTGGAAGAATTTTCTAATTATTATGGTAAGCTGTATTTGTCTGATTTAAGTGCAGCTCCAGGGGCTTTCTCAGAATTTATGGAGGGTTTGACCCACCCCAAAGTGACGTTGTAGCAATCCAAAAGTCTTGGCAGGCCTATATCCAGTAAGGAACTGCGAGTGGCCATCAGTTCTTTGGCCGAGTGCAAAGCCGCAGGCCCTGATGGAATCCCTGCTGAGTTTTACAAGGTGTTTTGCGAGGAGCTGTTACCGCACTTATTAGTATATTATGAAGAATTGGTGGAAGGGCAAGGATGTACTGGAAATTTTGCAGAAGCTACGATTGTAGTCCTGGAGAAGCCAGGTAGGGACCCCAGATTTGTGTCAAATTACAGGCCAATATCTTTATTGAACATAGACTACAAGATTTACGCGAGCATCCTAGCGAAACGGCTTGCCCAGGTTGTTGTAGACTTGATACATCCGGATCAATGTGGCTTTCTTCCAGGGAGAGCAACTACTGATAACGCCCAACTGTTATGTAACTTATTGGAAAGGGCTTCTGTGAGCCGCACCCCTTATGTTGGCCTGTCTCTTGACGCCAAGAAGGCTTTTGACAGACTTGAGTGGACCTTTCTATTTTCAGCTCTCCAATGGTTTGGCTTAGGAGATGAGTTCATTAGTATGGTAAAAGTGCTATATTCTAATACCAGTGCTCGCATTCTCACCAATGGGTCCTTGTCACGCTCCTTTTCTCTCCACAGGGGAACGCGACAGAGTTGCTCTTTGTCCCCTCTCCTATTCAATCTAGCCTTAGAGCCTTTAGCTATTGCTATTAGGCAACAGTCAGACTTAGCAGGTGTCAGGATAGGTGATTTACAAGTTAAGCTTGCAGCCTATGCTGACAATCTTCTATTCACTCAACCACAGGAGGTGCCGACGATCCTAACTTTAATTGATTTGTATTCCTCCATTTCCGGATATAAAATTAACTGGACTAAATCAGTAGCATTTCCTCTAAATGGGATTCCAAACGCTAATCTCATGGCTGATTTCCCCTTTCGGTGGGAGGCGGACAAAATCAAGTATCTGGGTGTTCAGTATAGCTCATCGCGGGAGGAGACAATTAAAGCAAATGTTGCTAGTTTAATACATATGATCCACAAGATGACATATACCTGGTCACCCCTTCACTTATCTTGGTGGGGCAGGCTCAAAACAATCAAGATGTCTCTCGCCCCAAAAATAAATTATGTCTTAGGTATGCTTCCCTTTGCCCTTCTGAAAGGCATATTTGGGGATATTGAAAGATTGTTAGTAAGTTTCCTCTGGAATGGAAAACGACCAAGAATAGCTACTAGGAAGCTCAAAGCTTCTAAAGAAATGGGGGGAGTCCAATTTCCAGATTTTCAGTGGTATCATCAAGCCCTTCTCCTAAAGCAAGGAGCATTGTGGTTAGATACCGGGGGCACTGGACAAAGACCGACCTGGCTCAAGGTGGAGGAGCGGGTCGCTGCCCCCATCCCTTGCAGCACTTGCTAGGCATGAGGTTCCCGGCGGAGTCTGCAGTAGGGGGAATTATCTTGGCAACTCAGGATGCATATCTAAAATTGGTGCACTTAACGGGCGAAGGTGGCCTCTCTTCAAGGCGATCTCCGCTGTGGTGGAACCCAATGCTCAAAATTAAGGATCAAAAATTTGCTTGGCATAAGTGGCAGAAATGCAACATATGGACATTGGGGAACCTGGCTGGTGAAAATGGGTGGAAGGAATTTGCCTCCTTATGGGTGGAATTCTCCCTACCGCAGTCCTGCTACTTTCAGTGGATGCAACTCAGACATAGTATGGCTGCAAGTGGGATTAGAGCGGCGGACCTGACTGAGGAGGCGGGCTCTCTTAGTTTCCTCCAGACTTCGATTGGGCAGAAGGGTGCTATGTCTGCTATATATAGGTTAATCAGGGACTATGCCCCTCATGATCTAAAGGGCTTATCTGGGGCCTGGGAGTACGATTCGACTGTTCCGCTACCGCCCAATAGTTGGAAGTTGCTTTGGGGTCCTATAACTAGGACTTCGAGATCCGTGGCGCTTACTCAATCATTGTACTTCTTTTTGCATAGGGCCTATATTACACCTGTAAAAATGTCTAAATGGGATAAAATATTGTCTGATCGATGCTGGTCCTGTCAAAAGGAGATAGGCACCTATGCACATATGTTTTTTGAATGCCCTCTGCTTCAACGATTTTGGAAGGATATATGGGGTAGAATCCAGGGAATTTTGGGTATTTCTACTACTATTTCCTTGAGCATGGTCATGTTACGGTCTTTAGAACCATGCTTGGATATCCCCAAGGAGAATGCTTTTCTGTTGAACTTTATGGTAGCTGTTGCGTTAAAGCTCATATTGACAAAGTGGAAACACTTCCAGGCACTCAGCTTGGATGGCTGGTGGAATGCAGTTTGCTATTATTCCAAGTTAGAGAGACTATATGGCAAGCTGCACCACCCGAGCAGAGTGGATTTGAATGTTGATAGATGGGCACCCCTGGTCCAGTACTGTGCCCGCTCCTCTATTTAGCGGGAAGGGGGTGCAGTGTGGGCCCTGAGGTGGCCGGGTATGTCTGGCTGGCGGCCGAATCGCTGGACTTCTGCATTTGCGGAGGTATCGCTGTTCCTCAGAGAACCTGGGAGGGTGGGGTGGGCTGGGGGGGGGTTGGGGGGGTTGTGTTTGTAATTGTATTTTGTTGCCAGTGCTTGTGTTCAATACTGTCTTGTAAACATGTTGACATGGTCTCTTTTGTTATTAAAAATTGAAATAAAATTTTGAAAAAAAAAAAAGGGTTCCAGGGGTGATCTGGGAAACTACAGACCGGTGAGCCTGACGTCAGTACCAGGAAAAATGGAAGAAACCATTATAAAGAACAAAATTACCGAACAAGTAGATAATTATGGCTTAATAGGAGACAGCCAACATGGCTTTAGCCAAGGAAGGTCTTGTCTTACTAATCTGTTGTTTTTTTTGAAGGTGTGAATAAACAGGTAGACTAAGGTGAGTTGGTTGATTTGGTGTATCTGGATTTTCAGAAAGTCTTTGACAAGGTCCCTCAAGAGAGACTTTTGGTGAAATTAAAAAGTCATTGGATAGGAGGCAGTGCACTGTTGTGGATCAGGAACTGGTTAAAAGAAAGAAAGCAGAAGGTAGGGCTAAATGGCCAATTTTCCCAACAGAGAAAGGTGAATAGTGGAATCACTGTTTGTGTGTCAGTGTGAGAGAAAAACTAGTTTTGAAAATCTTTTAGGCTCTAAGTCCAGACAGACTCCACAGATAGGGAAGACAGTCACAGTATCTGTGCCACTGTGAGAGAAAAGTCAGTTTTAAAAATCTCTGAATCTCTTTAAGTCTATAGAAATTCAGTTTTTTCTGTCTAGTCTATCCTAATACTGGGAATAATGTGTTTGCAGCATTGAAAATTAATAATAAAGTAAAAAACAAAATCCCTACACAATGCACAAGAGAGAGAAATGGTTTCTCTCTCTCTCTCTGACTGAATCACAATGCTTGGAAGGGGTAGACATGGCAATAGTGAAAGACACAGAAGAGGAAAGGCACTAGTATTTGATCCTCCTAAGAGATCTAGTGCCAGCAGCAGCACTAGTGCATTTGACCAGAGAGGTGGGTCTCAAATTTCAGCCAAGATCAAGAGAGATTCATTTTAAAGTGGAGAGTACCAAGATTCCATAGCTACAGATTTTAGTTATAATGTATAGTTGCCATCTCCTAAGGAGAATATGGAATCATTTTTGAGAGATACAGTATCCCATTTGAGGGATTTCCAGATTCAGAAGGCACTGAGAGGGTAATTTTATAAGGGGGAATTTAGCTTAAGAGTGTTTAAGTACCTACTCAGATGCTATTTTATTAAAAAAAATGTAGGTGCCAACTTTTCTGTATAAAATACTAGTGCAAGTGGCAGAAATTGTGCCTATAGTGTAGACACAATCACTTACAGCTGCTGTCAAGTAGATGTCAATGCTCACACTTACATTACAATGCATATGCTTAGATTATGGCATTTTATAATCTATATGCATAGTTGTTGTGCCCTCTGCCTACATTCCACCCAAACCCCACCCCTGAGCATGCCTACCAGCAAAGTACGCACCATCATGGCAAAGTTGTACTTTTTCACAGGCTGATATTTTATAAGAGACCGTTTACATATGGCCATATAGACATGAAAATGACTAAAATGCAGCCAAAGTAGGCATGTATGCTCCATCTAGTCTGTCCCGGGATGGAAGTGGTGGGGGCAAACACAGTGGCAGAATTCAAAATGGCATGGGACAGACACAGTGGATCCCTTTACAGCAACAGGATAAAATCAAAATAAACTGAATCATCTAATGTCTCAACAAATAGGGGTGTCCTACATGGAGCAGTAGGTTCACCCCTAAACAAAGACTTGGGGAGGGGTGGCCTGCACAAAGTGGCAGGTGCACCTACTCCTGCTATCTTACTGGGCAGACTAGATGGACCATACTGGTCTTTATCTGCTGTCATTTACTATGTTACTATGTTACCACGGAAAGCAGACACTCCTTTATAAAATTGCCTCCTAAAAGTTTAATTGCAGAAAAGGGTTGAATTGCTAGATAGAGGAGAGTGTGAGGGATACTCCTGACATTTCATATTCTGGTCTGCTTTCAAAGCTAGTTCTAACAGCAGCAGCCAATGTGATCTGACTAAGGATCTCCTCACGATTGAAAATGCAATATCGCAGCACCACCCCACACCAGCAGAAACTCAGGCAGAAGACTTGCTCAGCTTAGTGGGATTATTGACAGCCAATCAAAAGAATATAGAAAGGGAATTCTGTAAAAAAAAATAAAAGAAAACAACAGAAAGGTGAAGGCACTTTACAGTGCTTTAGGATCAATATTAGGCAGAATACGGTTACTGTCACAAGGCTATCGATAGAGGAAAGCTACTGGGTCAAATTTATAACAGTGGTGCAGTGCACCATTTGTAGAAATAACATCTCTTCAGGCTGGATCGGGGTCTCACATAGATGCTAGACTTGAGACTTCATTGTGCATTGCAAGTAGCAGCAGCAAGAAAGCTACAGAAAAGAAGAAACCAGTATCCCATGCTTCTTTAACCAGTGAGGAAGCAGACAAACAGCCCTTACCCCCATGCAAGCAAGCTACCAAGGAGGAGACAGGATTGTATTTGTCATCACTGTCTTGGGATAACAGCCATGTAGTACTGAAGGTGACAACAGAGATGCAGGTAAACAAAGAGCTAATTTTACAAACTTTTTCTGCATGTAAAATGCTAAATTTATGGGCATAAAAGACATTTTCTAAAATTAGATCATTCCTAAAAGTACATGAAGTGCACTTGGAAGCATACCTGTAGAGTAGGAGTGATCAGGAAATGATTCTGGGTGGAGCATGGGCAGAGTCACAGTTTGCATGTGCATTTTGATCCATAAAGCGCTACACCATTTTCCACCCAAACTCATCCCCTGAACATGCCTACTCTACAGGTATGCTGTGTGATACTGCGGACCCTCTGGCACAAAGAAAAAAAGTTTTAAATCTTGAAAAAAACAAGATTTACATGCAATTTCCTAAAGGTCCACATAGAGGGAGCAGGAGAGCAAGCCTGGAAGCAGAGGAATCACGCCTCTATGGGCAGGACCTTGAATCAGTTAGTCCCGATTTAAGCAGGGACAGAGCTCAGTTAAGCAGAGCAGATCGGAGAGACAGAGACGGCGCCAGAGTGAGCGTCAAAGCCGGACTGGAAAGAGCAGCTCGGAGAGTTGGAGTCACTGTCAGACCCAGAACAGCTCAAGGAGTTGAAGCAGCTTGGAGAGCAGGCCAGAGAGTAGGCCGAGAAGCAGACCAAGGAATAACTCATAGAGCAGGCCGAGGTGAAGGCCCAAGATCAGGCCTAGAGGAAGGCCAGATACAATTGGAAGGAGCAGCATTGCTGAGAGCAGCCAAGGAAGGAGGTGCTCTCCCTTCCAGCCGGAAAGGAAGCCCTATCCAGGGAGAAGGACTGGGATACAAGCTAAAGAAGAGATATCCGGTTGCAAGGAATACCCAAGGAGAAAAAGGTACTTTTAAAAGTTTTTATAAAAGTAACCCAAAAGAGGAATGGAAAACTCAGAGGCCTGGGGAACAGGGAAGTGCTGAGAGGGCGCGGCCAGTAGCCAACTGCCACAGGGGTGAAAGTGGAGAACAAGCGCCTCAGCAGCAGCCATGCCTCAGAGGAGTTACTCCCCATTCTAAAGGAGGAAAGACACCCAGGGAACACTTGAGCCTGCAAGAAGTGGAGGACATTCAGGCTAGGCCTCAAGCCTTTCCCAAAAGAGATTGCAGGAAGTTAAAAGGTGAAACAGTGGTTGCCTGCAAGTGTTTACCTAAGCCTAGCACACGAGAGAAACAAAGGAATAACTTTTATCTATATGATAAGGACACTTTTATGCCAAAAGTACCAGATAATCTCTCTAGGAAAAAGGCTAGTAATATTAAAAGCTGGGATAAGCAAACTTTTAATCCTGTAGCAGAAGAAAATCCAGAGTTCTACAATATAGCTAAAAGCCGACGCCCCAAACTGACAAGCCAACATTGGAACACAGTATGGCATGCTTTTAGAAAGCCTGAATCCAACCTTCCTGAGGTTTCAGAGTCAGACCCCTCAGAGATGGAGTGGATGCCAGGGGAATCTGAGGTTAATGAGGCCGTGGAACCCATGGATTGTAATTATTGCACAATAGGAAAGTTTTAAGTTATTTGGAGCACCAAATGTATGAAGAGAATACAGGATGCTTTATGTTTTGAGTTTGTGAAGATTAACAATGTTACTTTGAATGTTTTTGTGAATTGCACTTGATACAAGAAAGGATACAGCCCTGTTATTTTTCTCAACCGCATATATTGAACCGTTTGCGTAAAGGTGAAATAAATGCCTTTTCTTTTTCCCTACACTTGGCTAAATGTTGCTTTATTGGGAAGTTGACCACGAGGCTGACACAGAGGGCCGCTACCTCATGACCCTCGGAACAGGTCAACCCTAATACCCCTATTCTTATGAGCTCCCCAGCCCCGTGGAACCACTACGCCGCCACCAGAGGGGGCTGCGGGGGACAGCTGACATTTATGCTTATAAGCAGGCCTAGATGGCAGCATGCACATTTTCTATAGGATCTGTGCTAGTACAGTATTTTATAAAGATGCAGAAGCACCGATATGTCCTTATAAAATAGGCAATTTCTCCACCCCCAAACCTAAGGACCCTGCAATACAATTACCCTCTGATCACCCTGGATAAGCACCACTTGCAGGTGATGGAGAACCCGAGGCTTAAGAAGCATCTCTTAGCCCCAAATTACCAGGTATCCTCCCGGACAACTTTTAGTAGGTGGTTGATCCCAGCAGTAGCTGCTGCCCAAGGCAGAAAGGGCTAGCATGCATTTCACTTACATCTGGATCAGTCAGAATGCTATACACAATTATTTCTCCCTGATGTACTAACTTCACATTACATGTAGGCTTTGCTGCACATCTGGTGGATGGATGACTGCCATACTTTGGTCAATGTCTTTAGGGATTAAATTTGATTTATTTATTTAACAGATTTATTTTATTTATTTAGCTATGCTTATATACCACTTTTTACCAGGTTAAAGAGATTTCCATTAAACAAAAGTAACAGCTGATATATCAAACAGGTTATAACGTATGTACAGTTTGATCGAGGGTGTCAGGAGAGTGGGGAGGTTATACAATCAATATAATCACAACTTATTTACAAGAGGTTATACGATTAACATAATCATAAATTATTTACAGTCCAGTAGGCTACCATAGGGCATAGATTACTTATTTACACTGTGTACTTCTTAAGCTAGATGCTTATGGAGCATCGCATGAGTTGGCGCCAAAGTGATCTCTGAATATTTTTTTCTTTAATTGTTTCCGGAAGGAAGAGAGGTCTTTGTTGTTCTGGATTTTAGTTTGGAGAGAGTTCCATAATGATGGGTGTAGAGGTTGAATGTGCAGGCATATGCTTGGTTGTTGTGTTTTGACCTTGCATGTGGTATGGTCAGCATACTGTTTGTGGCTTGCCTTCTGGATCTTCCAGAGTTTGGTTGTGGCAGTAGGATGTGGAGGTGGGAGTTTTGTTGTTGGTGTAGTGCTTTATGGATCAAAAGTAAGGTTTTATATTTTATCCTTGAGTCCAGTGGGAGGATGTGGAGGTGCTTTAATATTGAGGTGATGTTGTCATACTTCCTCGCTCCTTGTATAGTCTGGGCAGCCGTTTTAAGGGCTGTGCGCAGAGGGTGGAAAATGGAGGCAGGAAATCTTGATAAATCTCATTACAGTAGTCAAGGTGGAGAAGTGTCATGGCTTCAAGTACTGATCTGAAGTCTTGGGAGTTTAGGAGGGGTCTGAGTCATTGTATCGTTTTGGTTTTATAGAATGTGGCTCTTGTTGTCTTCGCTATATGCTGTTTGAGTGAGAGCTTTTGGTCGAGTATGACCCCTAGGTATTTTATTTGTGGTTGAATTGGTAACTGAGTTGCTCCTAGTGTGAGATGGGTTGGTGGAGTGAAGGCTTGGTCCTTTGTGACAATTAATGCTTCTGTTTTTTTTAGGTTGATCTTGAAATTGTTGTCTTGGAGCCAACCGGAGATGTCACTGAAGCAATGCAGTATCTGTGTATTTGTGGGGTTTGTGGTGGATATTGGTCCATACAGCATGATGTCATCAGTATAAATGTGGAAGCTGCGGTATATAAGTGCTTGTTAAATAAATAAATAAATAAATAAATGTGGAAATTGATGTTGTGTGATCGTATTGTTGAGCAGAATAGTTTTAATTAAATGTTGAAGAGCAGCGCTGACAGTGCTGAGCCCTGGGGTATTCCTTAGGTCAGTCAGTAGGGGGTTGATGTGCAAGAACTTGTTCGGATTTGCTGAAATTGGTCTTTCAAGTAGGTTTGCCGCATTTCCAAAGATCAAGGTGGTTTAAATGGAACAGAACTTCAAAATTACAAAGAATAGGATCAGGTCAGATTTTAACTTTAAAACAGCACATTTTGAGGGTGAAACTAAGATGGCAGCGGGATCTTAGAGTGCTCAAACAACTATGTCACTGTTTTTTACTTGTTATCTACTATGCCTCCAATGAACAAAAAGAAGACAGCTGCCAAGGACCCTGTATTTTGGCCATATGTGAGCCTCCTGCTGATTGTCCCTTTGGTGGAAAATATGCCAATCTTTGGCACTGCAGCAATTTCTGAATCTTTCTATGAGATTATTGGACCAGTTGATGCTGGTGCAGACTGAACAATGCTGAGTTCTGAGATAAACGTCTAATAGCCCTGAGTGCAACACTGACCAGAGGCAGTGGAGGGTTAAGTGGTTTGCCCAAGGCCACAAGGAGCAACAGTGGGATTTGAATACTGTTTTTTCCAAGCTGAGGCTGCTGCCCTAACCACTAGGCTACTCCTCTATGATGCCACCTGACTCTTCTTCTACTGATATTAATGCATTTGTTTCAACCGTAACTGTTTTGGCCCAGAGAAAGATGACTCTTTTAAAGAAAATTGGGACAGGATTAATGTCTTAGAGACTCAGGCTAAGGAATATAAAATGGCTATTTCTATTTTGATAAAGGGTGAATTGGTAATTCATTATAAGTTTGAAGCTTTTGAAAATCAAACACAGTACTTAAACTTGAGAGTTCTTAATTTCCCGAAGATTATTGTGGTTTTAACCCTTGAATGTTTTCTATAAATATTTAATGGAGGTATTATATATTCCAGAAGCAACTATTCCTCCTTTAAATAAAGTGTATTACCACCCTACTCATCCATCAGAACCTGTAATATTGGAGTGGACTCTTGGGAGTATCTCTACTAAGTATTAAGAAGGGCAGCTAACTGTTAACTTGGCAAAAAGCACCGATAATGCCGGCTTAATGGCCAGTAGCCTGTTACCAAGCATTAAGTTACAAAGGAGTGGAGAAGAGTCATTAACTAGGCGGTTCATGGGTGGAGACAGCATGTGTTATAGATGCAGCCATCGGAAACCTTAACACCTGCCCAGAACAGGCATTAAGAGCTCCCTTACAGGGAGAGAGCCATTTTTGAACATTAAATACCACACAGGGAGCACATTGAGATATATGCAGTGTGCACCTCCCAGACTCTAGCCCTGAAATGAGTGATAGTTGTGGCCCATTGGCAGTCACAACATGGGGTCCTTTTAATATGTTGTTGGTGACAAAGTGGAAAAGGTGGTGCCATATGAGCAATTCAACAGGGCCGGCTGGTCCTCTAGGTGGACTAGGTGGCCACCTAGGTATCACATACCCAATGGCCGGTGTGACACTCTGCTGTGACAGCGGTGGCATCCATACATGTTGCTGCTGTCACAAAGGAGTCATTCCACTGCCACTGCCACAACACGTCCATGTTAACATTGTGTGAGGGTGGGAGTGGCGCCAGTTGCGGCTTCTGCCTGGTGCAGAAGAAACTTATTTCCCAGTCCTGTGTGACAGGTACAACACTTCTGTGTCTACTGTTAGGGACATGCCAAACATATCACTAGCAGGTAAAGCAGAGCTCATACTGTGTGTAGTGTTAGCACGGGTGCATGTAACGCCACCTACTGAATTGCTGGTAAGTGATCCTGTGCTTAAGCAGTTCATTTGTGGTGAGAACTATGTGCCAACTATGCAGATTACGCTGTGCCCCACCCTGCCCACTCATAACCTAAACATTAGATGTATAGAATGTGTGGAAATGTCCTGCACTAACAGTGACCCACGCTAACTGCCAATGCATTTCCCAATGCATAGTCAGCATGCACCAGAACACGTTTACTTAGCTAAAGCCCTGTAGTCAAACAACCCCTATGGCAAGACACATAGCAATGCCAATGGCGCAAGCCTGCTACATGGGAGTGAGGCAATGAACTGTCTCTGCAGGGGCAGCAGGAATACAGCTGCAGCAGGCCCCTCCTCCACAGGTGCTGGTTTACCATGTGTAGGGTCACCTGTTTGCAGAGTGGTTGTGCTCGCGTCTTTGCAGAAGAAATGTCCAGGGTAGAAGGTAGTGTATCAAATGCCGATGGAGGGTGAGCACTAGGTCCTGGGGATGGCCAGGGAGAGTGGCTGTATCATAGAAACATAGAAACATGATGCAGAAGAAGACCACATGGCCTATCTAGTCTGTCCTTCCATATCAACCACTAAAAGAGTTCCCCTTATTCCTTTAGAGATCCTCTGTGTTTGTCCCATACTTCTTTGAATTTAGATACTGTCCTTATCTGTACCACCTCCACTGGGAGACTATTCCTTGCATCTACCACTCTTTCCATAAAGAAATATTTCTGCATATTATTCCTTTCACCATCATCCCATGTCATCTCATAGCAGAACTTGCTTTCAATTGAAAGAGGCTCTACCCCTGTGCATTTATGCCAAGGAGGTATTTAGACACCTTAATCATATCTCCTCTATCCTGCCTTTCCTCTAAAGTATACATATTAAGATCCTTAAGTCTGTCCTCATATACTTTATAACAAAGATCACTAACCATTTTAGTAGACATCCTTTGCACCAACTCCATCCTATTTATATCCTTTTGAAGGTATGGTCTCCAGAATTGCATAGAATACTCCAAATGAGGTCACACCAAAGATTTATGCAGAGACACTATCACCTCCTTTCTTCTGTTGGCCATTCCTCTCCCTGTGCACCCAAGCATCCTTCTAGTTTTTGTTGTTGTCTTTTCTACCTGTTTAGCTACTTTGAGATCATCAGACACAATCACGCCTTCTTTAGTGGACAGAAGTATGTCACCCCTTATACGTACAGCTCCCTTGGATTGTTTTTGCTTAAATGCATAACCCTAGATTTTTTAGCAATAAATTTCAGCTACAAAATTCTAGACCATTCTTCAAGCTTAGCTAGACCCCTCCTCATCTTATCTACACCTTCCTGGTTATCTACTCTGTTGCAGATATTGGTATCATCTGCAAAGAGGTAAACCTTACCTGACAGCCCTTCCGCAATATCTCTATAAAAGATGTTAAAAAGAATCAGACCAAGGACTGATTCCTGTGGCACTCCACTGGTAACATCCTTCTCCTCAGAGTGAACTCCATTTACCTGTACCCTTTGTCGCCTCACACTCAACCAATTTCTAACTCAAGCAGTAACTTTAGAGTCCATCCCTAGGGTGCTCAGTTTATAAATTGCCTGTGCTGAACGGTGTAAAAGACTTTTCTGAAATCTAGATATACCACATCTAGGACTCTCCCTCGTCCGACTCCCTGGTCACCCAGTCAAAGAAATCAATCAGATTTGTCTGACAAGACCTGCCCCTGGTGAACCCATGCTGTCTTGGAGCCAGTAATCCGTTGGACTCCAGAAACCTCACTATTTTCTTTTTCAGCAGCATTTCCAATAATTTACTCACCACCTAGGTTAAACTAACCAACCTGTAGTTTTCAACCACATCCTTACTTCCACTTTTGTATAAAGGGACCACATGTGCCTCTCTCCAGTCCTCTGACACCACCCCCGACTCCAAAGAATCATTGGAAAAGTCAGTCAGTGGAGCTGTTAAAATGTCCCCAAGTTCCTTCACTATTCTCAGATGTATCCCATCTGGTCCCATTGCTTTGTCCACTTTTAATTTAGCTAATTCCTCATGAACACAGTCTTCTGAAAATTGTTACAGATGCCCCTTGCTTTTGTTCCTGTTTGTGGATGTTTTCTGAGGTCCTGTTCCCGGCCCTTCATCTTTGAACACAGAACAGAAATATTTGTTAAGCAATTGTGTGGAGGAATGGCCTAGTGGTTGGGGCAAGGTGCTTCAGGCCAGAAGGGTGGGGGTTCAAATCCCACTAGAGGACAGCAACCTTGCACCAGAAGGACTGGGGTTTCTAGTCCCACAGGTGGTCCTGGGCAAGTCACTTAACCCTCCATAGCCCATGTTCCCTGTAAAATAGTCATTTCCAAGTTATAATGCCCTGTTCAATGTAATTTCAGTTTGTTCAATGTAAACTACACTGATGCAGTATATAAGAGAATATAAATAAATTCCACTTTATCCTCATCAGCTTTTACATATTTCTCCCTTTCACCCTTGAGTCTGACAATAACACTTTTGCCTTTCCTCCTCCCACATTATCCACACACTCACTGTCTCTCATGTATGTGACATATGGATGTGACTTGTCCATCACCAATTCCCTTTGTTCCCATCCAGCACCTCACTTCTGACTTCTCCATAGGCTTCCTTATCCTGTGTTAAGGCAATCGTCCTTAGCACACGTTAACCTGGTACTCTTAATGCCTGCTGTCAAGCCACTGACCAGTCTCTAGCTTCCTTTGCATGGGAACACCTCCTCCCCACCCCAAATTTAACACTCACTGGGGCTCTTAGCACTGCCATTTGTGCATGCTAAAAGGTGCATCTTTAACGGTCCTTAGTCAACATATCCCCTAGATGTATCTACATTATTAGCATCATCAGTAGTGGGGCTAACAGGAGAGACTGACTGCTGGTTTTGTTTGTATTTGATCCAGATTTAAATATGATCTTGCAATTATATTTCAAATGAAGTAACAAACTTTTGGGGTTAGAGAATTGATTTTCAGTTGTGGCACAAGTGATGCAAGAATGCTGTAATTTGTTTCTGGCTTTGAAGCATGAGACTCGACTTGGAGGCCACTCTTGCTGCACTACCTTTGTAAATGCATAGTTAAATATTTCAATGTTTGTTATATGTTTTTTGAACCAGATCATCTTTGTTCATTTCTTGAGTTAATAAAGCTTGCTGTGTCCACCTCTTCTCCATGAATTTTAGAAAGGATAGAGTATGAGTGAATGGCAACCCAAAAGATTACTGCATAAGCTGACAGTTTACTTACCAGACAATTTCCTTTTCTTGAGTCCTGCTAGACCAGTTTAGACAAGTAGATTGCGTTCTCCTGAAAGTGGATGTGCAGACAGGAACTTTCCATTGGCTTCTTTATGACATCATCATGTCATATCAGCCAGAACTACCAGATGGAGCCTTCAATAATATTTGTATCAAAGCATATGGTGAGGAACCTTAGATCTCACACAACCTTGGTGGATGTAACCAGATTCAACAGAACAATAACTATAATCATGTACAGGATCAACTTCCACAGAAGGGTGTTGGAAGGGTATTAGCCCTCAGGGCCAAGCACAGAGAATAGCAGACCAATCAATTTTCCAGGGCATGTCCTGGACTGGTCTAGCAAGATTCAAGGAAAGGACATTATCGGGTAAGTAAAATGTTAACTTCCATAACATCTTGCTAGACCATTCCAGAGACCAACACTGCTAGACGGGAAAAATACATGGCCACCAAAGGCTGTATCTGACCAAACAGGACATCCAAGCAGCAATGCTTGACAAAATTAAAAAGTAATGCCAACATTGCTGCCTGACAAAAGTCTGAGAGGGCTACCAAGCTATGCTCTGCCCACAAGTATGTTGCACCCAAGTGGAATGCATATGCAAACCTCCCAGAATCAGCTGGTTCCATAAAAGATACATGGAGGCAATCATCTCCTCAATCCAGTGCCTTTACATGGTTTTGCAAATAACAAAATACTGTAAATGGCCTGATTTGTGAAGGAAGTTAGCAAGCACTAAGCATCAGAGGCAAAGGAAGGCAACAGAGTACTTATTTCTCTTGGAAGGCAGATACCACATTGTGTAAGAAGAAAGGAACAGGCTGAATGTACACAGTCCCCCCTGAGAGTGATAAGTAATGATCCCTGCATGACAAGGCTTGTGGCTCAGAGCTGTGTCTCACTGAACATATTGCAACCAGAAAGACAGTCTTGTTGGTCAGAACTTCAAGTGTAGGCCACTGGCTAGACTAGCAGACAGAGATTTCAAGGAGCTACAAGTGAATGTGAGAGATGGGAGATGCCGATGTTGTATGCCCTACATAAAATGGGAAAAATCAGGAGGTGAGGCAATGGACTGCCCTGCCATTGGCCTCCTGAAGTAGGAAGGGCCACCATTTGAATCTTCAGGGAACTAAGAGGAAGGTCTTTCTTCAGACCCTTCAAAAGAAAGGCAAGCTACACAGTAAGTCCGCCATCTCAGGACTAGCCTGAATCTAATGACACCAACTCTCAAAGACACCAGGTTGCGCAGATAGACCAGGCTGGAAAACCTTCTCCTAGCCTTAAGGAGTGTGGAAACCACAGCAGGAGAGCAGAGTTGTGCCTCTCAAGATCCTAGTCATACGTGAGATAAGCTGGGTTATATAAAAGACCCAGTCCTTTATGTAATAGTCCCTGGGGGCTGGGGGCAGTTACAGAGAAGGACCTTGCAGAAGCCTCATCAGATTCCCAAACCACTTAATTTATGGCTATCTGGTACCACCAGGATCACCCAGCCCAGATGTTGCTCTATGTTGAAGCACACAATCCACTAGTGACGATGGAGGAAACACGTGCAGCAGGCTGCATATCGGTTAGGGCTGAACTAGGGCATCAGCATCCTTGGAGTCTGCTGATCTATGGTGGCTGAAGAAGTGGCTGGCTTCAACATTTATTTATTTAACTGGTTTTAATATACCATTTTTCTACCAATGAAAATGGTTTACATTGAACAATGGGGTATGTGGGTTACATTGAACTTATTAAACATAGAACAGAATATAACAAGGGGATTGAGGGAGCATGCAGGATCATTATAAACACTGGAGTGGAGGTCTAGTGGTTGGGGCAAGTTACCTCAGGCCTGAAGGTCAGGGGTTCAAATCCCACTAGAGGAGAGCAACCTTGGGCTGGAAGGACTGGGGTTTCTAATCCCACAGGTGTTCCTTGTGGTCTTGGGCAAGCTACTTAACCCTCCATTGCCTATATTCCCTGTAAGTATTAGTGTATGTGTCTCATATCCCCTCATGTTAAATGTATCCCCCAATTGTGTTGTGACCACTTTGATTGAAGGATAAGGTAGTATACAAAGCTGCCTAAATAAAATAACACTAGAACTTATGATACAATGAACAAGAACTTGCTATACTTGGTGTAGGGCTAGATGTCAGGTAGCTGATGGGGCGGGGGAGGGGGATGATCGGTGAGAGTGGCAGATGTTCCTGCTGGGAATCAGTTTGAAGGAGATATTTTGTAGTGTTCTTCAAAGAGGTATCTCTTGAGATGTTTTTTTGAAAACTTTGTGTGATTAGATGCTCTGTAGTATAGGAGATAAAGAGTTCCAGAGGGTTGGAGCATAAAGATCGAAGGCTCTCATACAGGTACGTTGTGTGCTTTTACGTCTTTGGAGTGGGAGATAAAGAAGGTTTAGCATGCTCTGTCTGTATGGTCTGTTGGAGTTTTGGTGTCTGATGAGTGTTTGGAGGTGCTCAGATGTGGTGTTAATGAGTGCCTTATACTTTGAACTGAGTCATCATCAGATCCATCTTGGAATGACTCCAGCAGCACGGAATCTGCTGATAGACCATTTGACTTAGTTCCTGCTCCAGAGAATCAAGAGAGTGTTAACTGAGAAGATCACTACCATGATGTTGACTCCAGCAATGGGATGCACCAATAGAACTAACAGGAACTTTTTTGTCCAGGAGGAGAGCCATCTCCCACACCACTCTGGCACTCTTCTGCCCACTTGTCAATTGACATATGCCACTGCCATGGCATTATCCAAGTAAACCCAGACCACTTGGTCTTGACCAAGGTTGGGCAGTGCAGGAGGGCCAAATAATGGCCCTTGCTATTAGGCAGTTGATGGGCCATGCTGACTCACAACTGTTTCAATGGCCCTGTGCTGTTCGGGTCTCACAATAAACTCCCCAGCCAAGCAAGCTGGCATCCAACGGCAAAAGAAACCATGAGTGATCGTCCAATGGCATACCCTTCCTCGAGAGCTGCGGTGTTGCCACCCCTTCAGGCTGGAAACCACCGCTGACTCAAAGAGTAGTCTGACCTCAAACTCCAGAGAACTGGGTGAACACTAAGAAAGCAGGAACTTCTGAAGGGGCCATATTCGAGCTTGCGCCCAAGTCATCAGGTAAATCATCGCTGACATCAAGTCAAGAAGTTGAAGATAATTTCAAACTGTGGGAGCCTTATGAGACTGGGAGACTGCCTGAAACTTGTTCAACCTTTCTTTTGGCAGGAACACTTTGACAAACCTAGTACTGAAGACATTCCAGAGAATGGGAAGACTCCACATGCCTCTTCCTTGATTAATCACTCAACCAAGATTTTCTAGGAGCAGCATCAGTCGGGCCAAAATCCGAGCCACTTCAAACTGTGACTTGACCTAAATAAATCAGTCTTCCAGATATGAGTGTACACCTAAGTGCGGAGGTCACCACCATCATCACTCTCGAGAATGTCCTTGAAGCGATGGAGAGGCCAAAGTGGACAGTGGTGAAAATTAGGCACATTAAAGGCAATCCTAACTTTCACTGCCAAAACTAACCAGGCAGTGGCTGAATATCACCACTGCCCAGTTAGCTTCTGCACTATCCAGATAGTCAATACTAGTGGCTGGATATTGCTCCGGCATTGAATCTAGAGTTCAGCAGTGATGGCTAGCCACTTTATAAGAACTAGCCACCACTGCTGAATATCGGGCGCCCATTGGTCATTTTCCCCTCCAAATTGAAATGAAAGATAGTGGCATCAGATTGGCAGTGTTTATACATATAGGTCTGCAAAATGGCCAACATACATGTCACAACACACAAAACAATTTGCCGAGAGCAGGAGAGGGTAACCACAATATTGAAAAATTGCTCTTAATAATAAATACAAATATTACAAAATCACAACCTATACCAAAAATTAATTTCCAGGCATAAATGACCTCAGACAGCACAACCCCACACTTAGTGAAAAATCACCATAGGGTGTTGAGACGCTCACATCACCGGTCACAGCCTCCCTAAACCTCCTCAACCAAATATACCAAAAACCTTTAATAGTATCAAATACAAACACAATTTTTACTCTGGGAAAAATCTTTAAAGACTTATACAAATATAGCCAATAATATATATCTCTATGGCAAACATACACCCAACACAATCAATCAATACAGTCACATTCATTCCATTCTAAAAATAGCGTCAATGAAATAAATAACAATGTAATAACATCGGGGCTGAACGCAGCCGGAGCAGTTCCCAAGATGACACCTGCAAATACAATAACAGAAGGTGAAGAATCAAACTCAATGGCACCGGCCTAGAAGTTCAAAAAACATACATGTCATACATGTGTAAGTGTTGGCACTTACACATGGACATTGTGAAATATTGACCTCCATGTGTAAGGGCTGCCACCTAAACGTGGAATTTGCCAAGTTTTCCCCATTGACTTTTCCCACATGTAGATTTGAAAAATGGATCCTCTTGCACCATGTGTCAGCAAATGTACTCTTTCACTGTTTTAGAACAGGCTCAACATTAGCAGAGATTTTTCTAAAATACTGCCTGAATTTTGGGTGTCACAGCTTCAATGTCTGAATTTTGATCTGCACTTACAGTTATACTTCACTTAAAATATGTGTAGGGCATGATTTATTGGCATCAATTTCCTAGTTATTCCAATAAATTTAATTTGAAAGACATAATGCCATCAATTTTGAAAAAAAAAAACCCTCTCCTTCTTGGAACAACATACATTTTGCGCCCATATCTCAAAGATTCCTAGACTTTGGAGAGGATCCAAATTAACAGCATTAAAACCACTCAGCATTGGCTGTGATGTGCTGCACATGAATATAATACTACTAATAGTAATAATTCTTGTTGTTTTAGAACAAAGGCAGAAAAATACATTAGTTGGTTTGTTTTGGCAATGGTTTCTGTGTGAATTGTTTTGCTTACTACAATGATATTTTGCAGAGCTTCAGCCAAATGTGTTATTTGCTCTTGCTTTAATGTTGGTAATCATATTCTTGTGGTGTTTCTCTTTTAGTCTTTGATTTTCAAGCCTTTTGTTGATGGGTTAACTGGTCACTTTCTATTTCATGGTTTGTTGGAAGTCATGTAAAGCAGAATGAGTTTCTTCTTCTTCCTTACCTTTGTCTGCTTCCTCTGTATTAGAGCTGATCATTTTTTCTGGTGGCTCAGTTGGCTCAGGATTTTCATTGGTGTCATGTTATAAGGCTTCCAATTCTGTCTCAGTGATGATTTTGTTTTTAAGAATGACTCTACATTGATCCATTAGTCATTATTCCATAATACTCAAGTTTGGGAGTTTTTGTTTCCAAATTTTGGAGGATATGCTTTTGGAATCCCCTTGTGATGGCTTTGATAGTCAAATAATTTTCCAAAGTTGACCATTTTTTCTGTTTTTGCTTTTCTTCCTGTAGCTTTATAGCTCCTTGCCCTAGTTGTCTAGTAGAGGAAAAAGAGCCCTGTAGACCATTTGTCACCTGATGCCCAGGAGCCATAGCATCTGGTATGGCCTTTGTTGATCCTAGTGATGGCTGATCCAGTGTGGGTTTCTTGTTTTAACCTTTAATGGTAGGTTGTTGGGCTATGTTTAATCTACCTCTTCAACTAAAACCTGTCTGACTTGGGTGTCTTGCCAGTAGTTACATTAGCATCAGCACAGCTCAGGATTTCCGCAAAGCTTTAAAGACATTCTTATTCACAGAATACTATGCCAACATTACCTGATGAACACCTTCTAGTCCCACCTTACCCCCATCATCTTCCCATACCTTAACCTCACCCCTTCGAACACTCAAAGATAACCTAATGATCTAAAACTGAGGATCTAATGATCCATTGTAATATACTACTGTATAATAGTTCACCACAATTCTTATGTTATTTGTACTTTTCTCCACGTTACTCCACCTATTCATTGTATGGTTGTTGTTATACTGTAAACTGCCCTGAATGGAAGAAATGATGATATAGAAGATTTGTTAAATAAATAATAGTATCTTCAGAGCAAACAACCCTTCCACCATATCAAGTGTCCTATGTAATTAAAGCAATTAATTCTTGAGCAATTCCAGTCATCGAATATGCTACTGAAATTGTAGATTGGACAAAAGCTGATTTAGATCAACTTGATTGAAGAACTAGGAAACTGATGACCATAAATGATGCCCTACATCCACAAAGTAACATTGATAGATTATATATACCAAGAACTAAAGGAGGCAGAGGCTGGTTACAAGTGAAACAAACTGTGGAAGAAGAAAAGCATGGGCTAAATGACCATATTACGGAAAGCAAAGAGCCCATGTTAGTTGAAGTTTGCAAAAAATAATTGCAGAAGACAATAGAATAAAAAAAATATTAAAAGCAGGTTCAAAAACTGGGAAGACAAGCCAAATAGAGCATTTGGACGTGAGCGGGGGACATGTATGTGGCAAAAACATCTACGACCGTATTCCCATAAATGGTACCCGTGGACATTTATCTCGCTTGCATGGGGATGTCTGCATGTGGCTATGAGGGGACAGAATGAGGGTATGCCCTACCCCAGAGATATATACTGTACACCGCATTCCAGAAAGCCCTGTGGACGTTTCTGGTCTTTGCAAAGATGTGCATGTTATTCCTGTTGGATATGTGGAACAAGGCCAGGACTTTGCCAGTTTTTTGCTGTCTTCTAAGATTTGTCCCACCAAGTGAGAGTGTGTGTGTGTACATTAAGATTAGAGAGATTTACAGGAGGAGCTGGTATTGGGATCCACAAAGCATGGAGGAAATGAATGCCTGGTTTGCAATGCCCATGCTGCATGAGGCAAATGGTAACAGAATAACATAGTACCTTTAGTATATGATGGCAGATAAAGGTCCAGCTAGTCTGCTCAGTAAGGTGGCTAGAGTGGTTGTAACTGTTGCTCTGTGCAGGTGAGCCTCCCTCTATTAAAAGATACGTGAGTTTGTTTTGATTACATCCTCTTGCTATGAAGGGATACAATGTGTCTGTCCCATGCCATTTTGATTTCTGTCACTATATTTGCCCCCACCACCTCCATCGGAAGAGAATTCCATGCATCCACCACTCTTTCAGTGAAAAAGTATTTCCTGATGTTGCTTTTAAGTTTACTGCCTTTCAGCTTCATCGTATGCCCTCTGGCTTTACAGCTTTCCCTTCTTTGAAAAAGGTTATTTGTTCATTGCTAACGTATAACTATTTAAAAATCTGTGTCATATCTCCCCTGACCCTCCTTTCCTCTGCTGGCATTGTTAAGTGCCTTCAAGTTGATGTCAGATCATGGCAACTATCTAGATAGTTGTCCTAAACTATGTTCAGTCTTCAGTCAGGTAGCTTATTGTTGATAGAGTGACACCCATAGCTGCTATTATTATATCGATCCATCTCATTGTTGGCCTTCCTCTTTTGAGTTGACGTTCTACTTTGCCAAACATGATGTCTTTCTCTTAACGATCTCTCTCTTCACATAATGTGTCCAAAGTATGAAAGTCAAAGTCTTGTCATCTGAGCTTCTAAAGAAAGCGTATTTAATTATTTATTTATTTATCCAGATTTGTGTACCACTTTCTCCTTCAATCAAAGTGGTTGTTTACACAGGTTGGGACAACATTAAACACGATGTACATATAGACTATAGTGGATGGGATTATCATACATTCAGGCTTGTGTAAGGAGTCTTCAGGATGTTTGGTTATAAAAATTCCATGGATAAAAAGGTTTTAAGGGATTTGCGTAAGTCTTTGAGGTCATTTATCGCCCGCCGTTCATCCGGGAGGGAATTCCAGAGGGCTGGTGCTGAGAGGGATATGGCTCTGTTTGAGGTCACTTGTTTTGTTTTATGGTATCCAATGGGTATGCAAAGTCTGTTGCTGCTGTTGGTTTGTCTGGGTCAGTTGAATGTGTCCCTGGTTATCAAACTGTGGAGGACATCTGCTGTGCATAGGTGTATGATCTTGAATATGTTTACGGTTGTTTTGTATATTGCCCGTGAAAATATTGGTAGCCAGTGCAGTTGCTGAAGTATAGGTGTAATGTGCTCGTGCTTGGCTATGCCAGTTATGATTTGGGCTGCAGTGTTCTGTACTAGCTGGAGTGTATGTGTAGCCTGCTTAGGCAGCCCTTGAATAAGGAGTTTCCATAGTCCAGTACTGGGGTGATGACTGCCTGGCTTACAGTGCAGAAATGGTCCTGGCTGAGGATTGGTTTGAGTCTCTGGATGAGCTTCATTCATTGGTATGCCTTTGCAGAGGTTTTGCTTATATGTGATTGAAGGTTTAAATTACTGTCCAGAGTGACATCTAAGTATTTCACCTTGTCCTTTATTGGTATTGTTCGGTTGAGGATGCTGATGGCTGGAGGTGGGTTAAAATTGGGGTTCCTGGCTATGATCATTGCGTCCGTTTTGTCAAAGTTTACTTTCAGGTTGCTCTCTGTGAGACAGTTGTTCATATCTTCGAGGCATCGAGTCATGGGGGCCATATCCGGTATTAGTGTGTCTATGGGGGCATACACCATAATGTCATTGGCATAGATGTGATATTGCAACATATGTTGTTTGATAATGCCACAGATTGGTTGGATGTAGATGTTGAATAGAATGGAAAAGAGCGCTGATCCTTGTGGTATTCCTTGGTTGATAGGGAACTGTGATGATTTTCTCTGAGAGCATTTGACCTGCTGCTTTCTGTTGCTTAAATAAGATGTGAACAATTTTATTGTATTGTTGCATAGACCGATCTCCTGTAATCGGTTTAACATTATTGTGTGGGAGACTGTGTTGAATGCCGCTGAGATGTCTAAGAATACTAGCAAAAATCCATTTTTATATTGTCTAGTCCCTTCAGCAGATTGTCAAAAAGAGATGTGAGTAATGTTTCTATGTTGTGCTATGGTTTGAAGCCATGCTGCTGAGGGTCTAACGGGGCTTGCAGGTCAATGTAGTCCTGTAGTTGCCTCTGTGCTACTTTTTCAATAACCTTTGATATGAAGGGTAGGCTGGATATGGGGCGGTATGATTTTGGATCCGTAGGGCTCAGCCTTGCGCCCTTGAAGACGGGTCATATCATGGCTTGTTTAAGTACCTGTGGCATGTGTCCTTGTTGCAGGGACTCCATTACGATTTTGTGGATGTGCTGGGATAGTTGTTCCTTGGAACCTTTGATCCATTCCACTGGACATGGGTCTGATGGGGACGTGGTTGTATTCAGGGCATTCACAATGTCTTCTATATGCTGCATTGTTGGTAAAGAGAATTTTTTTCAGGCCTGATGGGTCTTGGACCAATTTTGGCTGTATGTCACCTGATTGCTATCCGGGGCTTAGGTTTGATCTCCTCTAGTACTCACTGGTTTGTTCTTCGGGCAGTCCATGGAATACACAGTATTTATCACCAGCACCATAATTCAAAGGCATCATCAGCACCATAATTCAAAGGCATACAGTTTTTCACTGTCCAACTTTCATATCCATATGACATTACTAAAAATACTATGGCTTGAACAAGTTGAATCTTTGTATGGAGAGAGACATCTCTGCTCTTGAGAATCTTGTCTAGGCCATTCATGTTCATTCTGCCAAGAGCAATGCGTCATCGGATTTCTTGACTGCTTATTGTTTCTTTATTAATAGTTGATCCAAGTAAGTTGTCAATGTTTCAATTTCATCTCCATCAATGATGATTTTACCATTTGTCAGGATCTTTGTCTTTTTAACGTTAAGGTGCAAACTCATTTTAAGACTATGTTTCTTGATCTTGAGAAGCAACTGTTTCAGATCTTCTTCACTTTCAGCTAGTAATGTGGTATCATCAACATACAGTAGCAAAGGTTGTTGATGAGTCTTTCACCAATCTTCAGACCTCAGTTGTCTTCATACGGTCCTGCTTCTCTGATGATTTGTTCTGCATATAAATTAAAGAGGTAGGGGGAAAGTATGCAGCCTTGTCATACACCTTTTCTGATTTTAAACCATTATGTTTCTCCTTATTCCATTCAAACTGTTTCTTCTTGATCAATGTAAAGGTTGTGCAAGAGAACTGTCAGGTATTCTGTTATACCCATGCTTCTTATGTGGCCTGGGATTTCTCATGGTTTACGCAGTCAAAACCTTTTCTGTAGTCAATAAAACACATGTAGATATCCTTATGGTATTTTTTTGTCTTTTCAAGGATCCATCTCACATCTGCAATGATGTCTCTCATTCCTTGCCCTTTCCTAATCCTGCTTGCACTTCAGGCAATTCTTGTTCCAGGTGTTGTTTCAGTCTCTGATGAATACCTTTGAGTAGAATTTTGCTGGCATGGGAGATCAGAACGATTGTGCAAATAATTTCTAGTCATTTGGATCACCTTTCTTTAGTACTGGAATAAACACAGATCTTTTCTGGTCAGTTGGCCCTGATGTTGTCTTCCAAATTTCCTGGAAGAGTCTTGTAAGTATGGTAACAACTGCATCCGATTGCTGTAATACTTCAGTGGGAATGCCATCAATGCCTGGTGCTTTGTTCTTTGATAAGGCTTTCAATGCTGCTTAAGCATCGTCTTTCATCACCAATGGTTCCTGACCATAACGTACTGGTTGAAATGGCTGTTGGTCCACTTGATCTTTATGATATAATGACTGTATATTCCTTCCACCTTTTCTTGATATTCTCAGCCTCATTCAACATGGATCCTTGAGCATCTTGTAGCATTCCAATTTGAGGCTGGAATTTTTTCTTTAACTCTCGTAGATTAGGAAAGCTGATCTTGTTCTTCCTGTAATAGTTTCTGATTCTATTTTCATGCATGTGCCATTGTAGTACTTCTCCTTGTCTTGTTTTGCTGCATGTTGGAAATCTCTGTTGAGTTCTGGAAGCGCCTCTCTTTCTCCTCTGGCTTTAGCTTCTCTGCGTTTCTTTTTTTTTTTTTTTTACTTATATTTTTATTGAGCATATTCATAAGAATAACAAAATTATACATCATTCTCAAGGAAATACAAACAGAAAAAAACATAGTCCACATCCAGGGGAGCGAGACCCAATACAAAAGAAAATAAAAAAAAATACAATATAAGAAGAAAATTGAGGAGTTAAGCCCGAAATCTTTGATAAAAGCTCAAATTTCTATGCATACAGAATGCAAAACAAAATAAAACACATTAATGCTTTGAGGTAGCCTGATGAATAATAAATGGTTCTAAATTTATTTATTTATTTATTTATTTTATAACTTTTATATACCGCGCTATTTGTTATCAGTGCGGTTTACATACAACAAGGGTGCACAGTCAGAAGTCTGTTCTGTGCTTACATTGTAACAGGAGTTTAAACTTGGAACATACATAAAGAAGAAGTCTCGGAAAAAACATACTTGGTGCCATCATGTACAACTACACATTTACAGGGAAATTTGAGGAAAAAAGAAGCACCAAGAGCTAAGACGCGAGGCTTCAAATTCAAAAAAGCCCTGCGTCTAAGTTGTGTTTGTCTCGAGACATCAGGAAAAATGTTTATCTTACCCCCACAAAACATAGCGTTTTTATTAGCAAAAAACAGCCTCATTACTGAATTCTTAACATCCTCAGACATAAATGATACTAGCAAGGTAGCCCGAGTAGAAATTAAATCCTGCGATGATTCAATAAAATCAGACACATCTAAAGTATCAGAAACAGCTTTAGGGGCACCCTCTGGAGGTACATTACCAGGAGGCGCCCCTCCCACCGGTAAATAATAAAGCTTGCTAATAGAAGGCTTAGTAGTATTATCATAACCCAAAACTTCAACAAGATATTTATCAAATAATATCTGAGGAAAAAGAAAACGGGTAAAAGGAAAATTTAAACATCGAATATTCACTGCCCTTAGTGTGTTCTCCAACAGTTCCTGTTGCATATGTAAAGTAATACTATCCTTCATAAAAGGCAAAGAAGATTTTTGCAAAGAAACATAACTAGATTCTAATTTTTGACATTTAGCATCTAAAACTGCAATTTGAGAATCATGTTGAGCCATTTTAGCAACAGAATCTTTTGAAAAGGCAGAAAAATGAGAGGCCACTGATGCCAATGAAGTAATAGAAGCTTCCATACGAGAAAGAGCAGATAAAACATCAACTAAAGAAACATTTTGAGAATCAGGTATATTAACAGCGCCCTCGGGGCAAACCACCATACAGTCCAGTGGCAACTGAATAGCCTGTGGTAAAGGAACCACCAAAGGCTGTCCATTACTATCCGATAGGGCAGACAGAGAAATCAAAACTCCATCTTGCAGTTGACCATTTACTATCGGAGAAGACGCCACTGGATCTATAGAGTCTAAATCCGTAAGCAGGGCAGAGCTTGAAAAACCCCGTGAGGAAACATCCGAAAGAGAAGGACCCTGGGCGGCAGCATTAGTATTCGCCACATCCACAGTCATTGAAACAACATGCTTATCCATAGGTCCAACAGTCTTGACGACCTTGGACGGATTAACAGTACTTACATTCAAATGGCACCTCCTACGCTTACCCATACCAGGAGCACCTTCACCGGAACACCTCGAGCGCTGAAGGAGCGCATAAGGAGCAGAACACGCCCCTTTAAATGTGCCCCTTCAAACGCGACCGCGTCCGCGAAACCACAGAGCAGAACTGTTCTTATGCCCCAGAAATGTCGTCGGGGCAGGCGCCGCGTGTCAGCAGGCCCTACAGGTGCCTAGAAGGACCATACGGCACACAGAGCACAATCGGGCGACTCCGTCCACTCACTCCCAGCTTCTCTGTGTTTCTGAACAACTTTTGGAGTTTCTTCAGT
Organism: Ichthyophis bannanicus; assembly: GCA_033557465.1. Taxonomy (NCBI): domain Eukaryota; kingdom Metazoa; phylum Chordata; class Amphibia; order Gymnophiona; family Ichthyophiidae; genus Ichthyophis; species Ichthyophis bannanicus. The sequence continues at coordinate 894,740,963 of CM066032.1, read as the reverse complement.
AATCCATTTTGGCCATTTTTGCTTTTTCATCTTTTGTAGAGACTTCTTACTTTCTTCCAACACAATCTTCTTGATGTCATCTCATAACTCTTCTAACTCTGTCATTTGTATCTAAAGCAGGCAATCCTTAAATTCTGCTGGTACATTCTCAAGGTCATATTTTGCTACATTCATGAATGAATTGCTCTTTTTCAACTTTAGCTTGAGTTTGTATAATAGTAGTTGGTGATCTGTGCCACAGTCAGCTCTAGGTTTTGTCTTTACTGATGTTATAGAGATTTTCCAGCATTGATTTTCACAGATGTAGTCAATTTGATTTTTGTAAATTCCATGGGTGAAGTCCATGTGTACAGTTGCTGCTTGTGTTGCTGGAAGAAGTTGTTTGAGATAGATTGTTGGTTTTGCAGAATTCTATCAGTCTTTCTCCAGCTTCATTTCTGTTGCCAAGTCCATATTTTCCAACCACTTTGCCTTCTTCTTTGCTGCCAACGTTTGCATTCTAATCACCCATGACTAAGAGGATATCCTGCTTGCATATTCTGTCAATTTCAGCTTGTACTTGTTCATTGAGCTCATCAACTTCATCCTCTTCTGCAGCTATTGTTAGGGCATATACCTGAATTATAGCTGTATTGATGGGCATTCCTTGTAAACAAATAGAAATTCAGCATTCACTGTTTGCATTGTATTTCATTACAGTTCTTGCAAGTTTCTTCTTGATTATATATGCAACACCATTTCTTCTTTGTCTTTCATTTCCAGCAGAGTAGACCATGTGATCATCAGATGCAAAGTGCCCGATACCAGTCCATTTCAGTTCACCGACACTCAACAGATTGAGTTGTACATGTTCCATTTCATTCTTGACCACTTCCAACTTCACTTGGTTCATGCTTTGTATGTTCCATGTCCCAATATGTAAGACATCTTTGCAGCTTCTGACTCTCATTTCATGTGCAGCTACATTAGCAGTCAGACATTATGAGGGATTTGATCCAACATCATAAATGCTGGCTTTACTCTGAAAAGTCTTCAGCTGCTGCCCAGTAGAAAGTTGAGTGTCTGCCGACCTGGGGGTCTCATCTTCCAGCACTATCATGCAATTTGTTTTGATACGACTATCCATTTGGTTTTTGTGGCAAGATATGGAAGTAGATTGCCAGGCCTTTCTTCTGTGCAGGTAATTCTAGTGTTGTTGCCGTTGTCACAGAAATGTGATCCTCTGTCGCCGATACCATCCCATTCTGCTGCTGTTCAAATGGGTGATTTGTCTTGGTTTGGCACCTGCCAGTGGTTAAGCTATCGATCACTGATGCACACAAGCGCTCACAGCATGACAAGCTGCAAACCAACACTGTCCCATTCTGCTGCTGCCCAGATGGGTGGTTTGTTTGATTTGTTGCCTCATCTGAGACCTGTCTATCTTGGGAGACCCTGTCAGTAGTTAAACTACCAATAGCTTAGTTCTCAGTATCACTGATGCACATAAGCCCTCACAGCATGACAAACTAGGGTATACATATATAGGTCTTCAGGTCTTTTCTCAAATGTCTTCTGGTGCAGGCTCCAAATCATTTTGGTTACCTCCTCCTTTCTACTGGTTATTCCTCTCTGTATGCAGCACAACATCCTTTTGGCTTTGGCTACCACCTTGTCACCACCTTGAGATGCTCAGACACTAGCACTCCATGCACACCAACCTCTCTCCCCATCACTTACAATTCCTTTGGATTTCAGCATCCCAAATGCATGGCTCTGCATGTCTTTGCATGACATTGCAACTGCAAAGCATTAGACCATTCTTCCAGTGTTTGTAGATCTATTCTCATGTTGTCCACTCCCTCATAACTGTCCACTCTGTAGCAAATTTTTGTGTCATCTATAAAAAGGCAGACTCTTCCATTCAATCATTCTGCAATATCACTCACAAATGCATAGAACCACATTAGTCCCAGGACCAAATCCCTGAGGCCCGCCATTATGCATCTTCCTTTTGTCTGTGTGAGCTCCATTTATCATACCTTCTGTCATCTGTCAGTCAACCAATATCTGATCCAGTTCACCACCTTGGGACCTATCCCCTGATAGAGAGAGGAGGAGGAGGGCAGCAAGGAGGCTACCCTATCAGAGGGTACCTAGGCCGAGAAACTAGTACATGAACCTTATTAATGAACACAATGTCACCAGATGCTGCTTTGATAAGGCAGCCATACATCAGCTGTGCCAGGAGCTGGAGCCCCACATCAGTGCAAGAACACACAAGAGGCAGGCCCTACCTGTGTATCTAAAGGTGTCAACAACAGTCACCTTCTTAGCAACAGGTGCCTTTCAATCTGTGCTGGCAGGCACTGCAGGTCAGAGGTAAGTGGGAGTGTCCAAGTACATCACCATTTTTTGAGTGCTTTCCAGATGCATGCCTCAGATTATATTGCATTCCCTCATATGGGGCAGCAGAAGCAACAGAGTGCTGGGGTTGATTGTATGCATGTGGTCCTGAGGTCCCCTTGACAGAGGGAGACCACAATACACAACCAAAAAGCATTCCACTCTCTCAACATACAGGTAGTGTGCAATGCACTGGGAGAAATTACTGATGTTGTTGCAAGCTTCCCCGGATCCCACAATGTATCTATCCTTACCCAGTCCATGCTCTATGCTTTGAGAGTGGTGGATTCTGCGGAGGCTGGCTACTAGTTTGGCTGCACAGAGATCCCCACACAGGCGTGACCAGGGGAGCATTGCCACAAAGCAGTGAGACAGCAGGCAGGATTGCCCCACAAATAGCAGATGTGTACAGACAGAAATGAGCCAAGACAGACAGCACATATTGTACTGGATGGGTGTAGCCACACTGAGGGTGCTTCTGTGAGACATGTCGTTACCCATTTCTGGTGCACCTGCCTCCACTTGCGCTTCAGGTACTTAATATCTCTGTTATTGTGATATATAGCATGGAGCTTGTGGCTGATAGCGAGCTTTTAATAGACATCTATCCATGTGCGCTAATTGCCTATCATAACATCCAGATGTGCAAGTGTCTCCTGTAACGTGGTTTAGCTCCCCCTCAGTGAAAGTGCACTTTATTTTGGGAATCTTTAGAGTCATTTCCCAGTGAGAAGCTTAGGAAATGCATGTTATAACTGGAAGGGCATGGCCATCCGAGACATCCACGTGTATTTTATTTATTTTATTTAAAGTCTCTTCTATACCGCACTATTCAGCATCAGCGCGGTTTACATTGAACAAAGAATTTACACATTTCCGATGGTACTTTGTGTTTACATTTGAACAGGAAGAAATAACTTGGATAACAGGGGTAACTATTTACAAATTATGTCCTGGAGATGTGCCTGATAGGAGATGTGGAAGTTTTTGAAATATGACGAGTGCATGTATATCCCCTGTGAAACCGTGGAGTGGGTTGCAGAGACAACTGAAGCATTCGGTCCACCAACCCAGATCCCACAGTCCAAATCCAGTTTGGATACTGCAGGAAAACACCAAAGCAGGTTCTCTTAGGTTCACAGTAATTTCCAGTAAACAATCGGATGGACTACACCTCTAAAAACCCTGGGCTTCGCTTAGACCCTAGTCCGTGTGTGGCCTCTCTTTCTCAAAGCAAAACAGTTCAGGAAAGTATGAAAACAAAGTTACAGGTAGTCCTCTTAAACCACCACTGTTTAAACCCACATTTTTTTCAGATCAAAGCAGTGTTACTCCACTACATAGTAAGCAAAGGTGTAGCAGCTCTTCCCTCCCCCCCCCCTCCTTTCCAGGTTCATTGTAAACTGACTGAACCTGCCCCAGGGCTAAAGCCATCACTGCCTCATCAAAAGTACCTCCATGGGTTCCAGGTCCTTGTTCTCTTCATACTCCTGAGCTTCCATGGGTTCTTCCTCCTCAGGACCTCTACCCCCTTCCTTAGAAACTCTGGGAGCTTTTCTAGGGCCTTACCATGCGACCCTTCCCCCTTCCAGCCTCTATTTCATTCCAAAGTATAGTTTTTTTTAACATTAAATGGGGGATCGCAGGATGTGAATTTCCCAGTGGTTCACTGGTTTGGTGAAATGTGAGTTATTGATAGTTCATTAAAATGAATAAAAGGAATATTTGCTGCAAGAGAGAGGGGTTCCTTTCATGGCAAATAGTCCGACAAAAAATACAAATTAATTTGAAAGTAGGGGATTTAATAGGAAATTTGATTATAATAAAATAATGCATAATTCTGCCTTTTAACGCATGGATCAAAGAGTCACTGAGAACAATTGTCACAGAAATGACATCTCAGAGCCTGTATGTGGCCTGAATCCAATCCACTGCGTGCTCTAAGTCCACTGAGCTTGTCTCATCCTGAGATGTGTTGAGAGTCATGCGTACAGTTGACGCCATGTGGTCCAACATTCTCAATGTGTTCCCAGTCCACAACAGGACATTACTTCCTATCCCATGTTTTTTAAATTTCCTCAGGAGTCATTCATGAGGTATCTTGTCAAGCGCTTTTTGAAAATCTAGATAAAGTGTATCAACTGGCTCACCTTTATCCACATGTTTATTCATGCCTTCAAAGAAATGTAGCGAATAGGTGAGGAACGTTTTCCCTTGGCTAAATCCATGTTGACTTTATCCCATTAAACTATGGGGTATGTTTACTAAACTGCGTTAGTGTGATTCGCGTTAGGAGCCGCGTTAGTGGAAGAAATGCCAAAAAAGGACACGGGCGGTACATCGTTAGTGATAACACGCGCTATAACGTGCCGTGCAGCAACGATCGTTACAGGGCGCGTTACTGCACATTAAGCGCAAGATGGTGCGCAGACACCCAAATACAGAAACAGAGCTGTAGCACAATGGTTACTACACAGACTGATGGTACAAGGGTCATGGGTTTGATTCCCCAAAGTGCCTAATGAATAAGGCTGGCTGAGGCGTCATGTGTAACCCTTTGAAAGCCAACTATAATATTTTAATCCACAGTCTGCAGCCGGGTTAAAGTTTGCATATGTCAGGAAAATTGTACCCGTCTTATGCAATATGTTCCAATAGTGACGTTCCCTCTGACATGGTCATGTATTATATACCATTTGATAGGAATATTTAGGCGCTCCCTATCGGGTGAAGTGTAAGGCGTGCCCTATAGGGCGACTTGTAAGGCGTACCTTATAGGGCGAAGTATAAGGCACGCCCTATAGGGTGACGTATAAGGCGCCCTATAGGGCGCCTTATGAGCCACCCTAAGGTGACAGTACCCTGAGGGTGGTTCTGCTGGCAGCACTAATATACAATAAAAATAGACAATGCCTAAGACAGCCCTATCGATGAACCCCACTGTGGGTTGTGAACCTATGACCACTGGCTCCATGGGCAGTGAAGTAACCAGTGGGCTAGAGCTGCTAATAAACACCTGGCTGGCTACAGGATGATTGCACGGCACCACACCCACATTCTGCTGCGGTTACCAGGGAGATTACATACCACCACCCAACACACCCTCTGGGGCACAGGGTGGGGGACAGGATCTCCCGCCAACAGATCCACTTTCAACCCCCTGCAATAGTGGCAGTAGAGGGGACCATCACCCCAGTCCTGCTAGGGATCAAACACCCTACAGGGCAGGCAATGCAGAGCAGTACACATCCATAACACAATAGCAGACAGACGGCAGGTCTGGAAATGCTCAGCTGCCCCACCACCATTATCTGACATTCTCCAGCAGCAAGCCTCCAGCCGCTGCACGGTGTTCCAGCAAGACACATACTAGCTGCAGACAGTCTGCCAGCTAGTCCATAGTGCATGGTCCTGGAGAAGATGCATGCACCCAGAACAGGGATATCAGCATACACACCAAACAGATAAGTCAGTGATTGGGCCCCAAAAGGAAACCCATAAATATCACATAAGAGAAATACTATATAGCACTATGGGGGAACCTAGCCATGCCATGGTCACTGCTCAGTCAGGGTGAGAGTGACCTCCCAGCAGGACATGCTATGGCCACCCTGTCCGTGCAGGTGGTACCGGGCACTACAATGTCCGGCCATTGCCCTATGCCCTGTGCAGATGTGGACAGGCCAGGCCACCCTATCCAGGCTATTCCCACGGTACCTTGCTCCTCATTATGCACATTGGCAGGCCAATACTGGCAACAGTGCTAGCAGTGTGGGCTGTGGAGGGTGTTGGCAGCCACCTCACACTGGATAGACAGACACACACTCCCCACACCTATGCCAGCATTGTGCAACTATAGAGGTGTTGGGCAGCCCAGGCCACCACACCAGTCCTGGGCACAGTGCAGGCATGGCTATGGTACACAATACTGTAGGAGTCACTCCCCAGATTGGTAAACACTGTCAGACACAAGACCTGTAGCACACTCCACAGACATCAGAAAGGTTGCTATGATGCAGCTCACTCAGAAAATTGTACTGCCAGTACTCATAGCAGCCTTTTGATAGCTGTGTACCATATTCCCAGGTTTAGGGTGGCATTACTAAGGTATGCAAGTGCTAGTATTGGGAGATGCACGCAAAGCCCAAAGTCCTGCCTCTCCAGGAGGCATTGGATAATGGGGCCTGTGGGTGCGGGTGTGTCTGCCCGTTGGCTGCTGCTTTACGGCAGAGGTTCCCAACTCCAGTCCTGCGGTGCAAAACACTGTTCGGGTTTTCATGCTGTCCCTCATGAATATGCATGAGATACATCTGCATACCATGGGGGTGGCGCATAGAAATGCAGCACAGGCATCTTTATCAGAGGCAGCATGGAACCTGAATGGTGTTTGGCCCTCCAGGACTGCATTTGGGAGGCTCTGCTCTAGGTAATGTGCATGTTTATGGTGTCTGTGCTCTGTAGGGTAAAATGTAGGTGTTTTGGGCATGTTCACGTCATCTGCAAGAAAGGTTCTGTCTGTATTAGCACGTTATAGTAGTGGGTAAAATATGAGGACTGGGTTGGTAGAAACCACAGCTGGGACTTGAACTTGTGACCTTCTGCTTCTGAATACACTGGTTTTGTGCACTGCACCACCATGTTATCACAGAGATGGTGCATTCCCTGGTGATACCATGACTGTTGGTCAGACAGGGCCTGTCTGTTGCAGTGCATGCCACCCACCTACACAGGGCTAGGCCACGGTCTGCTCTGGGCAGCTGCCACTGCCCCCTCCACCACCAGTATCCCTCAGCCACCATACTGACATGCTCTTCTGCTGGTGGAGCTGGTGGTGCGCAGTCTCAGGCCATCCAGTGTGCAGGTAGGCGGCTGCCTATGGTGCGGGTTCTGGGGTAGGGGTGCCTGCATAGACGTCCACGCTCCCCCCCAGCCCCACCTGCAAATGTTCCGTGCCCTTGGGGGTAGCTGTTGGGTACTATCCCCTGTGACACTTTGGGAAACCCACTCGTGCCCATGTTGGGCCTTCATCAGTTGCTGTCTGGCTGCTCCGCTGTTTCAGCATTCGTATGGGCCACCTAGGCATCACCCTAGTCTGCACTGTGGCCCAGCTCCACCACAGCATGTGCCGCCTGCGGCCCTCGTTATCCCCTTCTCCGGCATCTGTCCAGTTGCCGTTCTGAGATGCCCGCCCTGCTGTTGCGGGACATGTGCACACCATAGGAACCCTGTCTGATGGTGGAGAAAACCCTGAGCAGCGCTATTTCACTGTGGGCCCATTCACTTTGTATGGGAACGGAGTATAGACCCTTCCACAATTTATATCTGTTCTATGGTGCTTACTCGGGGGGGGGGGGGGTTGTTTTTTCTCATTGATACCACTATTGGCCAGCTTGGTTATTGTTTTTTTCCAGTTTGTTGGGGTCATTTTCAGTGTTTCTGTGCCCTTTTGTTCTCTGCACATGTATCACACTTATCACTTTTGTTTGGTTTCCCTTTCTGGGCTGTACATTGCTGACATTTAAATTGTTTCTCTCTCCTTTAATATGCCTTTAATGGCAGGTTTTCATTTGCGTTGGAATTCAGCTCTGAAAATCAGCGCGTTAGTGTGAAGGGAGCCTCTCCCCGCCCACTCTCCGCCCATTGACCCCTTCTCTCCGCCCTCTCTCCACCTTCTGCGGTGTTTTAATGCGCCGCGGGGCATTATGATCATTAGTGCGTCATAACGCGCGCTATGATGCGCTAATGATCGTTATAGCATCATAGCGTGCGTTATGATGCGCTAACGATCGTTAACATTACATAACGCGCGTTATTCACGATTACTGCAGTTTAGTAAACATACCCCTATATCTGCCTATATATTCAGCAATTTTGTTCTTTATAATAGTTTGGAACATTTTTACGAGCACTGACATCACACTAACTGGTCTCTAGTTTCCCGGATCACCCTTTGAACTCTTTTTTAAAACTGGCATTATGTTGGCCAAACTCCAATTTTCAGGAACCATTGAAGATTTTAACAATAGATTCCAGATTATCAAGAGTATATCTACTTTTTTTCAGTTCTTTCAATACTCCTGAGTGTGTTATCTGGTCCAGGTGATTTGCTACTCTTTAGTTTGTAAATTTGACTTTTCTTGTTCCATCTTCCAGATTCACTGAGATTTGTTTCAGTTCCTCTGAATCATCACCATTATTTCTTGCATGGTTAGTTCCCTTACATCTTCTTCAGTAAATATCGAACAAGGAATTCATTTAGGGGATTCTTTTATAAGCATTCCCACATCTAAAAAACAGTATTTATACATGTGGATTGACTGATAGGTGCACATGCCATTTTAGAACGGGTTTTTCAGACTCAGGAATGCTCACTATGTCTAAATTCCCTGAGGAATTGGCAGGATGGGGATGGGGAGTGGCCTGTGTGGGCAAACAATGAAGATATGCATTCCCTGTATGAAATGGGGAATCCACATCTCACTTCCAATATTTGGACATCAGCATTTGCACCTGCCTCTAGGCATACATAAGTGCCTGTTGACAGGGGAAGCTGTGAATTCCAAGGTCGATACCCCCCAATCAGTACTCTGACCCTGATGCTCTACCCTCATGATCACCCTGGACACTATCCCCTCTCCTGAATGCCACAGCATATTTGCCAAGCCCTCTCCTCTGTCAGAAGACCCAATATACCAAGCCTCCCCCCCCCCCCACCAGAAAACCTAATTTGCCAACTCCACCCTCCCATCAGAAGGCCTATACAACATCCCTAAGGTGTTGTATAGGCCTATACAACTCCCCATAGAGACCTCAAGCAGACTGTCCACCCCACACTCCCCAACCCTGAGCTTACTAGGAAGTCATTGGTAGTCACTGGGTTCAGGAGTGATGCCCATTCGCTCCTGCTCAGCAAGCGGTGGGATTCAAAATGGCACCAATGACCCCTAGCAGTAAACTTGTGGTACTTTGAACTTACCCCTTGCCAAACCTTGCACTAACAGCAATGTTTAGCAAGCATGCCTGACTGTGCTTTTTGCAGGGCTTTTCATTTCTTCATAATGTGCTTGGTAGAGAAGGGAAGTTGCATTATTATTATTAAAGTGACACCAAAATGTTTATTAATTTAAGGTTTAATAATTAAGGTATGATGTTCCATTATGCATTTTTATACAATTATTCTTTGGGCGGGGGGAGTCATGTTAGCATGTTCATAATTAAAATCTCAGGTGGGAATTAGGGAGTAATTTTATAGGGAGCAGCATAGATTTACATTGCATGAACACACCTATATGTGGGTAGTTTAGTCATTTGTGTATACTTATGTGCTTAAACTACCTCTTATAGAAGACCAACTAGTATGAAAGTATGGGCATGCAAAGGTGATAGAGTTTGGGAAGAGCATGCATGGAGTGCACAAGTGCATGCATAAATTATAAAATACTATAATTGACATATGAACTTGCAAAATAGAAGCAGTCATTTACACCAGCTCAAGGACTTAAATTAAAGGAGCGGCTTTTTTTCATGACTCAAATTATGGAGTGGCTTTTTTTCAGCCACTTTCACTAATATTTTATAAAGAAAAGTAGGTGCCTACTTTTCCTTATGAAATAGATTTAACATAAGTGCATTTTGACTGCCTTAAAACAGGGGTCTGGTTGTAAAATTATCCTACACGATCTGTATACTGGGGAAGTGCTGCATTTGGGATGTCATGTTTTTCTAAAAATAATATTAAGTTTTCCAAGAAGAAAATCAGCCACAAATTGAGCCCTTCAAGGCCAGTACAAGAAATTAAAATAAAATAATCAAACAGAGCCCTTCCCCGCTCCTTAAACATACAGGGCCCGGTTTTCAAAAGGCATTACATGGTTTACCACCCAGTAAACCATGTAAATGTCTTAAATGGGGATATTCAGTGACACACAGTTAGTGCCATTCAATATCCCCTTCTAACTCCCCTACATGCCCCAATGCTATCCGGGTTAGCAATGGGTCATGTTGAGGGTATTCCGGGGCAGAGACTGTCATTAATTGGGCAGTGGCGATATTGCATGCTGCCCGGTTAGTTACCTGCGGCTAAAAGATAGGCAAGGAAAACCCTCGGCTTCCAGGGTGTGCAGCAATCCCCGGATATTCAATGCCTGGGAAATATATGACTTTGACATTGAATATCCAGTGCTAAGGGTCAGCGGGCAGGGCTATGCACCATAGGGGCCTCATCTCCTGCCCAACTCAATATTGGAGCCACAGAGTGTTTAGGAGTTCACTATGTCTGCATGGCATCAATGTCATTAAGAATAAGTGCAAGATCTTCAGAAAAGTCCACCTCCTTTTCAAGCCGTACATCAATGTAGTCATGAATTCCATTCACAAAGGTTATGCATTTGCACCCTCCAAACATTAACCAATCCAATTCATCAAACAATGTTTTGCAATTCAACAAGCTTTCCTAGCAAGCAGTAAAGAAAGAAAATCCAAATAAAAATTGGGATGCCCAGAATGGAACGTGCTGAAAAATGCCAGAGATGTCTTTATCCCTGGTGGTCGCATACACATTCTCCTTAGGAAAGCATGTGGTAGGGATGTCCATCTCATGCACACTAGGATAAGAGGATGTCCAACAACGTGGCAAAATTAAAGCATGAGCCCCTATCAGTGTTCATTGTTGTAGTATAAAATAAAGGGAGTAGTAATGTAGCCCCTTTTCCTCACCTTCCAGACAATTGCCTGACAAGATGATGACTTCTCAGATGCCTGCTCATACCTGGAGCAGATATAACCTTAGATGCAACTCTGAATAACCAGGATGTTTCTGAGATTAGGCAGGGACGTCCATGTTCATGGGAGCAGTCTGATCATGCCTCCACCATGCCCCCGTTCAGATTTGGACATCAAGCTGGGAATGTTCACAGAACTGGCTTCTGGAGATATCTCCATTCTGTGAAGGTCTCTATACCTGTTTTCAGATGTCCAAAGCATGAATAGGGTTTCTAAAATAATCCCTATAATCTCTGCCTGTGCAATGAATTCTAAGTCATCCCAGGAACCCAATAAACATACCACTGGAATTGGGTGCAGCATAGCTTGCAGCATAGTAGGCAGGTTTTTAAAGATTGCCTTCCAAAAGTCAACTCATATGTGAAAAAGCCCAAACCCAATGGAGGTAATTCTGAACCATAAATAAGCTTCCTGCATGTATTCTGCACATTCATGGCCCTATACATACATGGCACATAAACTGGGCTCCCACAATGTGGGTGGGGGGCATAATGGGGACATGGCCAGCCACAGAGACATATAAAGTGTATTCTGGCACTACTCATGCACATCCAGAGTAGCCCCTGCAGACATTCAGGTTATATCAGAATAAAGATAGGACTTAGAAATAGTTCTGCCCTGCACCTCAATCCAGACCATAGTGGTAAATGGATGTGTAACCTATGCTGTGCATTGTTGTGTCTACAGGCTGGGAAACTACAGCATGTAATGTTCTAGAACAGTAAGCAGAAGAGAGGAAGGTTCAAGGCTGCAATAACAAAAAACAAGCACCCTCACAAATGTACGGGGAAGAGCACAAATGTGCTTACCGGCTATGCTGTCATTTGCTGAGTGAGCTAAAGGGGCAAAGCATTGGCAACCCTTAGTAAGTAAAGAACTTAAAGATCTAAACATAAACTTAAAACTAAGATGCAGACAGCAGTCCATCAGTGAGATGGGGGCTTTCCAGTCTTTTGCATTGAGTGTCACATGTATGATTTTCTCCCAGTTGGTGAGAGGTCTTACGTGTGCACTAGGTGCAAGGAGCTCTTTGCTCTCAGGGAACGAGTCCATTCTCTAGAGGCTAGAGTAGCAGACTTGGAAAACATAAGACAGACAGAGAGGTACATAGACGAGACCTACAGAGATATAGTCCTGAAGTCCCACATCCAGTCTGGCAGCCTCCCTGTTGTCATGGAGGAGAGAGGTCACGTGACAGGAGAGCATCACCCTGGTGTGTCAGGAAGTGATCCTGTAACTAGGACCTGTCCTCCAGGTGATGTAAAACCCTCTCACACCGAGGAAGTTTCTCCAGGGCCATGTGCCCATGAGGGAAGGGTTAGGACAGCCGTTATAGTTGGTGATTCGATCATTAGGCATGTAGATAGCTGGGTAGCTGGTGGACATGAGGATCGCCTGGTAAGATGCCTGCCTGGTGCGAAGGTAGCGGACCTCACGCGCCACCTAGATAAGGTCTTAGATAGTGCTGGGGAGGAGTCTGCTGTCTTGGTACATGTCGGTACCAATGACATAGGAAAATGTGGTAGGGAGGTTCTGGAGGATAAATCTAGGCTTTTAGGTAGGAAGTTGAAATCCAGAACTTCCAGGGTAGCGTTCTCCGAAATGCTTCCCGTTCCACGTGCAGGACCCAAAAGGCAGGCAGAGCTCCGGAGTCTCAATGCGTGGATGAGGCAATGGTGCAGAGATGAGGGTTTTGGATTTGTTAGGAACTGGGGAACATTCTGGGGAAAGGAGGGGCTCTTCTGAAGGGATGGGTTTCACCTTAACTGGGATGGAACCAGGCTGCTGGCATTAACCTTTAAAAAGGAGATAGAGCAGCTTTTAAACTAGATAATAGGGAAAGCCGACAGTCGGGAAGAATGTATCCTTGAAGGATACTATCAAAAGCAGAGAGGTTCCAAAAAACAGTAAAGCAGCCCAAATGCCCTCGAGTATGGAGCAGACAGAGCTTAAAGATCCCAAATTACCCATGCTTACCAATAGCCAAATTAATATGAATAAAATACAGTCTCTAAAATGCTTGTATGCAAATGCTAGAAGTCTAAAAAATAAGATGGGAGAGTTAGAATATAAAGCACTAAATGAGAGGTTAGATATGATTGGAATATCAGAGACATGGTGGAAGGAGGACAACCAGTGGGACACTGTGATACCTGGGTAAAAACTATATTGTAATGATAGAGCTGATCAAATTGGTGGAGGGGTTATGCTCTATGTTAGAGAGGGCATTGAGTCAGAAAGGATTAAAGATTTGCAGGAAACACAATTTGCTGTAGAATCTCTATGGATTTAAATTCCACCGGGCCAGAATGAACAAATGGATGATGAAATGCTCAAAGATATCAAGGAAGCTAACAAAAGTTACAGTGCAGTAATAATAATGGGTGATTTTAATTACCCCAGTATCGACTGGGTCAGTGTCACGGCAGGACATGCTAGGGAGATAAAGTTCCTAGATGACATAAATGACTGCTTCTTGGAGCAGCTGGTTCATGAACTGACCAGAGGGGAAGCCATATTAGACCGTCCTTAGTGGAACACCAGATCTAGTGCAAGAGATAAGAGTGTTGGGGCCACTTGGCAATAGTGATCATTGCATGATCACCTTTGATTTAATTAGTGGAGGAGGGATAGTATGGAAATCCATAGTACTACCTTTTAACTTTCGAAAGGGAGACTATGATAAAATGAGGAAAATAGTTAAGAAAAAACTAAAAGGAGCAGTTGCAAAGTTTAAAGACTTACATCAAGCTTGGGTGTTGTTGAAAAATACTATCTTGGCAGCCCAGACCAGCTGTATTCCATGCTTTAAGAAAAGTGGAAGGAAGTCCAAAAAACTGCCAGCATGGTTTAAAGGTGAGGTCAGAGAGGCTGTTGTTGCCAAAAATGCATCTTTCAGGAAATGGAAAAAAGAGCCAAACGACTAAACCTGGAAAGAGCACAAGCACTGGCAAGTCAAATGCAAGGCACTGATAAAGCAGGCAAAGGGAGCATTTGAGAAGAAGCTTGCCGTGGAAGCAAAAACGTGAAATAAAGATTTTTTCAAGTACATTCATAGCAAAAATCCTGTGAGAGAGTCAGTTGGTCCATTAGATGATAGAGGAGTTAAAGAGGCACTAAGAGGCGACAAGGCGATAGCGGAGAGACTGAATGAATTCTTTGCTTCGTTCTTTACTGAGGAAGATGTAGGGATGTTACCCATGACTGAAGTGATATTTAAAGGTGCGGAAGAATTGAAGGAAATATCAATACATCGGGAAGATGTATTACAACTATTAGATAAACTGAACAGTAGCAAATCACTTGGGCTGGATGGTATACATCCAAGGGTGTTGAAAGAACTAAAATAAGAGATTGCAGACCTCCTATTAGTAATCTGTGAACTATCATTAAAATCATCTCTAATACCTGAAGATTGGAGGATCGCCAACGTAACACCAATTTTTGAAAAGGGTTCCAGGGGTAATCCGGGAAACTACAGACTGGTGAGCCTCACGTCAGTACTGGGAAAAATGATAGAAACCATCATAAAGAATAAAATTACTCAGCATGTAGATAGTCATGGCCTAATGGGAGACAGCCAACATGGCTTTAGACAAGGAAGATCTTGTCTTACTAATCTGTTATGTTTTCTGGAAAGTGTGAATAAACAGGTGGACAAAGGTGAGTCGGTTGATATAGTGTATCTGGACTTTCAGAAAGCCTTTGACAAGGTCCCTCATCAGAGACTTTTGGCAAAACTAAAGAGTCATGGGATAGGAGGCAGTGTACTACTGTGGATCAAGAACTGGTTAAAAAATAGAAAGCAGAGGGTAGGGCTAAATGCCCAATTTTCCCAATGGAGAAAGGTGAATAGTGGTGTACCCCAGGGATCTGTTTTGGGTCCTCTGCTTTTTGACATATTCATAAATGACCTGGAAAGTGGAATAACGAGTGAGGTTATCAAATTTGCAGATGACACAAAACTATTTAAAGTTGTTAAAACCCAAGAGGATTGTGGAAAATTGCAGGAGGATCTGGATAAATTAGAAGACTGGGCATCAAAATGGCAGATGAAATTTAATGTGGATAAGTGCAAAGTTATGCACCTAGGGAAGAACAACCCAAACTATGGTTACACAATGCAAGGTTCCACATTAGGAACCACCACCCAGGAAAAAAAAATAGGCGTCATTGTGGATAACATGTTAAAACCCTCGGCTCAGTGTGCAGAGGCAGCCAAGAGAGCAAATAGAATACTAGGTATCATAAGGAAAGGAATGGAAAATAAAACAAAAGATATTATAATGCCTCTATATTGTTCCATGGTGAGACCGCACCTTGAATATTGTGTGCAATTCTGGTCGCCGTATCTTAAAAAGGATATAGAGTTATTAGAAAAGGTTCAGAGAAGAGCCACCAACATGGTAAAGGGGATGGAAGGATACTCCTATGAAGAAAGGCTAAAAAGGTTAGGGCTCTTTAACCTGGAAAAGAGACGGCTGAGGGGAGATATGATAGAAGTCTATAAATTAATGAAAGGAGTGGAACGGGTAAACGTAGATCGATTGTTTACGTTATCAGAATATAGAAAGACTAGGGGACATGCAATAAAGCTACAGGGTAAACTATTTAAGACTAATAAAAGAAAATATTTTTTCACTCAACGTGTAATCAAACTCTGGAATTTGTTACCGGAGGATGTAGTAAAGGCTGTTAGTGTAGCTGGGTTTAAAAAAGGTTTGGACAAGTTCCTGGAGGAAAGGTCCATAAACCATTATTAAGAAGGGACCCAGGATATCAATGCTTGACCCGGTACAAGCATTGCGGAACCTGTGTCTTTTGGGGAAACCTCTAGGTACGTATGACCTAGATTGGCCACTGTTGGAAACAGGATACTGGGCTTGATGGACCTTGGTCTGACCCAGTATGTCATATCTTAAGTCCTTATGTTCTTATGGGTCCCCTAACAATGCTCAAAATGATATTGGTGATGGAGCCCTGGAACCCTGTGTGAAAATGTAAACCCAGCCATCAGTGCTATGTGCAGCACCCTGCCAGCTGGAGTGTTCCACCTTTACAATATGCCCTCTGCAATGGGTACAGTTCCCGGATGCCGAGAAGCTCAGATGTAAACCTATCGGAACACAATAAATGGAAAAGTCTATACCAGTGGGCCTATGGCATATATTGTGTACATAGGTCACTGTTGCGGTTGGTTACATATGTGGGCCTTGCAATGCACATACAAGGCCTGACCCTTGAGGCCGATATACTGATGGGCTATTTTGGCCTAAAACAGTTCTGTGACTGGTTGCGGTGCAATTGTGAAAGTATCGTGTATATCTGTTTTCATCTTGAAATGTAGTGATCATGTATGATGATGGGTTGGAAGTACTGATAACCATGATTTGCATTCCATCATCTATGTTATTTGGTGCAGGGCATGCTGTTGGTAGACATCTGCTTCTGAAGGACTGCAAGTGAGAGTGCATGTGTGTATGCGGTTGGAGAGCTGCATGGAGGGATCTAGATTGCCCATCCACATATTCACGAGGGGACAGGTATGCCTGGCAGGTACCTTGACTGTAGGCCTGACTGCAGCATCACCAACTACAAATGAGAACAGGCAGGAGTGAGCAGGACTGGTACGCATTCACATACCTGTCCCTACTCTTCCCTGTTATCAATGAGGGGCCCTCAGCAGGAGGGCTTGGAATACAGTACGCCATGCCAAGGTGCACCAGCATTGCTCTACACAATATGCATAGTTGTAGGAAGCAATATTGATGTCCCTGGGCATGTCTGTGTGGTGCTTGTACTGCTGATTGCTGTCATTCCACTGTCCCTTTTATTAGTGATAGGGAAATGTTTGGCTGGTTCGCTATGGGGGGGCCTGTTCTACTGGGTTCATGTGCTTACTTAGCATTGTACAGACGTTTTTTTGAGATGTCCACACCATGCATACCTGGGGAGGTCATCTACTGTCATGTTTATAGCGCTGCACTGCTACTTGTGCCAGATGGATCACTCTCTACTTGTTTTCCTGCTGCAATACGGTGCACTGCAATTCCTTTGTACTGTTATGGGCATGCCACACAGTCGTTTCTATCATTTAACTTGTATCCTCTGCTGGGTATCATCAACTTACATTGCAATTCAGCCTCATAACAGCATCGTCTGAGGCCACAGCTGTTTAAAAGCGGCACGTTTTGAAGGGGGCGAGGCTGTTCATGGGTATATCGCAGAGACGGGTAGAGATGCAGACGCACATCTTTCGGAATATGCTGAGCATGGGGATACAGAATGCCATTGTTGGCATATACCCTTTTTGTACAACATAGCACTGTGTGTAGGCCACACCTATCATGTCTATGTGGACGAATCTGTGCATGCGGCTGCATCTACTCCCCCGTGATGCGGAATCCGGCTCTATTTCTGCATATTTCCATTTGGACATGCTTGCTGCCCAGACATGCATGTTTTCAGAATTGGCCTCAAGGCAAATAGTTACCCACTTCCTTCACATATTTAGGGCAGCTTTCTGCATTGGCCATCTCCACTTGGTACACCTACTTATGGGGCATATAAATGTGAATAAGAAACTTCAAATGAGTTTCACACCATGCAAAGCTTTCCACTACCTAACTCACCCATAATCTGTTTTCTTTTGTTACTAATCAGTTATATTTTTTGAAGGTGTGAATAAACTGGTAGTAGACAAAGGTGAGCCAGTCGATATAGTGTATCTGGATTTTCAGAAAGCCTTTGACAAGGTCCTTCAAAAGACACTATTAGCCAAATTAAAAAGTCATGTGATAGGAGGCAGTGTACTATTGTGGATCAGGAACTGGCTAAAATATAGAAAGCAGAGGGTAGGGCTAAATGGCCAATTTTCTCATTGGAGAAAGGTGAATGGTGGAGGGCCCCAGGGATCCGTGCTGGGCCCACTGCTTTTTAACATATTCATAAATGACCTGGAAATAGAATAATGAATTAGGTGATCAAATCTGCAGTTGACACAAAACTATTCAAAGTTGTTAAAACACAAGAGGATTGGGAAAAATTGCAAGAGGACTTTGATATACTGGAAGACTGGACATCCAAATGGCAGATGGAATTTAATGTGGATAAGTACAAAGTTATGTACCTAGCAAACAACAACCCAAACTATGGTTACACAATGCAAGGTTCCACATTAGGAACCAAACCCAAGAAAAAAGATTTAGGTGTCATCATGGATAATACATTGAAATCCTCTGCCCAGTGTGTAGCGGTGACCTAGAAAGCAAATAGATACTGGACATTAAGGGGTTGAACTGCAAGGATGCCAATAATGTAGACTACAACTGTATATAGGTGGGATAAAAGGAAATATAAGGAAAAAGTAAATAAATGGAACCTATAACATAAGCAAAACCAAGATGACAACAGGATGGAAACATCTAGAGGAACTGCTGAGTGAACAGAATGGGTATGAGAACAAAATATTTAGAAATCAATGGGGATAGAAAATGTGGGAAAAGGAAAAATAAATTAACAAGGAAAAGCATGAGAAATGAAAATATATCAAATAAAAGAAATACAAAGTTTTGAAAATATGTTATTGTATCAACCTGCTACAGCTACAATTGAACAGGTGGGAATGTTGAAGCTGGTGGCCGCAGGCCTGAGAGGAGGAGTTGGGGATTGAGAGAGATGTAATGTGTGTGTGTGTGTGTGTGTGTGTGTGTGTGTCTGTGTGTGTACAAAAGTGGGGGGGGGGGGGGAGGGAGGTGGAAGAAACCTAATCAATGCCCATTTTAGGGAAGGAGGAGAAACTGCTCCCCCCTCCCCGCCCATAATCTGTGTTCCCCACCTATGTCTTTTTGCAGATGACACGGAAATTTGCAACAGAGTGGACTCCCCTGAGGGAGTGGGTAACAAAAAGAAATATCTACAAAAGCTGGAAAAATGGTCTAATGCTTGGCAGTTAAGATTTAATGCAAAGAAGTGCAGTGTCGTGCACTTGGGAAGCAGAAATCCAAGGGAAATGTATGCGATAGGGGGCGAGAGGTTGGTGTGCATGGACCAGGAGACGGACCTTGGTTTGATTATTTCTGAGGATCTCAAGGTGGCAAAACAGTGCGACAAGGCAGTAGCAAAAGCCAGGAGGATGTTGGGTTGCATACAAAGAGGAATTACCGGCAGAAAGGAAGAGGTACTAATGCCACTGTATAAGTCATTGGTGAGGCCTCACTTGGAATACTGTGTTCAACTTCGGAAACCATATCTTGCAAAGGATGTAAAAAGACTGGAAACTGTTCAGAGGAAGGCGACAAAAATGATTTGAAGCCTGCGTCAGAAGACATATGAGAAGAGACTTGAAGACCTAAATATCTACACTCTGGAGGAGAGGAGGGAGAGGGGAGATATGATTCAGATCTTTAAATACTTAAAGAGAAATAATGAACAAACAAACCTCTTCCAAAGACGGGGAAGCTGTAAAACTAGAAGGCATAACATGAAGCTGGAAGGGGGTAAACTGAAAGGCAATGTCAGGAAATACTTTTTTCACTGAAGGGGTGGTGGATGCTTGGAATGCCCTCCCGATGGAAGTGCTGGGGGCAAATACAGTGACCGAATTCAAAATGGCATGGGACAGACACAGTGGATCCCTTTACAGAAACAGGATAAAATCAAAATAAACTTAACTATCTAATGGGCAGACTAGATGGACCATACTGGTCTTTATCTGCCGTCATTTACTATGTTGCTATGTTTTCTCTCCAAATAACACAGGCAAACTATACTTACTGTATGTCTCCCATGGTATTCCAAGCAGAAAAACCATTTACACTTTGCATAAACACTTTCACATCTTCTCTTTTCTAGCAGGAACAGTGTTACCCCTGAAGGTAACGTTTCCTCCCAGAGCCAATAATAACTCTGAAGCACATGCAGAGGATGGGAGGAACTCTAGGATGGAAACATTAGTGACAGAAGTCACAGAGATAATGGGGTGTACCTGTATTTGCATTTGTCTCTCCATAATGCCTCATTATGCACTCATTAATGGCTTGTTCATTGTAAGAAAGACAACTGCAGTGTGGAAAGCATGTGCTTTTTCTGACTATTTTGACAAATGATAGCATAGGCCATCACACAGAAAAAAGTGTAAGTGCTACAAAGGCAACCCTTCATTTAAAGCTGGTAGTTTATAAGTGCAGCTAAAGGTCAACCCAGAATCAAATTGTTGAGCATGACTAAAAGGATTATTTTCTTGCTACAAACAGGAACTGAAGATTGAATGTTTTAGCTCCAAATGAAATCTATTTTCCAAAGTGTTCTTGTATTTTAGTTGTCAAATGTTCAAGTGCACGTTTTACAACTCCTTTATCCCCCCATCCGCCCATAAACATGTATGCTTCCTGTGTGATCCCCTCCACGCATCCCCCAACCACACTACACATACATACACCAGCTCCTATATATCACAAACTATTTCTGTTTTGCTTGGATCTTATCTATGCCTAAATACTTGTCTTTATTTTTCTAAGATGTAGGAGGAAAGCTGACCTTGTTGAGTCTGAAATAAAGCAGGCCCTCAACAGTTCAAGCAGGCTATTCATTTGCGTCTTTTTATTTACATAAGCCTCTGTCCAACTCTCTTCTTGAACTTTCTCCATCTAATTTACTGTGCATAATGTTTATCCAGAATGTTGTAGCATGTACCAAAAATGCTGATAATAACATTCAGTAGTATATAGTCTGTAACAGGGAAATGCTGACTTGGAATAGAACTGCCTTAGTTTCCTATGAGAGATATAATACATTCATTTTTTCATGTTAACGGAGTGTACCTTAAAGTATTTAAAAAGTGTTCTTCATTATATTCATTAAAAAGTAACCCTTTAAAGACTGCTTTCCAAAGTTGTTACATCTGCAGGTGTACATGGGGTGGTGGTGGTGGGGAATGTGTGGGTGTTCCCCTAATAGCTTTTGTATTTGGTGTCTTAACCTTTATGGATATGCATGTTCTCTAATCTAATTTCTAACCAAAATGACAGGAAAATTCCCAACATTGTGGACTTTTTCCTGAATCATCAATAGTAGGTACTATTGCCCAATAGCACACTTTATTACACAATATGGCCCAATAGTAAGTACCACCTATGGCTCAATATTAAGCAGTAGTGAGCACTACTGAGCAATACTGTGACCTATTGAGCAACCGCGCCTGCAGTGGTCAGTGTTTTAGTTTTGTAATGCTAGCTACCATGGGCAAAAAAATCCGGATATTCTATGGCAGAATTCAGATCATGGTTACCGCTGAATATCCAGACAGTACGATGAGATACTGGCATTATCCTAATAGAGGAGATATTTAACCACTATCCAGATAGCTGCTGTCCTAAGTTATTCAGTTATCCAGATAGCAGCACTGACAATCTCTGCTATCTGGATAAACTGTGTCTCTGCCTCGACTCTGCCCCCGGGCTGCCCCAACACTGTTCTGATGGTATTGATGAGCTCTGTAAAGATATCCTGCAGCTTTATCTGCATAAATGCCACTGAGTATCTGTCTTAGCGGCATTTATCCCTCTAGAAGGTGCTGCTTTTAAATAGCGACCCCACTGTCTCCACAAACAGCAACAACAAAAAGCAATCACCCGAAACAAAATAAAAAACCTTGCATAAGACACGAGAAATTAAACAAAGCAAATGTTTTTGGCCTGCATACCCCCTACTAACTATAGCAAATTTTCAGGACATGTCTGGTAGCTGAGGAGAGGGGAAGGAGGGAGTGGCATAGGATGATTCCGACAAGGATTGAATTTTATGAGATTGACTGACTAGACCAGGCAGGACCAGACAGCGCCGGCCCTCCAGGGGGCTCATTGCCACCACCAACAAAATACGGTGGCTCTGATAAATAAAACTGTTATTTAAAAATACAGTGATCTTGATAATGAAGCTACCTATTGTATCACTTTGCACAAGACTATATAGTATTGCCTGTAGTTTGGGCTTCACATTCTAGATGTAATATTGTAATATAGTTCCATAAAGTTATATGTATCTGTTTGATTTTTGTTGTAATGTAAACCGCTGCTGATCCTTGGAAGCAGCGGTATATAAAAACTGTGCAAATAAATAAAATAAATAAATAAATAGATGTTTAAAAAATATAAGTTTCTATGTTTACTTTCCAGCTAATTCTCTGTTGTTGGTGGGTGTATAAAATTGGTGATTCAAGGTGGGGTTTTTTTGTATTTCAGATACTGTTTTTTTCTTCAAACGTTTCTGACTGTAGACTAAAATACATTCCTTATCCATCCTGCCATGTCTTACTGTTTGCCTAGCCTGTCCACATTCCCACTTAGAGGGCTAGTTATTAAGGTGTGCTAACATTTATGCACATTAATTTAACATTAATGTGTGCTATTAGTAACTAAGTTCCAGAGAATAACATGGGACCTGTGCTAAAATAATACATATTAGCATTGAATTAATATGCACTAACAATATTTATTTTATTATCTATTTATTTGAGACGTTTATATACTGCATTTCCAATGTTCAATACGATTTACATATTAAAGAAAAGAACAAAACATTACATGGAACATGTGAACATTAGAAAGAACATTTTACTACAGATAAGCAACCCATATAATTAGTTCACCTTAGTAACTAGCCCACTTAACTTCTTATACAGTATGTATGGTCTATCAATGCTTACACCAAACTCCATCCTGTGTACAATGCCTATCAATATTTACTCACCAAACTACTTTTTAGCAGCATTGTCAGTCAGATTATTGGTTTAAACTCCTTTCAGCTTAGTTTTGGAACAGTCAGTTACCTGAAACAGCAATTACAATTTCTTTAATGACTAGCCAGCTGGATGTTGTCAAGTGCCGTGGAGTCCAGATTCAAACTCACAAGTCTTGGGAACATCCACTAGAGAGCCCTGATTCACTACTAGAGCATCAGTCTCCCCCTTAAAATGTCTTGTTTAATTACTACAAACCCCCCCCCCCCCCCACTGAAATAGTTCAATAGTAACCACTAGAGAACACAACAAAAAGATGGGTCCCAGAGCTGGGGGCCCAGTGCAACAGAAACAATCTGGAAGAAAGCAATCTGCCAATAATCAAATCCCAGAGGAAGCCACAACGTCTGAAGAGGAAGACTGGCCTGTGGTTAAGACCCTGGCAGATACAGCTAAAACAATTTGAATTATGGACAGCTGGAAATCAAGGATTCAGCTAGTGCTGATGAGAAAGGAGACCACAGTTCAGTAGTTTGCAGTGGTACAAGAATATATGAATCATCTTGAAGCTACAGAATAGAAAATGTGACTTAGAGGACAATGTGACAATGGCATTTTAGACTACATGAAAAGCAAGGTGGAGAAATCATTTGATCAAGTATTCATTTTGTAAACTGAAAACGGAAGGCTAAAGTTAGACCCAGCCCACCACATAGTTGCACTGGTGCCCATGTATGCTGGAAGAGCTACAACAGTAATCATCTAATTAAATAAGACAAATTGCTGGTTCTAAATGCAGCAAGATAAATAGGAAAAATGTGTTAAAGAAGAAAAAGATTTAAATCATCCACAAATTTTCGACATATCTTCAGAGAAAAGATGGTGTTGTAATGAAGTTGCAAAGGATATGAGACAGAAAGGATACAAATGTGATCTGCTATTTAATGTTTCCAATTTTATGAAAATTGGAAACAATTATGCAAAAGAGTTTGAGAATGTCTGTCTCTCTGTCTGTATGTCTGGGGACAAAATATGTAACTCTGAAACGTGAACGGAATTAGATGAAACTTGTCATGTGAAAAAAAGTGGTAAAAAGACGTGTTGAGTTTAAAGGTGGGTCAAATCAGAGTAGGGGTTCCAGAGAAACAAGCCCCTCTCTCACCTGCCAAAAATGGCCTAATGCTTTTCTATGAGAGAAAAAGTTCCAGTTTCTGTAGCATAGAAACTTACACACAGTGAAACACAGCAATTAGGGAATTGCTCCTTTCAGACTCCCTCTCCCTGCTCTCTACTCACCCAAGCTCCTAAACTACCCCCCCCCCCCCAAAATACCCCACATAACTGCCCTGGCACCACACACACTGCCATCATCCCCCCAAAAATACTCCCTCACAATTAACCTACCAACCAACCAAATACTCCCACCCTGCAAAAATACTCCCACAGAACTGCCCCTCCCCACCTTACAAACTGCCTCACCCAAAAAACTGCCCCATACATCTGCCCACTGCCATGCACACTGCCCTGCCTCTAAAAAACATGCTCACTCACAATTGCCCCACACACTGTCGCACCAATAAAAAATAACCTCAAATGTTCCACCACCCTACACACTTCCCCCACCCATAAAAACTACCCTAACTGTCTCACCACCTTGTAAACTGCCCCCTGCATTTTCTCTACCACCCCTCAAACTGCCCCATCCCAAAAACTACCCCCTGCTACTGCCCCACCACCTTGTAAACTACACCACATTGAAAACTACTTCTCTGCATCTGATCCCACACCCTAAAACTATGTAACCCAGAAATGCCCTATCACCCCAGTTATTCCACCCACAGGAACAACACATGTGCAGCACACACACATGCATGCACATAGATTACTAATAATTATCTAGTTCTGAGATACTGAATTTTACATTATTTACATAGAGGCCAATTCCAATCGGTGCACATCCAGCCCGTCTGGATGTCCAAAATCTGGACAGGCCTGATCTTGGAGCTATATTTCCCTGCGGGATCAGAATCGGGTGCAATCGGCCTGGACGGGCAGGATGTACCCCAATTATGGCCCGCTGGATATCCTGGATCCTGCCTGGCTAGCCTAGCCTTGGGCTCTTCTCCATGGCACCTTGATTCCATGCAGGAGATCTGATCACCTGCACCACAACAAATGTCCTATTCCCTGCTGCCTGACCTGCTATTGGGCCTTCTGAGGCTAGGATCAAGCTGCGGGGTGCCCCTGCCCTTCTCACCTGTGTCCCGGGTCCCAGCCAGCATGGTCACCGAAGTCAGGGGTGGGGGGGAATTTTTCCACCTCCAAGGTGGAATAAGTCCCCCGTCTAGATCGCTGGCCCTGGACATACAGGGCCAACACCAGAATCGGTTCTGTATGTCCGGGGTCAGGGTCCCACCTACTTCCCTTCCTCACTTCTTCTCTGGCCCAACCCCTCCCACCCCTGCCCAGAGCTCCCCGCACATCTCTGCAGTACGTATGGGGAGCTCCTTGTCTGGAATTGGCACCCATGGCATTTAGTGGGAATATATGTTCATCCCGGACGTATATCCCCACTAAACATGATTCAGAATGACCCCCATACAGATCGCAAGAACAGCAAAGACCGTATTCTTCAAAGCCAGGATGCTTCAATGCCTCAGACCACTCCTTGACCTGCCAGACTTCAGATCAATCATGCAAGCAATGACTCTCCCCCACCTTGACTATTGTAATGCAATTTACAAGGACTACATACCAATAGCCTCAACTATCTATGAACATTCCTCAACACGACAGCGAGGATTATACAAAAAGGGAGGTGATACGATCACATCATCCCAATACTAAGAGACCTCCACTTCCTCCCAATAGAGGCACGGATCAAATATAAATCATTGGTACTGATTCATAAAGCACTCCATCAACAACAAACCACACATATGAGCACCCCATTAATACGGCTGGGCTCCAGTAGACCAACACGTCAATCCACAACCGACCTACTGATAGTGCCACACGAAAAAACAAAATTTAACCAATAATCCTGCAACCGTTCTTTTGACTTATATGGCCCCACCATATGGAATACCCTCCTGACCAGCATCCATGGTAACAAGGATCTCTCCTCTTTCTGGAAACAACTAAAGACTCATCTTTTTGCCAACCACTTAGGGCAGGAACGGACAAGCACCAACTTACTCTAGACTCTTCCCCTGCCTAGACTCTAATCAAATCTTGAATCTATAAATTAATGAACGGAGTGGAACGGGTAAACGTAGATCGATTGTTTACCTTATCAGAATATAGAAAGACTAGGGGACATGCAATGAAGCTACAGGGTAAACTATTTAAGACTAATAAAAGAAAATATTTTTTCACTCAACGTGTAATCAAACTCTGGAATTTGTTACCGGAGGATGTAGTAAAGGCTGTTAGTGTAGCTGGGTTTAAAAAAGGTTTGGACAAGTTCCTGGAGGAAAGGTCCATAAACCATTATTAAGAAGGGACCCAGGATATCAATGCTTGAACCAATACAAGCATTGTGGAACCTGTGTCCCTTGGGGAAACTGCTAGGTACGTATGACCTAGATTGGCCACTGTTGGAAACAGAATACTGGGCTTGATGGACCTTGGTCTGACCCAGTATGGCATATCTTATGTTCTTATGTTCTTAGGATGTCGGCTTAACGGAAATTTATATTGTTGTGAACCTCCCCTCTCCCATGTTGATGCTCAGACATATGGACCCCCCTGCATGATGGTACCCCCCCTTCTTATAATTATATTATAGCCTTGTTTCATTGTATTTCACTCCTACTTTTGTAAACCGCTTTGACCCGGTGAAAGGCTAAATAAATAAATACATAAATTTTCTTTAAAGTTATTTCTACTGTGAATTCTACTGACTAGATTGATTGTTATGTGTACAAAGAAACATTTCTATTGTCATGGGCAAGGCTAGATTAAGGATCTAGAAAGTTAAGAATATATCTATGATCCAAAGTTTAGGGGTACGCTATCAGATGTGTTGATACAGAGAGGTGTGCAGGCACATACATACAAAGAGGGGTTGGACAGAATTCCATGAGCCATGTTCTGCATGCTTTCTCTCTTGTATCTATGCAATCTTCTAAGCAGGCCCAGTGCAAGAAGATGAGGCACCCTAGGCAAACCTTATCCCTTGCACCCCCCTTCCCCCCCCCCCTTATCCCTTGCACCCCCCTTCCCCCCTTCTCCGAGATATGCAGCAGCTGCAATGACTGCAAACAGCTCTGTGGTACCTTGAAACTTCAGCACCACAGGGCTGTTTGCTCCACTCACTCTGATGCTGACTTCCTGTTTGCAGCAGGAAGTCAGCATTGGGCATCAGAGGGGCAGAAGCAGACAGCCCCCTGGTGCCAGAGTTTAAAGGTAAGTGCTGCAGGACTGTTTGTGGCTGTTGCCGCCACTGCCTGTCCCAAAAGATGCCACCCCGTGATCCCACTGCTTCCTCCATGGGATATGTAGGGGAAATGCTGGGAACGTCCCCTGCACCTACCACGGCACTTTGGCTGCTACCATGGGGCTTTTGCAACTAAAGCCTGGCATTAGCTACAAAAGCCTACCACGCTTTAGTAAACAGATCCTTAAGTGAATATTCACTACATATTACTCAACATAAAATAATCCCCAGAGATTCTCTGTAAATACAGTAGTTATTTACTACCAGTGCGTAATTTCTGCCCAAGCAGCCCCCACAATGCAGAGGGAGCCTGGGCAGGAAGGGAACCCACATGGCAGCACAGCAAAGCTACTTTTAACTGTTTGTTGCACTGCCTGGCCCCCAGGCATGAAACAGAGGCAGCACAGCAAACAGATTAAAGTGAGTTTGTTGCGTGAGGCTGCCGCCACCAGAGCAAGGGGTGAGGTTGACAAGAAGGGCTTGTGGATGGGGGTCACGGCGCTGCTGCCATGGGGGGGGGGGTGATTCACTGAGGCAGGGCCAAAATAGGGGGGCCCACAGAAAAATTTTGCTTGAGTGCCCCTCACTAGAGCTTTTGCCATTGTTCGCTTTGGTTCATCTTGCCTTTATTTCAGCACAACACAGACTAAACTATTAGGACCCGATATTGAATTATGACAACTATGTGCCACTATGGTGCATAACCATCTGCGCCGAACCTTAACCACAGATATTCAATGCTGTGATCATATGTAGCCTCGGCATTGAATATCGGGTTTGCTGTACAGCCTCCCAGCCACAGTAGCTAGCCGAACAGTGGTGATATCGCATGCTGCTTGGTTAGCCCCTGCGGCTAAAAGATAGACAAGCTTTTGCTATGCCTATCTTTTAGCCACAGGTCGTTAACTGGGCAGCATGAAATATTGCCACGGCCTGGTTAGCGACTGTCACTGCCTCTGCTCCTCCTCAAAATGCCCACAACACACCCAGATGCTAAGCGTGTAGGGGAGAAGATCGGAAATATCCTACTGAGTGACATTTATATGGTTTATAGGGCTGTAAATTGTGTAAATGCCTTTTGAATATCAGGCCCTTAATTTTCAGTATGGAAAGACCTCAGATCTCTTTCTGCTTACTTATTAAAAATAAATGCACCATTCAACACTCACCCTCACATTTCCCCGTGCTGGTATACACCTTTTCTCCCAGCACTGGCCTCCATCTGCGCATAAGCTTGCTTGCACATTTGTCCTCACTGCCCATGCTCCTGCTGTCTTAAATTGCAAGGCTGGGGACCGAGTATGTTTTAAATTTTATTTTTAGAATGTTTAGGCTCTGTGAAGCCTTCAGATGCCTTCCCATAAGATATTTATTAAGATGAGGTCTCTGATCCCACACAGAGCCGCATTTGGGCCAAATTTCCCCCTTTTCACTATGATATGCAGCCATTTTCAATTTATTTTAATCAACTTTTATGACTGCCTTGCTGGCCCAAACCTCCCCAACACAATACCAGCCATGCACAAACACAGCCAGTCCAGCAATCAGAACCGGATCCTGCAACAAGCACACTAAGGGCAGGCTTGGGCCTTCCTACCCACTGACAGGACTCAGCCTGGCTACTTAGCAATGCCAATTCCACAACAGGCTCCTATCCCTAATTTCAGCTCCTGCCTGTACCTTACTGCCTCAGCTAGCCCTTGGAAACCCACTGCACCATAAATAAATGTTTAAAAACCCAGCTGCAACCGCGATTGGCAGCTACACTGAAACCACAGTCATCTAATTGACATGGCTACCAACGGTGCACTGTGCACTAAAAAAACCCAAAAAATCTAGCACAACTTCAGCCTAGCAGCAGTCCACAGTCATGACAGCTAGGGCCTGCCCAAACAAAGCTGCAGTCCCCTCTCTAATTGGCCATGATAAGCATCCCACCAACAGCTATAAACATTATTAAACTTTGGGTTACATTAAAACCTCTTTCTGCAGATCACTAATCCTTCTCTCTATTTGACTGAACCTGCCCTGCCTGCTTCCAATGTAACTAGCAGCAAAGACTTGGTTAAGATCCAGCCAATGGGAGGGCTGTGGGAAGGGAGCACAGGAATGCTGCTTTAGTCACAGGTGATGAGCTGAAGAAAGTCTATGTGATGTGCAATTCAAGATTCTGCGTGTGCTGCAAAATGGAAGAAAAATGAAGCCCTCCCCACTCCCTCCCCCCACCCCCCAAGGAAAGTGTCTCAATTCATTTCTATAGGAAAATCTGTTCCAACAACAGCAGTATAGAAACACCAATTCATAGTAACATAGTGGTTATGGACTTGCACCTGTCAAACAGACCTCCCCTCTCATTTCCTCTCCTGATCATAGACACAGAGAAACATCACTGATATAAATGAACACACATATGCACATAACTAATATGTACACACATGGACATACCCACCATACATGCAAACATTGTATAGACAAACATACAAGCACATATAACAGTCCACAAAAACACACACATATAAAATAGATAAACACAAATATACACACAACAGATAAACATACAAATAGAGACATGCACACACATCATACACATGCAGACATAAAGACATACACAAGACATATCCACAAATACATATACAGAGGCAATGCAGATACAAACAGATAGGCGTGTGTATGATCATACACTGGCAAAAGAGTTGGAAAGAATTTCACGAGCCATGCTCTGCTTACTTTCCCCACTTGTTTTGAGAGTAAGGTTTGCTGAAAAACTGTGCCAAGAAATTTGCAATGCATGCTTATACCCATGGGCATATGAACTGATTTTCAAAGGGTAGTTCTCTCTGGAGCTTTCCTTTGAAATGCCAACCTGCAGGGGAACCGAGGTGCTTTTGTACGGGCATAATTTGCATCTGCCTGCATGTTTTTGACAGAAGTTCAGACTTAAAATAAGAGTGAAATCTTCATTATTTATGTGGAATTCAGTCAATTCTTGCTTACATAATAACGAGCAAATGACAGCAAAAGAAGAACAGCTTGATAAATCCAGACTTCTCCACTTTGGGCAGATAAGAATGCAACAGGCAACCCATCAGAAGCTCATTCTTACTCTCTCCTCCTTCCTGATGCCTTTCATTGATCCTTCAACCCCGTTCCTATCAATGTCCTGTGAAAGTGTTAGCCTCTAGGGGCGTGCATTCGTGAGGATGCCTTTGTATTGTTTGGGTGCCTAAAAATGTAAAGTGCATGCAAATCACTTGCACACAAGCACACCTAGAAATTAATGCAGGTATAATCAATTTGCACACTCTAAAAATTTCTAGCCCATATGCAATGCATGTGCAAAAAACAAATAGGTGAAACAAGCAAGAAAAAATGTCCCAAAATGGGAAAAATATGAATTTAAAACTAGCAGGAATGGAAGATGTTTGAGATGAGCACACCCCTACTGGTCTCCACTGCAGCTGCTGATAAGTCATTTCAGGCCTTTCCTTTTTTCTCTTTCATTCTTACCAGACCAACATTCATTAAACACTAACATCCCCCCTATATGATAGTACCAAGCTTTCATGAGTGTCACCCATTTTCTTAGATGCCTAAATCAGCCATAACATTACAGGGGGCAAGAATGACTCTTTAGAGATGGATTTGTACACTTTTGTTATTATACTGGAATTCCATTTGAAAAGTTGAAGATCCAGTGCTATCATGTGGGGACAATTTACTGTGGCATATATGAAAACTAGCTGAACAACTTCCCAAACAACACTTCAAGAAATGTAAACTTCAGTATGAAATTTGCAAACATAGATGACTTGCCAAAAGCCAACAAAATAATATCAACTAGAAAGCTAATATTGCTTGTAATATAATGTAGATTTATGAAACTATTTTAGAGTATTTAATCCCTTTATTATGAGTCATACATTTAATGTCCTTAGTTACTCTCTTCTCTAGTGTTAGCTTTCTAATAAAGTTTATTAAAAACAGAACTGTTATGGAGAGTCATGAGAAATGATTGTGAAATAACATAGTGTACCCTCGCTACTCGAAATCTATTCCTCTGTTTTGTTTTTCCCTAAGAAATACAAAGGAGATAGTCCATCAAATATCATTGCCATAACATATGACATTCTGTTGCTATGGCAAGACATGCTATGATTGTTCATAAGGTCATATCCACTCTAGGATGTGCTAATAAATAACTCAGTTTAGATGTTCATGATAGGCAAGGAATTTAAATAAGAATTAATAAACATATATTTGTCAGACAGTTTGACCTAGAAAGTATAATATGCTGCATTAGATCCTAAAGTACTTATTCACTACTACTACTAATCATTTGAATAGCACTACGAGGCATATGTAGCACTGTACATATACACGTAAGAGATAGTCCCTGCTCTAGAAAGTTTATAATATAATCAAGAAAGATAACACAACAACTAGGAACTAGGATAGGTCTGTTGTTAAGTGCCATTGAGTTGGTCTCAACTCATGGTGATCCTCTGGATAGGTGTCCTAAATTGTGTTCAGTCTTCAGTCAGGTGGTTCATTGTTGACAGACTAGTAGTACCTGTAGCTGCTGTCATCATATTGATCCATCTCATTGCTGGCCTTCCTCTTTTGCATTGATCTTCTATCTTGCCAAGCATGGTGTCTTTCTCTAATGATCTCCCTCTCTTCGCATGATGTGCCCAAAGTATGAAAGTCCAAGTCTTGTCATCTGAGCTTCTAAAGAAAGCTTAGGTTTCATATCCTCTAGTACTGACTGATTTGCTCTTCGGGCAGTCCATGGTATATGCAGTATTCGCTGCCAGCACCATAATTCAAAGGCATCAATTTTCTTCCTGTCTATCTTTTTCACTGTCCAACTTTTGCATCCATATGATGTTATTGAAAATACCATGGCTTGAACGAGTCAAGTCTTTGTATGGAGCGAGACATCTCTGCTCTTGAGAATCTTATCTAGGTCTTTCATAGCCATTCTGCCAAGAGCAATGCATCATCGGATACCTTGACTGCTTGTTGCTTCTTTATTGATAGTTGATCCAAGTAGGTTAAAGCTGTCCACAATTTCAATTTCTTCTTCTTCAATGATGAATTTATTGATTTTGCCATTTTTAATGATCTTAGGGGCATGTTTACTAAACACCGTTGCTGTGCGGGTTCCCGTTAGTGTGCTGGTGCCATATAAGGAGTGGGCGGGACAGGCAGAAAAAAGAAAAAAAACGGACCGTACGTGTGTGCGTCGCGCAAATGTGCGGGGCCCACATTAGCGCGTGGGAAGGCTAAGTGGGGCGCTGCTGCATAACCAAACAGCAGAGCCGTAGTACAAAGGTGAAGACACTGACCTATGGTGCAGGGGCCAGGAGTTCAAACCCCCATTGCACTCAATGAAAAAGACCAGCTGAGGCATCAACTTTTATGGGCAAAAGTGGTGTAGGAGTTATATTGATTATGGGCGGCAGAAGGCGGCGCACTCTTTTTTTATACAGCATGAGGCGGCGCACTGTTCATTGTGGGCGGCTGATGGCGGCGCGCTGATAAAATGGGGCAACAGAAGGCGGCGAGCCTGTGGGCAGAAGGCGTCGCGCTGATGTGTGAGGGGGCAGCCCAATAGTGGGAGGGATAAGTGGCGCGCTGATGTGCAAATAGCAGGAATGGAGCCATAGCACAATGGTTAAGACACTGACCACTTGTGCAGGCATCATGGGTTCAATTCCCCACAGTGCCCATTGAAAACAGCTAGCTGGGGCATGCCCATGTTGGGCGGCATAAGGTGGTGTGCTGTTAATGTTACATGGCAGAAGGTGGTGCACTGCTAATTTTGTGCGCCACAAGATGGCATGCCGATGGCTACAAGGCTGCGCGCTGCTGCTCAAGCACAGGAACAAAGTCACAGCACAGTGGTTATGACACTGACCAATGGTGCAGGGACCAGGGGTTCAATCCCTCACAATGCCCATTGAAAAAGACTAGCAGAGGCAGTATGTTTTATGTTGTGGAGTGCTGTAGTAGGCCCACTAATTTTATTTTGTGATAGCAACTAGAAAACGCACGCTCACAGCATGTTAACATAAGGCAGCCCATAAGGCACATGTGACAGTGCACCATCCGCCAAGGCACCCTAGAATGTCTCCTATAGGGCAGCATGTATGTTGCGACACAGGATAATGTATAGTGCACCCTATATGGATGGCAACCATAAAGTGCTGTATACGGCGCCCCATAAAGCGCCCTCAGAGACACCTTATGGGTACAGTACACTCAGGGTGTTATTGCTGGCAGCAACATATGTACAGTAAATTAAAAAGACACTGTGGACACCCCTATCACAGAACCCCACTGTGGGTTTGAACCCATGACCTCTGGCTGTACAGGGAGTGATGTAACCATTGGGCTACAACTCCATAGCTGTAAGCAAGTCCCTGGCTGGCTGCAGATAGCCTGCACGTCACCTCACAGACATTCTGCCGGTGTAAACAGGATAGGGTTAGGCCACACGTACCCATGATGCACTGCACATGCAAATTAGCTGTCCACAGATGGACACAAGATGGGTAATGCACCCCCACAGCACCTCGGCCCTGTTGGGGGGAGTGACCGGGTGCACCCACACAGCACCTCGGCCTGGTAGGGGGCACTGACCGGGTGTTTTACTGGCACAGAGTAGCTACACACCGTTACATCGTGTGGGTTCTGTGCTCACCCTGAGTGTGAAATGAGGCGCCCAGGACCAGGTCCACAACACCTTCCATGGCTGATGGAGGCCAAGTGGGAGTTTCAAAGCAGTGTTAATGTGTAAGATAGCTAGTTTCTGCACAAACACCATGGATATCCCAGTCAGGCTCAGCACCCCCTGGGAACCCCCACCAGGGTCTCCCCCCCCCCCAGCAAACATGGTCCTCCATCAAGAGATCCACACTGTACCTCCCTGCAAAGGTGGCAGTAGAGGGCAACATTCAACCCCACCCCACACACAGCCAACAGACATAGGACCAGGATAAGGTAAGCTGCACCCCACCACCAGATATTCCCCTGCAGCAAGCCAACAGCCACTGCACCCTGCAAGCCATTCCAGCAAGACACATACCAGCTACAAACAGTCTGCTGGTTAGTCCATAGTGCATGTTCCCAATGGAGACACATGCACCCACAACTTGTCTGCCAGCATACACAGCAAGCAGATAAATCAGTGACTGGGCCCCAAATAGAAACCCATATCTATCACATGCAAGAAATACCATACAGCACTATGGGGGTGCCTAGCCATGCTGTGGTCACTGCACAGTCAGGGTGAGCGTGATCTCCCAGAAGGACATGCTTTGGCCACCCTGTCTGTGTAGGTGGTGGCCGGACACTACAATGTCCCTGCCAGTGCCCTATGCCCGGTGCAGATGCATCCTGGCCAGGCTACCCTGTCCTGGCTATACCCATGGTACCTTGCACCTCATTATGCACATTGGCAGGCCAATCCTGCAACAGTGCTGGCAGTGTGGGCTGTGGAAGGGGCTTGCAGCCAACACCCACTGTATAGCCAGACACACACTTCCACACCTATGCCATCATGGTGCTACTATTGAGGAAGTAATTAGCCTTGCCCACCAAATCGGTCCTGAGCACGGCAAGGCATGGATATGGTACGCAGTACAGCTGGGGGTCACTCCCCAGGGTGGTAAACACCGTCAGAGGCCAGGCCTGGAGCACGCACCGCAAACACCTAACAGATTGTTCGGATGGGGTCAACTAGCAGTATGTGCGTAACGTATGGATATCTAGCTGCCTGTGCTCCTAGCAAACGTCTCAGAGCTGTGTACCGTATACCTCAGGTGTAGGGTGACATTGGTAAGTTATGCAAGTGCTAGTTTTGGGAGATGCATGCAGGGTCCAATGGTCTGCCTCTCCAGGAGACATTGGCCAATGAGGCCTGTGGGTGTGGGTGTGTCTGCCCTTGATGGCTGCTGCTTTACAGCACAGATTCCCAACTCCAGTCCAGGTGTGCATTACACTGTTCTGGTTTTCCTGCTGTCCCTCATGGATATGCATGAGCTGCATCTACATACCATGGGTGTGGTGCATAGATATACAGCACAGGCATTTGTATGAGTGGCATCATGGAACCTGACTGGTGTGTGCCCCACCAGGACTGCATTTGGGTGATTCTGCTCTGGGTACTGGCCCTGTTCATGGTGTCTTTGCTCAGTGGGGTAAAAGATAGACGTATTGCCATTGCATATGTCCTCGCCAGGAAAGGTGTGCCCTTACTATCACTGTTTACTTGGGGGAAAAATATGTGGGCAAGATTGGCAGTTGCCCCAGTTGGGCTTTAGAACCTGTGACCTTCTGCTCTTGCATGCAGTGTCTGCATGCACTGCACCACTGTGTAGCCACAGATTGGGTGGATTCCCTGGCATGTCCATGACTGTGGATCCGGCTGTTGCAGTCTGTTGCAGTGGACGGTGGCAGCCTGCACATGGCTAGGCCTCTGTCTTCTGTCGCTAGCAGCCACTGCCCCCTGCACCACATGTACTCGTCCGCCAACATGCTGGCATGAGCTCCTCCCATAAAAAGCAGGTGACCTGATTGGAATGTGGCAGTACGGGACTGCATTTGGGGTACTTGGCTGTGGGTAATGCCCATTGTTGTGGTGTGTGTGCGTTGTTGGGTAAAATATGGGTGTTTTCCCCATGCTTATGTCCCCTGCAATACAGGGGTGTCTGCGCTATCTGTGTTTAGTGGTGGATAAAATATAGGGACTGGGCTGGCAAGTGCCCCAGCTGGGCTTTGAACCTCTGACTCTCTGGTCCTAGAGGTACTGACTCTGTTTGCTGCACCACACTATGGCCACAGAGACAGTGCAGCCCCTGGAGGTAGTGAGCCTGGCAGGATGGAGTCACAAACCCTGCTCTACGCTGTGGGCATATGCACCCTGTCTGGTGACAAACGTGCACATAAACCATGGAAATGACCACGGGAACTGGGGGAAACAATATCACCACGCTGGGCAACAGTTATATTAATGGGCAACCATAGCAAACACTCCCAGGACAGCTCCACAACAGGAAATGTTGTTTGGAAGAGTCTCCGCTCCGTAAACCCTTCCAAAATTCATTTCTTTTTTCTGGAGCTTTGTTGGGTGTGTTTTCTGTATTTGCCCATCACTATAACTGTTCCCCAGCTGAATTGCTATTTTTAATAGTTCTGTTGTGGTCATTTCCTATTTTTATGTGCACTTTTGTGCTGTGCACATGTATCACACTGCTCACGTTTTTCTGGTTTCCCCGGTTTTCCTGTACATTGCTGACGGAAATGGTTTCTCTTCCCTTTAAATGCTTTCTACCGCGAGTGTTTCACTCGCGGTAGTTTTTACATGCAAATTCGGGCCCGATACTGTGCGGGGACCCTCTCCCCTCCCACTCTCCACCCATTGACCCCGTCCCTCCGCCCCTCCGGAGCCTTCCTCCGCCCTCCTTTAGCCGTTCCACGCCTCTATCGGACATTTGCGGGCCCGCACTTGTACGGGGCCCGTTGGTGTGCTGCGTACCTGTGCGGGGGTGACACGCACGTGTGCGGGGCGTTTAAACGCGTTTATGCGCGTTTCAGTGGCGCGTTGCTGTGCGCTATTTTGCGGCGCGCAAATTTGCGGACTTCAGTAAACATGCCCCTTAGTCTTCTTTACATTAAGGTACAGTCCCATTTTAAGACTATGTTCCTTGATCATGAGAAGCAAATGTTTCAGATCATCTTCACTATCAGCCAGTAATGTGCTATCATCAGCATAGCAAAGGTTGTTGATGAGTCTTCGACCAATCCTCACATATTTGTTGTCTTCATACAATCCTGCTTCTCTGATGATTTGTTCTGCATATAAATTAAACGGGTAGGGGGAAAGTATGCAGCCTTTTCCTATGCCATTGCTTATTTTAAACCATTCTGTTTCTCCTTGTTCCATTCGAACTGTTGCTTCTTGATCAATGTACAGACTGCGCAAGAGAACAATCTGGTGTTCTGGTATACATATGCTTCCTAATGTGGTCCAGAGTTTCTCATGGTTTACACACTCAAAAGCCTTGGTGTAATCAGTAAAGCACAAATAGATATCCTTTTTGAATTAATTAGGGGTATGTTTACTAAACCTTCTTAATGTGCGCGCTGTGCAATTATCGTGCGCTAAGGTACCTTAGTGTGCAATAATTGCGCTTTACGGGGCACAAATGTGCCTTAGCACATGCTAACGCACGCAGCGGCACAAACGAGCGCTGAAGGCGGGGAAAGGCTCCCGGAGGGCGGAGGAAGGCTCCCCAGGGGCGGAGAGAAGGGGTCAATGGGTGGAGAGTGGGAGGGGAGAGGCTCCCCGCACACTAACGATGTGAAATCCGAGGCCAAAACTAACGCCAGTGAAAACCTCACGTTAGAGCTGATTTAAAGGGAAAATAAACCATTTCTGTCAGCAATGTACAGCAAAACCAGGGAAACCTACAAAAAAGTGATAAGTGTGATACATGTGCATGGAACAAAAGTGCAAATAAACAGTGAAAATGACCCCAACAAAATAAAAAATAAAACATAACCAAGCTGGGCAATAGTGATATTAATGGGAAACATCAAAAAGCACTCCCGAGAAAGCTCCAAAAAAAAAGATATGAATTTTCAAAGGGTCTACGTGCCGTCCCCATACAAGGTGACTGATCTCTCAGTGCAATTGCGCTCATCAGGGTTTCCCTCTCCATTGGACAGGTTTCCTATGGCATGCACATGTTCCACAACAGCAGGGCGGGCATGTCGGAATGGATAACTGGACAGATGCTGGGAAAGGGGATACAGAGGGCTGCAGGTGGCACATGCTGTGGTGCAGCTGGTGCACAGTGCGGACCAGGCAGATGCCTAGGTGGCACTTAGGAATGCTGAAACTGTGCAGCAGCCAGACAGCAACTGATGAGGGCCCAACATGGGCATGAGAGTGTTTATCACAGTGTCACAGGGGATAGTACCCAGCAGGTACCTCCAAGGGCACAGAACATTGGCAGGCGGTGTTGGGGGGAAGCGTGGATGTCTATGCAGGCACCCCTACCCCAGAACACGCACCATAGGCAGCCGCCTACCTACACACTGGATGGCTTGAGACTGCACACCACCAGCACCACCAGCAGAAGGGCATGTCAGCATGGTGGCAGAGGGGTACTGGTGGTGGAGGGGGGCAGTGGAAGCTGCCCAGAGCAGACCATGGCCTAGCCCTGTGTATGTGTGTGCCATGCACTGCAACAGACAGGCCCTGCCGGACAAACACTCATGGTATCACCAGGGAATGCACTGTCTCAGTGGCAACACGGTGGGGCAGTGCACACAACCAGTGTGTTTGGAGGCAGAAGGACACAGGTTCAAGTACCAGCTATGGTGCCTGCCAACCCAGTCCCCATATTTTACCCACTACTACAACGTGCTAATACAGACAGAACGTTTATTGCAGATGACATAAACATGCCCAAAACACCTACATTTTACCCTACAGAGCACAGACTCCATAAACAGGTGCATTACCTACAGCAGAGTCTCCCAAATGCAGTCCTGTAGGGCCAAACACCATTCAGGTTCCATGCTTCCTCTAATAAAGATGACTGTGCTGCATATCTATGCACCACCCCCATGGTATGCAGATGTATCTCATGCATATTCATGAGGGACAGCATGAAAACCCGAACAGTGTTTGGCACACCAGGACTGGAGTTGGGAACCTCTGCCGTAAAGCAGCAGCCAACAGGGTCAGACACACCCACACCCACAGGCTCCATTAGCCAATGCCTCCTGGAGAGGCAGGACATTGGGCCCTGCATGCATCTCCCAATACTAGCACTTGCATACCATAGCAATGCCACCCTACACCTGGGAATACGGTACACAGCTATCAAAAGGTTTCTATGATTACTGGCAGATATCAATATCTACGTTAAGCACAGTTTGCTGATTGAGCTCCATCATAGCAACCTTTTTGATGTCTGCGGAGTGTGCTTTAGGTCTGGTCTCTGACAGTGTTTACCACCCTGGGGAGTGACCCCCAACAGTATTGCGTACCATATCCATGCCTGCACTGTGCCCAGGACTGGTGTGGTGGCCAGGGCTGCTAAACACCTCTATAGTAGCACAATGCTGGCATAGGTGTGGGAGTGTGTGTCTGTCTATCCAGTGTGTGGTGGCTACAAACACCCTCCACAGCCCACACTGCCAGCACTGTTGCAAGTATTGGCCTGCCAATGTGCATAATGAGGAGCAAGGTACCATGGGTATAGCCCGGACAGGGTGGCCTGGCCAGGATGCATCTGCACAGGGCATAGGGCACTGGCTGGGACATTGTAGTGCCCGGCCACCACCTGCACAGACAGGGTGGCCACTGCATGTTCTGCTGGGAGATCACTCTCACTCTGACTGAGCAGTGACCACGGCATGGCTAGGCTCCCCCATAGTGCTATTTAGTATTTTTCTCATGTGATATTTATGGGTTTCCTTTTGGAGCCCAGTCACTGGCTTATCTGCTTGGTGTGTATGCTGACATCCTTGTTCTGGGTGCATGCATTTCCACCAGGAACATGCACTATGGACTAGCTAGCAGACTGTCTGCAGCTGGTATGTGTCTTGATGGAACACCGTGCAGTGCCTGAAGGCTGGATGCAGGAGAATATCAGATTGTGGTGGGGTGCAGCTTAGCATATCCAGGCCTACTGTCTGTCTGCTATTGCTTTATGGCTGTGTACAGAGCTGCATTGCCTGCCCTGTAGGGTGTCTGTTCCCCAGCAGGACTGGGTTTGTTGGTCCCCACTACTGCCACCATTGCAGGGTGGTAGAAAGTGGATCTGTTGGTGGAAAACCCTGTTTACCTCCCTCAGCCCTGGAGAAGGAGGAGGGTGGTGGCACATAATCCTCCTAGGGGTCCATAAGGGCTAAACCTGACTGAGACATACAGATACAGCCAAGGTGTGTCTGCAGAAACTACCTATCTTACACATTAGCACTGCTGTGGACCTGCAGCATGGCCTATCTCTGCTGTGGACCTGGTGCTGGGCGCCCCACCTCACCCTCAGGGTGAGTGCAGTACCTGCACAATGTGACAGTGTGTAGCTACTCTGTGCCAGTACCACACACGGTCAGTTCCCCCTACCAGGCTGAGGTGCTGTGGGGGTGCATACCCCATCTTGTGATCACCTGTAGACTGCTGATTTGCATGTGCAGTGCATCATGGGTGTGGGTGGGTTAACCCTATTCTGGTGACCAAAGCAGACTGTTGTGTGGTGACGTGCAGTCCTTTTGCAGCCAGCCAGGGGCTTGCTAGCAGTTATGGAGCTGTAGCCCACTGGTTGCTTCTCTGCTTGTGGAACCAGAAGTCATGGGTTCAAACCCACAGTGGGGTTATTTGATAGGGCTGTCCAAAGCAATGTCTTTTTTTAATGCACATTAGTGCTGCCAGCAAAACACCCTCAGTGTACTGTAACCATAAAGTGCCTCAGAAGGCGCCTTATAGGGCACCCTATAAAGCGCCTTCTGAGGCACCTTATGGTT
Source organism: Ichthyophis bannanicus (assembly GCA_033557465.1). Taxonomy (NCBI): domain Eukaryota; kingdom Metazoa; phylum Chordata; class Amphibia; order Gymnophiona; family Ichthyophiidae; genus Ichthyophis; species Ichthyophis bannanicus. Next base: position 894,700,074 of record CM066032.1, on the reverse strand, counting down.
ACAGTCTGTATAAGGTGCCTTATGAGGTGTCCTATGGAGCGCCTTATAGGGTGCCCTATAGGGGACATTATAGGGTGCCGTGGCGGACAGTGCACTTTATAATGTGCCCTATGGAGTGCCTTATAGGGTGCCTTATGCGGCACCTTAGGTTACGGCATGTGAAGGTGTGTTTGCTGGCGTACAGTGAAGAACAAGGTGAAAGGTTTCACCAGGACATCAAGGACGCAGAGAGAAGGTACCAAGGAAGATGGAACACTACTATGATGGCTGATTTCTGCTGGTTGCTGCTGCGGGAAACCCCAGATGAAAAATACGCCAAGCAGCGCACCAAGAGAAGCATTCGGGGGAAGAAGAAACGGGCCCACCAGGAGATTGATTGACCCAAGAATGACTTTAAAATCTAAACTGTGTTGACAAATATCGTGTTTTTACTAAACTTTGAAATAAAAATTTGCTAGTTATTACCACAGTGTCGGATCTCATTTATTAGAATTTTATTTTCACACCATCGGGTGTTTGTCTTCATGTATTGCAATGGTGCGGTTTGCGTTTTCTATTCTTACATACATACCTGTACAACATGTTTTGCACATTTCTTTGCTTTGCTTTGTGTCTAACCTCGCTCTTATATGCTCAATGTTTGTGCACATGTATGTGGCTGTTTTAAGTGCAGACAATTTTGCTACCATCACAGTGTGTTTTGTTGACATTACTCTATTCTTATGTGCTGCCTTGTTACAATTTTCTTTATTCTTATTTGAATAACTACTAAACAATTAGTATAAAGAATTCATCCAAGAAACTTTTATCTCGATCGCACTCAATCTGAAACGTTCACCTCAAACTGCTAACCCAATGTAGCAAAAAATCTGTACGTGATGGAGCAAATTGGTTACCAGATTTGGATTCAGCGCACCAAAAAACATAAAAATCAATCGAAACATTAGAGGCAGTTTAAAAAAAAAATTTTTTAGTGTACCTGTGTAATTAGTAGGTAATTAAAGTGTCCAGTAATGTTTTTTTTTTATAAAGAAGAGTACAATTAACAGCATGTTTCCAGCTATCTGGATACTTTCCAGTAGAAGGCTATTATTAATCAAAGATTAAAGCAGAGGAATAAGACCCGATTCTTCTTTTTTAATCAAAGGAGGCGGAAAATGATTAGCAGCAGTACAGGTAGTCTTCATAGAGGATAAGTTCTTTGACAAGGAAAATTTAGAAGCAAGATGGAAAGAAGACCAAGGGGTATGTTTACTAAACTGCGGTAAACATACATAACGCGCGTTATGTAATGTTTACGCTCAGCGCGTCATAACGCGCGTTATGACGCGCTAACGAGCGTAATGCTCCGCGGTGCGGTAAAACAACGCAGAAGGTGGAGAGAGGGCGGAGAGAAGGGGTAAATGGGTGGAGAGTGGGCGGGGAGAGGCTCCCCTCACACTAACGCGCTGAATTTCAGGGCTGAATTCCAACGCGAATGAAAGCCTGCCGTTAAAGGCACATTACAGGGGAGAGAAACAATTTCAGTGTCCGCAATGTATAGCCCAGGCAGGGAAACCAAAAAACAGTGATAAGTGTGATACATGAGCACAGAACAAAAGGGCACAGAAACACTGAAAATGACCCCAACAAACAGGAAAAAAACAATAACCAAGCTGGGCAATAGTGATATCAATGAGAAACATCAACACCTCCTCCCCCCCCCCGAGTAAGCCCCATAGAACAGATATAAATCGTTGAAGGGTCTATACACCGTCCCCATACAAGGTGAATGAGCCCACAGTGACATAGTGCTGCTCAGGGTTTTCCCCACCATCGGACAGGTGCACATGTCCCGCAACATCAGGGTGGGCATGTCGAAACGGCAACTGGACAGATGCCGGAGAAGGGGATACAGAGGGCCGTAGGTGGCACATGCTGTGGTGGAGCTGGGCCACAGTGTGGACTAGGGTGATGCCTAGGTGGCCCATACGAATGCTGAAACAGCGGAGCAGCCAGACAGTAGCTGCTGAAGGTCCAACATGGGCATGAGTGGGTTTCCCAAAGTGTCACAGGGGACAGTACCCAACAGCTACCCCCAAGGGCACGGAACATTGGCAGGCGAGGCTGGGGGGGAGCGTGGACGTCTATGCAGGCACCCCTACCCCAGAACCCGCACCATAGGCAGCCACCTACCTGCACACTGGATGGCCTGAGACTGCGCACCACCAGCTCCACCAGCAGAAGGGCATGTCAGCATGGTGGCTGAGGGATACTGGTGGTGGAGGGGGCAGTGGCAGCTGCCCAGAGCAGACCGTGGCCTAGCCCTGTGTGTAATTTAAAGAAGCGCCATCGGGCGTGCCCGCGCCTGAGGGCCTCGCCAGAGGGCCCTTTGGCGTGGCCCTTAGGCAGCTGGCCCACACAGATCAACGGCCACCAAATACAGAACCAGCACACGACTTTCTAGCAGACAGAGCTCCCCCGAGGCTGAGCACGTTTACCGAAGCCACAGCCCACAGCACTATACGTCCTCACATCGCCCATAGCCAGCAAAGCAGACACCACGCGACAGAACCTGGATTAACCTCAAGCCTCAGACTCTCCTCTCCCATGCTGTCAATTGCAAGTATAGTCTCACTAGTATAGTCACCACACATCATTACTACTGTACTCTATCTATCATACTGTTGTCAGTAGCTGTTAGTAATACCAGTCACTACTGTACTGTTGCCAGTACCCATTGCTTATCATTACTATTTAATTACTATACTGTTGTCTGTAACCTTTAATAGTATCAGTCACCATTTTACTGTTGCCAGTAGTCTTCCATGGACAATCAACCAATATTCTGTCCTCAGTAGCCTTATTAGTACCAGTAACTTGCACCACTTCCAGTAATCTACTATTGCAAACAATCTACTTTACTGTTGTCAGTAGTCTCATAAGTGTAATGTTGCTAGTATTCTAACATTAACCACTGTCTATGATCATACTGTCTGTTGTGACCCCATCTACTGCACTAAATATTAAGGGTTTGTTAATAACCTTTTTGGTAGTCTACCCTAATTGACCACAATCACACAGTGCTCTGCCAAGATGGGTTCCCCCATTACCACCATAGTAGGATGCTATATCATCCTCTCAAGTTGGTTCTCCAACTCTCTCGCCTTAACCCCAGCATCCAATCAGATTCCTATATTACGGAGCCATGGGAGGAGGTGGACCAGTGCATCCCATAATAACATAAATTGGGACACCCGCCCACACCACCCCCATCTGTTACACATTGCACTTCAACACAATATAAAACTCAAACAAGTTGAAAACCCCTACCCTCATAGCCTAAAATGTGCCCTAATCAACGCACGTTCTATCCGGAAGAAATGGCCAGCCGTCACTGACATCATTGCCAGCCATGACCTTGACATACTCATGATCACTGAGACGTGGCTATCCACTGAAGATAACGTCATACTCAATCAGCTCCTCCCCAAGAATTTCACCGCACATTCAAGCCATAGACAAGACAAAAGAGGAGGTGGCGTGCTCATCCTCACCAGGACAGACCTCCATTTTCGATCGATAGACTCCACCAGTACAAATCACATGGAGACCATTACCATTTCCAACAAACGCTGCTCAATCAACCTGCTTTACAGAGCATCTTCAGCTTCCCCTGATGATCTTGCTGCTATCATCGACCTTGCATCCAACACCCATAACCCAAGCATCCCAAATTGGATCCTAGGCGACTTTAACCTGCCTACACTACAAGAAAATCAAGCATCAGCCTTCCTTGATGCCCTTGAAAATCTTGGCTTCAAGCAATTGGTTAAAGACCCTACTCATATTAAGGGAAATATCCTGGACCTAGTATTCGCCCCGCAAAAATCTCTTAACCCTGCCCAGGACCCCATAACTTCCATAACTTCTGTTCCCTGGTCAGATCACAAACTGATCATTATCCAGATTCCTTCTCACAAAGCCTATACAAAAATCAACAAAATACAAACCAACCCAGCAAGACCACCCTCTCGATGTTTCAAGCCTTACAACAGAAATTTTATCCTTGCTGAAACACAACAACTCATCTGTGAAGCCACCCAGAACCTTGACGACCTAATTTCCCACTGGAACAATTGCCTTAGCTCAATCGCACTACACACACCAGCCAATAAGCCTCCAGGGAAGAGAGCGAGTGCCCCATGGTACTCAGCTGATCTCAGAGCATCGCTTAGCCAACTTTGGAAACTAGAGAAACGCTGGCGCCGATCTCATTCTTCAAATGACCAGACAACATACAACCTTCATCTTGCTGCACACCGCAACGCAATCACCGATACGATGAAACAGTACTATGCTGATACCTTAAAGAGATCGCTTAACAAACCACACGACCTCTTCGACCTAGTAAAAACTTTGTCGAAGGAACCATCCTCTGGACCCCCATTCGAGATACACCCACAAGATTATGCAACCTACATCCAATCCAAGATATGCCAGACCAACAAAACCTCTATTACAACTAACGCCACAGAGCAAGTCTACCAAACAGCCCTAACCATGTTCTCTACCCCCACCAAGAGAGGGATTGAAGACACTATTGCGGCCCTTAATATCACCACTGCCCAGTCGGATCCATGCCCAACCTTCTGGATCAAGGAGCTTCGCAGTCACTTCAGCCCAGTACTATCCAAAATAATGAACCTCTCATTCTCAACTGGCTCTTTCCCTTCAGCCCTTAAACATACTTCTATCAGACCTCTGCTAAAGAACTGCAAGCTCGATCCCCAACAGGTAGAATCCTACAGACCTATATCCAGCATCCCACTACTCGCGAAGATCATAGAAAAGGAGGCTCAACGTCAATTGCAAGATCATATCGACTCCGCCGCACCGTTAGATACTTGCCAACATGGCTTTAGGGAATTCCATGGAGTGGAGACCCTTCTTACCACTCTCTTCTGCAAGATAATCACCAGCATTGACGACATTCGTCAAGGATTTTCACTCATCTTTCTAGACATCGCTGCAGCGTTTGATTCAGTAAACCACGAGCTTCTATTAAGACGACTGATTGACAAAGGCATAAATGGAAGAGCGCTTGAATGGTGCAGATCCTACCTGACCGAAAGATGGCAGCATGTTCGTTCCGGAGGGAAAAATTTGAACCATTCCACCAAAGCCAGGGAGTCCCACAGGGTTCTTCCCTTTCTGCGCTCTTGTTCAATATTTACATGCAACCAATCTGTAATATCATCCGGTCCTTCAATGTCGATTGCATGTTATACGCAGACGACGTCCTGCTTTACATTCCCTTCTCTACTGAGCATATGGACCTCTCTCCACTGACGAACTGTTTCAACGCAATATCTGAATGGCTTCTTTCTCAAAACCTCAGAATACAACATAAGAAAACGGAAGTACTCTTCATTACGAGGAACCCCAACTTTACCCCACCACAATATCTTAAGGTAAAAGAAGCTGAGCTGCAATCTAAATCTGCAATACGTTACCTGGGAGTCACTTTAGATCAGCATTTGGATTTGAAGGCCCATATAGGAAACATAGTCAAATCAGTATACTACAAGATCCGCACACTTAGGCATCTACGTTCCATGCTTGAACCAACTGATTTCCGGACAATTTTCCAGGCATTGATCATACCCCATTTTGACTATGCCAATGCCATCCTACAAGGTCTTCCCCAATCTACATTGAACCCGCTGCAACTAGCCATGAACGCTGCAGCAAGAATCCTTCATGGAGCCTCCAGGAGCAACCACATAACGCTTCTACTGATACAGTTGCATTGGCTACCCATCCAGGCCAGAATAGTCTTCAAGACCTTGATAATCACCTATAAAGCTATTAACAATCTCTCACCTGCATCCTTAACCTCACTCATCCATATCACCTCCCCAAATAGAGCAAGAAGATCCACGGCTATAAACTCCCTAAAAGTCCCGAAGGCAGTAACTATCTGCACCAATTCGACAGCCAACAGAGCCTTTAGTCTCAGTGCCCCAAGATGCTGGAATGCATTACCTCCTGAGATCCGGGCTATTAAGAACCTACCACAGTTTAGGAAAACCCTCAAATGCCACCTCTTCAACAAATACCTTATAGAGCCTAACGACAACCCCTAGAGCCCAAAGTCTCCTGGTGATACCATTTCCATACAAATTATGGTATCTCAACAACACACCAAGTATGATACTCAAACACGTAGTGGTGGTTATGTTTCCGTGAAACTACTGTCATTATGACTCCATGTAATACATTTTGTAAATAGTTTTCCCCTGTTATCCAAGCTTTTATGCCCTGTTACCTGTAAAACTCATACGCGTTCAACTGTACTGAGCATTTTTGTTACATGTAAACCGCGCTGATGCTGAATAGTGCGGTATATAAGAGACTATAAATAAATAAATAAATAAATAGGTGGGTGCCATGCACTGCAACAGACAGGCCCTGTCTGACCAACAGTCATGGTATCATGAGGGAATGCACCATCTCTGTGATAACATGGTGGTGCAGTGCACAAAACCAGTGTATTCAGAAGGTCACAGGTTCAAGTCCCAGCTGTGGTTTCCACCAACCCAGTCCTCATATTTTACCCACTGCTATAACGTGCTAATACAGACAGAACCTTTCTTGCAGATGACGTAAACATGCCCAAAACACCTACATTTTATCCTACAGAGCACAGACACCATAAACATGCACATTACCTAGAGCAGAGCCTCCCAAATGCAGTCCTGGAGGGCCAAACACCATTCAGGTTCCATGCTGCCTCTGATAAAGATGCCTGTGCTGCATTTCTATGCGCCACCCCCATGGTATGCAGATGTATCTCATGCATATTCATGAGGGACCCGAACAGTGTTTTGCACCGCAGGAATGGAGTTGGGAACCTCTGCCGTAAAGCAGCAGCCAACAGGGGCAGACACACCCGAACCCACAGGCCCCATTATCCAAAGCCTCCTGGAGAGGCAGGACTTTGGGCTCTGCATGCATCTCCCAATACTAGCACTTGCATACCTTAGTAATGCCACCCTAAACCTGGGAATATGGTACACATCTATCAAAAGGTTGCTATGAGTACTGGCAGATAGCAATTCCTAGGTTAAGTACAATTTTCGGAGTGAGCTGCATCATAGCAACCTTTCTAATGTCTGTGGAGTGTGCTACAGGTCTTGTGTCTGACAGTGTTTACCAATCTGGGGAGTGACTCCTACAGTATTGCGTACCATAGCCATGCCTGCACTGTGCCTAGTACTGGTGTGGTGGCCTGGGCTGCCCAACACCTCTATAGTTGCACAATGCTGGCATAGGTTTGGGGAGTGTGTGTCTGTCTATCCAGTGTGTGGTGGCTGCCAACACCCTCCACAGCCCACACTGCTAGCACTGTTGCCAGTATTGGCCTGCCAATGTGCATAATGAGGAGCAAGGTACTGTGGGAATAGCCTGGATAGGGTGGCCTGGCCTGGCTGCATCTGCACAGGGCATAGGGCAATGGCCGGACATTGTAGTGCCCGGTACCACCTGCACAGATAGGGTGGCCATAGCATGTCCTGCTGGGAGGTCACTCTCACCCTGACTGAGCAGTGACCATGGCATGGCTAGGTTCCCCCATAGTGCTATTATAGTATTTCTCTTATGTGTTATTTATGGGTTTCCTTTTGGGGCCCCAATCACTGACTTATCTGCTTGGTGTGTATGCTTATACTTCTGTTCTGGGTACATGCATCTCCTCCACGACCGTGCACTATGGACTAGCTGGTGGACTGTCTGCAGCTAGTATGTGTCTTGCTGGAACACCATGCAGGGTGCAGCGGCTGGAGGCTTGCTGCTGGAGAATGTCAGATAATGGTGGGGTGCAGCTGAGCATTTCCAGACCTGCTGCCTGTCTGCTATTGCGTTATGGATGTGTACTGCTCTGCATTGCCTGCCCTGTAGGGTGTTTGATCCCTAGCAGGACTGGGGTGATGGACCCTTCTACTGCCACCATTGCAGGGGGGTAGAAAGTGGATCTGTTGGTGGGAGATCCTGTTCCCCCACCCTGAGCCCCAGAGGATGGGTTGGGTGGTGGTATGTAATCTCCCTGGTAACCACAGCAGAATGTGGGTGTGGGGCCATGCAGTCCTCCTGTAGCCAGCCGGGTGTTTATTAGCAGCTCTAGCCCACTGGTTACTTCAATGTCCATGAAGCCAGAGGTCATGGGTTCACAACCCACAGTGGGGTTCATTGATAGGGCTGTCTTAGGCATTGTCTATTTTTATTGTATATTAGTGCTGCCAGCAGAACCACCCTCAGGGTACTGTCACCTTAGGGTGGCTCATAAGGCGCCCTATAGGGCGCCTTATACAGCGCCCTATAAAGCGTCTCATAAGGTGCCTTATATGGTGTCCTATAGGAGACATTATGGGGTGCCTTGGCAGACAGTGCACTTTATAATGTGCCCTATGGAGTGCCTTCTAGAGTGCCTTATGTGGCACCTTAGGTTACTCCACTGTGAGGGTGTGTTTTCTGGCAGCACTATTAAAGTACAACTAAACTTCCTCACAGCCCAATTTGTTAACCCTTTCCAGGCCAAGCCCAAAACTTTCGGGATCCACACTTCTGCCTAAATATTCCTATCAAATGGTATATAATACATGACCATGGCAGAGGGAACGTCACAATCGGAACATATTGAATAAGACGGGTACAATTTTCCTGACATATGCAAACTTTAACCCGGCTGCAGAATGTGGATTAAAATATTATAGTAGGCCTTCAAAGGGTTACACATGATGCTTCAACCAGCCTTATTCATTAAGCACACTGGGGAATCAAACCCATGACCCTTGTACCATCAGTCTGTGTAGTAACCATTGTGCTACAGCTCTGTTTCTGTATTAGGGTGTCTGTGCACCTTCTTACTCTTAATGCGCAGTAATGCGTCCTGTAATGATCATTGCTGCGCGGCACGTTATAACGCGCGTTATCACTAACGATATACTGCCCATGTCCTTTTTTGGCATTTCTTCCACTAACGCGGCTCCTAACGCGAATCACACTAATGCAGTTTAGTAAACATACCCCCAAGTATGAGTAAGAGTAATTGGAAGTGAATTCAACAAAATCGAAGGGGGATCAGACAGAGTCAAGATGGAATGAGGGGATTTCAAGTCATCAATTTTGGTAAGAAATGCAGTTGCCAATGAATCAGCAGAAAGACTGGACTTAACAACTCAGTTGAAGAGTTTTATTCTTTAGTGATGGCTGAAAAAATTAGAAATTATATACAGGGCTGTGAAGCATTTGTAGAAATCAAAGAATACAAATTTTTCTTTGCTAGTTGGATAATCTTGATATATTCTTTGCTTCTAATTTTACAAAAAAGGGAAGACTCAGGGGTATGATGCATTTGTTAGCACAGCTCTGCCTTCCTAAACTGTTGTTTTAAAAGACAAAGTCCTGGAAGAAACCAGTGATTATCATGAATACTTTTAGAACATAATGTTTTTAGTGGAGCTGGTTTATTTGAAACAGTACTAAGGCATCTAGTCCAAGTTTGGATTTGAGAATCTAAGGGGTATATTTACTAAAGGTTAACACACATTAAGTACTGTACTTTAAGTGCTGCAATGGCCCATGGTTCAACTATTGGCTCATGCTTCTCAATTGAAACATGTTATTTATCTCTTAATTCACTTTCACTGGCTTCCTATTCAGTATCACCTTCAGTTTAAACTCCTCACTGGTTCATAAGATCCTACATACAGGTACTCATGTCCTATTTCTCCTCTCTCGTTATACTCCATACTCCCCATCGTATTCTTTGTTCACATAACGCCAACCACCTTCACCTACCATCTGTCACACAAGCTAGACTCGAATCAACTCATCATTCAGCTTTTTATTTTCTAGGTCCTAGTCTTTGAAACAGCTTACCCCCCCCCCCCATCTCCGTCCAGAATCATCTCACTCCAGATTCAAATCCCAACTCAAAGCCTTACTGCTTCACAAAGCTTCTGACTTGCACATTACCTGACACTATCAGCTGTCTGTGATGGGAAGATTCTATGTTTACCTTTAGCTTCTTACTCTCATGATACTCGCTTTGTGCTCTTTAGTATAAATGTATCTACTTTCATATCTTTTCTTTTATAGGGTTCCTTTCTCTTTACCTTCCTCTGTGGAAGTGTGTTTAAATGTAAACCGCCCTGCCATAACCATGAAGGGCAGAATATCAAATTTTAATAAACATAAACATATTAAAGTCTCCTCAAACAAATAACTAAGGGAAGCAATTAGCAAAGTCTAAAAAAGTAGATGCAAGTTCCTGAAAGCTCTATGATAAAAGGGAGACCAATAAACAATTGAAAAGTGAAGAGCAGGAACTATACTGAACATGAATTAAAAGAAATTCAGAAAAGAGAAGGGATAGGGGAGAAGAACTAATAATATCACAAGAAATCCAAGTATTAAAAAGAAAAGCAATATGCCCCCCACACCTACCTATTCCAGGGATAGAAAGAAATGAATAATCAGGTGGGCAAGCCTCCCGAAAGAAGGCCAAATCATATCACCCAATAATGAGATCCTTCACTAAAAGAGACTTCCAGCTAATGGCATTCCTAGCCACCCCCCACCGCTCCCCTCCCCTATTCCCAGCTGAAGCTATTGGTTGTGTCCCACTCTGCGTGTGGCTGGAGGAAAAGATAGAAGACAGCATTCAGGAAAGTACAGATAGCAAAAGCATCAAATCATCCTTTCCATCTAAATTCAAGGGAATCTGCTAATCCTAGGCTGTGGAGTCCATCCAACAGGGGAAATAGCAGTGGCAGTTAAGTCACAGAAACAATGAAATCATTTTCTCAATTGGAGTCCCCAATCTCTTCCCCCAATGAGGTAGCATGCCAGCCTGTCGTGTACATAAACAACAAGTCATCCTGCAGGATATGGGATGGTGTTCGGCAACACTGTCATGAGACAAGTGGCGGGCAGCATTAAATGTGGTGACACAGTATATCAGAGAAAAGACTGCCCTAAGCTCCACCCCTAAGCTCCACCACCATCATGAAGAATATCAGGGGCTACATGCCTATGTGTGGGGGGGGGGGGGGAGGTGAGGCTGTGTATGTTATTATCTATTGAGGATTGTATGTAAATGTCCAAATAACACACGTATAGTGTGACAAAGTCATGCATTTCCCCTTCCTTCATTTGCAAAATCATACATATTTGGGGGTGGGGGTATGGAAAAAGGGTTCAAAGAGAGATGTTAAAATGTGTCTCATTATGGTAGTAGGAGCTGTATGAGGAATCTTTGTAACTGGTGTTATGTGTATAAATTTCTCTTTCTTTAGACAGTGGGTGTGTGGTACACGAATGCAATGCCTGTGTGTGTGTGTCTGTGTATGTGTGTGCCTTTGTGTGTCTGTGTGGGGTGCCTGCCTGTATGTGTGTATGTGGTGCAGGGGCAGGGTGCTTGTGTGTGTGTTGTGTGGGGCTCAGGTGCCTGTATATGTGTGGTGCGGGGATGGGGTGCCTCTGTGTGCATGTTTTTGTGGTGTGGGGAAAGGGTGCCTGTGTGTGTGGTGCGGGGCCAGAGTGCCTATGTGCCTTCTTGTGGGGTAGAGGGATGCACCATTTAGCATACATTCATTGTGCCCTTTTCTCCCCTCTTTTTATCTTCCAACCCTTTGCAATCTTTCACCTCCTCCCTGCAGCCTCTCTCCCGCTGCCTTCCCCCACTCTGTTCCTTTCCCAGACTCTGTCCTTTTCTCCTTCTCCCTTCCATAATCAGCCCTTGCCCTCCATTCATTCTCCTCCCCCCAACTTTATTTCCCCAAACCACTGCCCCTTTAAATTTTCCCACCTCCTGCATGTCTTTGATCCCAGCTCCTACAGAACTCCTGCCAGCCTCTCTTCTCATTGTCCTGCAGGAGCGGCCTATCCTATGGGCACACAGCAACGCTGCAGGCCACGCTTTGTTTTGCTCTTCGGCCTCGGGACAGGCTGCTCCCAAGGGCACATGCACCACTGCTGGCTGTGATCTTTGCCCTACGAGAACAATCTGTTCCATAGGCACACAGCAGCATTGCAGGCCACAATGTTGGTGCCCCTTAATACGGGCACCCCCTTGCCCTGCTTACCTGGCTTGCCTGATAGCACTGACCTTGGTTCCGCAGCCTGTGACAGGAAGTTAAGGGTTTTAACTTCCTGCTGCAGGGCAAAATTGGTGGGGCAAGGTTCTGTGTGGCCCACCTCATTCTGACGCCGATGCTGCTTCCACTTGTGTCACTGTCTACCCTGTTGATGTGTGGTATCTTCCATGATCCACCACTCTGCAGTATTGTACTGTAGCTAGTGCCACTGTAACTTCTGCCATCTGTTTTGCTACTGCTTTCTCTGTTGACGCATAACCTGTTCTCGTGATCTGTTGCTCTACTCTATTGTAGCTAGTGTCACCCTACCTATCAGCACATGGGTCACTGCCTGTTGTGCTGCTGCCCAGGGTCAGCCCATCTAATGAGCAAAAATGTTGCTTGCACAGGGCCCCACGTTTCAGGGGGCCTTGAGCAAACAACATTCTGCATCAGCCCAGGTAAATTAAAAAAATAAAACCTGGCTGCCACTGCCGCCATGGCAGCGGCAGAATCAAGTGTCCCGCGCACCCCGCCCTACCCGGCAGAGACCCCACTGCAGCATCAGCTCCCTCAGCATCGGCTTTCAGAGCCGCAAAAGGAGAGTTTCTCTCTCACGGCTCTGTTAAACCCACCTGTGCTGATGGGAAAAAGGCATTTCCTGTTTCCCATCAGCCCCTGCGGGCTTAACAGAGCCACGAGAAAGGGAAACTCTCCCTTCACGGCTCTAAAAAGCCTGCGCTGAGGGAGCTGATACTGCAGAGAGGGCTCTGCTGGGCGGGGGGGGGGGGGGGAGGTGCGCGGGACACTTGATTCTGCCGCTGCCATGGCGGCAGTGGCAGCAGCAGCCCGGTTTTTTTTTTTATTTACCTGGGCTGATGGGGGGGAGGGGGTTAGGACTGGTAATGGGCTATGGTGGGACTAAGAGTAAAAATGGGATGATGGGGGGTTAGGACTGGAAATGGGCTGATGGGGGGTTAGTTTTGGAGATGGGCTGATGGGGGGTTAGGACTGGTAATGGGCTATGGGGAGGATAAGACTGGAAATGGGCTGATTGGGGATTAGAACTGGAAGTGGGCTGATGGGGGTTTAGGACTGTTTATGGGCTATGGGGGGCTAGAACTGCTAATGGGCTGGGGGGGGTTGCTAGGACTGGAAATGGGCTGAGTGGAAGGGGGGGCGTCAACTGCAAATAGCTGATGGAGACGAGGCTTGGAATGGAAATGGGCTGAGTGGAAGGGGGCCTTGAACTGCAAATAGCTGATGGGGAGGGGGGCTTGGAATGGAAATGGGCTGTGAGGGGAGGGAGCTAGGACTGGGAATGGTCTGAGTGGGGGGGAAGCTTGGAAGGAAATGGGCTGATGGAGGGGCTAGGATAGGACTGGAAATGGGCTGTTGGGGGTGCTAAGATTGGAAATGGGCTGTGGTGGGGGCTTGGATTGAAATTGACTCATGGAGGGGCTAGAACTGGAAGTAGGCTCATGGGGGGGGCTTGGATTGGAAATGGGCTGAGTAGAGGGGAGCTAGGATTTGACATGGGCTGATGGTGGGGCAAGGAAAGGACTAGAAATGGGTTGATGGGGGGGCTGGGATTGGAAATGAGCTGATGGAGGGACTCGGATAGGACTGGAAATGGATGGGGGAGTTAGGACTGAAAATGAGCTGATGGTGGTACTAGGATATGATTGAAAATGGGCTGATGGGGGGGCTAGGATTGGAAATGGGCTGATGCAGGGACTAGAAGGGAGTGGATGCTGGGTGGGGCTGGAGCTAGAAGGGAACCGATGTTGGGAGAGGATTACAATGGGATGAAGCTGGGAGAGTGAAATGGAGAGGGGAAAAATATTTTGTGTGGGAGGGAAGACAAATCTACAATTGGCCAGATATTGGGATAGTAAGTGGGGACTGAGGATGGAGGGGTAAAATTTGAGTGGATGAAATAGGAGTAGAGAGAGAATGGAAAAAAAAACCTAGAAGAGAGAAGAAAGGACAAATGGACAGCAGACGATGGAAAGTTAGCAGAAGACACGAAGAAACCAGAAGAAAGTGGCTGGATCAATTGCAACTGAAAAAAAAATGCACGAAAGGTAGACAAATATCTATTTTGAATTTATTAACTGGAATATGTCAGCTCTGGGAAATGTGCATCATTAATGTCTGCGCTTTGTTTAGTACAAGAGAAAATTAATTTATAGTTTTATTTCTACAGTGTTGTTGTACATTCCAAGTTTGGCTTTTGGGGTTCCCAGTTTATTTATTGCCTTCCTGTTTCTAAATTGTGGTTCCTTGTTTGGTGATGGTCTATGTTCTGTATGTATAACTGAGCTCAGATATTCTGTTTATGTAATTCCTATTTAACATTGCCACTTGCTCTCTTTCTCCAGTAGATCATGTATTGTTATTATCTGAAATATATTGGTTTAATATTTGCAGTGTTGCCTTTTGATAGGTAGAGTATGGTGCTTTGTGAGTCCTGGTAGTGCTGTTAGGATACGGCGGGTTTACTATGGGTTCTAAATGGGCAGTGTTTGTAGTAGTTCCTAATGTGCCTGGCGTTTGGCACTGAATTATGTAATGTAGAAATCTTTTAGTCTTTCTTTATCCATACACTTATTAAGAGGTATGCTTACTAAAAGTTATTGCATGGTAATATTATGCAAATATTTATGCAAATGAGGCCCCTTATTCAAATGAGGCCCCACACCAAGTCTCTGCACATGACCCCGCACCACCCTTGGGATACCCCTGCTGCTGCCTATGCTGCTCTCTTGGTTTGCTGCCCTGCTGTATTGCTGCATCTTGGTGTGATCTGCTGTCCTGCCACTCTCATTTTGTTGTTCCCCAAATACACCACACAGGTGGGAATACCATAATAAAGAAAAATAAATGTTTGCCTTCTTTATCTTAGGAACATAAGAACATAAGATATGACATACTGGGTCAAACTAAGGTCCATCGAGCCCAGTATCCTGTTTCCAACAGTGGCCAATCCAGGTCATACTTACCTAGCAGTTTCCCCAAAAGACACAGGTTCTGCAATGCTTGTATTGAGTCAAGCATTGATATCCTGGGTCCCTTCTTAATAATGGTTTATGGACCTTTCCTTCAGGAACTTGTCCAAACCTTTTTTAAACCCAGCTACACTAACAGCCTTTACTACATCCTATGGTAACCAATTCCAGAGTTTGATTACACGTTGAGTAAAAAAATATTTTCTTTTATTAGTCTTAGTTTACCCTGCAGCTTCATTGCATGTCCCCTAGTCTTTCTATATTCTGCTAAAGTAAACAACTGATCTACGTTTACCCGTTCCACTCCGTTCATTAATTTATTGACTTCTATCATATCTCCCCTCAGCCGTCTCTTTTCCAGGTTAAAGAGCCCTAACCTTTTTAGCCTTTCTTCATAGGTGTATTCTTCCATCCCTTTACCATTTTGGTGGCTCTTCTCTGAACCTTTTCTAATAACGCTATATCCTTTTTAAGATACGGCGACCAGAATTGCACAAAATTTTCAAGGTGCGGGCTCACCATGGAACGGTATTGAGGCATTATAATATCTTTTGTTATTTTTTTCCATTCCTTTCCTTATGATACCTAGCATTCTATTTGCTCTCTTGGCTGCCGCTGCACACTGGGCTGAGGGTTTTAACATGTTATCCACAATGACGCCTAAATCTTTTTCCTGGGTGGTGGTTCCTAATGTGGAACCTTGCATTGTGTAACCATAGTTTGGGTTGTTCTTCCCTAGGTGCATAACTTTGCACTTGTCCGCATTAAATTTCATCTGCCATTTTGATGCCCAGTCTTCCAATTTATCAAGATCCTCTTGCAATTTTTCACAATCCTCTTGGGTTTTAACAACTTTAAATAGTTTTGTGTCATCTGCAAATTTGATAACCTCACTCGTTATTCCACTTTCCAGGTCATTTATGAATATGTCAAAAAGCAGCGGACCCAGCACAGATCCCTGGGGTACACCACTATTCACCTTTCTCCATTGGGAAAATTGGTCATTTATCCCAACCCTCTGCTTTCTGTCTTTTAACCAGTTCCTGATCCACAGTAGTACACTGCCTCCTATCCCATGACTCTTTAGTTTTTCCAAAAGTCTCAGATGAGAGACCTTGTCAAAGACTTTCTGAAAGTCCAGATACACTATATCAACCGACTCACCTTTGTCCACCTGTTTATTCCCACTTTCAAAAAAACATAACAGATTAGTAAGACAAGATCTTCCTTGTCTAAAGCCATGTTGGCTGTCTCCCATTAGACCATGACTATCTACATGCTGAGTAATTTTATTCTTTATGATGGTTTCTACCATTTTTCCCGGTACTGACGTGAAGCTCACCGGTCTGTAGTTTCCTGGATCACCCCTGGAACCCTTTTTAAAAATTGGTGTTACATTGACGATCCTCCAATCTTCAGGTATTAGAAATGATTTTAATAATAGTTCACAGATTACTAATAGCAGGTATGCAATCTCATATTTATTTTATTTATTT
This sequence comes from Ichthyophis bannanicus, assembly GCA_033557465.1. Classification (NCBI taxonomy): domain Eukaryota; kingdom Metazoa; phylum Chordata; class Amphibia; order Gymnophiona; family Ichthyophiidae; genus Ichthyophis; species Ichthyophis bannanicus. The sequence goes on along the minus strand of CM066032.1, from coordinate 894,683,448 downwards.
ATTTAGAAGGATTTAGAACACCGCCTTATCGATAAATCAAGGTGGTGTGGCACATCAATCAAAATCAATAATAAAGTATGGTTTGTAGCATGCAGTGTGAGAACTGAGAAGTGTAGTGTGTGGGGCAGTGTGTTAGATTATATTGGTGAACTATTTACATAATGAGCTATATACATAAATACAAAATGGGGCTGTTTGAGAGGCATGCTAGGATTGAGATTCTGTAATGTCTTGGAGGTAGGATCGTGATCCTGTAATGTCTTGAGGTAGAAAAGTTATGTGAGGTCCTTGAAATGTACTGTAAATAGATCAGTCTTAAGAAGTTTTCTGAAGTCCTTGAGGTTCTTGGTTGATCTTATGTGGTCTGGGAGAGAGTTCCATATAGCGGGTGCTGCCAGGGAGAGTGCCCTCCTTGATGTGGCCAGCCTTGTTTTAGCAAATTCTTTTGGTGTTCTGATGGTGTCTGAGGTTCCTTTTCTTCTTGGTCTCCTGTTGTCATCAGTTTTTATGAGAGGGCATAGGCTGTCTGCTGATAGGTTGTGTATTATTTTAAATATGTGTAGAAGTACTTTGAATTGGATTCTGGAGCTGATTGGGAGCCAGTGTAGGTGGTACAGTATGGGGGTGATGTGATCGTGAATTGTGTGATCTGTCATGAGTCGTGCGGCTGTGTTTTGTGCTAGCTGTAGTGGTTTTATTGTCTTTTTAGGTAGTCCTTGGTAGATGGGATTACAATAGTCTAGGGTTGGAGTGATGATGGCTTCACAGACTGTTCGAAAGTGTTCATGGGCGTGGATGGGTTTGAGCCTTCTGACTGTCCTCATTTTGATGTAAGCGCTCTTTGTTATTTTTGCAATGTGGGACTGGAGGTTGAGGTCCTTGTCGAGCATTACTCCCAGGTATTTTATTTCTTGTCTTACCGGTATGATGGTGTTGTTTAGGTTGATGGTGGCCGATGGTGAGAATGTCCGGTTTCTTGTGATGAATAGAGCTTCGGTTTTGTTGTAATTTATTGATAGGTTGTTTTCTTGCAGCCAGGTTCCCATTTGTTGGAAGCAGTTGGCTATGTTGGAGTAGTCTGGGTTGTCTAGTTTGATTGGTGTGTATATCATTATGTCATCTGCGTATATGGTGTATCGAATCTTGTGGTCCTTGATGATGGTGTATATGGGTTGTACGTAGATGTTAAATAGCAGGGAGGAGAGTGCTGAGCCTTGTGGGACTCCTTGAGTGGCTCTGAACGGTTGAGAGGTCTTTGTTCCACACTTGACTTGTAGTTGTCTGTTGGTGAGGTAAGATGTAAACCAGCTCAGAGTGTAGGCCTGCCTCCTGTAGTCTGTTTAGTAGGGTTGTGTAGCAGACAGTGTCGAAAGCTGAGGAGATATCTAGGAATATCATGATGACGCCCATTCTGGTGTTGTCGATTGTCCTCAAAAGGCTGTTGAATAGCTGGATCAGTATGGTTTCAACTCCATCTCTGGGTCAGTGAATTGTAAATGTCGATGTGTTGTTGAAACTGGTGTTGGACTGTTTTCTCGATGATCTTGGACAGGAATGGTAAGCTTGATATGGGTCTGTAGGCGGCTGGGTCAGTTTTAACCAGGGTAGTTTTCTTGGGGATTGGACGTATTGTGGCTAGCTTCAGGGAGTTTGGCATTGTTCCCTTGGAGAGGGAGTTATCTACTATTTTCCGTACGACTGGTGTTAGTTCCTTTTTCATTGCTTTGATCCAGGCTACTGGACAGGGATCTGTAGGGGCAGTGCTGGTGTTGAGGTCAGTGATGATCTTGGAGAGTTGTTCATTCGATGGGATGTCGAATGTGCCCCAGCTCCGTTCAGGTTCGGATGTCTTGTATTTCACTGATGCGTTGTTGTTCTTGGGTGTTGCAGTGAATTTGTTCTTGAGGTGGTCAGCGAAGATCTGTGGGTCTATTTGTTGTTCGCTTCTGTTGGAGGGTTCCTTGGTGAGGTTCTTTACGATTTTGTAGAGTTCACGGGGTTTGTTAGTGGACTTCATGTTAAGGTTAGTATGGTATTCTTTCTTCTGCTGGTTGATAAGGTTGTTATATTTCTTTTGTTTTGTTTGGTATTGTTCCTGTAGGGATGTTGATTTGTTGTGTCTCCATCGGTGTTCAAGTCATCTTAGTGCTCTCTTTGCTATTCGTATATCCTTGGAGTATCATGGAGTGGAGCAGGGTTTTGTGCTGTGTGATTGTTGTGTTCTGTGGGTGGGTGGTCTGGCGGCAGATGAAATGATGTCATTCCATTTGGAGATTTGCTCATCTATGTCCATTGTTTCAGCATTGAGGAGTAGTTGCGTGTCTTGTGTGAACTGTTCCTTGTTTAAGCTTTTGAATCTCCTGGTTGGGGGCGGGTCATTGTTTTGCCTTTTTGAGTCTGTTACTTATAGTTTAATCTTTATTAGGTGGTGGTGTGACCAGGGTACCAGTGTGATGTATGGCCCTGAGATGAGGCTTCCTTCCTTTAAGTTGTTTGGAGCAAAGATTAGGTCGGGGGTGTGTCCAAGGTTGTGGGTGGGGGTGTTGATGAGTTGGGTGAATTGGAGGGAGTCCAGAGCTGATGGGAAGGCTTCTGCCTCTTTTCTGCTAGTAGATCTGAGACTGAAGTCTTCAAGTATTATGAGTTGTTTGTGTAGGTTGTTGACTGCGCATATTTTTATTTATTTATTTACATTCTCTTATATACCGCGCTATTCTGCATCAGTGCAGTTTATATTGAACAAACTGAAATTACATTGAACAGGGCATTATAACTTGGAGATAACTATTTTACAGGGAACATGGGCTATGGAGGGTTAAGTGGCTTGCCCAAGACCACAAGGAACACCTGTGGGACTAGAAACCACAGTCCTTCCGGCCCAAGGTTGCTGTTCTCTAGTGGGATTTGAACCCCCAACCTTCCGGCCTGAAGTACCTTGCCCCAACCACTAGGCTACTCCTCCACTCATATTGCCTCTAGTATTGCTGAAAGTTCATCTGATGGTGTGTCTGGCGCTCTGTAGGTAAGGCATATGGCTAGGTTCAAGTTTTCAATGATGATTGTGTTGCAGTGGTTTGTATTAGTTGAGATTTTACTTTTTAGCTTTAGGCTGGTCCTTGCTATGATGAGGACCCCTCCTCCTCTTCTTTGAGTGTGAGGGCAGTTGAATGCTGTGTGGGTGTCAGGGACTAGTTGGTAGAGTAGCACATTGTCGGTGGGTGACAGCCATGTCTCGGTGATGCACAGGTTGTCTGTTTGCTTCAGATGAAAAGCTTTTGGGGCCTCCCACAGCGCATGCACGCTGCCCTCCCGCCTTCCTTACCAGCTCTCTTCAGTTCGAGTTTATAGCTGAGACAATAGAGAGAGGAAAGGAAGGTAGATAGATAGAAGATACAACTCTTAGGGGAGGTGGGTGGGTTGTGAGGACTAATTCCTGCTGTTCCCAGAGATCACCTGTTACAGGCAAGTAACTGTGCTATCTCCAGGAACAAGCAGGAATAAGTCCTCACATATGGGGACTCCCTAGCTAAGATGCCTGGGAGATCCCCTTCCAAGGGTAAACCATCTTCGTATGGATCTCAGGCATCCATTCAGGGAAGGTGGGCAGGAGTTGCTTAAGTATGGAACAGGTGTTTGAGGACAGCCTGACCAAACAAGGCATCCCGGCGGGAGGCCTTGTCCAAACAGTAATGGGCTGTGAAGGTATGAACCGAGGCCCAAGTGGCTGCTCGACAGATCTGATCGATGGATACAGAGTGAAGATGAGCCATAGAAGTAGCCATGGCTCTCACATTGTGAGCTGTGACATGGCCTTCCAGAGAAATATTCTTACTCTGGTAAGCAAAAGAAATACACTGAGCAATCCAATTGGAAAGTGTACGTTTGGAGACTGGAAGTCCCAAATGAGAAGGATCAAAAGCCACAAAAAGCTGGGAAGACTTTCGATGTGGCTGAGTCCTGTTGAGGTAAAAGGCGAGAGCTCTTTTACAGTCAAGAGTATGAAGGTTCCTCTCTGCACTGGATGCATGAGGAGCCGGGAAAAAAATAGGTAGATATACCTCTTGATTAAGATGAAAAGGCGAGACCACTTTGGGCATAAAGTGGGGATTCGTCCTAAGGACCACCTTATCATGAAGAAATCTGGTATAAGGTGGATTAGCCACCAAAGCCTGCAGTTCACTGATGCGGCGAGCCGAAGTGACTGCAATAAGGAAAAGAACCTTCCAGGAAAGAAATTTCAGGGAGGTAGAAACCAAAGGTTCAAAAAGGTGGCTGCATAAGCTGACCCAGAAGTAGGTTTAAGTCCCATGCCACCGGAGATGGGCGGATGGGAGGCTTAGTTAGGGTCAGGCCTCTCATGAATCTGGCAATAAGAGGATGAGAGGAGACAGGTTGTCCATTTATAGGTTTCAAAGATGCTGCAATAGCACTTAAATGGACTCGTACTGAATTCGTCTTGATGCCTGCATTGGAAAGATGCAGGAGATAGTCTAATAGAGAATGCAAAGGAAGTGCTAGAGGGTCAAGACCCTGTTGAGCACACCAAATGGAAAAAACGTTTCCATTTAAAAGCATAGGAACGCCTGGTAGAGGGTTTCCTAGAAGCATAAAGTATATCTTTCACTGGTTGAGAAAGACTATAATCATGCAGGCTTAAGCCTTCAGTAACCAAGCCTGGAGATGTAGGGACTTGGGGTTTGGATGCCACAAAGTCCCCTTCTCCTGAGACAGAAGGTCTGGCGCAGCTCCCAGGTCCAGGGAGGAGTCCTGGGAGAGCTGTAGAAGTAGAGGGAACCACACTTGGCGTGGCCAGCGTGGAGCTATGAGGATCATGGATCCGTGATCCCTTTGTAGTTTGAACAGAGTCTTGGGAATCAAAGGAATGGGTGGAAAAGCATACAGGAATTCCTGACCCCAATGCAGGAGAAAGGCATCGTTGGCCTGAGCTCCCTGACACGGAATCCTGGAACAGAACCGGGGAAGTTTGGCATTCCACGGACTTGCAAAGAGGTCTATGTCCGGGGTCCCCCATTCCTGGAAGATTCTGTGTATTTGGTCCATATGCAGGGACCACTCGTGTGGAAACAGAACTCGACTGAGTCTGTCTGCCCGAGAGTTTTGAACTCCTGGAAGATACACTGCCAGAAGATGAATTTGATGCTCTCTGGCAAAGGCCCATAATCTGAGAGCTTCGTTGCAAAGCGACAGAGAGCCCGTCCCTCCTTATTTGTTGACATAAAACATGGCTACCTGATTGTCTGTCTGGACTAGGACAGTCAGGTTGACAAGGAGGGTGTGGAAGACTGTGAGGGCAAGGAAGATTGCTCGCAGTTCCAAAAGGTTGATGTGAAGGGTGGTCTCCTGGGGAGACCAGGTGCCCTGAGTGGAGAGGTGTTGGAGAGGAGCTCCCCACTCTGTTTGGGAGGCATCTGTTGTGAGGGTTGCTTGGGGCAACGAAGGTTGGAAGGGGGTCCCCAACAACAGATTTTTGGAGGATGTCCACCACTGGAGAGACCAAAACAGACGTTTTGAGGTGAGTACTTGGTCTGAGAGCAGTCCCGATGCTTGAGACCACTGGGTGGCCAAAGTCCATTGAGCTGCCCCATATGTGAGGACTTATTCCTGCTGGTCTTTTATGTGGTCAGAGATGGTATTTGTTTTGTTTCGTACTGACCTGGCGTTGATAAGCTCTATGGAGATGTTTGTGGGTCGGTTGGTGTTTATGTGGGTGGTGTTTATATTTCAGTTCTTTCAACACCCTTGGATGTATACCATCCGGCCCAGGTGATTTGCTACTCTTCAGTTTATCTAATAGTTGTAATACATCTTCCCGATGTATCGATATTTCCTTCAATTCTTCCGCACCTTTAAATACCACTTCAGTCATGGGTAACATCCCTACATCTTCCTCAGTAAAGACTGACAGTTTGTTGTGCAGTGCCCTACTTTCGGTGTCTCACATTTTCATGTCATTCCAGATGTAGTTACCGGACAGGATTGACTGCCTGCCACTGTCTTGTTTTCAATTGGTGATTTTTCTCTGGGAGGGAAGGTGTAGGGATGATTATTATTCTAATTTTCTGCTCAACTATCAAATTCTCTGTTTGGGGGAAGGGAGCTGTTTGGGGGAAGTTAAATTGATAAGGCCATTAAACTGCAAATTCATCAAGAATGACTAACACCATGCCACCATGACTAACACCATGCCACCTACTTAAATGGTTACAGTTAAAAAAATTGTGGCTTATGTTATGTTATGTTGATTGTTTTTTCTAGAGTGCTTTTCACAATATTATCAAATCAGTGTAACATGCCTCTATAGCACAGACTAACAGCTAACGCAGGCAAAATGCAGATAGTGCCGTGAATTTCTGTGCTATTTGCATTTCATGCATTAAATGTGGTGAAAGGTAGAATTGGGACAGGGATAAGGTTTGATGACCAGTGACAGCTAGCAAGCAAAAAAATTGCCATGCTGTCCAAATTGCCAATAGCATGGCTGCAGATAACGTTACCTCAGGAGGTGGCGTTAAAAGCAGCTGAACTATCAGGATTGTACATGCGCAGCTACTGACGAGCATAGCTGTGGCAGTATTGATGTCAGGTCCCCCAAAGACCTCCAATTCCCCCACAAGCCTCCTGTACCAGCTTCAAAGACCTCCAAACCCCCACCCCCCCTTACTAGCACCAAAGACACTCAAGCCCCCCATACTATCCCCAAAGACCCCTGACCCTCCCCCTAAACCCCCATAACAGTCTTGGTGCTTACCAGGGCTTCCCTGATGGGCCAGTGGAGATCGGGGTAGGAGTGGTTCCCCTCTGCTCCTGTCCCATCTCTGTTGTCATTCAAAATGGCACTCTTTTTGCAGTGCTGACCCCTCACATTATCTCAAGGGGTCAGCACCATGAGACCAGCATCATTTTGAATGATGATGGAGATGAGGCCTCTAAAAAGCTGTGAGGTATTAGATAAGTATGGGGGGGGGGGAGGTGTCAGATGGGTTTCTGGATAGCTTTGTTGTGTTGGATGAGAGATTTGGGGTAAGGAGTTTGGATTCAAGCTGACTTGTTGTGTTATGATGGTAAGAAATCAACATCTGCATAGCCTTCTTGTGTTGGGCAGGGAGAGGTATGGGTTGCTAAGAGGCTAGTATGCTGAGGCAGTGATGCAAGGTCAGAATCCTTGCCCTTTTTTCACTGCTCCTTTCTACTTCCCCAGACCCGTTACATGTTAATTTTCTCACAATCAAGTGACTGTGAGGTTAAAGCAGTTTATGCCTAGGATATGAGCTTAGAAGTATACTGCATTATTAGAGACAGAATTTCTAGCACAAAAACATAGCAAAATAAAAATATTTGGCATAAATCTCTACAGTAGGATCAAAATCCCGTTAGCATTTTAAATAGAACTGCAGACTAAACTTTGGGCTAATCAGGAAACAGGAAGGAAAATCACAAGCTGTACAGAAATGGCTGCTAGAACCAGCCCCCTTCAAATCACAGCGCATCTTCTAAAATAAACTTAATTTCCAACCCCAAGGTCACTAGTTTGAGGTTAGTCTGACCTGTGATGAAACAGAGGAGAAAGATGAATTTGGTATATTTTCAGTGCTAGATTTCAGATTAAAATGGTGTGAAATGAAAGATAATTTTTTTTTAGTATTTCCCTTTATGTTTCAAGTCAATGCACATCCCTATACATTACTGATGCTTTGTTAAAATCTTTTCCTTCACAGGGTCAAAGGTCGACAGCTCTTGAAACCTTAGGTGACTTATAGACTTTGGGCCCACTGGCGGCTAATACTACTATAGCACCTAGCCACTGCCGCTGAACTTTAACCCCAGATATTCAATGCCCGGGCCATATCCAGCCACCAGTGTTGAATATCTGGGTTGGCCACAGAACCCGGAAGCTAACCAGGCAACGGTGATATTCAGCCACTGCTCGGATATCTTCTGCAGCTAAAGTAAGGCCAGCATTTGCTGCATCTTACTTTAGCCACGTGTCATTAACTGGGCATTGACTTAATATCGCTGCTGCCCCAGAACAGCCCCGGCATGCCTCAATGCCAACTAGTTAGCATCGAGGCATGTAGCGGCAGCCCCACTGGATACTCAGTGGCACTATAATTATGCTTGTGGCACTGAATTCTGGCAGAGTTGCATTTCCACGGTTTGCAGGTTTGCAAACCTTGTAAACGCCTTTGAATATCCCTTTCTTTGTGTTCTGTGTAAATTTAATCTCAGAACAAAAAATTGCCTTCTCTTTTTTTAAAAAATGTAGTCTGGCTTTTGGTCAAGGTGTTATCATCAAAGATGGTGCACACTTGTCTGTCACTGTTGTCTCCACTAGGGCAAATAACTTTGACTCAGTTTGGACTCCAGTCTCCAGCCAGATCAGGCTCTGAGCTTTTTCCAGGAACTGTTTGCTACTAACCTAACTTTTCATGAATCAAAAAAGGAAAACCCCTAACTAATCTCTAGTGTTGGGTGTATTATTTGGTATTTTAATGTCAAACACTCTATTTTTCCCAAGCCTGTGTACCAGGCTTTTCTCTAAACTTCCCTAACTATTCAGGAAATAAAAGATAATCAAGCCTCCCTTTCTAAAGAGACCAAGGACCAGTGTCTCACTTTCATATGCTTCCTTTCTCAGCATGCTGTACCTTTCACTCCCTTTTCGACTCTCACACTTTAAATTTTCAGCAGTGTTTGTATTTCTTGGCAGACTGTTGTTTGCTTAATTACAACTGAGGTTCAACTGGGTCTAAGTCCAGCTCAGTCCTTCCCTTCAGCCTTGCCCCTGCTTAAACAGCTTTCACTTAGGGTCACTGTTGTGCACACCAGGCAGTTTTATTCTGGCAGCAACATTTTACATTTTTGAAAAGGAATTCTCTTACATGCATTCTCACTCTCACTAGTAGTGAAACAATGCTAACACAATGGGGTATGTTTACTAAACTGCGTTAGTGTGATTCGCGTTAGGAGCCGCATTAGTGGAAGAACTGCCAAAAAAGGACATGGGCGGTACATCGTTAGTGATAACGCGCGCTATAACGCGCCGCGCAGCAACGATCGTTACAGGGCGCGTTACTGCGCGTTAAGCACAAGATGGCGCGCAGACACCCAAATACAGAAACAGAGCTGTAGCACAATGGTTACTACACAGACTGCTGGTATAAGGGTCATGGGTTCAATTCCCCAGTGTGCTTAATGAATAAGGATGGCTAAGGCGTCATGTGTAGCCCTTTGATAGCTGACTATAATATTTTAATCCACAGTCTGTAGCTGGGTTAAAGTTTGCATATGTCAGGAAAATTGTACCCGTCTTATTCAATATGTTCCAATAGTGACATTCCCTCTGCCAGGGTCATGTATTATATACCATTTGATAGGAATATTTAGGCGCTCCTAAAAGGGCGAAGTGTAAGGCGCGCCCTATAGGGCAACTTGTAAGGCGCACCCTATAGGGCGACTTGTAATACGCGCCCTATAGGGCGAAATGTAAGGCACGCCCTATAGGGTGACTTGTGAGGCACGCCCTATAGGGCGCCTTATGAGCCACCCTAAGGTGACAGTACCCTGAGGGTGGTTCTGCTGGCAGCACTAATATACAATAAAAATAGACAATGCCTAAGATAGCCCTATCGATGAACCCCACTGTGGGTTGTGAACCTATGACCTCTGGCTCCATGGGCAGTGTAGTAACCAGTGGGCTAGAGCTGCTAATAAACACCTGGCTGGCTACAGGAGAACTGCACGGCCCCACACCCACATTCTGCTGTGGTTACCAGGGAGATTACATACCACCACCCAACGCACCCTCTGGGGCTCAGGGTGGGGGACAGGATCTCCCACCAACAGATCCACTTTCAAACCCGTGCAATGGCAGCAGTAGAGGGGACCATCACCCCAGTCCTGCTAGGAATAAAACACCCTACAGGGCAGGCAATGCAGAGCAGTACACATCCATAACGCAATAGCAGACAGACAGCAGGAATGGAAATGCTCAGCTGCCCTCCACCATTATCTGACATTCTCCAGCAGCAGGTCTCCAGCCGCTGCACCCTCCACAGTGTTCCAGCAAAACACATACTAGCTGCAGACAGTCCGCCAGCTAGTCCGTAGTGCATGGTCCTGGAAGAAATGCATGTACCCAAAACGGGGATATCAACATACACACCAAGTAGATAAGTCAGTGATTGGGCCCCAAAAGTAAACCCATAAATATAACATAAAAAAAATACTATATAGCACTATGGGGGAACCTAGCCATGCCATGGTCACTGCTCAGTCAGGGTGAGAGTGACCTCCCAGCAGGACATGCTATGGCCACCCTGTCCGTGCAGGTGGTACCGGGCACTACAATGTCCGGCCATTGCCCTATGCCCTGTGCAGATGCGGACAGGCCAGGCCACCCTATCCAGGCTATTCCCACAGTACCTTGCTCCTCATTATGCACATTGGCAGGCCAATACTGGCAACAGTGCTAGCAGTGTGGGCTGTGGAGGGTGTTGGCAGCCACCACACACTGGATAGACAGACACACACTCCCCATACCTATGCCAGCATTGTGCAACTATAGAGGTGTTGGGCAGACCAGGCCACCACACCAGTCCTGGGCACAGTGCAGGCATGGCTATGGTACGCAATACTGTAGGAGTCACTCCCCAGATTGGTAAACACTGTCAGACACAAGACCTGTAGCACACTCCACAGACATCAGAAAGTTTGCTATGATGCAGCTCACTCCGAAAATTGTACTTAACCTAGGAATTGCTATCTGCCAGTACTCATAGCAACCTTTTGATAGCTGTGTACCATATTCCCAGGTTTAGGGTGGCATTACTAAGGTATGCAAGTGCTAGTATTGGGAGATGCACGCAGAGCCCAAAGTCCTGCCTCTCCAGGAGGCTTTGGATAATGGGGCCTGTGGGTGCGGGTGTTTCTGCCCCTGTTGGCTGCTGCTTTACGGCAGAGGTTCCCAACTCCAGTCCTGCGGTGCAAAACACTGTTCGGGTTTTCATGCTGTCCCTCATGAATATGCATGAGATACATCTGCATACCATGGGGGTGGCGCATAGAAATGCAGCACAGGCATCTTTATCAGAGGCAGCATTGAACCTGAATGGTGTTTGGCACTCCAGGATTGCATTTGGGAGGCTCTGCTCTAGGTAATGTGCATGTTTATGGTGTCTGTGCTCTGTATGGTAAAATGTAGGTGTTTTGGGCATATTCTCGTTATCTGCAAGAAAGGTTCTGGCTGTATTAGCACGTTATAGTAGTGGGTAAAATATGAGGACTGGGTTGGCAGAAACCACAGCTGGGACTTGAACCTGTGACCTTCAGCTTCTGAATACACTGGTTTTGTGCACTGCACCACCATGTTATCACAGAGATGGGTATTCCCTGGTGATCCCATGACTGTTGATCAGACAGGGCCTGTCTGTTGCAGTGCATGGCACCCACCTACAAAGGGCTAGGCCACGGTCTGCTCTGGTCAGCTGCCACTGCCCCCTCCACCACCAGTATCCCTCAGCCACCATGCTGACATGCCCTTCTGCTGGTGGTGCACAGTCTCAGGCCATCCACTGTGCAGGTAGGCGGCTGCCTATGGTGCGGGTTCTGGGGAAGGGGTGCCTGCATAGATGTCCACACTCCCCCCAGCCCCGCCTGCAAATGTTCCATGCCCTTGGGGGTAGCTGTTGGGTACTATCCCCTTGACACTTTGGGAAACCCAGTCGTGCCCATGTTGGGCCTTCAGCAGTTGCTGTCTGGCTGCTCCGCTGTTTCAGCATTTGTATGGGCCACCTAGGCCACCCTAGTCCGCACTGTGGCCCAGCTCCACCACAGCATGTGCCGTCTGTGGCCCTCTGTATCCCCTTCTCCGGCATCTATCCAGTTGCCGTTCTGAAATGCCCGCCCTGAACGCCATAGGAACTCTTTCTGATAGTGGAGAAAACCCTGAGCAGCGCTATTTCACTGTGGGACCATTCACTTTGTATGGGGATGGAGTATAGACCCTTCCACGATTTATATATGTTCTATGGTGCTTACTCAGGGGGGGGAGGGGTTGATGTTTCTCATTGATACCACTATTGGCCAGCTTGGTTATTGTTTTTTCCAGTTTGTTGGGGTCATTTTCAGTGTTTCTGTGCCCTTTTGTTCTGTGCACATGTATCACACTTATCACTTTCTTTTGGTTTCCCTTTCTGGGCTGTACATTGCTGACATTGAAATGGTTTCTCTCCACTTTAATATGCCTTTAACGGCAGGTTTTCATTCGCGTTGGCATTCAGCTCTGAAAATCAGCGCATTAGTGTGAAGGGAGCCTCTCCCCACCCACTCTCCGCCCATTGACCCCTTCTCTCCGCCCTCTCTCCACCTTCTGTGGTGTTTTAACGCGCCGCGGGGCATTACAATCGTTAGCGCGTCATAACGCGCGCTATGATGCGCTAACGATCGTTAACGTTACATAATGCGCGTTATTCACGATTACATAAGAACATAAGATATGCCATACTGGGTCAGACCAAGGTCCATCAAGCCCAGTATTCTGTTTCCAACAGTGGCCAATCTAGGTCATATGTACCTAGCAGTTTCCCCAAGAGACACAAGTTCCACAATGCTTGTACTATGTCAAGCATTGATATCTTCGGTCACTTCTTAATAATGGTTTATGGACCTTTCCTCCAGGAACTTGTCCAAACCTTTTTTAAACCCAGCTACACTAACAGCCTTTACTACATCCTCCGGTAACAAATTCCAGAGTTTGATTACACGTTGAGTGAAAAAATATTTTCTTTTATTAGTCTTAAATAGTTTACCCTGTAGCTTCATTGCATGTCCCCTAGTCTTTCTATATTCTGATAAGGTAAACAATCGATCTACGTTTACCCATTCCACTCCGTTCTTTAATTTATAGACTTCTATCATATCTCCCCTCAGCCGTCTCTTTTCCAGGTTAAAGAGCCCTAACCTTTTTAGCCTTTCTTCATAGGAGTATCCTTCCATCCCCTTTACCATTTTGGTGGCTCTTCTCTGAACCTTTTCTAAAATCGCTATATCCTTTTTAAGATACGGCGACCAGAATTGCACACAATATTCAAGGTGCGGTCTCACCATGGAACGATATAGAGGCATTATAATATCTTTTGTTTTATTTTCCATTCCTTTCCTTATCATACCTAGCATTCTATTTTCTCTCTTGGCCGCCGCTGCACACTGGGCCGAGGGTTTTAACATGGTATCCACAATGACACCTAAATCTTTTTCCTGGGTGGTGGTTCCTAATGTGGAACCTTGCATCGTGTAACCATAGTTTGGGTTGTTCTTCCCTAGGTGCATAACCTTGCACTTGTCCACATTAAATTTCATCTGCCATTTTGATGCCCAGTCTTCCAATTTATCAAGATCCTCTTGCAATTTTTCACAATTCTCTTGGGTTTTAACAACTTTAAATAGTTTTGTGTCATCTGAAAATGTGATAACCTCACTCGTTATTCCACTTTCCAGGTCATTTATGAATATGTCAAAAAGCAGCCGACCCAGCACAGATCCCTGGGGTACACCACTATTCACCTTTCTCCATTGGGAAAATTGGCCATTTAGCCCTACCCTCTGCTTTCTATCTTTTAACCAGTTCCTAATCCACAATAGTACACTGCCTCCTATCCCATGACTCTTTAGTTTTGCCAAAAGTCTCTGATGAGGGACCTTGTCAAAGGCTTTCTGAAAGTCCAAATACACAATATCAACCGACTCACCTTTGTCCACCTGTTTATTCACTCCTTCAAAAAAACATAACAGATTAGTAAGACAAGATCTTCCCCTTGTCTAAAGCCATGTTGGCTGTCTCCCATTAGGTTGTGACTATCTACATGCTGAGTAATTTTATTCTTTTTGATGGTTTCTACCATTCTTCCTGGTACTGAAGTCAGGCTCACTGGTCTGTAGTTTCCCGGATCACCCCTGGAACCCTTTTTAAAAATTGGTGTTACATTGGCGATCCTCCAATCTTCAGGTATTAGAGATGATTTTAATGATAGTTCACAGATTACTGATAGCAGGTCTGCAATCTCATATTTCAGTTCTTTCAACACCCTTGGATGTATACTGTCCAGCCCAGGTGATTTGCTACTCTTCAGTTTATCTAATAGTTGTAAGACATCTTCCCGATGTATCGATATTTCCTTCAATTCTTCCGCACCTTTAAATATCACTTCAGTCATGGGTAACATCCCTACATCTTCCTCAGTAAAAACCGAAGCAAAGAATTCATTCAGTCTCTCCACTATCGCCTTGTCGCCTCTTAGTGCTCCTTTAACCCCTTTATCATCTAATGGACCAACTGGATTACCCTGGATTACCGCAGTTTAGTAAACATACCCCAATATGTACATAGTTCTCCACCCTCGCCCTATTTCCCCTCCTCGATCCTCCTGTCCCTTCCCCTACCCCTTTCTCTCCCTCCCCCCATCCCTTTCATTGATGCATTTGCTTGTAAGAGTTACCTGCCTCTGTTAACTAGATTTGCTGTTTATGCCTGTTCTATGTATCATTGCTTGTTTTGATGTTTATGCCTGTTCTATGTAATGTTGCTTGACTGTTCTCGATTCTTGTAAACCGCGCTGATACTAAATAGTGCGGTATATAAAAGCTAGTAAATAAATAAATAAATAATAAATGCACTATGCACTAACCCTCCATTGCCTTGGAAAAATCCAAGTTATCAATGTCCCTGTTTAATATACATTACAAGTTTAAGTTACAATGTAAACCACTTTGACTGAAATGATAAAGTGGTATAAAAAACGTGTTAAATAAATACATAAATAAATAAATGCAGGCCATTCTAAATAAATTACTTCTACCTCAGGTATTCAGCTCTCCAAGCAAGGGAAAATTAGCCTTTCCAATCACTTTTAGGCTCAGATTCCAAATCTAGTTCGGCAGCCCTCCAACACAGGATCTGTACTCTTTAGTTTCCTGGTAGTCTCTACCTGTGAAGTTACTAGGTTTCCAGGGCAATGATACTGACTCTACTATGCTGTCAGCGCATCTTCGTGATGTTTCCATGGAGCCACCAATGGGATGACATGGTGTGGCTTTCCCCTTAGCTAGGGATTCCGAAATGGTTTCCTGTGGAATGTTTGGCATTTTCAGTGGCTACTATGGGATCACCATGAGTCGACACCGACTTGACGACACTTAATAACAACAACAAGTATGACAACGGCCATAGGTTTTAATGGAAATTACTGTATTAAATATATAATATATATATATACCCATACATATAATTGGTTTCAAAAGAATTTCCATGTTTTTACAGAGTTTCCTGTGCCCAGTTGAACAGTCCACAAAACCACAGCCCTTTTACAGTGCTGCTACAGCTGCACAGCAATTTAACTATTTTCAAGCATCTTTCTCTGGGTCACACTGTCCTGGTTGCATTCTATCTCTGCCAACCTTATTTATTTCCCACGTGGCAATGGTTGTTGTTTCTATTCAATTTTTAAGCACTGCTGGCACTGGCACAAAAAGAGAACACTGGCACTTTAAATTTTGGGAAGTCAACTCACTACCTATCTTATCTTAACCCTCCCTTCTGATCCTGCCATCAAGGACTCTCCTCTTGGTTCAGATACTTCTCAACATCAAGTCCCTAGCCCTTGCAGCTTGATGTCGAGAGCTTACATTTGTCCAATATGAACCTGACCATTGGTGTTGCTTCTCTCTTCGTGGCTTCCAGATGGGATTCCACATGGAGGTCACATGGATTCAAGTGGAGGAGATTTGCCATCTGAAGTGAGGGACAGGCCCTAGACCTTTTCTGTTGTTCCATATAAAAACTGCCTACATACCTTTTACATTTGTCTGAATCAGTTTTAAAAATCAACTCTGTCACAGTATACTTCAGTGCAATTGACACTTATTGCCATCATGTAGAATGTAAGGCTATTTCTCTACAGGGCTTGCTTCTCATGAAACGGCTCCCCTAAAGCCAACCACAGTTTTTGGGTCTTCAATATGATTTTGACTCAACTGATGAAAGTGCTGTTTGAGCCACTAGATACCTGTGGGCTGAAGTACTTGACCTTGAAAGTCTTGTTTTTGGTGACAGTCACTTCATCACTAACCAGCAGAAAGGAGGAGGTATTAATGCCCAGTACAAGTTATTGGTGAGGCCTCACTTGAAGTATTGCTTCTTCACTATCCCGAATCCCTGCTCCTCCGTCTTGTCACCTCTCCTCCGCTTCACTTTCTCCTTATTTACGCTTATTTATGCTCCGCCGTCTCTTTCTGTCCCTGCTTGGGACTCTCTCCTCTCTACCATATCCGAAGTTTCCCTTCTCTTCCCCCAGCTCTTAATCCTCGGGGATTTCAATATTCATGCTACTTCCCCCTCCTCCCCCTGTGATAATGCTTTTCTCTCTCTTCTAGCGGATCTTTCTTTTCATCAACTTGTTCCCTTTCCCACCCATTCCGCCGGTCATACTCTTGATCTCTTCATTTCTCCCTTGACCTCTCCCTTTACTCTCTCCTCCTTTTCCTCTTTACCCCTCCCTTGGACTGATCATTATTGTCTCTTCTCTTTCCTCTCACTCCCATTACCCTCGCCCCCTCCTCCCCTTTCTACTGTCCCTCCCCCCTCTGTTCCTACCCGACATATCACCACAGATACCCTTCTTCAATTCCCCCCCTCTGACACCCTATTCTCTCCTGACTTTCATCTCCTTCCTGTTGACACCCAGGTATGTTCCTGGAATGATACTCTCTCCTCTGCTCTTGATAGTATAGCCCCCCTTCGACCACGTCCTGCTCCCCGTCACCCCCACCGGCATCCTTGGTTTCACTCTGGTCTTTCCCTCCACCATAGACATCTCCGCCGGGCTGAAAGACTATGGCGTAAGCACCCCTCCCCCCTCCATCTGGACCGTTTTCGAGCCTGTGATCATCACTATCGTACCCTTCTTCATGCAGCTAAAAGGGACTACTTCTCCACCCTTATCTCTACCTCCGCCAACTCCTCTCGTCAGTTATATACCGGCCTTCATTCCCTGTTTACTCCTCGCTCCTTCTCCTCACCCTCCCTCTCTCCTGTTTCCCCGGATCCTGCCATATTGGCTACATTCTTCTCCTCCGTCTCTCCTTCCCCTCCTGTCCTCCTCCTCTTTCTCCTCCTCCTCTCAATCCCCCGCCAACTCCTCCCCCTTCTCCTACTCCGTTCTCCTCTCAGTGTGCCCCTCCTCTCTCTCATCGCTGTTCCTCCTTTGAGTCTGTTTCTGCCTCTGCCCTTTCCAAGGTCTTTCACCCCGTCCGCAAAACCTCCTGTCCCTCTGATCCCATCCCCTCTCATTGGTTATTGGATCCCTCTTTGGCCCTTTCCCCCATCTTCTCTCCATCATCAATAACAGCCTTTCTACTGGTATCTTCCCCACTCATTGGAAACACGCTATCATCTGCCCTGTCCTGAAAAAGAGTTCCCCTTGATCCATCCTCCCCTTCTAACTGGCGTCCAAATTCCAACCTTCCTTTCCTTTCCAAGCTCCTAGAAAAACTTGTCTTTCCCAACTATCCTCACATCTTGAAGCTTCACTTACCCTGCACCCTCTTCAATCTGGTTTTCGCCCTGGCTATAGTACTGAATCTGTTCTTCTTTCTCTCCTTAACGAACTCCACTCTGCCCACGACCGTGGTCTTTTCACCCTTGCTGTCTCACTTGATCTCTCTGCTGCGTTTGACCTTGTCAATCACCGTACCCTCCTTTCACGTCTACATGATGCGGGTCTTTCCGGCACTGTGCTTCATTGGTTTCGGTCCTTTCTCTCAGGTCGTTCTTTCTGTGTTTCCTCTGGTCCCCTATCTTCACCTTCCACCCCCCTCCCCTGCGGTGTCCCACAGGGGTCCGTCCTTTCTCCCCTCCTGTTCAACGTCTTTCTAGCCCCTCTTGCTCTCTTAGTCCAACAACAGGGTATATATGCACATTACTACGCCGACGATATTTTTCTGCTCTATCATACTGACTCTGCTTCCCCTGACATTTCGCCTCTCAATAACTGTCTCTCCACTGTGGCTTCTTGGCTTTCCTCTAATTTCCTGCACATTAATCTCTCTAAGACCTCAGTCATATGGTTCACCGCTGGTAGTCTTGCTCCCCCTCTTCTTCCTGTGCTTTCCTCTTCTCCCATCCCTCCTGTCTCATCTTTACGATACCTGGGCGTCACCCTTGACTCATCCTTATCTTTCAAAGTCCATATTTCCTCTGTCGTCCAATGCTGCTTCTCTACCCTACGCAACTTCGCTCCGTTCGCCCTTTTCTTTCCTTCTCATCTATGACCACCCTTCTCCTCTCGCTCGTTGTCACCCGTCTTGACTACTGCAATGCCTCCCTGGCTGGTCTTCCCCAGTCCCAATTACAGCGCCTTCAGAGACACTGCATTCTCACCTGCTCCTCTCGTTTCGATCACATCACTCCACTTCTCATACGATTGCACTGGATTCCTATTCCCTTCTGTATACAATACAAGGTCCTCACTTTTGCTCACAAATCCATTCACACAGGTACTCCTCTCTGTCTCGCTGACCAGATTCATCTTCACACTCCCTACCGTTCTCTCCGTTCTATCCATGCCAACCGTTTGACCCTACCCTCCCCTTCACAGGCTCACCTCGAATCCACTCGCTCCTCTGCCTTTTACTTCCTTGGGCAATGTCTCTGGAATTCGCTTCCCCCGGACCTTCGCCTGGAACCCTCCCTGAAAACCTTCAAGACCCTCCTGAAGACTTACCTCTTCTGGCTTGCGTTTGATCTTCTCCCACCTCCCTCCCCTCTCTCCCCTCCCCCTCGCTGATTTCTTACAGCCCCTATTTGTTACCTGACCTTTCTCTTTAGCTCTTTCCTTCTCTCTTAACTATCCTATCATACATTTGGCATTCCTTTCCTTTTTCCTTGCAGCTTTTTGTACATTGTGCACCGCTCTGACGCGACTGCATTGAGCGGTATATTAAGCCTCAAATAAAGATAAAGATAAAGATTGTGTTCAGTTTTGGAGACCATGTCTCACAAAGGACATAAAAAGAATTGAAATGGTTCAGAGGAATGCAACCAAAATGATTTGAAGCCGGCGCCAGAAAGCATAAAGTATAAAAGACTTGAAGACTTCAACATGTATAGAGGAGAGGAGGGACAGGGGAGTTATGATACAGACTTTTAAATACTTAAGGGGGATCAATTGTGAGACCATGCCGGTCCTAGGCGGTTGCCTAGACCCGGGATAGCCTGGAGTTGTGGTAAATAAAGGACACTGTAGTCGTGATCCAAATGAAATTAAAGTTGGGTTTTATTCCCCTTCCCTTGAGGATGTCGTAGAATAAGGGACAACATAAAGAACGGTTGTTTTCACCAGGGTAAAGGATGTTTAACCAATAATAATCATGCTTCTTTCCAGCAATAAAGTCCAACACTTTTCAATGTGCAAAATACAGTTTCTTTCTTGCTCTTTCCGTTTAACAAAGACTCTCTATATCATCAGTCACGCATACAGCACATTCCATCGGTTCAGGGATATTTTCTGAGCTATTGCTCTCCCATTGCATAGGGCTAGGACCTGCCCCTGTATAAGGACACTGAGCCCCTATGAAGCTGCTCTCTGTATCTTGCCCTGGGGAAACCTCAGTTGCCCCCAGTTGGAGCTGCTTTTGTAAGTCCCAGATATCAGGAGCTGTGCTGGGGATTTCTTCCCACGGCTTGGGCCAATAAGAGTTCCCTTGCCAGTTATAAGCCTGGCTTCTATCCCGGAGACTCCCTTTTCTCCCCTTAGCAGAAACAGGGTACTTATCTTTTCCTTTGGAGAAGATGGTCTCAAACTCCTCTGTCTCCAGCCAAGGCTTTCTTTCTGCCCTGCAGCCTGCTCTTCTGTGGGAACCCTGGTTACGATGTCTGGCTGAGGGAAACTCACTTCCTGCTTCCTGTGTACTTCTTTGGACGTGACCTCTGCCTCCTGTTAACTGGACAATTTGCCTTGGTGTGAGGACCCCTCTGGCTGGGAAGACCTTGCTGCAATTTTGCTTATCCCACCTGGGTTTGCCAGCCTGCCTTTCTCCAGCCCTGGTTCTCCAAGGTAACGTGTCTTCCTGCAATTGCTTGGGATTTCTACTCTCACCTTCTCTCCAAGCCTGCCTGAAACAGCAGTCAGAGTTCCTTTGGTCTCTGCTTTCCTCCTGGCATTCAAGCTCCGGCTCCCGCCCTAATCCAGGCTCCAGCCTCCACTGCCAATGCTCATTCTGCTGCTTCCAATTCTCTTTCTCCTTTCCAATCTGCTTCCCCACTCCAACTCTGTCTCTGTGAGATTCCCCACCTGCTTTTATCTCTCAGCTCCTCTAACGTGGAACGTGAGTCTGAGTCCAGGTGAGCCTGATTGGCACTCTCAATTCTTACTGCGTCACTACACCCATGTGGAAAGTTTGTTTTCCTTTTCCCTGCCTCTCTGTACTGTGAATGCTGCAACTGCCCCTGAGGCTGCAAGGTAAGCTCTTCTTCCTTTTCATTTCTTAATATTTCAGGGTCTGTGCTGTCTACCTCATGACACAATGAACAAACAAATATGATCATATTTACGGGCAAGAGCTAATATCCTGATAGCAAAATTCTGGATAGTCTGCAAACACCTAAGGAGGTACAGTACTGGGGACATACGAAGTAAACTGTATTGCAATAATCTAAATGGGAAATAAGAAGAGCAAGAGTAATAGTGTAGTATGCCGGTATACTGTATCTAAAATGGGTGCAGAGCACAAATCTATCATAAGACTGGAAAAGATGTAACATAGTAATATAGTACATGATGGCTGATAAAGACCAGCATGGTCCATCTAGTCTGCTCAGAAAGGCAGTAAGAGTAGGTGAACCTGCTGCTCCATGCAGGTCACCCCTCCCCTGCTGCTCCTTTGTAGGGCACCCCTGTTTGTTGGGATATAAAATAGAGAGTTATGTTTGTTTTGATTGCATCCTGTTGCTATAAAGGGATCCTCTGTGTCTGTCCCATGCCATTTTGAATTCTGTCACTGTATTTTCCCTCACCACCTCCATCGGGAGGGCATTCCAAGCATCCAACACCCTTTCAGTGAAAAAGTATTTCCTGACATTGCCTTTCAGTTTACCCCCTTGCAGCTTCATGTTATGCCCTCTAGTTTTACAGCTTCCCCGTCTTTGGAAGAGGTCTGTTTGTTCATTAATAGTCTTTAAGTATTTAAAAATCTGAGGATGACAAAAGAAATCTCCTTTTTCAAATGATAATTGTGAGTCAATCCAGAGTCAAGATATTTAAAGACCTGTGTTAGAGCAATATACGAGACCAGAAAGTAAAGGAACAATGGAAGGTCGAAAGTCTGAGCCAGTTATCCCGGTGCTGCTGCTACTACTAATAATAATTATTTGTATAGCACTACAAGGCATATGCAGCACTGCACATATAGATATGGAAGACACAGTCCCTGCTCATCAGAGCTTGCAATCTAATCAAGACAAAACACGTGGAGGCCAGTTCCACTCGAGGCACGTCTGAGCCATTTGGACATCCAAAATCTGGACGGTCTGGATCTGGCCCCGATTCTGCACCCTTGGGAGCTGGCTGTTCCTGCAGGAGCAGAATGAGGGCACAGGGTCTTGACATCCCAGAAGTGCCACGATTCAGACCCGCTGCATGGCTATCCAACTCCTCGGCTAGCCCAGCCAAGGCTCCTGCATGGAGCTGCAGTCCTGTCACCATGGCACTGGGATGCCATGCAGGAGCCCTGATTGGCCACATAGTTTAAATGCCACAATTTCCTGCCACCTGACCCTCAATCGGGCTGCGGGGAACCCCCTGCCCTGCTCACCTTTTCAGGGGGAATCCTCTGTGATGGCCACAGACATCGGCGGGGACTTATTCCACCTCTGAGGTAGTGTAAGTCCCACATCTAACTCACCAAGCCCAGACATAGAGATCATCATTGGAATAGGCCCTGTACATCAGGTGTCAGGATACTGCCTCTGCTCTGCCCAGACTCTTCCTCCAGCCCTCCCCCTCCTGCCTCTGTCCAGAGCTCTCCACACATCTCTGCTATATGTGCAGGGAGCTTTGGAATCAGAATTGGCCTGGGTATTTAGCGGGGGATATATGTCTGACTCGGACATATATCCTTACTAAACAGGTTAGGAGCATTGGGATCCAAAAGTGGCTTCACAGAGGTCGGATTTTAGCCTGGATTTGAATAGGTCTAAAGAAGGATCCTGATGCACAGACTCAGGTAGTTTGTTCCAGACATATGGAGCAGCAATATGGAATGAACAAAGTCTGGAGTTGGCAGTGGCAGAGAAGGGCACAGATAAAATGGATCAGCCAGAGGAGTAGAGCTCCCGAGTATAGAGTGAGAGAAAAGGTTGTGAGGACCCAAGGAATGAATGCACATTCAGGTCAATAGGAGAAGTTTGAACTGGATGCAGAAATTGATAGGGAGCCAGTGAAGTGGCTTGAGAAGCGTGGTAACATGAGCATAGAGACACTGGTGGAAGATAAGCAGTACAGCTGAGTTTTGAACAGATTGAAGGGGAGAGAGATGATTCAAAAGCAGACCAGCTAGAAGCAGGTTACAATAGTCAAGGCTGGTGGTGATTAGTGAGTGGATAAGGGTCTTAGTAGTGCGTTCAGAAAGGAAGGGATGAATTTTGCTTATGTTATAGAGAAAGAAGCAGCAGGTTTTAGCCATATGTTGGATGTGCCCAGAGAAAGAGAGAGTGGCTGTAGTTTTAGATGGATTTAAATTTCACTTTATTATTATGTAACCATGAAGAAATAGTACTAAGATAGTCATTTAGTAAAGTAATATCTGGGGTTCTAATGAATCGGAAGGACATTATCCACATAGAATTAAAAAGAAACTCTTGAGCCTAGAATAAGTGTGGCTAGGGGGCTAAGGGAAATATTACAAAGAAGAGGGACAAGAACTGAACCCTGGGGAACACCACATGTGATAAAGTGAGTTTTTGAAAGAGATCCATTAAGTAGAACTGAACCAAGTATGGTGGGATAGGAAAGAAGAGAACTACTCCAGAATACTATATTGTAATCCAACATGTGAAAGATGTAATAAGAGCAAGGAAGGATGAATCAAGTCAAATGCTGATGAAAGATCTTAACAAACAGTTAGAGCTATTTTCCATATATCCAAAAATTTATGTATTTCGCTGATCAATGCAGTGAGAACTATACCGGTACTGTGACCGAGCCAAAAACCTGATTGTTTCAGATGTAGGACATTGGTGTTTTCAATGTTTCCATAATTGGGAGAAAAACACTTTTTCAGTTAATTGGAGATGAATGGGAGGTTGGAAACAGGCATATAATAAGCAGAGATGGCAGGATTGAGCAAAGGTTTTTTTTTCAGAATTCCAGTTTGGTGGAACAGTGTCTGAAGAAAGACTTTGACGGAGGAGCATTGAGTGCAACTGGCAAGAGTCCAAGTGGCTCCTCTCAAATCATTTGGAGGGAAGGGGGCCCAAAAGATGGTAAATAGTATGGTAGAAAGAATTTTGAAAAGAGCATTTAAAGTGATAGGTGTGAAGTCTGTCCAGATATGCAAGGGGCAGAAATTCGAGGAAGAGGTGATATTATCGATAAAATCAAGGAAAATGGTATACTGGAAACTAAAAATGTCTGACATACTTGTAGGAATGGACAGATAGAGGGATACCAGAATCCCCAATATGTAATTGAAGATAGATGAATTTCTTGATACAGATCTCTAAAATGTGCCGATTAGATGAACTTTGGTACCAATAACCATAACTCACAAGTTTATCTTTTCACCTCCTTTTAAATAGAATAAGATATCATGATCATGAGAGCTGTGTAACTGTTTGAAAATAACTTAAGAACATTGTTGATGTAAGAAGGAGGCTACCAGGGCTGTGCCCAGGGATCTGTCCTTGGTCCGATTCTTTTTAACATCTTTGTTAGTAATATAGTGGAAAGGCTGTCGGGTAAGGTTTGCCTCTTTGCGGATGATACCAAAATCTGCAATAGAGTAGACACCCAGGAAAGTGTACATAACATGAGGAGGGATCTAGGTAAGCTTGAAGAATGGTCTAGAATTTGGCAGCTGGGATTTAATGTTAAAAAATGTAAGGTCATGCATTTGGGATGCAGCAATCCAAGGGAGCAATATAGTATAGGGGGTGAAGTACTTTTGTCCACTAAAGAAGAGCGGGACCTAAGCGTGGTTGTGCCTGATGATCTTAAAGTAGCTAAACAGGTAGAAAAGGCAACAGTGAAAGCTAGAAGGATGTTTGGGTACATAGGGAGAGGAACGGCCAGCAGAAGGAAGAAGGTGATGGTGCCTCTGTATAAGTCTTTGGTGCAACCTCATTTGGAATATTAGGTGCAATTCTGGAGACCACACCTTCAAAAGGATATAAACAGGCTGGAGTCAGTACAGAGGGTGGCTACTAAAATAGTTAGTGGTCTTCATTATAAAAAATATGAGGACATATTTAAGGATCTTAATATGTATACTTTAGAGGAAAGGCGGGATAGAGGTGATATGATTGAGACATTTGAATACCTCTGTGGCATAAATGCACAGGAGGCGAGCCTCTTTCGATTGAAAGCAAGCTCTGCTACGAGGGGACATGGGATGAGGGTGAAAGGGGATAGATTCAGGAGTGATATGCAGAAATATTTCTTTATGGAAAAGGTGGTGGATCCGTTGAATAGTCTCCCAGTGAAGGTGGTAGAGATGAGGACAGTATCTGAATTCAAAGAAGCATGGGACAAACACAGAGGATCTCTAAAGGAAAAAAAGGGGACTGTTGTAATTGTTGATATGGAAGGACAGACTATTAGGCCATGCAGTCTTTTTCTGTCATCATATTTCTATGTTTCTAAGCATAAAGAGTAAACATAGGCTATGAACTGAACAACCATAGTTCAATGTACAGTCAACTACAGGTCACTGCTGGCACAGAGTAATTTCTGCAATTGTGCAGTTATAAATTATTTTATCATAATCAAGTAAATTTCATCTAATACATTGTAATCAGTTCTTACTCTGTGAATAATTCTAGCAACACCTTGGGGTATGTTTACTAAACCATCTTAACGTGCGCTCTGCGATGTTATCGTGCAATAAGGTACCTTATCATGCAATGATGGCGCTTTTTAAGGTGCACAGGTACCATATCACGCGATAACGCGCGCTGCGACGCAAACGAGCGCTGAAGGCGGGGAAAGGCTCCCGGAGGGCGGAGGAAGGCTCCCCAAAGACGGAGAGAAGGGGTCAATGGGTGGAGAGTTGGAGGGGAGAGGCTCCCTGCACATCAACGCTGTGAAATCCGAGGCTCAAAACTAACGCCGGTGAAACCCTGGCGTTAGAGCTGAATTAAAGGGAAAAGAAACCATTTCCGTCAGCAATGTAAAGCAAAACCAGGGAAACCTACAAAAAAGTGATAAGTGTGATAGATGTGCACGGAACAAAAGGGCAAATAAACATTGAAAATGAACAGAAGTAAATGTAAAAAAAACATAACGAAGCTGGGCAATAGTGATAGTAATGGGAAACATAAAAAAACACTCCCAAGAAAGCCCCCAAAAAAAGATATGAAATTCGGAAGGGTCTACGCTCCATCCCCATACAAGGTGAATGATCCCACAGTGAAATAGCACTGATCAGGGTTTCCCTCTCCATTGGACAGGTTTCCTATTGCATGCACATGTTCCACAACAGCAGGGCGGGCATGTCGGAATGGGCAACTGGACAGATGCTGGGAAAGGGGATACAGAGGGCTGCAGGCGGCACATGCTGTGGTGCAGCTGGGGTACAGTGCGGACTAGGCAGATGCCTAGGTGGCACTTAGGAATGCTGAAACTGTACAGCAGCCAGACAGCAACTGATGAGGGCCCAACATGGGCACGAGAGTATTTATCACAGTGTCACAGGGGATAGTACCCAGCAGGTACCACCAAGGGCACAGAACATTGGCAGGCGGTATTGGGGGGAAGTGTGGACATCTATGCAGGCACCCCTACCCCAGAACACGCACCATAGGCAGCCGCCTACCTGCACACTGGATGGCTTGAGACTGCACACCACCAGCAGAAAGGCATGTCAGCATGGTGGCAGAGGGGTACTGGTGGTGAAAGGGGGCAGTGGCAGCTGCCCAGAGCAGACCATGGCCTAGCCCTGTGTAGGTGGGTGTCATGCACTGCAACAGACAGGCCCTGCCGGACAAACAGTCATGGTATCACCAGGGAATGCATTGTCTCTGTGGCAACACAGTGGTGCAGTGCACACAACCAGTGTATTAGGAGGCAGAAGGTCACAGGTTCAAGTGCCTGCCAACCCAGTCCCCATATTTTACCCACTACTACAACGTGCTAATACAGACAGAACCTTTATTGCAGATGACGTAAACATGCCCAAAACACCTACATTTTACCCTAAAGAGCAAAGACACCATAAACAGGTGCATTACCTAGAGCAGAGTCTCCCAAATGCAGTCCTGGAGGGCCAAACACCATTCAGGTTCTATGCTGCCTCTAATAAAGATGCCTGTGCTGCATATCTATGCACCACCCCCATGGTATGCAGATGTATCTCATGCATATTCATGAGGGACAGCATGAAAACCCGAACAGTGTTTGGCACACCGGGACTGGAGTTGGGAACCTCTGCCGTAAAGCAGCAGCCAACAGGGGCAGACACACCCACACTCACAGGCTCCATTAGCCAATGCCTCCTGGAGAGGCAGGACATTGGGCCCTGCGTGCATCTCTCAATACTAGCACTTGCATACTTAACAATGCCACCCTACACCTGGGAATACGGTACACAGCTATCAAACGTTTGCTATGATTACTGACGGATAGCAATTCCTACGTTAAGCACAGTTTGCTGATTGAGCTCCATCATAGCAACCTTTCTGCTGTCTGTGGAGTGTGCTTCAGGTCTGGTCTCTGACAGTGTTTACCACCCTGGGGAGTGACCCCCAACAGTATTGCGTACCATATCCATGCCTGCACTGTGCCCAGGACTGGTGTGGTGGCCAGGGCTGCTAAACACCTCTATAGTAGCACAATGCTGGCATAGGTGTGGGAGTGTGTGTCTGTCTATCCAGTGTGTGGTTGCTGCAAACACCCTCCACAGCCCACACTGCCAGCACTGTTGCCAGTATTGGCCTGCCAATGTGCATAATGAGGAGCAAGGTACCATGGGTATAGCCCGGACAGGGTGGCCTGGCCAGGATGCATCTGCACAGGGCATAGGGCACTGGCTGGGACATTGTAGTGCCCGGCCACCTCCTGCACAGACAGGGTGGCCACAGCATGTTCCGCTGGGAGATCACTCTCACCCTGACTGTGCAGTGACCACCATGGCTAGGCTCCCCCATAGTGCTATCTAGTGTTTCTCTCATGTGATATTTATGGGTTTCCTTTTGGGGCCTAGTCACTGACTTATTTGCTTGTTGTGTATGCTGACATCCTAGTTCTGGGTGCACACATTTCCACCAGGAACATGCACTATGGACTAGCTAGCAGACTGTCTGCAGCTGGTATGTGTCTTGATGGAACGCCTTGTAGGGTGCAGTGGCTGAAGGCTTGCTGCAAGAGAATATCAGATAGTGGTGGGGTGCAGTTTAGCATATCCAGGTCTAATGTCTGTCTGCTTTGCGTTATGTATGTGTACAGAGCTGCATTGACTGCCCTGTTCCCCAACAGGACTGGAGTTGATGGTCCCCTCTACTGCCACCTTTGCAGGGAGGTAGAATGTGGATCTGTTGGTGGGAGACCTGTTTACCCCCCTCAGCCCTGGAGGAGAAGAAGGGTGGTAGTATATAATCCTCTTAGAGGTCCATAGGGGCTAAACCTGACTGAGACATACAGATATATCCGAGGTGTGTCTGCAGAAACTACCTATTTCACACATTAGCACTGCTGGGGACCTGCAGAATGGCCTATCGCTGCTGTGGACGTGGTGCCGGGCGCCCCACCTCACCCTCAGGGTGAGTGCAGTACGTGCACAATGTGACGGTGTGTAGCTACTTTGTGCCAGTAACACACATGGTCAGTACCCCCTACCAGGCCGAGGTGCTGTGGGGGTGCATACCCCATCTTGTGTTCATCTGTAGATGGCTGATTTGCATGTGCAGTGCATCATGGGTACGGGTGGGCTAACCCTATCCTGGTGACCACAGCAGACTGTTTGTGTGGTGACGTGCAGTTCTTCTGCAGCCAGCCAGCCAGGGGCTTTCTGGCAGCTATAGAGCTGTAGCCCACTGGTTACTTCACTGCCTGCGGAGCCAGAGGTCATGGGTTCAAACCCACAGTGGGGTTATTTTATAGGGCTGTCCAAAGCATTATCTATTTTTAATGTACATTAGTGCTGCCAGCAAAAACACCCTCAGCGTACTGTACCCATAAGATGTCTCAGAGGGCGCTTTATAGGGCGCCCTATAGGGCACCTTATGGTTACCGTCCATATAAGGTGCACTATATGGTATCCTATGGAGTGACTTATAGGGTGCCCTATAGGGGACATTATAGGGTGCCGTGGCGGACAGTGCACTTTATAATGTGCCCTATGGAGTGCCTTATAGGGTGCCTTAAGTGGCACCTTAGGTTACGGCACGTGAGGGTGTGTTTGCTGGCAGCAATTAAAAAAATACAAATAAAGTGCTGCAGGAAACAATACATACATGTCAAAGCTGATGCCTCAGCCAGCCTTAAGCATTAGACACACTGGGGATCAAACTCATGACCCCTGTATCATCAGTCAGTGCCTTAACCATTGTGCTGCACTGCTGTTCTTCCTTGCATGTCAGCGCACCTACCTAAGATTTTCATGCATTTAAATGCACAGTGCTGCCATCAAAAACAGTGCTATGACTTTGCCGTGCCTCATAGGGCACCCTATATGGTGCCCTATAGGCCACCCTTTAAGCAACCTTGTAGGGTGCCTTGGCAGACAGTGCACTTTAATATGTGCCCTCTGGGGTACCTCATGGGGTGCCTTATGCAGCACCTTATGTTACAGCACTTTGAGAGTGTGTTTGCTAGCAGCAGTAATTAAAATAAAATTAAAATGCCTCATAATGCAATATTACACATAACAGGTAGTGCCTCAGCCAGCCTTATTCATTGGGCACAGTGGGGGATTGAACCCATGACCCCTGTACCATCAGTCAGTGTCTTCACCATTGTACTGCAGCTCTGTTCCTCTGTTTGTACATCAGTGCTCCTGCTTATGCTTCCTGCGCATGTTGCTCGTGCGCTACTGTGCGCGGCGCACAGTAGCGCGTAGCGCACATTAGCGCGCGATAATCCCGGTTTGCTAGGTTAAGACTGAAACGCCCACTCCTTATATGTCATCCTGCACACTAACGCCGGGCGCACATTAGGACGGTTTAGTAAACATACCCCCTTGTGTTATTTCATGTTTATGATTAATGATGCAGTTACTTTCCCATTTTATTATAATAAAAAGAGCATCTATAGAGGAAAACATTTGATCCAACAGAAGTGGAACTGTGCTGTGTCCAAAGACCTTCCTGTTGGTTTCCCTTTGAGCTCACAGAAAGAGGAACTTTGTGTTTGAATGTTTGTGTTCTGTGTTTCTCACTGCTTGAGGGGCCTGAGGAGACTGAAAGAGTCAAGGTATAGTGACCAGATCACAGGTAAACTTTCAATATGTAGATCATTTGCTTTATCTGTAAAGAACTGTGCAATTGTATCAACATGTAGAGCTGAGGATGTGAATGTCGGAAAGGGTTTAATATTGCTTAGCTGGGCAACAACAGAAAAGAATTCTTTTGGATGATTGGATGCCTTCAAGATTTTTTTAGAGAAACAGGATGTTTTTGAAAGAGAGATTTGCATGTGATAGAAGTTATGAGATGTAATTTATGGAAGTTTCTATGCTGAAGAAGCTGAAACTCCTTCTCCCACAGAAATGCCTTGCGCCTATTTTTGGAGGGACTTATTTCCCTGAACTCCACAGTCTGATCTGGCTCCTTTTCAAACTTAGGGGCATGTTTACTAAACTGTTAATGATCGTTATGTAACGTTAACACGCTGTATGTAATGTTAACGCGCGTTAATGTTACCTAACAATCGTTAATGTTCCCGGCTGCAGTAAACACCGCAGAGGGTGGAGAGAGGGTGGGGGGGAAGGGGTCAATGGGCGGAGAGTGGGCGGGGAGAGGCTCCCTGCACTCTAATGTGCTGAACTGAAGGGCTGAATCCTACTACGAATGAAAACCTGCCGTTAGATGTACATGAAGTACCCGAAAAACCCAGCAAATAGCAAACCACATAAAACTTTTTTTGTCGGATTGACCAGCACAGTACACGGGATCAATGCCCGTTACCGCAGCGGTCCTTCCTTTTTAATCATTTATAGGACAATTTAAAACAGCTCCTGTTAGTAAAAGCTGGTACTTAGCTTTGTGAAATTAGGCTGTGAAGATAGGTGGGCAATGAAAATTCAGTGCCTAATTCAGCAGGTCATGTCGCTACGACGTGCCACGTTTCGGGGGTACACTCATCCACCCCCTGCTTCAGGTCAGACCTCCGAATTGAAATGAGAAGCATCAGCCATAAACACCCAGCTGTAAAAGTGGTTTATATATCCAACCGCCATTATGGATCACGGGAAGGGACACGCCCCCCCTATTGTGATAGGCCCAGGAGTACCCTATCCAGTCAAAGAAGTGAAGCCACCAAACAGGTTCCACCTCTGAACATGGAGGGTTAATAGATGATTAGTTAACCATAGTATTAAGAGGAAAAGGCACATCAGCATATAGATATGGAGTTCAACGAATAGTGTGCCAGTCAATCTGTTGATTAAGACCGTCTGGAACAACTGAATGTAAACGGAATATCCATTGTTGCTCTAAGTTCTGTAAACGCTGGATCCGATCGCCACCACAAGGATCCAAGGGGACATGGTCCAAAACTCGCCAGTGCAGGTCCCCAAACACATGAGAATGTTCAAGGCAATGCTCGACCAGGGGAGCTGATAATGTTAGGGTCCGTACCCGGGAAGCATGTTCTGTCAGGCGATGTTTTAAGGATCGTGAAGTCCGACCAACATATGGTAACTGACACGGGCAAACGATCAAATAGACCACATGGTCCGTGTTGCAATCAGTGTGCCACCGAGTATGATAAGATCTATGGGTACGTACATCCATCCAGAGAGCGCCCTGCAGTGTACCCAGACAAAAAATACATGACTGGCATGAAAAATGACCCGCCTGGTCGTGACATCTGGGAGGAAGGTCGAGAGGAGACTTGGTCCTGACCAAGAGATCCCGTAAGTTGGACCTTCGGGAGTAGGCAATTTGAAGTGGCTTTTGAAAGCAAGAATGAATCATTAAAGTAGGCCAAAATTGATGTATAAGGTGAGTCACTGCCGACGTCCCCTGCATATAAGGGAAAACCCCTGTGATCTTATCCTCAGGGGGTGTAGCAGCCTTAGGAGTCAACAGCCACTCCCGATGTGTGTTACATGCCCGCTTATAGGCTAAACGAACTACTTTGGCAGGATATCCCCGAGAAAGGAGACGAGTGGTTAAATCTCTAGCATGAAACTTAAATTGTGATAACTCAGAGCAATTCCTACGGAGTCTCAAAAACTGGCCATAAGGAAGACCCCGTTTTAGAGCCGGGGGATGATAGCTGTCAAAGCGTAGTAACATATTGCGTTGAACAGGTTTTCTGTAGAGAGACGTCATAAGGCCAGTAGGGCAACATTCTATCACTATGTCCAAAAACTGGATCTTATGGGTCTCCACTTGAGAAGTGAATTGAATGTTGGACTTAAAGGAATTTAAGGAGATCAAAAATGTATCCAAATCCCCTCGGGTGCCCGACCAAATAAAAAAGATATCATCCAAAAAACGTTTCCAGCATTTGACATGAGAAAAAAGTGGATGAGAAAAGACGTACTGATCCTCAAACCAGGCCATGTATATTGTTGCTATGGAGGGGGCCACTGTCGCCCCCATGGCAATGCCAAAAGTTTGCAAATAGAATTGCCCCTGGTACAGAAAAGAATTTTTGTTTAATACTAAGGTCAGTAGGTCCAGAAAAAAATTGCTTGGGTATGCGATCCGGCAGTGGGATGGACAATTGTGAGAGACCTGCCATAACTTCCCCTTGGTCAATGTTTGTGTATAAAGCTTGAACGTCCAGCGTAACCAAAAACGCACAAACTGAGATATCTGAATAAGCAGCTAGTTGACGCATGAAGTCTCCTGTATCCTTTATATATGATGGTACTGTCACTGCCAACGGTTTCAAAAAAAGGTCACAGAATTGAGACAGGGGTTCCAGTAAAGAGTTCCTGCAGGAAACTATCGGACGTCCCGGGGGGTTGTCCAACGATTTGTGAATCTTGGGCACAAGATAGAAAATGGGTGTCCGAGGGCTTCGTTTGATCAAAAAATCAGCCCCCTTCCGGGTCAGCCAATTGCAAAGGAATGCCTGTGAAATGAGCTGGAATATATGATCTCTAAGCTGAATTGTAGGATCCTCAATGGGAGTGTAGTGAACCCGATTGTCCAAGTGAACATGTATTTCACGGTCATATTGGTCCATGGAGAGTAGCACAGTTGCACCCCCTTTATTTTATTTATTTATTATTTTATTTTATTTATTACAATTTCTTATATACCGCACTATTGTCAGCGCGGTTTACATACAACAAAATGACCATAACAAACTGTTTGGCTTCACATAGAACAGGAGTAACAACTTGGATAACATGTTTTGCTTTACAGAGAACAGGAGTAACAACTTGGATAACGCGGGGGATGCAAACTGAACTACTTACATATGTACAATGAGATTGATTGCTGAGAATTTAGGGTGTTACATGTGTACAGTAGGGTTGAGATGTTATCTTGAGGAGGTAAGAGGAGAGGCAATTAGGTAGGGGTTAGGTTAATCTGGTAGTACTGTGTAAATAAATGGAATTTGAGAGCCTTTCTGAATTGTGTTAGGTCAGTAATTGCACGGATGCCTGGTGGTAATGCGTTCCAACATTTTGGGGCATAGATACTGAATGCCCTGTTAGATGTTGCGGTTGTGTACTTTGTTGAACCCTTTGGGATTAGTAGTGCATTTGTAGATAGGGATCTCCTTGTTCTGTTGGGAGGAATGGGTTGGATGATATCGGTTAATGAAGGGGAGGTGATGCCATGGATGGATTTGAAAGTGAGTAACAAAGATTTGAATATAAGCCTTCCTTGAATGGGGAGCCAGTGCAGCTGTATTAGGATAGGCGTTATATGGTTGCATCTTGCTGCTCCCACTAAGACTCTGGCTGCGGCATTCATGGCAAGTTGCAACGGGTTGAGTGTTGATTGAGGGAGACCTTGAAGAATAGCGTTGGCGAAGTCAAAGTGTGGTAAGATCAGGGATTGGTATATTGTCCGGAAGTCTTCAGGGTTTAGAAGGGATTGCAGGTGTCTAAGGGACCGGATTTTGAAATAAATGGCTCTGACTATGTTGGATATATGGGTTTTCATATCTAAATGTTGATCGAGGGTGACTCCTAAGTACCGAATTGTTGATTTGGTTTGGAGCTCAGCCTCATTGACCTTTATATGAGGTGGAGGGCAGAAACTCTGGTCTCTGGTGATGAATAGCACCTCAGTCTTTTTGTGTTGTATCCTAAGATTTTGGGACAGAAGCCATTCGGAGACTGCGTTGAAACATTCAATCAGTGGTGAAAGGTCCATTTGCTCTGTGAAGAATGGCATGAAGAGGAGGATGTCATCAGCGTAAATTAGACAGTCGACCTTGAATGATCCGATTATGTTGAAAATGGGTTGCATGTAAATGTTAAATAAAAGAGAAGATAGGGAAGATCCTTGTGGGACGCCCTGTTGTTGATGGAAGGGTTCGGAAGATCCTGATCCTGATTTTACATGTTGCCATCTGTCTTCAAGGTATGACCTGCACCAATCGAGGGCGATGCCATTTATGCCCTTTTCTTTTAGTCGTTCTACTAGCAGACCATGGTGTACAGAGTCAAAGGCTGCAGCGATGTCTATGAAGATGAGAGCGAAACCTTGACGGATGTTGTCGATACCTGTGACGATTTTATTGAAGAGGGAGGTAAGTAGTGTTTCGACGCCATGGTATTCCCTGAATCCATGTTGACGATGGTCTAGTGGGGAGGTTGAATCTATGTGGTCTTGAAGTTGCCTTTGTGCTTCCTTTTCGATTATTTTGGCTAAGAGAGGTATACTGGCTATGGGTCTGTAGGATTCAACTTTGCTTGGGTCAAGTTTAGGGTTCTTCAGGAGCGGTCTGATGGATGTTTGCTTGAGTGCTGCAGGGAAGGATCCAGTTGTGAATGATAAGTTCATCATTTTTGTGATCAGTGGGCTGAGTTCTGTTCGTAAATTTTTAATCCAATATGCGGGGCAGGGGTCAGTTTGTGCAGTCGTGGTATTGAGGGCCTGTCTGATTACCAGACCCGACTGGGACAATTCCTGCACTGCTTTACGATGATCCATGGTGAAGTTGTCAAATCCCCGTAGTCTGGAATGCTCCAGTTGAGCCAAACCACGCAGAATTAATTGTTGGAATGTGGAAATGACCGCATCAATAGGGCCAGATGGTTGCCAATAAGAGGGATTTTTTACTAAAGAAACGTCCACTGAAGGTCCACTGACGGACATGTGATGTAGGACTCTTAACTTACGAAAGAATTTATATAAGGCTACTCGCATCACAAATCCATCATACCGTGGCGAGGGAACAAAAGATAAGCCCATGTTATGGTTAACTAATCATCTATTAACCCTCCATGTTCAGAGGTGGAACCTGTTTGGTGGCTTCACTTCTTTGACTGGATAGGTTACTCCTGGGCCTATCACAATAGGGGGGGCGTGTCCCTTCCCGTGATCCATAATGGCGGTTGGATATATAAACCACTTTTACAGCTGGGTGTTTATGGCTGATGCTTCTCATTTCAATTCGGAGGTCTGACCTGAAGCAGGGGGTGGATGAGTGTACCCCCGAAACGTGGCACGTCGTAGCGACATGACCTGCTGAATTAGGCACTGAATTTTCATTGCCCACCTATCTTCACAGCCTAATTTCACAAAGCTAAGTACCAGCTTTTACTAACAGGAGCTGTTTTAAATTGTCCTATAAATGATTAAAAAGGAAGGACCGCTGCGGTAACGGGCATTGATCCCGTGTACTGTGCTGGTCAATCCGACAAAAAAAGTTTTATGTGGTTTGCTATTTGCTGGGTTTTTCGGGTACTTCTGGATTCATTTTGACCCAGTTTCGAAGTATTTGGAGTTCACTTTGGTGTTTATATAATCTTCGGTCTTATCCATGGCTACCGCCACTTTTGCCTATAAGGAGGAACGTTTATCTCAGTTGAAGAAATATAAATCATTGTTTGATGGGGACATGGTGATTAATACGGTAGGGGATTTACCTCCTACCATTTTAGAGTTGAAAGATCTACATAAGAAGAGCATTAGGTTTCAGTTACATGGAGAGGCTATGGCTCAATACCTGAAATCATCGGTGATCCCCAGAGGGCTGCGGGTCTTAAAACCTCCTAAACAATTTACGGGGGACGAAGGTTTTCTATCCAAATGGAATGCCATATTGAATAAGTGTGGCCTGGACCTAGTGGCATTGCTGTTAGAACGGTCTTTTCAGGAATTAGAGACCCTTACACTACAGACGGGGGCTTTAAAAGGAAAAATTTTGGAGACACTGCCTCCTTCGAGTTTTGACATGCAATGGGCAGAAATTGACAAGCAATTGAATTCTTTTCGGGACCACGTTCGTGGTCTTAAAATTAATAAATTTAAGCGAGATAAACTAGACTACGACAATAATTGTGTCTATAATTGGCCTTCACGCAAACAATTTCGCAAGAAGGTATCCTTTGCACCAGGGTCTGATGACTTTTCGGACACGGATTCCAGTGAGTCAGGTCAAATGACAATTGGCAGGAAGCCGCAACCACAACCACAAGCGGAGTTTTCTAGGGGTAACACGTATCGTGCGCGACGCTCCCGGGGGTCTTACCAGACGGATTTTTGGGAGGGTCCGGACACTCGGTCCCGGACGCGGAATCGTCAATTGTGAACATCTCTGGCGTCTCCCTTACGCAACAACAAATTCAGGTTTTGGACATGGGCTTATCTTTTGTTCCCTCACCACGGTATGATGGATTTGTGATGCGAGTAGCCTTATATAAATTATTTCGTAAGTTAAGAGTCCTACATCACATGTCCGTCAGTGGACCTTCAGTGGACGTTTCTTTAGTAAAAAATCCCTCTTATTGGCAACCATCGGGCCCTATTGATGCGGTCATTTCCACATTCCAACAATTAATTCTGCGTGGTTTGGCTCAACTGGAGCATTCCAGACTACGGGGATTTGACAACTTCACCATGGATCATCGTAAAGCAGTGCAGGAATTGTCCCAGTCGGGTCTGGTAATCAGACAGGCTGATAAAGGGGGTGCAACTGTGCTACTCTCCATGGACCAATATGACCGTGAAATACATGTTCACTTGGACAATCGGGTTCACTACACTCCCATTGAGGATCCTACAATTCAGCTTAGAGATCATATATTCCAGCTCATTTCACAGGCATTCCTTTGAAATTGGCTGACCCGGAAGGGGGCTGATTTTTTGATCAAACGAAGCCCTCGGACACCCATTTTCTATCTTGTGCCCAAGATTCACAAATCGTTGGACAACCCCCCGGGACGTCCGATAGTTTCCTGCAGGAACTCTTTACTGGAACCCCTGTCTCAATTCTGTGACCTTTTTTTGAAACCGTTGGCAGTGACAGTACCATCATATATAAAGGATACAGGAGACTTCATGCGTCAACTAGCTGCTTATTCAGATATCTCAGTTTGTGCGTTTTTGGTTACGCTGGACGTTCAAGCTTTATACACAAACATTGACCAAGGGGAAGTTATGGCAGGTCTCTCACAATTGTCCATCCCACTGCCGGATCGCATACCCAAGCAATTTTTTCTGGACCTACTGACCTTAGTATTAAACAAAAATTCTTTTCTGTACCAGGGGCAATTCTATTTGCAAACTTTTGGCATTGCCATGGGGGCGACAGTGGCCCCCTCCATAGCAACAATATACATGGCCTGGTTTGAGGATCAGTACGTCTTTTCTCATCCACTTTTTTCTCATGTCAAATGCTGGAAACGTTTTTTGGATGATATCTTTTTTATTTGGTCGGGCACCCGAGGGGATTTGGATACATTTTTGATCTCCTTAAATTCTTTTAAGTCCAACATTCAATTCACTTCTCAAGTGGAGACCCATAAGATCCAGTTTTTGGACATAGTGATAGAATGTTGCCCTACTGGCCTTATGACGTCTCTCTACAGAAAACCTGTTCAACGCAATACGTTACTACGCTTTGACAGCTATCATCCCCCGGCTCTAAAACGGGGTCTTCCTTATGGCCAGTTTTTGAGACTCCGTAGGAATTGCTCTGAGTTATCACAATTTAAGTTTCATGCTAGAGATTTAACCACTCGCCTCCTTTCTCGGGGATATCCTGCCAAAGTAGTTCGTTTAGCCTATAAGCGGGCATGTAACACACATCGGGAGTGGCTGTTGACTCCTAAGGCTGCTACACCCCCTGAGGATAAGATCACAGGGGTTTTCCCTTATATGCAGGGGACGTCGGCAGTGACTCGCCTTATACATCAATTTTGGCCTACTTTAATGATTCATTCTTGCTTTCAAAAGCCACTTCAAATTGCCTACTCCCGAAGGTCCAACTTACGGGATCTCTTGGTCAGGACCAAGTCTCCTCTCGACCTTCCTCCCAGATGTCACGACCAGGTGGGTCATTTTTCATGCCAGTCATGTATTTTTTGTCTGGGTACACTGCAGGGCGCTCTCTGGATGGACGTACGTACCCATAGATCTTATCATACTCGGTGGCACACTGATTGCAACACGGACCATGTGGTCTATTTGATCGTTTGCCCGTGTCAGTTACCATATGTTGGTCGGACTTCACGATCCTTAAAACATCGCCTGACAGAACATGCTTCCCGGGTACGGACCCTAACATTATCAGCTCCCCTGGTCGAGCATTGCCTTGAACATTCTCATGTGTTTGGGGACCTGCACTGGCGAGTTTTGGACCATGTCCCCTTGGATCCCTGTGGTGGCGATCGGATCCAGCGTTTACAGAACTTAGAGCAACAATGGATATTCCGTTTACATTCAGTTGTTCCAGACGGTCTTAATCAACAGATTGACTGGCACACTATTCGTTGAACTCCATATCTATATGCTGATGTGCCTTTTCCTCTTAATACTATGGTTAACTAATCATCTATTAACCCTCCATGTCCAGAGGTGGAACCTGTTTGGTGGCTTCACTTCTTTGACTGGATAGGTTACTCCTGGGCCTATCACAATAGGGGGGGCGTGTCCCTTCCCGTGATCCATAATGGCGGTTGGATATATAAACCACTTTTACAGCTGGGTGTTTATGGCTGATGCTTCTCATTTCAATTCGGAGGTCTGACCTGAAGCAGGGGGTGGATGAGTGTACCCCCGAAACGTGGCACGTCGTAGCGACATGACCTGCTGAATTAGGCACTGAATTTTCATTGCCC
Organism: Ichthyophis bannanicus; assembly: GCA_033557465.1. NCBI lineage: Eukaryota > Metazoa > Chordata > Amphibia > Gymnophiona > Ichthyophiidae > Ichthyophis > Ichthyophis bannanicus. The sequence continues at coordinate 894,644,745 of CM066032.1, read as the reverse complement.
ACCTATCTTCACAGCCTAATTTCACAAAGCTAAGTACCAGCTTTTACTAACAGGAGCTGTTTTTTTTTTTTTAAATTCTTTATTTTCATTTTATAACAACAAAGGAAAAGGAAGACATACAGCTAAAAGACAGATACAAAACGTGTAATACATACACCAAAGTAAACCCCTACCACCCCCCTCCCCCCCGGCTTCTTCTCTAGAAAACTAAACATTCCCGAAGCGGGCGTGTACTTACATTATTGTGTTACAAAACCTAACGGTGATCTGAAACATGATAAGTGCACATTATACAGGCATGTTGGAGCAATGAGCAGATTGTACATAATCATTAAGCATCTGCCATTTAGACAAGCGAGAGTGAGTTTGGACATGGGGAATAGCTCTCCGAGGGATCTGCTCATATTTACTATATAAGCAGACGAGGTTCCACCATTCAGTGACAGTAAGTCGAGAGCTATCCTTCCAATTCCTCGTGATTAAGCATATGGCTATACCCAGCATGAAATCAAGGAGAAAGCGACCCTTCTTAGGAAGAGAGGGGACCTCCGCCACAGAGCGGAGTCCCACGACCTTCCAAGAGAGAGGTTCATGAAAGTGTAAGATAAATTGAATACGACCCCAGACCCGCCCCCAATAGACCTGCAGTTGAGGACATTCATAAATAACATGAGCGAAGGTTCCCACAGCAGTATGGCAAGACCAACACAGGTCCCTAGCATTTGGGTTCCATTTGGCTATTTTTTCTGGGGTATAAAAGCATCTGTGTGCAAAGAAGAAGAGAGTTTGGGTAACAGAGGCAGACCGGGAAACCCGCACTACTTTACTCCAGAAAACGCTCCATTGCACAGGGGTTAAAGTGGTTTGCAGTTCGCGCTCCCAGGCTTGTTGGGCTCTAAAAGTGTCCGTGTCTGTACCCTGACATATTATTTTATAAAAGTTAGAGGCTACCCCATGTGTACTACTAATGGAGTGAACTATCTCTAATAGCCCATCCTCAGTAGGGGCAGAGGGCGGCATGATTCGAGCACTTTTGAGGCAGTGTTGAAGCTGCATCAATTGAAAGTAGTGTTTCGCTGGTAACGCAAATTCCTTTTGTAAATCAGAAAAGGTTTTCCAACGAGCTGCAGAGAAAAGCTGTTGGGGTGTCCAGATCCCCCTGGAGTACCAGGGTTTCCAGGCTATTGTTCTATTTAGGACTTGAATTCTGGGGTTATTCCATAGCGGGAGTCCGTCCTGAGGACATACATTCGGGCCCAGTGATAGAATGAGAGTGTTAAAGGCCGCAAGAGTATCGACAATCATTGGTGGATGGCGGGTGTCTACTTGATAGGACATACCGGGGAGATGGGTCAACGGAATTGGGCTACTAAGCTCCTCTTCTATGTCAAGCCAAACTGGTCTGCTGTCTGTTGAGGCATCTAGCCATCGGGCACCTTGCTTAAGTAGAAAGGCTTGATGATATCTAAGAAAATCAGGAAATCTGGTACCCCCTCGTTCCTTTGCAGACTGCAGTTTATGTTTAGCTATCCTTGGTGGCTTGCCCTGCCAGAGATAACGGACGAGAAGGCCCTCAATATCTTTATAAGTATGTAACGGAAGTAAGCATGGCAGCATTTCTAAAATGTAGTTCACTTTGGGGACTATCATCATTTTCACAGTTTCTAAGCGGCCCCACCATGTGAGAGATAAGGGAGACCAACGATTTGTGAGTTCACGGACTTTGGAGACTACCTCTTTGGCATTAAAACTGATAGTGTCTTCTAAAGGAGAACAGTAATGGACCCCGAGATACTTCACCATGCGGGATTGCCAAAGGAAGGGAAAGGCCTGCATGTCAGCCTCATGTACCCAGCGGTTCAGTGGGAATGCTACAGATTTGGTCCAGTTAATTTTATAGCCCGATAATTGTGAGTATCCGTCAATCAGATCCAAGACAGCTGGAACCGAATCGAGGGATACGAAGAGCATAAGGTCATCTGCATATGCAGAGAGTTTAATCTCCCTATGACTAAAGGGGACACCTCGAATACGTGCAGACTGTCTAATAAGGAGGGCTAGGGGTTCAAGAGCGAGATCAAAAAGCATTTGTGATAGGGGGCAACCTTGACGCGTGCCTCTTTGGAGGTTAAATGGCTGAGATTTGATGGCGTTTACACAAATACTGGCGACGGGTTGAGTATACATGACTTGGAGATATCGGAGGAAGCCCTCTCCAAAGCCATACCATCGGAGAACTGCAAATAAGAAGGGCCATTCTAGACGATCAAAGGCTTTTTCGGCATCCAGGGAAAGACCCACCCATGGATGATCGAGATTGGCAGCACTAGATAGCACATGGCACAAGGTCCGAGCATTGTCAGCAGTTGATCTGCCGGGTATAAAACCGCATTGGTCGGGGTGAATTAGGGTAGCCATCCTGTCAGATAGCCGGGTGGCCAAGATCGTTGCGAAGATCTTATAGTCGGCATTAAGTAGGGAGATTGGACGGTAGTTGGCGGTCAGTAGCGGGTCTCTGCCTTCTTTCTCAAATACAACCACATTAGCTGCAGAAAAGGATCCCAAAGAGGATGTATCTACCGCAAGGGCAGTAAAATAGAGTTTTAAATAGGGAACTAAATCTGCACTGAACGTTCTGTAGAATTCGGTCGGGAGACCATCGGGCCCTGCGGCACGGCCCGAGGCTGTTCGTTTTAGGGCAGATTGGATCTCTGAAGTAGAGAAGGGTTCATCCATCGCATCCCTATCATCTTCAGAGAGGGTCGGCCGCTGAATGCCAGAAAGCAATCGCTCGAATGTCTCTGACGAGAACTCACATTCAGATTGATATAGGCGGGTATAGAAATCCCGAAAGAGCTCTACAATGTCGGAGTCTGTGGTCACTATGCCCCCTCCCTGTGGTGCTTGAAGGGCCGCAACGCGTTTGGCTTCTTTTTGACCTTTCAAGGCATTGGCTAAGAGTCGACCGGCTCGGTTATTTTCACGATAATATGTCCCTCGCTGAAGCTCAATACTCTTAGAAGCTGCAGTTGAGAGGATTGAATTATATTGAAAACGGAGACGCTGTAATCGAATTAATACACATGGGTCAGTGCGTGAAGTTAGAACTCGTTCGCCTGCTTTTATTTGTTGGTCTAGTATGAGCAGCTGCTGTTTACGTTGTTTCCGCAGGCGGATTTGATAGCTAGTGATCGTTGCCCGAATGGCCGCTTTGAAGCCCTCCCACCAAGCCCAATTCGCAGTATCTTGGGGTAGATTAAAATGGAAGTAATCCTGTATGGCTGCTCGAATTTCTGACTGGAACTCTGGCTGAGTTAACAGGGCTCTATCAAAGAACCAGGCTCCCGAGTTTCCCTGGGGTGCAGTAGTGTGTAATTGAAAGGAAATGGCAGCATGATCTGAAATATGTTGGGAGTGAATCTTTGCAGTGTCCACCTGAGGAACTAACAGTTTTGAGATTAAAAAGAAGTCTATGCGAGACTGAGATTTATGAGGGGAGGAGAAGAAGGTGAAGTCAAGCTCATTGGGGTGTAGTAACCACCATAGATCAACTAAAGCAAGATCCTTAATCAGGGAGGTAAGCGTGGCGTGACTCTTGGGGGGACCACTCGTCCTAGGCGGCTGTTTGTCAATCAGGGGATCAAGGACTAGATTGAAATCCCCCCCAATGATCAATGAAGTATTAGCAGAAGCCTGCGCAACCTGAGCAATGGCAGCAAAAAAGGCAGGGTCATCAACATTAGGAGCGTAAAGGCATATACATGTAACTTCAAGGCTACCTATCTTGAGGTGAACTCTAGACCATCTTCCTTCTGTATCTGAGCTAGTCGCAATAACAGTAGCATGCAAAGATTTCCTAACCAGTATGGCAACCCCACATTTCTTAGAAACGGCTGGGGAATAGGCGGCCACCATGTAAGGTTTAATATTGAGTTTAAGAGTTTCCTTCGAATTTAAATGCGTTTCTTGGAGAAAAATCAGATCCGCTGCTTCCTGACTGAGGTAGCTTAGGATTTTCTTCCGTTTTATCGGATTATTGATTCCTTTTATGTTCAATGAGAAAATCTTACATGGTGCCATCAATCGGTAATAGACATTTTAGGTAAGGGCGCTTGATAACATATAACATAAGCAGAATCTGTACAACAATGTCATAATCACCGAGTATTCTGGCTAATACACCCCATATTGAAAAGTATGTACCAACGTATCTTAGAGAAGAAGCAAAACCCCCAAAGAATATGGCGACCATATGTCTGCGGGAGGAGGCCCTAGAGAGGAAATAGAAAGACATGTAAAAAAAAGAAAAGAAACACCAGAGTCCATAATAACACTGTCTCTGATACTCATCGAGGCTACTGTGGGTAGATGGAGTCGGGTCACAGATACCATCAAGAGTAAGGCAACAGACTGCCCACGCCAGACTCTTTGCTAGGCTGCGGCAGATCCAATATGGCAGGTACAGCGGATATGAGGAGACTTGCAGGAATATTCTGGAAGTCAGCGCATCAAGTCGGCTTCTTTGGAATCCAAAAACTCCGCTAGTAGATCAGGGTCCTCAAATGTTCTTGTCTGATTGTGAAGCGTGACTCGGAGCTTGGCCGGGTACATCAGGCCATAGCGTGCTTGTAGTTGTTGAAGCCTCGGCCGGAATTCCAGAAAGCGCTTTCGGCGGTCGACCGTGGGTTTAGCCAAGTCAGGATAGAAGGAGATCTTGTGGCTCTCAAACTCCATATGGCCCTTTGCCCGAGAGGCACTTAGAATTTGCTCCACATGTTGATATCTCAATAGTCGAAAAATGATAGGCCGCGGGGTCTTCCTGTTGAGCGTTATGCTTGTGGGTACACGATGAGCGCGATCAATCTCCAAATCTTTGGTAAAGGTGATTTGGAGCAGGGAAGGGAGGATTTTGCATAAAAACTCTTTCATGTCTCCCGATTCCGCTCCCTCCGGTATGCCCACGAGTCGTATGTTGTTGCGGCGCGCTCTATTATTGCCATCTTCCACCTCTTTCTGCAAGGCCCGCACCTGTCGTTCAACTTTGTCGAGTTTGGACAACCGGGCCGCATGGGAGTCCAATATGCTCTCCATTTTGTCCTGACGCGAAGAAAGCCCTTCTAGCTTGCTTTGCAGCACACCAAAATCTTCCCGCAGCGCTCGGAGTGCTTCACCGTTTGCCTGCACAAGGTTTTTGACCCCTCTAATCTCTACGAGGATTTCCTGCTGCATTTCGGGGCCCTCGCACAAGGCCGGCCCCTTCTGCGGGGACGGAGGTTCAGTTTTGGAACGTTTGCCGTGAGAAGCCGCTGGAGATCCAAATTCCAGGCGCGTTGGTTTGGTCCCCGCCATCTCACCAATGTGCCCCGGCAAGATCATAGTAGAAGTTCTAAGTATGTGAGGTGTTAATTCAGGATTCTGAGTAGGCCTCTCGGGAGCCTCAGCGTTATGCGACCATCCCGCTGGACATCAGGCTCCGCTCCCCCACAGGAGCTGTTTTAAATTGTCCTATAAATGATTAAAAAGGAAGGACCGCTGCGGTAACGGGCATTGATCCCGTGTACTGTGCTGGTCAATCCGACAAAAAAAGTTTTATGTGGTTTTCTATTTGCTGGGTTTTTCAGGTACTTCTGGATTCATTTTGACCCAGTTTCGAAGTATTTGGAGTTCAGTTAGATGTACATGTGCAGGAGAGAGAAACCATTTAAGTGTCAGCAATGTACAGCATAGACAGGGGGCCCAAGAAAAGTGATAGTAGTGCTCCATTTCCAGCAACAGCATAGTGCCCAAGTATGAAAGGCCACTATGGTGATGGTGCAAGTGGGGCATAGGAGGCTGCAGGCGGGACATGTAGCAGGGGCAGCTGGGGCACAGGGTGGACTAGGCAGGTGCCTAGGTGGCACATATGAACATAGAAACTGGAAATCAGCATGACAGCAGCTGACAAAGGCCAAACACAATCTACCTACATCTACCTGGTCCACCTGAGCTAACAGTTGCCAGGGCACTGACCTGACATCCCCCCAGCCAACCCTCCCCCAAGAGGAAGGGACAGACTATTGGTAGGCAGTGATGGGGGGGGGGATGTGAGGATGCTCATGTATGCCCCAAGCCCAAGACTCTGCTCCCTAGGCAACCACCTACCCACACAGTGGATGGCCTGGAACTGCACACTACCAGCACCGACAGCATATGGTCATGTCAGCATGGCAGGGGGGGTGTGCCCATGCTGGAGGGGGCAGTGGCACCTGCCTGCAGTGGACCTAGGCCATGCCCTGTACAAGTACGTGGTGTGCAGTGCACTATAAAAGGTCTGGCTGAGGAAATGTACAGGTAGCCCCAGGGACCACCATGCATGTGTGGTGCAGTACACCCAGCCAGTGTGTTCACAAGCAGAGGGGCATAGGTTCGAGCCCCAGCTGTGGTTCCTTCAGAGCATGTCCCTATGTTTTACCTTACAATGCAGATATAACAGCAACATGTGCAAAGCCCAAAGCAGCGGCGAACAGGGGTACAAACACCCACTCACACAGGCTCCACAATCCAAAGATGCATGGAGAGTCAGGCTGTTGGCCCCAGCATTGAGCTGCATTTATCACCAGAGCACTACTAATACCTCCTGCACAGTTTAGCAATGTCAGCACTGTCATCAGGACCAGTGTGGCGGGCAGGGTTGCCAACCACCCTTATCTTTGCACAATGCTGCAATAGGAGTGTGTGTGTGTGTATGTCTATCCATTGTTTTGTGGCTGCCCACACTCACTGGGCCCACAATGGCCTGAATATGTGCATAATGAGGAGCAAGGTGTTATGGGTATGGTCCGGACAGGGCGGATCGGCCAGGATGCAGCTTCAGAGGGTGTGGGGCAATGGCTGGGACACTGCAGTGCCCGACCACCACCTGCATGGACAGGGTGGCCACAGCATGGCATTCTGGGGGGGGGGGGGGGCACACACACTGACCGAGCAGTGCCTATGGCATGTCTAGGTTCCCACATCGCGCTCTATATTATCTGCCTCTAGTAATGCTTTTGTGTTCCCAGTGCTGGGGCCCCAATCACTGAGATGTCGTCTTGGTGTACATAGCTTCTCTGTGAACATGCATTATGGACTGGCTAGTGGACTGTCTGCAGTTAGACTGTGCATGGTTGGAACACTTATATGGTGCTATCTGCTGATGACTGGCAGACAGTGGAGTAAGGCAGTTGGGGATTTCCAGAGCTAGTCCCCATCATTGCTGTTGGTCTTCTCCAGCTACAGGTATGGCTTTGGCCCACCCACCCTGGGGGTTGTCATATACCAGCAGGATGGAGGTTGCTTCATGGGGACTGGGACACCTGTTCCTTGCTTACAAAAAGGGTGATGTGAGCCCTTTGGGGTATGTAGTGTATACCACTTTGACCTATAAAGGCACTGCTACACAAACCTCATGCAAGTCTGGAAACCCCTCTGCACTGATAACAGGTGCCCATATAAGCCAGACTCTAACATGGGGTACACACTAATCTGGGTGGTGTCTGGTCAGAGGGCCACATGTGACTACAGGATAAAGATGGACACCAAATTACCTTCAGCTGCACTGCAAGGAACACCTGTCACACACTGGCAGTGATGGGGATGTACAGCAGGTCCTATCTCTAGCACCACATGTACTGCAGACCTAGTGCTGGGCACTCATCCTATCCCTAAGGGGGAACACAAAACCTGCACAATGGCATGGTCTGTAGCTACTCTGTGGCAGTATCACTCACTGTCAGTTCATCTTTCCAAGCTGAGGTACCGGAGAGGTGCAGACCCCATTTGGTGATCAGCTGTAGATAGCTATTCAGCATATGCACTGCATCATGGGTACTGGTGGGGTTATCCTATCCTGGCACTCAGAGCAGACAGTTTGTGCAGTGACCTGCAGTCCTTCTGTACCCAGCCATTGCTGTGACATACACCACGGAGGTATAGCCTACTGCTTAATACAATGCCATTCTCGGCAGTGTTCATGGGTTCAATTCCTCATTGTTCCCTCCTCTCATGCCTGTCCTACTCAAATAGTGTGCATGCCTGTAACAGTCATATTTTTGCATATTTGTACTGCCAGCCCATAATACCCTCGCCACAATTGCCAACATTCCCTCGGTCCGTCTATCTGCGTCTGTCAGCTGTGTAGAGTCCTGTCTGCCTGGCGGGCTGTCATCCCATGTCCTGCACTGCTACCCTTTCCTGCATTGTGCTTCTTCATGACTGCCTTGCCTGTGCCTGATCTGCATGGCACCACCACTCCTCTGTCCACCCATCATTGTAACTATCCTGCCACCTCCGCCTCCACTGGGGGACACGTATTCCCATCGTCTGCCACCAACTGTCTTTCCAGTACTTTACATTGCCAACACCCTGTGCTGTGGTACAGTTGCCCCGACCATGTTTGTCATCAGTACTGACAGCCACATGGGATGCCCACAGTTATGACAGGTCCAGTGGCTCCCAGCTCTCCCTCCTTCACTCACCTGTTCATTGCCTTTCCTGAGTGTTCTATCTAGTGTTAGGGCTACATCTGTCTCTGTTCCTCACAGGTCATGCATGTCATCCTGCAGCACCTTGCAGCTCTTAGGCCACACTAACCTAGGGCACTATAACCTTGTTAGACCACCTTAACCTATGGTTCCGTAACCCAGGATGACTTCTAAGGTGCCTTGTCCAGGGGTGCCTAGTATGGTGCTTAGCCTAAGGAGCCTTACTATATAGGGCACCTTACAAAGCGCCTTATGAGGCACCTTACAAGGTACCTTATAGGACACCTTATAGGGCACCTAACAAGGCACCTTATAAGGCACCTTATAGGGCACCTAACAAGGTACCTTATAAGGCACCTAACAAGGCACCTTATAGGGCACCTTATAAGGCACTTAACAAGGCACCTTATAAGGCACCTTACAAGGCGCCCTACAAGGCACCTTACAAGGCGCCTTGTAATGTGTCTTGTAAGGTGCCTTATGAGGCGCCTTGTAGTGCGCGTTAGTTTGTAACATGCATTAGCTGATACGGCTAGCTGTAACGATGCACCGCCCACGCCTTTATATGGGCATCTGTATCTTTACCGCGGAACCTAATGTGAATGACATTGCTGCAGTTTAGTAAACATCCCCCTTAATGTGTTTATTCACTGGCTGTTCTCCCATACCAAGTTTCTTCCCATTCTGTTTAATTTTTGGAGAGTTTTTTTGCCCTTACTTAGACGGACAGACAGGCAGATAGACAGACATTCTTCAATCCCTTTTGTATAGTTCTTTTCCAATTTCCATTGGGTTGAAAGAATAAAAAGTTGAAACAAACTAAAAAAAACATCCAAAAGTTTGAAAAAATATCTGGAAATGTCTTAAAAATGAACAGAAACATTTTCCATACATATCCTTGGAGAATAATACAGCTTCAAAGTTCACTCACCTACTTAAGACATGTGATATGCTACTCTATTTATATCATTCCATGTTCATCCAAATTTATCTAATATTGTACTGATGCCAAATAATGCAGTTTGAAATTTCCAAAGGGTTATGCCAGCTTTTGGACATTCATGTTCTTCGAAACAGAAAGTAAAGTGATTTACTGTACATTTCATTAAAAGATGGTCTTAATTCTGAACAGACTCACATAGTACTTGCTTGGCATTCCAATGAACTTTACTTCTAATGGAAGAAACATGGTACAATTTAGGAATGCCCTTAATTTACTGATATTGCTCTATTTCTCTAATACCAGTGTCTAAAGGAAACAATTTCTTCTTTAGGCTAAGAAGCGGAAGCTATTTATTCCAGAATTCCTTTGTGGAATATTACTGGTACAGCAGAAGTGTTAACTACAATATTTCACTATTGTATACAACAAAGCTGATATTCAAAAGGGTTATGTTCCTAAGATTTATGGCAGGGAGGGGGGATGGTGGAAAGTGATATTCAAAGCCATTTTGGCTGTTTGCAAAACTGCAATCAGTTTAAATGGTGTTCAACATGGTTAGTGCTGCTGCCCAAATGCTGCCACTAACCACCCCAATGCTAGCCAGGGGTGGAACAGAGGCAGCATCTAGGGATAACCAGCAAGGGGCGATATTCAGCTGCTAGTCAGTTATCCCAAAGTAGTGAATGCTAAGCACCTGAAAGGTTCACCTAACTTTCACCATTTTAGCTAACCAGGCAGCAGCTGAATATTGCTGTTGCCCAGTTAGCTGCAGCACTGTCTGGCCAACCTGCATATTCAATGCCAGTAACACAATATGACCCCAGCATTGACTATCCAGGTATGAAGTTCAACAGAAATGGCAATGGCTAGCCACAGTATAAGCAGTAGCTGTCACTGCTGAATAGCCCCCCTATGGGGGTCATCCAGAACTGTGACTAGCGGGGATGTACACTAGAATTACCTGTGCGGAAGAAAGTCCTGTCAAACCTACTTCTTTATCTTGCCATGAAAACCCAACGAATAGTCACAAAACAAATTGCACTATAGTGCTGGAGGATGAGATCCCCAGGTCGGAAGGGACTCAACTGGCTATTGGGGATGAATTGATGTCTTCTCAGTGTAAAACAAGCATTTATGATGTGGTTGGATCTGCTGATTTAGCTGTGCATGAAATGAGAGTCAGAAGCTGCAAAGATGTCTTACATATTGGGGCATGGAATGTACGAAGCATGAACAAAGAGAAGTTGGAGGTGGTCAAGAATGAAATGGTACATGTACAACTTGATCTGATGGGTGTCAGCAAACTGAAATAAACTGGCATTGGTCACTTTGCATCTGATGATCACATGGTCTACTATGCTGGAAATGAAAGACAAAGAAGAAATGGTATTGCATTTGTAATTAAGAACAAACTTGCAAGAACTGTAATGAAATACAATGCAATCAGTGAACACTTCATTTCTATTCATCTACAAGGAGTATCCATTAACACAACTATAATTTAGGTATATGCCCCAACAATAGTTGCAGAAGAAGTTGAATTCTATGAACAAGTACAAGTTGAAATTGACAGAACATGCAAACAGGATATCCTGATAGTTATGGGTGACTGGAATGCAAAAGTTGGCAACAAAAAGGAAGGCAAAATGGTTGGAAAATATGGACTTGGTAAGAGAAATAAAGCTGGAGAAAGATTGATAGAATTCTGTAAGACCAATGATCTATTCATTCGAACACCTTCTTCCAGCAACACAAGCACTGACTGTACATATGGACCTCACCCAATGGATTGTACAGGAATCAAATTAACTACATCTGTGGAAGACAATGAAGGAAAAGCTTGATAACATCAACAAATACCAGACCTGGAGCTGACTGTGGCACAAATCACAAACGACTAGCATGCAAACTCAAGCTAAAGTTCAAAAAGAGCAAACCAATCATGAATGTAGCAAAATATGACCTTGAGAATATACCAATGGAATTTAAAGACTGCCGGCAAAATCAATTTGCTGCTTTAGATAGAAATAAAAGATTTCCAGAAGAGTTATGAGATGACATCAAGAAGGTTGTATTGGAAGAAAGCGAGAAATCTCTGCAAAAGGTGAAAAAGCGAAAACGACCAAAATGGCTGACTAAAGAAACTGAAAACTGCATAGAAATGCAGAAACACTAAAGCCAGAGGAGAAAGAGAGTCAATCACAGAACTCAGCAGAGATTTCCATCTTGAAAAAGTACTACAATGATGCATACAAGGAAATAAAATCTGAAACTATTAGAGGAAGAACAAGATCAGCTTTTCTAAAGCTACGAGAGTTAAAGAAAAAATTCCAGCCTCGAATTGGAATGCTACAAGATGCTTAAGGATCTATGTTTAATGATGCTGAGAAGATTAAGAAAAGGTAGAAAGAATATACAGAGTCATTATAGCATAAAGATCAAGTGGACCAACAGCCGTTTCAACTTGTACCTTATGATCAGAAATCATAGGTGATGAAAGAAGAAGTTGAAGTAGCATTGAAAGCCTTATCAAAGAACGAAGCACCGGGCATTGATGTCATTCCCTTTGAAATGTTACAGAAATCTAACGCAGCTATTACGATACTTATAAAACTCTCGCAGGAAATTTGGAAGACAAATTCATGGCCAACTGACTGGAAAAGATATGTGTTTATACCAATACTGAAGAAAGATGACCCGAGTGACTGCGGAAATTATCGCACAATTGCTTTGATCCCTCATGCCAGCAAGATTCTACTCAAGATCGTTCAGCAGAGACTACAATCATACCTGGAATGAGAACTGCCTGAAGTGCAAGCAAGGTTCAGGAAAGGGCGAGGAAAGAGAGACGTCATTGTGGATGTGAAATGGATCCTTGAAAAGACAAAAGAATACCAAAATGAAATGCATATGTGGATTTTTTTTTATTTTATATTTATTAATTATACAAATACATTCAAGAATAACATGAATGAAAAGCAAATGGCAGGATACATCAACAGAGGTATTAAATATAAACAAAGAAGGAAATATATTAGCCATACATTAGCTCACAAAACCTAGGAAAAAGAGTAGGAGGCCCCAAGAAACAAAAGATAATCCTTATACAAACAAGGAAGAAATAAACATATCAAAGCAGTGCGAGACTTATGCATCAGCCGTATGGGAAGCTGAAACAACCACAGAATCCTCCCTAGCTACTAGAAACTCCAGCAGCTGGTGAGGCTCAGAAAACAGAAGCAATTTCTCTTTATAGGCAACATAACATCGAGCAGGAAATTTCAACCAAAATGTCCCACCAAGGAAAAGTTCCCTGAGCTTAAATCCCAGGAATTCCTTCCTCCTCGGCTGGGTATCCCTAGCAAGGTCTGGGTAAATGCGAACATGAGAGCCCATAAACTGCTCATTGAAATTTCTAAAATAAGATTGAAGAATTAATGATTTATCAGGTTCCAGAGCCAAGGTAACAAGAAAAGTAGAACGAGCTGTAATCAACTCAAAAGAACTCTCCAGAAACCCTGTTAGGTCTCCAGCCTCTGGAGGATTCTCAAGGCTAACTCCCTGGTTGCCCTGCCCTACTGAAAGATATTGAGCCCTTGTCAATGGTGGTAGATCATCCTGGGAAATCTTCAAGATCTTCTGGAAGTGCCTATGAACCATCTCCATAGGCGACTGCACCAGAGATCTAGGAAAGTTAAGAAGTCTCAGATTGTTCTTCTGGACTTGGTTTTCAAGATATTCCATCCTCCTAGAAGTCACAGTCTGATCCTTCAATTGTGTACCATGCAAACCCCAAAGTTGTTCAAGTTCTCCTTCTAAGTGAACCATCTTCCCCTCCTGTTCCTTTTACACTCTGGAAATCTCCTGGAAGTGAGTATGAAGAGAATCAATTTCAGCACTTACGGATGCAGCAACAGACACAAGGGAATAATTCATGGTCGAAATAGCGTCCCACAGCACCTCCAAGGTAACATTTGTGGGTCTCACCAACATGCCAACTCCCATAGTGGACAACACACTAGGAACAACCGAGGGTGGGCTGACATCCAAAGCAGATGAAACCACAGCTTTCATTCCCTCACCAGACATTCCACATGGATGGACAGAAACAGCCGAAGAGTCCTCTTCACTTCCCTGCGATGGCGCGCTAGTCAGAACGTCAGACAGAAGCACTTCACTGGCCGTCACAACACTTACGGGGTATGGAGGGGGGACCCGCTGCTCAGCGGAAAGCAAAACCCCTGATGTGCTCAGATCCTGCGGACCTGCTGAAGATGCTGCTTCTGCACCTGAGAGAGCAAAGCCACAAGTAAGTAGCATCTTCTGACCAGCAGAGGTAGAACCAGTCTCACCCGAGGGCAGGCTTGTTTGTGCTTCTTCCTCCCCATTCCACTTCACAAGCCACAAACAAACACTGGAATAGACCACCACTGCCAGAGCCAGCTCAACTGGAACAGATCACTGCCACCATCTTGCCTCCACATATGTGTTTTCTTGATTACAGCAAGGCTTTTGACAATGTAAGCCATGAGAAACTCTGGGCCACATTAAGAAGCATGGGTATACCAGAATACCTGATAGTTCTCTTACAAAACCTTTACATTCATCAAAAAGCGACATTTCAAACTGAACAAGGAGACAGAATGGTTTAAAATCAGCAAAGGATTACAAGGCTGCATACATTTCTCCTACATGTTTAATTTATATGTAGAACAAATCATCAGAGAAGCAGGACTCAATGAGACAACTGAGGTGTGTAGATTGGTGGAAGACTCATCAACAACCTTCGCTATGATGATGCTATCACATTACTGGCTGAAAGTGAAGATGATTTGAAACATTTGCTTCTCAAGACCAAGGAATATAGTCTTCAAATAGGTCTGCATTATAATGTTAAGAAGACAAAGATCCTGACAACTGGCAAAATCAATAAGTTCATCATTTGATGGAGAAGAAATTGAAATAGTTGACAGCTTTCATTTACTTGGACCAACAATCAATAAAGAAAGGACTAGTAGTCAAGAAATCTGACGATGTATTGCTCTTGGTAGAATGGCTATGAAGGACCTAGACACGGTCCTCAAGAGTATAGATGTCTGTCTCCATACAAAGATTTGACTTGTTCAGGCCATGGTATTTTCAATAATGTCATATGGATGCAAATGTTGGACAGTGAAAAAAATAGACAGGAAGAAAATTGATGCCTTTGATTTATGGTGCTTGCAATGGATACCGTGTATACCATGGAATGCCCAAAGAACAAACCAGTCAGTACTAAAGGAGATCAAACTTAAGCTTTCCTTAAAAGCTCAGATGACAAGACTTTGGCTTTTATACTTTGGACATATCATGCAAAGAGAGAGATCATTGGAGAAAGACATAATGCTTGACAAGGTAGAAGGTCACCATAAAAGAGGGATCAATGAGATGGATCGATACAATAACAGCAGCTATGGATTCCATTCTATGAATAATGAGCCGCTTGGCTGGAGACCGAACAAAGTTTAGGTCAACTATCTCGAGGATCGCCAGGAGTCAACACCAACTCAATGGCACTTAATAATAATAATAATAATAATAATAATAATAGTATTTACTGTATTTATTTAAACATTTATATTCTGCACACCATAATTCAAAGGCATCAATTTTCTTTCTGTCTTTCTTCTTCACTGTCCAACTTTTTCATCCATATGACTTTATTGAAAATACCGTGGTTTGGACATGTAAAATCTTTGTGCAGAGAGATACATTTCTGCACTTCAAATTCTTGTCTAGGTCCTTCATAGCTGTTCAGTCAAGAGCAATGCATCATCAGATTTCTTGACAGATTGTTGTTTCTTTATTGATTATTGATCCAAGCAGGTTAAAGTTTTCTACTATTTCTTCTCCATCATTAATGAAATTATTGATTTTGACAGTTGTCAGGATCTTTGTCTTCTTCATGATAAGGTGCAGGCATATTTTAAGACTATATTCCTTGATCTTAAGAAGCAAATGTTTCAGATCGTCATCACTTTCAGCCAGTATTGTGGTATCAACAGCATAGCGAAGGTTGCTGAGTCTTCTACCAATTTTCACACTTCAATTGTCTGCATAAAGTCCTGCTTCTCTGATGATTTGCTCTGCATATAAATTAAACAGGTATGGGGAAAGTATATAGCTTTGTCATGCACCTTTGCTAATTTTAAATCATTCTGTTTCCCCCGTGTTCAGTCTGAACAGTTGCTTTTTGATCAATGTAAAGATTATACATGAGAACTATCAGATGTTCTCTTCTGAAAAGGGTGAGGAACAAGAAACATCATTGTGAATGTGAATAGATCCATAAAAAGACAAAAGAATACCCAAAGGATGTCTACATTTGTTTTATTGATTACAGCAAGGTCATTGATTATATAAATCAAGAAAAGCTCTGGGCTATATTAATAACCATGGCCCGATATTTAGCAGTGGTGGCTAGCATGATTACAGCAGCTAGCACTCATTGCTGAACCCTAGACCCATATATTCAATGTCAGGGCCATATCATGGCCACCAGCATTGAATAACCAGGTCAGCTGTATAGTGAGGAAGCTAACCAGGCTGTGGCAATATTCAGCTTTTACTGCGCCTGGCTTTCCCCGTCAAAAGATAACTGGCAGTGGCTGAATTTGCCACTGCCTGTTTTTTTTTTTAATTTATTTACATTCTCTTATATACCATGCTATTTTGCATCAGTGTGGTTTACATTGAACAAACTGAAATTACATTGAACAGGGCATTATAACTTGGAGATAACTATTTTACAGGGAACATGGGCTATGGAGGGTTAAGTGGCTTGCCCAAGACCACAAGGAGCACCTGTAGGACTAGAAACCCCAGTCCTTCTGGTCCAAGGTTGCTGTCCTCTAGTGGGATTTGAACCCCTGACCTTCCAGCCTGAAGTACCTTGCCCCAACCACTAGGCCACTCCTCCACTCCACTTAAAACACTTATAGCCTGCTGCTATCTAAAATTCTAGGTGGGGTACAATAGAACACACATAAACATTCTAATAGACATACTGTACAATACAAACTAATCAATTTTCCTTATATATTTACGGCAATACATTACTTTTCAAATATACTAACTGAATATCACTTTATCTTTCAAAAGTCATAGCAAAAAAATAGTCTTTTAATTTCTTCCTAAATGTCAAAACATGAATAAGATTCCTTAATTCAGATGGTAAGGAGTTCCATAATCAAGGAACAGTGATAGAAAATGCACGAGTATATGCTTCAGTAGAAAATACTGCACAGAAAGATGGAATAGCCACTGTAAACCACTCCTTGGACCAAACTATAAAGCTGAGCTAATACAATTCAGTGCTTATCTACCTAAACTGTGGTCTGAACCATAATTATAGACACATCTGGAAAAACCTGGACTTTCTCTCCACAAAAAGTAACTTCTTTTTTTTCTAAATTAACACTTAAAAATGTTGCTACAGTTTAAATCGGAAACCAAAGTAACCAAAAGAGTATTCTGTTTAGTAATATTATCCAGTGAGGTTTCCAAAAAGGCTGTCAGACCAAATGCAGAGGGGTCTAGTTTATCATCTGCAGCCCCTATAGAATCCTTCTATATGATCTAACCACAAGGCAAATAATAGCAGTTGATTAACTGGATCTCCTCAGCTTTAGGAAGCAACAAAATCTCTTTCAGATATTTCCTAAACATAATGTTAAGGGGAAATAAGATATATACAAGGTGAATTCAAGAAATGTATATTATTTGACCTAGCGCAATTTTCCAAAACGTCAACCTTTGAATGAAGACAAAGCTATCCTTCATAGCAGTAGCACCAGCTGACTGTAAGGTAGAGACCCTATAATCTAATCTCTTCACATTCTCCACCAAGTTCTTCAGTACTACGTCTGTCCCTTGCATATTCTGGGCTACATTGCTAGACAATTTATATAATTAAGTAATGGATCCCTTCAACATAACCTCAGTACAAGGAACAGTCATCCAAATATCCATTAAAGAAACACCATCTGGAAGAGAATGATCAGACAAAACACTCCCCGACTCAGGAGGAAGAAATTTCTTGACCATGACTCTATTGTAATGGGCTTAGGTGCCACCTTTTACTTAAAGTATTCCTATAAATGTATTGTTGTATTCCAGGACCAGACTTATGTTCTCTTTGACCCGTTGCGATTAGAACATTTCCTAGGTTTAAGAAGAACTCTGTATGAACATTATTGGGGGTATTGGGGAGATTTAACAGCATGTTGGTATCTACTTGTGGCATTTTGTTTGCCTAATTGCTTCTATTTTTTTTCTACTTGGTCTTTATGATAATCCACTTCTTCTCAACTATGTGGGCTTTTCCTTTAATGTGGTCTCATCATTTGATGGGATGTAGAATTGTATTTTGAAGCTTTCTGATTCCTGCTTTTTTCTTCTTGTAATGTTTGAAAACCTGAATTAAAAAAAAAAAAAGAAACATAATTATGAACCCTCTTCTGAAGATACTCAGGAGCACCACCTAACCAAGTCTTAAAATTGAACATGAAAAAATTGTAGACAATCTGGAACTGAACAACAAGACAGTGAAAGTGCAGCAATACCAGAATGATACGATCATATCTTGCCAGGTCTTCCAGTAATGGTACTGCAGTGTTTTGAATTAATTGTAATCACTGGATAGCCCTTTTGAGCAATCCTAGATCCATGGATTTCTATACATAGTAAGCATCCCCAAGTTTAAACAGTCCCTGCTCTAAAATGGCATTTACATGTTTATGCCATTCTATAAGGATAAATGTTGCAATTTAAATCTGGACATGCTTCTAAAATAAACCCCATGATCTGATCTGATAAAAAATGGTCTCTCACAATTGAACAAATGATTTATTTCCTGTTACATATGGCTGAACACTCACTAAAAATACATGCTCCCAATATTTTTTTATATCATGTCTGCATCGTTTCTTCACTTTTTTCCTCAGACCCTTGCATTCTGATTTAAAGATAATGTACTATTGACATTTGACCACTCATTATTCAAACTGGAATACTAGGGGGTATGTTTACTAAACCGTCCTAATGTGCACCCGGTGCTAGTGTGCAGGATGCCATATAAGGAGTGGGCATTTCAGTTTTAACCTAGCAAACCGGGATTATCGCGCGCTCTTGTGTGCCGTGCACATTAGCGCACGAGAAACGCGCGCGGGAAGCATAAGCAGGCGCGCTGATGTGCAAACAGAGGAACAGGGCTGTAGTACAATGATGAAGACACTGACAGATGGTGCAGGGGTCATGGGTTCAATCCCCCACTGTGCCCAATGAATAAGGCTGCCTGAGGCACCACCTGTTATGTGTAATATTGCATTATGAGGCATTTTAATTTTATTTTAATTACTGCTGCTAGCAAACGCACTCTCAAAGTGCTGTAACATAAGGTGCTGCATAAGGTACCCCATATGGTACCCCAGAGGGCACATTTTAAAGTGCACTGTCTGCCACGGCACCCTACAATGTTGCATAAAGGGTGGCCTATAGGGCACCATATAGGGTGCCCTATGAGGCACGGCAAGGTCATAACACTGCTTTTGATGGCAGCACTGTGCATTTTAATGCATGAAAATGTTAAGTAGGTGCGCTGACATGCAAGGAGGAACAGCAGTGTAGCACAATGGTTAAGACACTGACTGATGGTGCAGGGGTCTTGGGTTCAATCCCCCACTGTGCCCAATGAATAAAGCTGCCCAAAGCACTACCTGTTATGTGTAATATTGCATTATGAGGTGTTTTAATTAGTGCTGCTGCTAGCAAATTGATGCCTTTGAATTATGGTGCTGGCTGCGAATACTGTGTATACCATGGACTGCCCGAAGAACAAACCAGTCGATACTAGAGAAGATCAAACCTAAGCTTTCTTTAGAAGCTCAGATGACAAGACTTTGACTTTCATACTTTGGACACATCATGAGAAGACAGAGATCATTAGAGAAAGACATCATGCTTGGCAAGATAGAAGGTCAACGCAAAAGAGGAAGGCCAGCAATGAGATGGATCGATACAATAACAGCAGCTACAGGTACCAGTCTGTCAACAATGAGCCACCTGACTGAAGACAGAACACAATTTAGGATAGCTATCCAGAGGGTCGCCATGAGTCGACTCCGACTCGACGGCACATAACAACAACAGCAAACACACTCTCAAAGTGCTGTAACATAAGGTGCCGCATCAGCCACCCTATAAGGCACTCCAGAGGGCATACTATAAAGTGCACTGTCTGCCCAGGCACCCTATAATGTCCCCTATAGGGCACCCTATAAGGCGCTCCATAGGACACCTTATAAGGTACCTTATATGGACTGTAACCATAAGGTGCCTCAGAAGGCGCTTTATAGGGTGCCCTATAAGGCGCCTTATAGGGCGTCCTCTGAGGCACCTTATGGTTACAGTACCCCGAGGGTGTTATGCTGGCAGCACTAATGTACATTAAAAATAGACAATGCTTCAGACAGCCCTATCAAATAACCCCACTGTGGGTTTGAACCCATGACCTCTGACTCCATAAGCAGTGAAGTAACCAGTGGGCTACAGCTCCATATCTGCTAGCAAGCCCCTGGCTGGCTTCAGAAGGACTGCACGTCACCACACAAACAGTCTGCTGTGGTCACCAGGATAGGGTTAACCCACCCATACCCATGATGCACTGAACATGCAAATCAGCAGTCTACAGATGATCACAAGATGAGGTATGCACCCCCACAGCACCTCGGCCTGGTAGGGGGAACTGACCATGTGTGGCACTGGCACAGAGTAGCTACACACCATCACATTGTACAGGTACGGTACTCACCCTGAGGGTGAGATAGGGGGCCCAGCACCAGGTCCACAGCAGAAATAAGACATGCTGCAGGACCCCAGCAGTACTAATGTGTGAGATAGGTAGTGTCTGCAGACACAACTTGGATACGTCTGTATTTCTTAGTCAAGGTTTAGCCCTTATAAACCCATAGGTGTATTATGTACCACTACCACCCCCCACCACCCTCTGGGGCTGAGGGTGGGAAACAGGGTCTCTCACCAACAGATCCACATTCTACCTCCCTGCAATGGTGGCAGTAGGGGGAACTATCAACCCCAGTCCTGCTGGGGAACCGACACCCTGTGAGATAGCAAATGTTATTTACATCATTATATGTCCATGCAACATGTTATACATTGGAAAAACTAAACGAAGCATACGTGTTCGAATAGTTGAACACAAGAACAGTATAAGGAGAAAACTTGAAGACAAACCGTTGGTTCAACACTGGCTTGAAAAAAAACATAAAATTTCAGATTTACGCTTTTTTGTTATTAAGAAGGTAATACCAAATTGGAAGGGCGGAGATAATGACAGAACGCTGTTAAGGTTAGAACAGAAGTACATTTTTTGGATGGATACTATCTCTAGGAACAAGCAGGAATAAGTCATCACATATGGGTACGTCGGTACCGACGGAGCCTGCGCGGGAAAGCTCCCCAGCTTTTCAAATGAAAAGCTTTTGGGGCCTCCCACTGCACATGCGCGCTGCCTTCCCGCCTTCCTGACCAGCTCTCCTCAGTTCTTCTTTTTCCGCGGAGCCAGCAGGTCGTGTTCCTGTCACCGCTGAAGAATTTGTTACTTTTGTTTGTTTCTTTAGACCGCGTACCTGCCTTCCCCATACCGATACCGGTATCGCCGGTCTTTCTTTCTTTCTATATAAAAAAAAAAAAAAAAAAGACTTTTTTATTTTTCTTCAGCACAGCTTGGTACCCGGTGTTAGGCCTTAAGGCCTACAAAGTTTCTCCTCATGGAGAAGCCAGTCCCTGGTTTCAAAAAATGTACCAAATGCAGTGCTGCTATTTCTGTCACAGACACCCATGAATGGTGTCTCAAATGTTTGGTCACAGTCATCCAGGTCTTCCTCTCCGGATGGATCTCAGGTAAACAAAACTTCTGTGGGCAAATCCTCTAAAAGCAAATCTCTTTCTAAAGATCGAGAGGCTCTCAGTTCTGAGTTCGAGGATTCTGCCCAGGCCAAAAAACCCCGGCGGGAGGTTCCGGCCTCCAAAGCAATCATGGGGTCACAGGTTGACATCGATGGCACGGCCTCGACAGATCACCTGTTGGACTGCTCTGGGGTACCGGCCCATACCGGTACCGACATCCAGGCAGTAGTGGCGTCTATGGGCAGTACTGTCCAGACCATGCAGCAGGCCGTACTGGCCTTCATTAAGGCTGCGACGCCCTCGGTACCGATTTCATCGGTACCGACCCCGGTTCCGGTATCTACACCGGAACCGAGACCATCGACTTCTAAACGTCGATCGGTTTCGCATACCGGATTCCGGCTTTCGCCCGGTACCGATCCCATGCCCGATACGCCCGATGTCGATACCGATCGGTATGCGTATCGTACATTGGAAGCACAGAAAGAGTATTCAGATTCTTCTGATGAATTTAATTCCTCTGATGACTCTGTTGAGCTTACTCTTCCTGAGGAGCCCTCTTCTCCCAAGAGGAGGATGTCTCCCCCAGAGGATTTATCCTTTCAGGATTTCATTGTTGATGTAGCTAAAGCACTTTCTATTACTACATCTTCTGAAAGAGAACCCAGATCAAAAAAATTGGACATTTTAGGATACTCAAAAGCTCCTAAAGAGGCAGTCACTCTGCCTGTCCATGAAATCCTTCAAGAACACTTGATGGATTTGTGGGAGACTCCTTTAACACTGTCTCCCCATTCCCGCAGGTTGGACACCATGTATCGGGTCCCTCCTTCGCCTGGGTTCCAAAAAACTCAGCTGCCTCACCACTCCATTGTGGTGAAGTCTGCTATGAAGAAAATAAAGAGTCCTAAGAGGCATTCTTCTACCCCTCCAGGGCGTGAATGTAAGAACCTAGACTCTTTTGGAAGAAAGATGTTCCAGGCTAGTATGCTTATAGCCAGGATCAACTCTTATAGCCTTTATATGGGCATGTATCTTGGGCAACTTGCCCTAAAAATACAGAATTTTGCCCCCTTTATCCCTGATGATCAAAGGGCGGACTTCTTTTATATGGTGACACAACTTTCAGAGGTCTCCAAGTTCTCCAACAGGGCAGCCTTTGATTCTTTCGAGGTTGCAGGCAGAGCTTCGGGAATTGCTATTGCAGCCCGACGTCTCGCTTGGCTCCAGGCTTCTAACCTAGAACCCTGGGTTGTAGAAGGCCTCAGAAATCTGCCCTGTACCGGTGAGAACTTATTTGGGGAAGACTGGCAGATTAAAGCTGCTCAAATGGATGCAGAAAATGCCACTCTAGATAGACTTTCCAAGTCTACTTCTACCCCTACCAAAAAGAAGCCTTTTAAAAGGCCTTACTATAAAAAGACCAGATTTCCCACGAATACTGGCCAGCAATCTGCTCAGCCTCGCCTTGCGGCTAAGCGACAACAATCTAAGCAGGTAAAGTCAAAGCCTGCAGTGTCTGCTACATCCCAGCAGGCTCAACCCCCTCAGGGGTTTTGACTTCCCTCTAGAGAACTTGCCCTTTCTGGCTCTAGCACAGCCAGAGCCCCTCACCATTCCTGGAAGGCTAGCTCACTTTGCTCCCAGATGGGAGCAAATAACATCAGAGCAATGGACCCTCTCTATTATCCGAGAGGGCTACAAACTTCATTTCTCCAGCCTTCCTCCCCATACCATGGTGAGGCAATTCAGTTCTCCCCCATCTCTTCTGACCCTGTTGGGTCAGGAAGTCTCTTCTCTCCTTGCCCAAGGGGCAATAGAGGAGGTTCCTCCTCCACAACAGGGGTTAGGTTTCTACTCCCCTTACTTTCTCATAACAAAGAAGACAGGGGGCTTCAGACCTATCCTAGATCTGAGAGAATTGAACAGGTTTCTATTCAAGGAGAAATTCAAAATGCTCTCTCTGGGCCTTCTCCTTCCATACCTTCAGAGTCAGGATTGGCTTTGTTCTCTAGATCTCAAGGATGCGTACACTCATATACTCATCCATCCATCCCACAGAAAATATCTAAGATTTCTGTTCCAGGGAAAACATTTCCAGTACAGAGTACTACCCTTCGGTCTGGCCTCTGCTCCAAGAGTCTTCACAAAATGCATGGCAGTCGTAGCCGCATTTCTCAGAGGCATGGGAATCTTTGTCTTCCCATATCTGGACGACTGGCTCATCCGAGCTCCATCTCAGTCAAAAGCCCAGATTTCTCTGGACCGCACAAGGCGTATTCTTCAATATCTGGGACTTGTGGTAAACATTCCCAAGTCCCAACTCATCCCTACTCAGTCCCTGGAATTCATAGGGGCTCAATTGGACTCCACCACTGCAAGGGCCTACCTCCCTCTGGTCCGAGGCCAAAGGCTAATAAGCTTGGCCTCCCAGGCTCAGTCCAGAAATCACTTGTCAGCCAAAGAAATGCTGCAACTTCTCGGCCACATGGCCTCCACGGTTCATGTGGTACCTTATGCTCGTCTCCATATGAGAGCAGCTCAATGGACATTGGCCACCCAGTGGTCTCAAGCATCGGGACTGCTGTCAGACCAGGTACTCACCTCAAAACGTCTGTTTTGGTCTCTCCAGTGGTGGACATCCTCCAAAAATCTGTTGTTGGGGACCCCCTTCCAACCTTCGTTGCCCCAAGCAACCCTCACAACAGATGCTTCCCAAACAGGGTGGGGAGCTCATCTTCAACATCTCTCCACTCAGGGACTCTGGTCTCCCCAAGAGACCACCCTTCATATCAATCTTCTGGAACTGCGAGCAATCTTCCTTGCCCTCACAGTCTTCCACACCCTCCTTGCCAACCTGACTGTCCTAGTTCAGACAGACAATCAGGTGGCCATGTTTTATATCAACAAACAAGGAGGGACGGGCTCTCTGTCGCTTTGCAACGAAGCTCTCAGATTATGGGCCTTCGCCAGAGAGCACCAAATTCATCTTCTGGCAGTATATCTTCCAGGAGTTCAAAACTCTCGGGCAGACAGACTCAGTCGAGTTCTGCTTCCACACGAGTGGTCCCTGCATATTGACCAGATACACAGAATCTTCCAGGAATGGGGGACCCCGGACATAGACCTCTTTGCAAGTCCGTGGAATGCCAAACTTCCCCGGTTCTGTTCCAGGACTCCGTGTCAGGGAGCTCAGGCCAACGATGCCTTTCTCCTGCATTGGGGTCAGGAATTCCTGTACGCTTTTCCACCCATTCCTTTGATTCCCAAGACTCTGTTCAAAATTCAGAGGGATCACGGATCCATGATCCTCATTGCTCCACGCTGGCCACGCCAAGTGTGGTTCCCTCTCCTTCTACAGCTCTCCCAGGGCTCCTCCCTGGACCTGGGAGCTGCACCAGACCTTCTGTCTCAGGAGCAGGGGACTTTGTGGCATCCAAACCCCAAGTCCCTACATCTCCGAGCTTGGTTACTGAAGGCTTAAGCCTTCAAGAGTTTAATCTTTCTCAACCAGTGAAAGATATCCTTTATGCCTCTAGGAAATCCTCTACCAGGCGTTCCTATGCTTTTAAATGGAAACGTTTTTCCATTTGGTGTGCTCAACAGGGTCTTGACCCTCTGGCACTTCCTTTGAATTCTCTACTAGACTATCTCCTGCATCTTTCCAATGCAGGCCTCAAGACGAATTCAGTACGAGTCCATTTAAGTGCTATTACAGCATCCTTGAAACCTATAAATGGACAATCTGTTTCCTCTCATCCTCTTATTGCAAGATTCATGAGAGGCCTAACCCTCACTAAGCCTCCCATCCGGCCTCCTCTGGTAGCATGGGACTTGAATTTAGTTCTGGGTCAACTTATGAAGCCACCCTTTGAACCATTGGTATCTACCTCCCTGAAATTTCTTTCTTGGAAGGTCCTTTTCCTTGTTGCAGTCACTTCGGCTCGCCGCATCAGTGAACTGCAAGCTTTGGTGGCGAATCCACCTTATACCAGATTTCATCATGATAAGGTGGTCCTTAGGACGAATCCCCACTTTATGCCCAAAGTGGTCTCGCCTTTTCATCTTAATCAAGAGGTATATCTACCTGTCTTTTTTCCGGCTCCTCATGCATCCAGTGCAGAGAGGAACCTTCATACTCTTGACTGTAAAAGAGCTCTCGCCTTTTACCTCAATAGAACTCAGCCACATCGAAAGTCTTCTCAGCTTTTCGTGGCTTTTGATCCTTCTCATTTGGGACTTCCAGTCACCAAACGCACACTTTCCAACTGGATTGCTCAGTGTATTTCCTTTGCTTACCAGAGTAAGAACATTTCTCTGGAAGGCCATGTCACGGCTCACAATGTGAGAGCCATGGCCACTTCTATGGCTCATCTCCACTCTGTTTCCATAGACCAGATCTGTCGAGCAGCCACTTGGGCCTCGGTGCATACCTTCACAGCCCATTACTGCTTGGACAAGGACTCCCGCCGGGATGCCTTGTTTGGTCAGGCTGTCCTCAAACACCTGTTCCATACTTAAACAACTCCTGCCCACCTTCCCAGAATGGATGCCTGAGATCCATCCGAAGATGGTTACCCTTGGAGGGGGATCTCCCAGGCATCTCAGCTAGGGAGTCCCCATATGTGATGACTTATTCCTGCTTGTTCCTAGAGATAGCACAGTTACTTACCTGTAACAGGTGATCTCTGGGAACAGCAGGAATTAGTCATCACAACCCACCCACCTCCCCTAGGAGTTGTCTCTCTATTCCTCTATCTTCCTGTCCTCTCTCTCTATTGTCTCAGCTTTAAACTCGAACTGAGGAGAGCTGGTCAGGAAGGCGGGAAGGCAGCGCGCATGTGCAGTGGGAGGCCCCAAAAGCTTTTCATTTGAAAAGCTGGGGAGCTTTCCCGCGCAGGCTCCGTCGGTACCGACGTACCCATATGTGATGACTAATTCCTGCTGTTCCCAGAGATCACCTGTTACAGGTAAGTAACTGTGCTTTATCCCCTCATGGTTTAAATCTAGAAAGAGATCTGTTGGTTTTTCTGTAGAGATTTTCTTTCTCTCTGGTTTTCTTTTTTTACTTCTTTTGCAGTTTTTAAGTTTTCTATAACTACAGATGACAATTTTGTTTGTGATTTTTATGGCACACTTATTTCAGTGGATATGTCCCTTACACTGTACATCTTATAATTTTTATTATTCAATAATTATTTATTTTTTAGTTTGTTGGTAAAATATTATTATAGTCATCATTTAATTCTTTTCCTCTTTTGATCTGTGTAATAAGGGGGTATTTGTTTTTTGTCCAATCCCATTTTAACATAATTGTTTAATATTTATTATGTTTCTCATTGTTTTTTAATAGTTTTAAGATTTACGGCAGCAACTTGAATGATCTCCTCCCCTCTGTGTTATATCAGCAATTATATCATTTTGAACATTGGGTCAATAGGTTTTTTTACCAACTGACATCTTTGGTTCCCCATTAATTTTTAATTGACCTTTTTATTCAAAAATTGTTATAGCTGATCACACTATTTATTTATTATATTAATAAATATATTTATCGATATTAATATTTATTATAACATCTTTGGCAGAAGATTAAAAATTGCCATCCTAACCCTTGTGTAGCAATAGCCATTTTTAGATTGTTTACATCGGTCAATATTTCCTATTATCATTATTATTATTATTTAATTTTTATAGATATCTATTTTATTTCATTCCATATGGGTTACACATAAAATTTTTTAGATTGGTCAATTTTTGGTACAATTTTTGGTGTGAATAACGTCCAAGGGATTTTAGGTTTTCATTCGGCCTTTAACGTTTTTTTTAGAGTGATTCATCGTTTAAAGTATTTTTGCCGGTTCTAAAGAGGTGCATAATATTGTGACATCATTATATTTAGGACGGTTTAGGTTTTAACAGATTCATTTAAGGTTTTACATAATTTTACTTTAGATTAAGACCTTTTTTCAGATCCCATAATGATACATTTTATAAGTGGGTCATTGTATCAAGTTCTTCGTCTTTGCCACTTCCGGGTTTCACCATTCTTTTAATACGCATGCGCTAGCGTTTTTTAAGCTTTTGCAGTGCTGGAAGGAAAAGTATGCGCTTATGGTCGTCTCTTTGTAATCCTTTGAACAGGTAAAAGTTCTAGTTGATGAATATTTCTTCAACGAAAAGCATTTTTATAAGGCTTAGAACGGTGATGCTCTTTAAGTCTGGTAGATATATTGCTTTCTTGTGAAGTATTGTATCGGCACTCCTTCTAATGAGCATAAGAAGCATAAGTTAGCTGTGGCTTCCTGATCCCTTGATTCCTTTATAAAATACAGAAGTAACTCTCATTTGCTTTGTAAATCTTAAAGATAGATAGTGCAAAATCAAAATTAGGCACAAGTTTTAGTATTTGTTTTTTTGAATTTATAAAAGGATAAGAGAACGCTATTGAAGATCTGTTTATAAGTTTATAGTCCATCATTTTTTGCATTTTTTGTGTGCCACGATGTTTATATTTACCCTTTGGCACAATATTCGTTGGATACTTGCTCATTCTAAGTTAAATGATCAAACGTTCACTTTTTGATATACAATGGTTGTCGTCTAAAGAACATTCAGGTTAGCCTAACCGAGGCAGGCGGACCCGGCGCTCCAGGCCCCTACCTCCTACCTCTCGCACCCCCCTCCACTCCACAACAACCCCGCCCATACCCCGCCTCCACAAAAGACATAACACCATAATTTCATGGAACACAACTGGTCGCAGCTTTTATTGGCCATAACAATTTAACAAACCAACAATAAACTTTCCAACCCCTCAATTAGCGGCACCCGGCTGCACCAGCCCTACCTCAGCAAAGTGCCTGCCACCGCTAATGCAATAACTCGCCACCCGGCAAGTTACCATACCCCTCTCCCCGACTTCGCCATGCTAAGCAAAAGTCGGCCGAGGGTTTGACCGGGTCAGGGGCACCCCGCCCCCGCCCAAGTGTAGCCTGCTGCTCCGGACCCCGGAAACCTCCGGGATCCTGCCCCCCCCTGCTGCAACACCCCAAACACCCACCGCCTAAAATTAGGGAGGGAAGGAGGGACGCCGGCACCCGAATGCAGCCTCCGCCCGACTGGCCACGCGGAGGCTGCTCTGCCCCTACTCCCCCCCCCCGCTCCCCAACATCCGAGGCGATAATTGGCTCCCGTGCGGCCGCGACCCCACGGGAGCCAATCAATTTAAAAGACGCGCGCGCCCAACAAGCACCACGCGCGCGCACCCCGCCCAGGCCGCGCACAGTGTCCCCGCGCCGGGCCGCGCACCCGGTTAATATCGGCCGCCGGGACCCTGCCCGCGGCCTCGGGATAACCGAGGCAGGCGGACTCGGTGCTCCAGGCCCCTACCTCCTACCTCTCGCACCCCCCCCCACTCCACAACAACCCCGCCCATACCCCGCCCCCACAAAAGACAAAACACCATAATTTCATGGAACACAACTGGTCGCAGCTTTTATTGGCCATAACAATTTAACAAACCAACAATAAACTTTCCAACCCCTCAATTAGCAGCACCCGGCTGCACCAGCCCTACCTCAGCAAAGTGCCTGCCACCGCTAATGCAATAACTCGCCACCCGGCAAGTTACCATACCCCTCTCCCCGACTTCGCCATGCTAAGCAAAAGTCGGCCGGGTTTGACCGGGTCAGGGGCACCCCGCCCCCGCCCAAGTGTAGCCTGCTGCTCCGGACCCTGGAAACCTCCGGGATCCCACCACCGACACATAACACTGTTCATGTGCCGCCCCCCCCTGGCCCCAAGCTGCGACCAGCGTGCATCATTGCCAGACATATATTCCAAGGCCTCCTGCCAGTCATTAAGGAGTAGGTCCATGCCCACTGGCGACAAATGAACCCCATCAGCCCGATAGAGACCCGAACACCCAACATCCACCCAGTCGTGCAAGATCTGATACCCACCCCTCTCACAGACACAACGACCAATCTGGCGATTGACCTTGGTCAAACCCCTGGACCAACGACGCTGGTCCTGGCAGGACGGCCGTGGAATGATGTCTGACCACAGTACAATAACACCGGGAAACATCCGCAACACCAGTCCCAGATCATCCTGCACCGCCCGGATCAGCTGCAGGCAGGACCAGGACACCAGGTCATTGCCACCCAGATGCATCAACAGGGCGGCTGGCCACCGCGATGTCCTCCCGTGGCGTCATAGCAAAGGCAGCAACTGCGGCCACCGCAGGCCTCGCACGCCCAGCCATTGCACAGCCACCGACGACGGGTCCAATCCCAAATTGGCGCCGATAGGGCGGTCCGCCGCACGCAGACCCGCCCAATGGACGAAAGAGGGGCCAGCAACCCAACATCCACCAGGTCCGACACCCCCATCTGAAAAAGAAATAGACAGTTAAAGCCCCAACCAACAACATCCCGGCACCTACAGCCGAACGTACCCTTTAAAAACCGAAGAACGCCACCTCCCAATGCCCTGAATGACATGTCCCGGTAATCCCGCAGCTGACGCACTAGTGGCAGCCCCAATCTGAAAGGAGTGCGGAGCAAAAAGCAGCGGGTCTTCCCCCACCGCGGACAACACCAGCCGCAACACCGCAGAAACCTGAAAACGGGTTAAAACCCGAGAATCCGCGTGCACGAAAAAACAGACTGCGCCCACCGGATGCACAGCCAAATACTGCCGCAACGCCCGCACTGGGCAAGTCCGCAGCTCCGCGCCCTCGCCCAGACACACTCACAAACCTTTCCCAAGCGGATCTGTTTTGGACTTAGCCAAAAGGATCCGCACCCCCCCCCCTCTACCACCCGAACGTGACGCGCCAGCAGCCCCCCAACACCCCCCCCCCGGCCAGAGCCCGCAACCAGTTCCCTGATATGAAACGCCCCAAAAAAGGCTAGGCAAAAAACCGCCTGGAACAAGGAAGCCTCGTACTCGGACGAAGCCACCTGTCTTAAGGCCCCGCAAACCCGCACCAGGAGCCCATGCGTGATTGGCAACCGCGAATCGCGTGGCGTCGGCTACACCCGCTCCCAACCCTGCAGAAGCTGTCGCATTAAACCCCCCCCAGCCGGGGAACCCCAACCCACCGCGCTCGCAAAAAAGTTAAACCCCGCCAAATGCGCGCGCACTGCCGACCGAGAAAACCCGACGCCTTTGGCCGCCACAATATATTGAGCCATCAAGCCCTCCAGGACCCCCCCGCCTGCCACCCACAAGATAACAAAACGGTGACCACCCGGTCGCACCCCCGCCGGTACGCAGACCAGGTCCCCGCAGACACTGAATTCCTCAGCAGGTCTAGCATCTCTCGAGGCCAATGCTCCACAAGTTCTCTGGGACCACAGATCCGTCCTTGTCCGCTTCGGGGGCCAGCCCCCTGAACCACTCCCACTGAAAACGAGAAAGAGCATCAGCAATCTCGTTAGTGCACCCAGGTATATGCCGAGCCCGCACCGCCACATTCAACTGTAAACACGCTAAGACGACTTCCCGCATCAAGCCAGCTACCGTCACACACCTTGGAGTGTATCGGTTAATCACACTTACGACCGCTGCATTATCACACCACCAAAGCACCCTCCGGTTCCGAAGGCGCTCCGGCCAGAGCGCCAAAACTACACGAATCAGAAAGAGCTCCAAAAATGTGATATTCCTGGTCAGGCCCGCCGCACGCCAAGACTCTGGCCACCGATCCGCGCACCAGGCCCCTCCGAAATACACACCCAAGCCCGCCCCCCCCGCAGCATCAGTATACAACTGCAAATCATCACTGGATACCTCAGGCTCCAGCAAAACAGAAGTCCCATTGAAGTCCACCAAAAAACGATCCCACACCCGCAAATCAGCCCGCATCACTGTCGTCACCCGAATCCGGTGATGAGGTTTCCGCACCCCGACCGTCGCACAGGCCAAACCCTGGAAAACACCCGCCCCATCGGAATCGTCCGGCATGCAAAATTTAAGGACGCCAACAGGGACTGCAACTCCCGCAAAGAAACCTTGCGGGCCGACAACACATTGGCCACCGAAATCCGCAAGCGAGCGACTTTGTCTTGAGGCAAACGCGCCACCATGTCCACCGAATCCAACTCCACACCCAAAAAGGTCAACTGCGTAGTCGGACCCTCGGTCTTCCCGTCCGCCAAGGGGACCCCAAACTCCTGCGCCAGCCGCACAAACACAGATAACATCCCCTGACATTCCCCGGAGTTCGCTGCTCCCACAAACAAAAAATCGTCCAGGTAATGCACCACGGAAGACCGGCCAGATGCGCGAACCAGCACCAACTCCAAGAAGGTACTAAACATCTCAAAGTAAGCGCAAGAGATAGAACAGCCCATCGGCATGCACTTGTCGAAATAATACCCCCCTTGAAAGCAGAACCCCAATAAGGGGAAGGAAGACGGGTGGACGGGTAGCAAACGAAAAGCTGATTCAATGTCCACCTTTGCCAGTAAGGCCGACCGACCGGCCCCGCGCACCAGCAAAGCCACCTTATCGAAGGACGCGTAGCGAACCGTACAAAATTGACGCGGGATAGAATCGTTCACGGAAGCCCCGATTGGACAGGAAAAATTATGAATCAACCGGAATTTGCCCGGCTCCTTCTTGGGCACAATACCCAAAGGCGAAATCACCATGTTAGAAAATGGAGGCTCCAAGAAGGGGCCCGCCACCCTCCCCAACAGCAATTCGCTCAACAATTTGCCCTGGACCACCTCCGCCCAACGACGTACCGAAGGGGAGTTCCTAGCAGATGGCGCCGACACCACACCCCACACCGGGATAACAAAACCAGTCTTAAACCCAAATCCCAGAATCGCCGCCTCCCGCCTCCGGGGATAACGACTTAGCCACCCTAAGAAGGCCTCCACACGAACCGGGGAGGGGGCGCACCCACGCCACTCACTGCCCTTTTTGGGCGGGACTGGCCATGCCAGTGGTGCCCTTCTTGATGCACTTGACAGCAGAATGGGGACCCCCGCACAAGGAACAGGCGTGCTGGAACTTGCAATCGGGAAAAGTGCAGGTGGAGAGGTTGAAACGCCAGCACACGTCACCGCTCCCGGCCGAGACTGCCTTTGAGGGCACCCCGGCCGCCCCCCCTCGAAAGGGCCGCGCTGCCCCCCCCCCCCACCGCCCCGACACCACTCTTTCCCCTGCCCACAGCACCGGCGCCGGACCTCGCCGACATCTGGGTCAACCATAGGTTAATGTCCTGCGTGCCCCACGAAAGCGATCGGCTCTCCTCCATCCTGTCCCTGAACTTTTCATCGTAGTTCAGCCAAGACCAGCCGTCGTGCGTCTGAGACGCCTCGAGGATGGAATCGGCGTACGCTAGCAACATGCCATACTGCGCCAGATCGTGCTGGCCCCACACACTGGCCAACCGCAAAAAGGAACGCGTTGTCAGACGGCTGCCTGGGTGAGAATCTTCACAGTCTTGGCAAGTGCATATATCTATATGATTTGCAAGGTATTGTGGGCAATGTAGTTCATTCACACCAGACACAGCTGCTGACAATAATTTAGTTGTGCTCTTGGGTAAAGCCAATAAGATATTTATTTATGGGGTTATTTCTCCCAACACAGATATGCTTGGTAGCACATAAATAAATCAGGTTACTTGCTTTCAGTGTTAACTTAAAAACAAAGTCAAAATCAGGAAAACAACAAATGAAAAGCCACAAAGCAAGAAACAAACTGTTCTTTTCAGGTTAACTTCTGATTACTTCCCACATAGATTCAGAAGTGATTCTCTCCTAGCTCACAAACAATTAGGTAAGGCTTAATTGCTAGCAGTTATCCAGCTGAAACCCCTTAGCTGGCTTGCTTTCTACTGTGTGGGTCAAATCCTGCTTCAGGAGCTTTTCTGAGTAGATTAAAGAACAAATTTGTATTTCATTGTGATGGTTGCTGTACTTTATAACAGAAAGTTACCAACGGAGTTTTGATAGAGA
The DNA here is from genome assembly GCA_033557465.1 of Ichthyophis bannanicus. Classification (NCBI taxonomy): domain Eukaryota; kingdom Metazoa; phylum Chordata; class Amphibia; order Gymnophiona; family Ichthyophiidae; genus Ichthyophis; species Ichthyophis bannanicus. The sequence continues at coordinate 894,611,350 of CM066032.1, read as the reverse complement.
ACAGTCCATATAAACAGGATCTTCATCTGCTATTATTCCCCCTTGTTCAACAAGCATGGGTTCAATATCATGGATTGGCACAGATGAATCTCTCAATGGAGCACTTTCAGGAGAATACTTGTTTCCCTGCTGTCTTTCAAGGTTATAGCTAGGGCATAGATCAGTGTTCATACCTGAGCTTCCATTGCTCCTAGAGTTCCTCTCTATATAGCCTGCCCAGTATGTAGTCCAGTTCTTATGTCCAGCCTTCCAGTCCAGATCCCTGGACACAGGATCTCTCTTCACATACCTTCTGGCACAGGTCTTAGGGTCCCTTCCACGTGCAGCCGTCTCCCTCACAGGTAGCGTCTGGAGATTCCTAGCTCTGCAGCACCATTCCTCTGGCTTTCCCCAGTCCAATGGTGTATGCTGGCCCTTGGGATACCTCCCAGTATACGTACTGCTTTGGACTCTTCTAGACCTCTCAAAGGCTTTTCTCCTCTTTCTTCCAGAGGGTTTCTTTTTCTCTCTGTCCGTCCGGTTTGGCTTCTGCCTCTGATGATCCTTCAGATGAAACTGATGATCCTTCTCTGGATATCCAAGGTGATCATGAAGATGGTCATCTGTAGAATAAACTCTACTCTTATTCTGCCTTGTTGAGTGCTCCTCCCCAACACAGCGCAGCTGTGCTGAATCAGGCCCTGCCCTTTGAGATGAGTGCTCATAGCCCTCCTGATTGAACACACGTTTCCCCACTTCAGATCCTCTAATGGCTGTTGGAAACCTGGTGCATTCTGGGACTGGTAGTCTTTTATGGTAAAATTCTGTTTTCTTATTTCTACCAGAACTGACAGGTTGCTTGTTCAGAGTCACTTCACCTTTTCTATAGCTCCTTCCTGAGCTATGATAAGCTTCCTTATCACATACCCCCCTGCTTAAGTTATTACGGACTGGTGTCACTGGTGAAACTTCTTCTCTACAGTCCGTAATACGGGAAAGGGCATCCGCATTCTTGTGTAACTTCCCAGCACGATGTTCAACTTGAAAATCAAATGCCTGTAAGGCCATGTACCAGCGTGTCAACCTGGCATTGTGGTTCTTCATTTGCTGCAACCACTTAAGTGGGGCATGGTCCGTGACCAACTGGAACTTTCTCCCTGTAAGGTAAAACCTTAACGCCTCCACTGACCACTTGATAGCTAAACATTCTTTTTCTATTGTGGAATACTTTTGTTCAGCCGGTGACATCTTCCTGCTCAGGTACATCACAGGATGCTCCTCCCCATCATGACACTGGGATAGAACCGCTCCCAGCCCTACATCCAATGCAACCGTTTGAACCAGAAAGGGTTTCTTGAAGTCCACCCCTTTCAGTACCGGTCCTGTACACAATTTTCCTTTTAATACCGAAAACGCTTTTTCAGCTTCAGGTGTCCACTTTAGCTGGTTTGGACAATTCTTCCGCAGCATATCCGTGAAAATTGCACTTTTCTCTGCGAATTGCGGTATAAACCTGCGGTAGTATCCAATAAGTCCTAAAAAACTTCTTAGTTGTTTCTTTGTTGTTGGAGGAGGAAAATTCCTGATGCTATCTACTTTACTCATTAGAGGTTTAATTTTTCCTCTTCCCACTAGGTGGCCCAGGTATTTTACCTCCCTATTTGCAAAGGCACACTTCTTCGGGTTTAAAGTGATTCCCGCTTGCTTCATGGAGCACAAGACTGCCCTGATCCTCTTTAGATGCTCCGCTCAGGTGTTACTATGGATTATGACATCATCCATATATGCAAAAGCATAATTTTGGTGGGGTCGAAGTACCTGATCCACTAACCTTTGGCAGGTAGCCGCTGCTCCATGCAGTCCGAAAGGCATCCTCTTGAACTGGAAAAGGCCAACGGGGGTGCTAAACGCAGTCTTCGGCTTCGACTCCCTGGTGAGAGGGATTTGCCAATATCCTTTTGTCATATCAAGGGTGGTTAAGTATTGAGCCTGTCCCAGCTGGTCCAACAGCTCTGCAATTCTTGGCATTGGATATGCATCAAAAACTGATATGGCGTTTACCTGCCAGAAGTCAATACAAAATCTTAAAGATCCATCAGGCTTCGGCACCAGGACTATGGGGCTATTCCAGGGACTCCTTGACTCCTCTATTACTCCCATGTCCAACATCTCCTGGACTTGTGCCACTTCTTCCTGTCTCTTGGCTTCAGGCAAGCGATATGGCCTTTGACGAACTAATTTCCCAGGTGGAGTTATTATTTCATGGGCAACCAAATGTGTCTCCCCAGGTATGGGTGTCAACACATCTGGGAATTCTTTAAGCAATTTCCTAATTTCTTCCTGTTGTACCACTGTCAGGTCCTCACCTATTTGGGGCTCTGATTTTTCTTTATAATCAGATACCTGGGGTCCCAAATCTTCCTCTTCATTCACCTCCCTCTCTCGGGCACAGGTGGCAGCTAGGCTTTTAACCCCTTTGACATCAGTAGAACCAAAGCCTTTGGTTCCATGTTCAGAATTCTCCAGGGATGTGACCTCCTCCACAGGTGGAAAACCCAGCCTCTCACAGATCAATTGGGCAATTCTGTCTCCTGTCTTCACGTGATAATCATTCTGTCCAAAATTAAACAACAGAACTTTAATATTGCCCCTGTAATCGGGATCAATTACTCCCGCACCCACATCGATGAAATATGTAAGGGCTAATCCGGACCTTGGGGCTACTCTCCCATAGCATCCAATAGGTATTTCCACTTGGAGACCAGTGTCCACCAGGGCTCTCCCTTGGCTAGGTACAGTCACATTTTCTATGCTGCACAGGTCAAACCCAGCAGCTTGAGGGGTTGCCCGCTTAGGAGTTTGGGCCTTCTCTGTGACCCTATGGTACTTTAGGACGAATGTCTGCTTTGGGGTACCTTGGTCTTCTGGACGCTTAACCATCTTTTTAGCTGGGGTCTGAGGACTTCCAAATAAAGGCCCGGGAGCTATTACCATTAATCCTTCTCCCTCCTTCTTTCCTAGTCCTTCCACTAGACCCTGCTTAAATCTTGGCCAGTCTCTTCCTAGAACCAAATCAAAGGGTAGTCTAGCCACCACTGCTAAAAGGACTTCCTCTTGCTCCCCCAGGCACTTAACCTTTAGCCTATAGGTGGGATATGATGTTGCAGCACCATGAATGCATCTGATGTGAACTTGGCTTTCAGGGGTTCTAGGCACAAATCCTTCTTGGGCCTCTATCCTCTTCCAAAGCCTTTTTGACATCATACTCTGGTCTGCCCCAGAGTCTAACAAAGCATTTGTGGCAATTCCTTGCACATCAACCATCAAAAGAAATCCTTCTTTGGGCTGTTTTAAATCCACACCCATTAAGCTAGTGTGTGTCTGGCATCCCTTTTCTAAATGTCCCCATTTTCCACATTTGAAACATTTCTTTCTATTCCACTGTGTCATCTGGTTTGATACAGTACATTCATTTTCAGAAACATTTTTAATTATTCTCTTTTCTGATACAGCACATCTAGCCTCAGCACCAATCTTCAGAGGGCCACCCATTCTATGGCAAGCTTGCGTGGCTTCCAAGAATCTCTCTGCTAGCATGGTTGCCTCTCCAAGATTTTGGCAATTTTGCTGTATAAGGAAAGTGTGCAAATCTTTAGGCACCCCAGACATAAATTGTTCAAGCATTATAATATCTAATAACATTTCTACCGTCTTTTGCTCAGGCTCCAACCATTTTACAGCTAAACCTCTGATTCTCTGACTCAGAGCCCTGGGTGTTTCACCCACTCTCAATGTAACAGCTCTAAACATTTGCCTATACTATGAAATAGACAACCCTAGGCGATCTCTAATAGCAGCCTTTACATCCTTATAATTCAAAGCCTGGGCTACTGGCATTGCTCCGTAAGCTGCAAGCGCCTTTCCAGTTAATGAGGCTGCCAGCCTTACTGCCCACTGGGTCTCTGGCCATGCTAATGCTTGTGCCACTCTTTCAAAAGACTCTAGAAAATCATCAACATTATCATCTGGAGTTAGCTTCCCAAAACTAAATGCCCCAATCCCTTGATTGAGTCCCACACTGTCCACATGTGGTGTACCAGTATTTACTGCTGGTCTTGCATCTGTTCCACTTTGGTTCTGCAGCTGAACTAGGGCTTGCACCAGATCAAGCACTGGCTTCTGCTGGTCCATTAAGGCTTTCATAGCAGTGTCCTGAGCCTGCTGTGCTAGCTCCTGTTGCCTGCTAAACTGGGCTGCCATCCACTGAGCTAGTTCCCTTGGATCCATCTTGAACCCTGCAAGAAACAAAGAAAAAAAAAAAAAAGTGCACCACCTTCCAAACAGGTGTGTTTTTTTTTCTACTTTTTTTTTTTCAATTACCCTGTGCTTACTCCCATCCACCACTAGACATGCTCAGGTACTTATTACCTTGTCTCAGTGATGAATCCAGCTCTGCACAGGGTCTTTTCCTCCTGGGACAGCTTCCTGGAACAACCCCTTTTCCTCCAAAGTGTAGTTGAGGGAAAATCTTTTTTTCCAGCTTTAAACTTGAACTTTAGTTGTAATCCTCAGCAAGTAAATCCCCTTTTGTGCAAAAGCAATCCTGCCAACTACGCCATTTGTCAGATGGCTGCCTGGGTGAGAATCTTCACAGTCTTGGCAAGTGCATATATCTATATGATTTGCAAGGTATTGTGGGCAATGTAGTTCATTCACACCAGACACAGCTGCTGACAATAATTTAGTTGTGCTCTTGGGTAAAGCCAATAAGATATTTATTTATGGGGTTATTTCTCCCAACACAGATATGCTTGGTAGCACATAAATAAATCAGGTTACTTGCTTTCAGTGTTAACTTAAAAACAAAGTCAAAATCAGGAAAACAACAAATGAAAAACCACAAAGCAAGAAACAAACTGTTCTTTTCAGGTTAACTTCTGATTACTTCCCACATAGATTCAGAAGTGATTCTCTCCTAGCTCACAAACAATTAGGTAAGGCTTAATTGCTAGCAGTTATCCAGCTGAAACCCCTTAGCTGGCTTGCTTTCTACTGTGTGGGTCAAATCCTGCTTCAGGAGCTTTTCTGAGTAGATTAAAGAACAAATTTGTATTTCTTTGTGATGGTTGCTGTACTTTATAACAGAAAGTTACCAATGGAGTTTTGATAGAGAACAGTCCATATAAACAGGATCTTCATCTGCTATTATTCCCCCTTGTTCAACAAGCATGGGTTCAATATCATGGATTGGCACAGATGAATCTCTCAATGGAGCACTTTCAGGAGAATACTTGTTTCCCTGCTGTCTTTCAAGGTTATAGCTAGGGCATAGATCAGTGTTCATACCTGAGCTTCCATTGCTCCTAGAGTTCCTCTCTATATAGCCTGGCCAGTATGTAGTCCAGTTCTTATGTCCAGCCTTCCAATCCAGATCCCTGGACACTGGATCTCTCTTCACATACCTTCTGGCACAGGTCTTAGGGTCCCTTCCACGTGCAGCCGTCTCCCTCACAGGTAGCGTCTGGAGATTCCTAGCTCTGCAGCACCATTCCTCTGGCTTTCCCCAGTCCAATGGTGTATGCTGGCCCTTGGGATACCTCCCAGTATATGTACTGCTTTGGACTCTTCTAGACCTCTCAAAGGCTTTTCTCCTCTTTCTTCCAGAGGGTTTCTTTTTCTCTCTGTCCGTCCGGTTTGGCTTCTGCCTCTGATGATCCTTCAGATGAAACTGATGATCCTTCTCTGGATATCCAAGGTGATCATGAAGATGGTCATCTGTAGAATAAACTCTACTCTTATTCTGCCTTGTTGAGTGCTCCTCCCCAACACAGCGCAGCTGTGCTGAATCAGGCCCTGCCCTTTGAGATGAGTGCTTAGGGATTACCTCATAGCCCTCCTGATTGAACACACGTTTCCCCACTTCAGCTCCTCTAATGGCTGTTGGAAACCTGGTGCATTCTGGGACTGGTAGTCTTTTATGGGAAAATTCTGTTTTCTTATTTCTACCAGAACTGACAGGTTGCTTGTTCAGAGTCACTTCACCTTTTCTATAGCTCCTTCCTGAGCTATGATAAGCTTCCTTATCACAGCGTCCAGTTAACCACATTACGCGCCACCTTTCTAACCCGACCGGCCTTCTCATCGTCCTTTCTCTTCTTCCGACTCTCGCCAGAGCGCTTCCTCCCCTCTAACAAACGGAAGATATCAATGTAGCGCCGCTTCCGAATTTTACGCCACAGCTTACGCGGCACCCCCACCCACAATTCCGGCAAAGAAACCACCGAAGAGGCCCCCCCACCCGCACTTAGGCCCCCCCCACAATCCGGAATCTGCCGAACCACCTCCTCTCCCGACCCCCTGGATGAACCACTCGAGGAGGAAGAAGACGAGGACGAGTCCGAGCTGCGACGCCGCCGACACGACCGCCGGTGCTTCTTACGCGAAGCCTCCCCCTTTTCCCTTTGCGTCTCACGCCCCTCCCCCATTAACTTACCCGGAGCAGCAGCCAGCCTACCAGCCACCGCACGGTCCTCGCCATCGGCACGCGCGACATCCCTTGGGCACCCCTGGGCCGACTCCGCTGCCACTCCATGCTGCGTCTCCGCCCCAGCCAAAGGACTCATCCAGCTCTCTTTGCCAGCCGCGCCCACGGGCCACGAGGGCTGCGCCATAAACTGCCCCGCGGAGACAAAAAGGGGAAAACAGGGGGGGAAACCGACACCGGCCAGGCCGGAGACCAAGGACCTCCCCACCCCACCCTAGATGTACCCTGCCCCCCAGACATCCACTGCTCCCAAGGGGAAGAACCCCCCGGCGTGCCAAAGCCACCGGGGCCCGGGAACCACCCTGTGGGCCCGCCACAGCTAGCAACCCACTGTGCCCCATCGGGCCGTAACCCTCCTCCTTGGCTCGGTGCCCTGAAATCACCCCCTGCCCCCCCACACCCCCCACAGCCCCCACCCCTACCCCCCCCACATCCCCCACCTGTACGCGCCCCGCCGCTCTAGCCCCGCCCTGCAGCCCCTCCCCCACCCCCTGGGATCCACCGTGAGGGTGTGAACCCCATCCGCCTTTGCGGCCCCGCACCGCACCTCCCCGGCCCCTTTTGCCCCCCCACCCCCTTCCACAACTCCATCCCCCCCACACCTAGTCCCAGGCAACCCCCACCCCTCCCAGCCCCCCCCGAGACCTAGACCCCCGCCCCCTTGACCCAGCCTTAGCAGGGGCCAAACCCCCTGCCTTTCCCTTGCCCCGCGAAGACGGCATCCCCTCAAGGCAACAAGCACAGCCGCAGGACCTGCTTCTTCAAGAAAAGGACTTTTAAGCAGCTAGGCCCCCCACGTGCTGCCACCTGACTAACAGCGACCCCCCCCCGAAAGGCACCAAGCTCCCGGACCTGCGCCGGCAAATGCCCCCGCACTCATGCTATCAGAAGAGGCCAACACCGAGTACAGCCAAGCTCCCGATCTGGACCCTGCTCGCTGGGACCCGAGCCACTGCGGTAACCAGCAGGCTTCTCCTCCAATGCCGGCACCCGAACGCAGCCTCCACCCGACTGGCCACGCGGAGGCTGCTCTGCCCCTACTCCCCCCCCCCCGCTCCCCAACATCCGAGGCAATAATTGGCTCCCGTGCGGCCGCGACCCCACGAGAGCCAATCAATTTAAAAGACGCGCGCGCGTTCCCAACCAGGACTGCGCGCACGCACCCCGCCCAGGCCACGCACAGGGTCCCCGCGCCGGGCCACGCGCCTGGTTAATATCAGCTGCCGGGACCCTGCCCGCGGCCTCGGGATTTTAAAATAAAAATAAAAAATTCTTTTAACTTTTTAACTCGGCCCTCACAATATTTTCAATGTTCGATATGGTTAATCGTTTTTGGATTTTTGTGGGTTATTTGGGATTAATGATTCTATAAAAAGATATGAAAAAAGAGCCATTTTTGCCATTATAGATACACTGAGCTGTTTAATTGTGGATCATGATACACTGCAGATGGTTTTAGGTTTTTCTCAGCCCTAGGTCCGTTATATACCTCCTCTCATTCTTTTGACAATGGATGATTTTTTGATAATGGATATTTATCTGATTTGGGCTGTATTTATAATTGATTGTTGCTTGATTTTTCTAAAAGTTATGTTTTTTTCTACAGAAGAGTTTTTTGTTTAGGATTTTAGCGACTTCACCACACAATTTAGCGTATTGTGTAGTTTGTGACCACCACAACAAGTCAGGTAATATCAAATTTTGATTGACATTAGCAATTTGTTTTAAATACCTTCCCTCTCTATTTGTTCTCCTCATCCCTCTAGTTTCTTTTTTGATTTACATGTAGTTTTTTTACCATATTTTATGTTTTAGTAGGTAGATCTGATGTTTGATTTATCTTATCACATTCTGATCCTTCATTTTGAGTTTTAGTTATTTTAAATATTATTAACTATAATTTTTAACAATTTTGTGCACTTTCAATGTTGTTTTTGTTTTCCATATCAGTTGCACACAACATATTAAAATATGTATATAGTTTTTGTTCCTTTGTATTATATTTTTGATTGTATTTTTAACTGTATCTTTAATCAATTTTTGAAAATTTTATTGTATTTATGAGACACATTTGAGATTAAATATATTTGCGTCTCAACTGAGACTAAAGCCCGTTATGGAATAATATGTAATTTTTAACTCATTAGCAATTATTTATATATATTGTTTTTAGCCTTTTATTTAAAGTATTATTTTAGTTTTTTACTATAATTTGTAACTGTATTATTTATTTATATGTTTTTTAGTGTGTCCTGATAAACCCCTGATGAAGTATGCTACGAAACACGGTCCTGTGTTGGGTTTAGGCCACTTTTATTTGGTCAATAAAAGAGTTGTGTGTGTGAACCGGCCACTCTCCTGTTTTTTTTTGTCTCTATGCTAAGCTGCACCCCATCACTATCTGACATTCTCCTGCAGCAAGCCTTCAGCCGCTGCACCCTGCAAGGTGTTCCAGCAAGACACATACCAGCTGCAGACAGTCTGCTAGCTAGTCCATAGTGCATGTTTCTGGTGGAAATGCGTGCACCCAGAACTGGGATGTCATCATACACACCAAGCAGATAAGTCCATGACTAGGCCCCAAAAGGGAACCCATAAATATCACATGAAAGAAATACTACATAGCACTATGGGGGAACCTAGCCATGCCGTGGTCACTGCTCAGTCAGGGTGAGAGTGATCTCCCAGCAGAACATGGTGTGGCTACCCTGTCTGTGCAGGTGGTGGCCGGGCACTACAATGTCCCAGCCATTGCCCTATGCCCTGTGCAGATGCATCCTGGCCAGGCCACCCTGTCCGGGCTATACCCATGGTACCTTGCTCCTCATTATGCACATTGGGAGGCCAATACTGGCAACAGTGCTGGCAGTGTGGGCTGTGGAGGGTGTTTGCAGCCACCACACACTGGATAGACAGACACACACTCCCGCACCTATGCCAGCATTGTGCTACTATAGAGGTGTTTGGCAGCCCTGGCCACCACACCAGTCCTGGGCACAGTGCAGGCATGGCTATGGTACGCAATACTGTTGGGGTCACTCTGTCAGACACCAGACCTGAGGCTCACTCCACAGACATCAGAAAGGTTGCTATGATGCAGCTCAGTCAGCCAATTGTGCTTAACGTCGGAATTGCTATCTGCCAGTAATCATAGCTACCTTTTGATAGCTGTGTACCATATTCCCAGGTTTAGGGTGGCATTGCTACGGTATGCAAGTGCTAGTATTGGGAGATGCATGCAGGGCCCAATGTCCTGCCTCTCCAGGAGGCATTGGCTAATGGAGCCTGTGGGTGTGGGTGTGTCTGCCCCTGTTGGCTGCTGCTTTACGGCAGAGGTTCCCAACTCCAGTCCTGGTGTTCCAAACACTGTTCGGGTTTTCATGCTGTCCCTCATAAATATGCATGAGATACATCTGCATACCATGGGGGCGGTGCATAGATATGCAGCACAAGGAACTTTATTAGAGGCAGCATGAAACCTGAATGGTGTTTTGCCCTCCAGAACTGCATTTGGGAGACTCTGCTCTAGGTAATGAGCCTGCTTATGGTGTCTGTGCTCTGTAGGGTAAAATGTAGGTGTTTTGGGCATGTTCACATCATCTGCAATAAAGGTTCTGTCTGTATTAGCACGTTTTAGTAGTGGGTAAAAAATGGGGGCTGAGTTGGCAGGAACCACAGCTGGGACTTGAAACTGTAACCTTCCGCTCCTAAACATACTGGCTGTGTGCACTGCACCACCGTGTTGCCACAGAGACAGTACATCCCCTGGGGATACCATGACTGTTCATCAGACGGGGCCTGTCTGCTGCAGTGGATGGCACCCACTACACAGGGCTAGGCCATGGTCTGCTCTGGGCAGCTGCCACTGCCCCCTCCACCACCAGTGCCCCTCTGCCACCCTGCTGACCTGCCCTTCTGCTGGTGGTGCTGGTGGAGTGCAGTCTCAGGCCATCCAGTGTGCAAGTAGGCGGCTGCCTATGGTGCATGTTCTGGGGTAGGGGTGCCTGCATAGACATCCACGCTTCCCCCCAACACCGCCTGCCAATGTTCTGTGCCTTTGGAGGTACCTGCTGGGTACTATCCCCTGTGACACTGTGATAAACACTCTCATGCCCATGTTGGGCCCTTATCAGTTGCTGTCTGGCTGCTGTAGAGTTTCAGCATTCCTAAGTGCCACCTAGGCATCTGCCTAGTCCGCACTGTGCCCCAGCTGCACCACAGCATGTGCCGCCTGCAGCCCTCTGTATCCCCTGCCCCAGCATCTGTCCAGTTGCCCATTACGACATGCCCGCCCTGCTTTTGTGGAACATGTGCATGTCATAGGAAACCTGTCCAATGGAGAGGGAAACCCTGATCAGTGCTATTTCACTGAGGGATCATTCACCTTGTATGGGGAAGGAGCGTAGACCCTTCCAAAATTCATATCTTTTTTTTGGAGCTTTCTTGGGAGTGTTTTTTGCTGTATCCCATTACTATCACTATTGCCCAGCTTGGTTATGTTTTTTGTATATTTTGTTGGGGTCCTTTTCAACTTTTATTTGTACTTCTGTTCCGGGCACATGTATCACACTTATCACTTTTTTGTAAGGTTTCCCTGGTTTTGCTGTACATTGCTGACAGAAATGGTTTCTTTTCCCTTTAAATCAGCTCTAACGCGAGGTTTTCACTGGCGTTAGTTTTGGCCTCGGATTTCACAGCGTTAGTGTGTGGGGAGCCTCTCTCCTCCCACTCTCCACCCATTGACCCCTTCTCTCCGCCCCTGGGGAGCCTTCCTCCGCCCTCCGGTAGCCTTTCCTCGCCTTCAGCACTCGTTTGCACCGCAGCGCGCGTTATCGCGCGATAAGGTACCTGTGCACCTTGTAAAGCACCATTATCGCGTGATAAGGTACCTTATCACATGATAACGTCACAGAGCGCACATTAAGACGGTTTCGTAAACATACCCCTAGGTGACCACAGCTATCAATAGTAAACTGCAAACCAGATGCAGAAAAACACATAGTCAGTTAGTTCATTTTAAGGTTACAGATTGATTGTCTAGAATGAAATCATTGTTGTATCAACTATTAATCAGAATACCTATAAAGGTTGATTTTGCACAGTTAGCTTTTGGGATATCCAGCATATGATGTATATGATTCACACATTTGTTTTAAAGGGAATTTTATTCTACGTTTCATTGATTTAATGTGCATTGATTAATGTTAGGGAAGTGAAGGACAATAAAAAAGTCAGTGAGGGGTCCTTGTTCTAAAGTGTGCGATGCAGTTAAAGTGCAATTTTGCCTGTGTGAACTGCTGTAAGTTACCGCATGGGCATGACAGTTAACGCATGCCGATTTTCACACTAAGGGGTATGCTTACTAAACCGTCTTAATGTTACCGGCGTTAGTTGCAGTCTTACTGTGATGAATGCCATATAAGGTAGTGGGCGTTCCGGTCTTAAGGTAGCATTTCGGGTTATTGCGCGAAAGAGGGAGCCGTGGCACGTTAACGTGCGTTAGCCTTAATTAGGCACGCTGACCTGCAAACACAGAAATAGAGGTATAGCACAATGGTTAATACCTTGACTGCTGATGCAGTGATCATGAATTTGATCCCTTAGTGGGCTCAGTTTAAAGACTGTCTGAGGCAATCCCTTTTCCTGCTTGTAACAACAAACACATCCAACAATTTGCACTGCCAGCCAAAAAAGCCTCACCCCAGTGCCACGACCTAATGCACCTTTTAGGGCGCACCATAAGGCACATCATAAAGCACAATGTCATCCAAGGCAGGTCATAATGTGCCTCAGAGGGTGGCAGGAAAGGTTGGCACCCTCCAAGGCAGCTATAAGGCGCCCCATAAGCTGGCCAAACCTAAGGTACCATGAAAGATGCCCCAGGGATGCCAAGGTGACACAGGAGATGGTACCCAGGAGCACAAAGGTGCCCCAAAGTCACAAGCATGAAATGTATGGCTCAAACACAGATGTAACCATAACACTGTACAGAGCACCAAGCAAAGGCAATGAACAAGTGATGGAAGGAAGTAGATGACGGAGCTCATGCACCAGCCAAATCTGCGTGCAGCCCATGTGGCAGCAGGTAAAGTGTACAAACATATCGGGGGCAGCTGTACTGATGTAGAGGTTGATGGTAATGTACAGTGCAACAATGACAGTGTGTGGCAGAGGATGGGGATTCATGTCCACCATAGGAGGTAGAGGTGGCAGGATAAGTGCAATGACAGGAGGACAGAGGAGAGAGGTGCCATGCAGAGCAGACACAGGAGTGGCAAGCATGAAGAGCTGCAATGCAGAAAAGTGTGCCAGTGCAGGACATGGGGTAGCAGCCTGCACATTAGGGCAGGATGCCACACAGCTGGCTCACACACATAGACGGACAGAAGGATGGATGGCAACAGTGATGAAGGTATAATGTGGTGGCAGCACAGATCTGCACAGATATGACTGTTACACGAATGAAACGTAGTTGTGTAGGACAGCCATAAAAAAAAAAGTGTAATAGAGAGGAATTGAACCCATGACCTTTGCTATTGAAATCATTGCATTAACCATTGTGCTACACCACTATGAGAGCTATCATTCTCATGGCTGGCTACAGAACGAGTGCACGTCACCATAAACCTGTCTGCTGTGGCTACCGAGATAGGATAGAACCAACAGTACCCATAATGCAATTCACATGCAGAATAGCAGTCTACATCTGCTCACCAGATGGGGTATGCACCTCTACAGCACATCAGCTTGGTAGGGGGGAATGACCGTGAATGTTACTGGCACAGAGTACCCACAGGTCATGCCAATGTACGTGCTCTGTGCTCACCCTGAGGGTGAGGTGGACTGGCCAGCACCAGGTCCGCAGTACCCAGGTTGGTTGAGGTGGGTTGTGCTGCAGGTTTCCATCAGTGCCAATGTATGGCAGGTATTTGTTGCAGATATTTTTAGGAGGTCTCTGTGTCCATTATGTAATTGCCTGTCATGTCTGGCCCTTGTGGACCATGATGCGCACACAGCATAGTGCATATTTATTTATTTATTATTATTTATTTTACAATTCTTATATACCGCACTATTTGCAATCAGCGCGGTTTACATGTAACAAAAAACATCCGACAAAATGCATATGTCTGGTCATTACATTGAACAGGGAGTGGGATTTGTCCCAGCCATTGCCCTATACCCTGTGCATATGCACTGTGCTTGCTATGGTCACCTGTTTAGGGAGCAGGGGTGTGTCAGGGCTCACATGGTGACAATGTACTTAGCAAACTGCCTTTTCTGGGTCAGGGTGGGGGACATGATCTGCCCTAACAGACCTGCACTCTCACCCTTTGCAAGGGGGGCAGTGGAGGTACATGAAGACAGGCTCTGGGACCAACAACCACAATCCTGGTGGCAAAAGGACAGCTTCTGAAGATATGCCCTTGGGACAGGGCCAGTGGCAGATAGGTAGTGGGCCCAGTCAGCTCAGCTGTACCCCACTATGATCTGACATTCACCAGCAGAGGGCAGTCAGTGTGCACCTGCTGCACCCTGAAAGGTGGTACAGCCATACCCTGTCCCAGCCATTGCCCTATACCCTGTGCAAATGCATCCTGCCTATGCCACCCTGTCCGGGCCATACCCACAGTACCTTGCTCCTCATTATGCACATTGGCAGGCTAACACTGGAAACAGTGCAAGCAATGTGGGCTCAGTAAGGTGTAGGCAGCCACAACACACTGGATAGACAGACACACACTCCCACACCTATGCCAGCATTGTGCAAATATAGAGGTTTGTGGCAGCCCTGGCCGCCACACCAGTCCTGGGCACAGTGCAGGCATTGCTATGGTACTCAATACTGTTAGGGTCACTCCCCAGGGTGATAAACACTGTCAGAATCAATAACTGAAACACACTCCACAGATATCAGAAAGGTTGCTATGATGAATCTCTAGCAACAAATTGTGCTTAACTTAGGATTTGTTAGCTGACATTAATCATAGCAACCTTTTGATATATATGGAACGTGTTCCCAAGTTTAGGATGGCATTGCTAAGGTATGCAGGTGCCAGTATTGGGATATGCTACTCCACGCAGGTCCCAACAGCCTGACTCTCCATGAGGCTTTGAATAGTGGAGCCTGTGGGTGTGGGTGTTTATGCCCCTGTTGGCCGCTGCTCTAGGGCAGAGGTTCCCAACTCCGGTCCTGGTGGGCCAAACATTGTTCAGGTTTTCATGCTGTCCCTAATGAATATGCATGAGATACATTTGCATACAATGGGGTCGGTGCATACAAATGCAGCACAGGCATATTTATTAGGGACAGCATGAAACCTGAATGGTGTTTGGCCCTTCAGGACTGCAGTTTGGAAACTCTGCTCTAGAGATTGCACATGTCTATGGTGTCTGTGCTGTGTAGGGTAAGATATAGGCGTTTCAATCATGTTTATTTCATCTGCAATAAAGGTTCCGTCTTTATTACCACGGTTTAGTACTGGGTAAAACATGGGGACAGGGTTGGCAGGAGCCACAGCTGGTGCTTGAACTTGTGACCTTCTGCTCCTGAACACACTGGCTGTGTGTACTGCACCACAGGGACAGATCATTCCCTGGGGATACTGTGACTGTTTGTCAGACAGACCCTGTCTGTTGCAGTGCACTGCACCCACCTAAACGGGGCTTGGCCGTGGTCTGCTGTGGGCAGAAGCCACTACCCCTTCCGCCACCAGCACCCCTCCGCCACCATGCTGCCATGCCATTATGCCGGTGGTGCTGGTGGTGCATAGTGCCAGGCCATCCAGTGTGCCGGTAGGAAGCTGCCTATGGTGTGGGTTCTTGGGTAGGGGTGCCTACATGGACATGTGTGCTTCCCCCCGGCACCGCCTGCCAATGTTATGTGCCATTGGGGGTACCTGCTGGGTAATATCCCCTATGACATTGTGGGACACACACTCGTGCCCATGTGGACCCTCATCAGTTGCTGTCTTGCTGCTTTACAGTTTCAGAATTCCTATGTGCCACCTAGGCATCTGCCTAGTCCGCACTGTGCTCCAGCTGGACCACAGCATGTGCCACCTGCAGCCCCCTGTATCCCATTTACAGCAGCAGTACAGTTGCCCTTTCCTACGTTCCTACTCTTCTGTTGCTGCACATGTGCACGCCATAACAAACCTGCCCAATCAAATCGACAGAAACCCTGATCAGCACTATTTCAATGTGGGATCATTCATTTTGTAGGGGGACAGAGCATAGACCCTTCCAAACATGATATCTTAAGTTTTATGCTTTGTCAGTAGTGTTGCTTTATGTTTTTCATTAATATCACTATTTGCCAGCTTGGTTATTGGGATTTTAAATGTGGTTCTGGTCATTTTATATGTTTGTTTGCCTTTTTGGTTCCTGCACTTGTATCACCACTATCACTTGTCTGGGTTTCCCTGCCTTTGCTGCACATTGCTGACTTAAATGGTTTCTCTTTCCTGCAAATTTGCCTATTGCGAGGGTTTCACTGGCATTAGTTTTCAGACCAGGATTTCACAGCGTTAGTGTGCCTGGAGCCTCTCCCCGCCCACTCTTCGCCCATTGACCCCTTCTCTCTGCCCTCTGGGAAGCCTTACTCCACCCTTCAGAGCCTGATTTCACAGTGTTAGAGTGCCTTAACGCCGCCGCGTTATTGTGTGATAAGTGACATTATCGCACGGTAATGTTACATTATCGCACGATAACATCACTTATCGCGCGATAATACCACCGCTGCGACGTTAAGACAGTTTAGTAAACATACCCCTAAGTGACAATTGCATGTTAGGGTGCCGAATGGGCAGGTTAGGGGAGGAGTTTGGACATGGTAAGCACATAACAGATAATGCAGGGTACATATCACACACTAATGGTCAATGCTGCAATTAGCACGGGTTCACCCAATGCCATCTGAATAGGTGGAGTTAAGTGCACGGTAATTCACAAAGATCTGAATGTTGCTTATGCAGTATCTCTCGGAAATATGCTGGCCATGCCCCCAACACTTACCGCTGAGCAATTGTACCTAATGCACATTCATTTTGGTGCAAAAGACACATTAGGTGCCAAAACCTACTGCACTTAGTAAAAGGGCTGCTAAATCTTCATTTAAAATGTTTTAGCAATTTCCATGTACTTTTTTTGTGTTTTTGGTGCATGTTGGTTTTATTTGTGTGCCTTCTATACACACTACAGGTTTTTTTTGTGCATGCACATTATTTTGTAGGTATTGGCCCACACAAGTAATTTGCACACATGTAATTCTTAGACACCCAAATAAATTCCTAAATGAGCCAAAAATGTATTTTCCTATACAATGAAAGGAGGTACGCTTAGTCAATTAGCATGCTTTCAATCAATTTAGCATGCATTAAATTTAAGGCCACTAACAAATTGAAGGTTCACTAAAGAATGCACACCCCTAATTTCCTGGGTGTTTTAAAAACGGCTTTTTGAATGTGGAGCCTTTTATAAAAAAAACCCATAAAACTACCCACTTATGCTGATGTCCACATTTTTAAAGTATGCATGTAAAGCAATTAGAAAATTGCAGGTCAACACATGTCAATAGTGGCATTCTAAAATATCTGTTTACATTCTATTTTCAAGTGTAAAAGCATGCAAGCCTTCAAATACTATCTCTGTATTTCACTAAAGTATTGCAAGAATATATCAGGTGAGTACCATGTCATGTGATAACTCAGTCATATTGACTTATAGATGTACAATTGTAAAATAATTTCCCACATTCAGTGTTTGAAAAATAATATATTTGCACTTAGGGATTTTGGCTAACTTGTAATATGATTTTTTTGTTATCAAAAAATCTCTCACACCATGAAGATTTATTGAACTAAAGCTTGGCAGGACCTGGATAAATTCTAGAATATACAGGGTGGCCCAAAAAAGTGAAAACATCTCATAAATTAAAAGCTTAAATAGTTTACTTATTTACCTTTTTTAGCTATATAGTGTCTTTATTTCGACAATTTACGGTCACCATCTTTTTTTAAAAAATTTGTCAATCGTTTAATTTGTCTTTTTGAAATTTTAAATAACTTATATGCTACGAGATGTTCTCACTTTTTTGGGCCACTCTGTATATAGAACAGGGGCTTTGATGTGTTTTTTCTGCTGAAAAAACATTTAGGGCACGATCCAGTGACACGAATAGTAGGGCCGTACATCCAGATGGAACGTGCAGCCCTGCTATCTGTCACAGCCACAGTGCAGGGAGATCTGGACAGGCTCATCTTGAGTTCTCCACCAGGTCATTTCCATCTCCCCTTTGCCCAATTTATTCTTGCATCCTTCCTTCAAAATTTGCCACCCTTTTTTCCTATCTTATCTCCTCCTGCAAACTCACTACCCCTGTTCCTCTGATCCCATTCCCACCCAACAAATCATCGTTATCTCCGTTGCTATCATCCCTTCCATCTGTCATATCCTCAACTATCACTTCTACCGCAAAGTTCCTGATGCCTTCTAACATTCTGTGGTTACACCACTGCTCAAAAAATTTTCACTAGACCCTACCTGCCCTGCAATTATTGTCCATTCTACCTCCTCCCTTTCATATCCAAGCTATTCAAATGTGATGTTCACTACTGTGTCTTGAATTTCTTTCATCCCTAAGCCATTCTTGATCTACTTCAAAGTGTTTTTTGTGTTTTACATTCCACAAAATCAGCCCTTGCCAAATTCTTCAGTAATCAGTTCCTAGCCAAGTCCAAGGGCCTTTACTCAGTCTTCATATATCTTAACTTATCCACTGCTTTTGACATTGTTGATGTCCACCTTGTCTTTGATGCACTTTTCTGACTTTGATTTTGGGGTTCCATTCTGTCTTGGCTGTCTTCTGATCTCTTTTTTAAAATAAGCTCTGGTGCATCCTCCTCTCATTGCTGTCAAACCGAAAACATAAACACTATAACCAGCAAAAAACCTGAATCCTTTTAGGCGACCTTAACCTCCCCTCCATCCACATCAACCATGCTTCAACATTCCTCAATGCAATATCTGACATGGGCTTTCATAAAATAGTTAATGCCTCCACCCACAGAAAAAGTAACACGTTAGATTTAATATTTTTTCCTATTGAGATCTTCAACTCACTTCAAACAATCAGATTAACAAACCCAACCTCTTCCTTGGTTGGACCACTATATAATCAAATTCCATCTTCCATCCCACACCTCTACTACGTCAGCAAAGCCCTGTGTCGCACAACAGAAAAGGTTCAAAAAGTTTGAAAAAGAGAAATTACAAGATCAGATTCTCCCTCAGCTAAACCCATTCCCTACTAATTTAGATGATACACTAAAATACTGGAATAACACAATATCCAATGCTGCCACCATCACTACACCTCTCGCAATATAACTCAAAAAACAATCTGCAGGATGGTACACTTGTAATCTGAAAATAATCCAAAATAACCTGCTCAGAATAGAGCACAAATGGAGACACCAAAAATATAAATGCTTCAAATCCAATACATGAGTACATTGCAAAACTACTGTGATGCAATCAATAAAAAGAAAAAAGAATATTACTCTAATATTCTAAAAAAACTCCCTCAAACGCCCCCATGAACTCTTTCAAATTGTTAAATCCCTTACGTACAACAAATCAAATGATGACCACTTAAATCCTGCTATTGACCCGCAAAAGTGTGCAGATTTCTACAAAGAGAAACTTGAACCACAAAATACCCACCTTCACAATCTATCTCTTGGTCAATCTTCTCCCTAATCAGGAAAGATACACAGCAATATTCTATCCAACTAAACACAACCACATTCAGCCTTGACCCCTGCCCCGTCAGTTGGATAAAAGCTACCAAATCTGAACTACCCCCTCACTTACTCAATATAATAAACCACTCTCTTGAACAAGGATACATGCCCCCCTCCCTAAAGCATGCAATAATTCACCCTATTCTAAAAAACAAAGCTCTAGACATATACAATCCTTCTGCTTATAGAGCAATATCCAGCCTCCCCTTCCTGGCTAAGGTAAGTCTTGAAGGACTGGAAAGGGGGGCTGTTACTTCTGGAGAGAAATCTGAAATTGTGAGTATATACTTCTGGGAATTTTTCTGAAAGGAATTTTTTTTTTTTCTTTTAAAGCTAATTAATCTGTGAACCCACTATTTTTTTTGTTGAATCAGTCAGGGCCTAGTAACAACAGTTTAAGATTCAATTTAAAAACACAGAAGAGAACTTTCTGGTTACCTTTCATACCCAGTAGACAGCTGTAGTTTAAATTTCATAGTCACTCAGGGCCTAGCATCAGCAAAGTACTTTTAGTTTCAAATTAAAACACAGAAGAGAGCTTTCTGGTTAAATTTAGAATCCAGCAGAGAGCTTGTAGTTTAAATTTCATAATAGGTTAGAGCCTAGTAGCAGCAAAGAGCTATAATTTAAATCAAATCAGAATATAGTTTTCCTCAGCAGCACAGGACAAGGTACTGTGTAGCAGCCCTTTTTTAATAAGTGTTATATCCCTCCCTCCCTCCCCACACCCAACCTCCCCTGGGAAAATCACAGCTTTATAGGTACTTGCACAACTTAAAAGACAGGAGGTGCTCTCAGGTGAAGCTCATTACCCAAATCAGTCATACACCAAGGACCTGAGATTAATTAAGCTTCAGGTGAACAAGGTATATTAAACTTCTTAGGTACAGTTTTAGTGGTATAAATATCCATTGCACCCTTTAGTACATATAGAACTTAAAGATCTAAACACAAACTTAAAACTAAGATGCAGACAGCAGTCCAGCAGCGGGATGTGGGCTTTCCAGTCTTTTGCATTGAGTGTCACATGTATGATTTTCTCCCAGCTGGTGAGAGGTCTTACGTGTGCACTAGGTGCAAGGAGCTCTCTGCTCTCAGGGAACGAGTCCGTTCTCTAGAGGCTAGAGTAGCAGACTTGGAAAACATAAGACAGACAGAGAGGTACATAGACGAGACCTACAGGGATATAGTCCTGAAGTCCCACCTCCAGTCTGGCAGCATCCCTGTTGCCATGGAGGAGAGAGGTCACGTGACAGGAGAGCATCACCCTGGTGTGGCAGGAAGTGATCCTGTAACTAGGACCTGTCCTCCAGGTGATGTAAACCCCTCTCGCACCGAGGAGGTTTCTCCAGGGCCAAGTGCCCATGCGGGAAGGGTTAGGACAGCAGTTATAGTTGGTGATTCGATCATTAGGCATGTAGATAGCTGGGTGGCTGGTGGACGTGAGGATCGCCTGGTAACATGCCTGCCTGGTGCGAAGGTAGCGGACCTCACACGCCACCTAGATAAGGTCTTAGATAGTGCTGGGGAGGAGTCTGCTGTCTTGGTACATGTTGGTACCAATGACATAGGAAAATGTGGTAGGGAGGTTCTGGAAGCTAAATTTAGGCTTTTAGGTAGGAAGTTGAAATCCAGAACTTCCAGGGTAGCGTTCTCCGAAATGCTTCCCGTTCCACGCGCAGGACCCAATAGGCAGGCAGAGCTCCGGAGTCTCAATGCGTGGATGAGACAATGGTGCAGAGATGAGGGGTTCGGATTTGTTAGGAACTGGGGAACATTCTGGGGAAAGGAGGGGCTCTTCCGAAGGGATGGGCTTCACCTTAACCGGGATGGAACCAGGCTGCTGGCATTAACCTTTAAAAAGGAGATAGAGCAGCTTTTAAACTAGATAATAGGGGAAAGCCGACAGTCGCCCAAGAGCGCATGGTTCGGAAGAATGTATCCTTGAAGGATACTACAAAAAGCAGAGAGGTTCCAAAAAAGAGTAAAGTAGCCCAAATGCCCTCGAGTATGGAGCAGACAGAACTTAAAGATCCCAAATTA
Source organism: Ichthyophis bannanicus (assembly GCA_033557465.1). NCBI lineage: Eukaryota > Metazoa > Chordata > Amphibia > Gymnophiona > Ichthyophiidae > Ichthyophis > Ichthyophis bannanicus. The sequence goes on along the minus strand of CM066032.1, from coordinate 894,589,978 downwards.
CCCATGTCTACCAATAGCCAAATTAATATGAATAAAATACAGTCTCTAAAATGCTTGTATGCAAATGCTAGAAGTCTACAAAACAAGATGGGAGAGTTAGAATATATAGCACTAAACGAGAGGTTAGATATGATTGGAATATCAGAGACATGGTGGAAGGAGGACAACCAGTGGGACACTGTGATACCTGGGTACAAACTATATCGAAATGATAGAGCTGATCAAATTGGTGGTGGGGTTGCGCTCTATGTTAGAGAGGGCATTGAGTCAGAAAGGATTAAAGTTTTGCAAGAAACAAAATTTGCTGTAGAATCTCTATGGATTGAAATTCCATGTAAAAAGGGGAAGGCGATGGCAGTGGGGGTGTACTATCGTCCGCCTGGCCAGAATGAACAAATGGATGATGAAATGCTCAAAGAAATCAAGGAAGCTAGCAAAAGTTACAGTGCAGTAATAATAATGGGTGATTTCAATTACCCCGGCATCGATTGGGTCAGTGTCACAACAGGACATGCTAGGGAGATAAAGTTCCTAGATGAAATAAATGACTGCTTCTTGGAGCAGCTGTTTCATGAACCGACCAGAGGGGAAGCAATATTAGACCTAGTCCTTAGTGGAACACCAGATGTAGTGCAAGAGATAAGGGTGTTGGGGCCACTTGGCAATAGTGATCATAGCATGATCGCCTTTGATTTAATTAGTGGAGGAGGGATAGTAAGGAAATCCACAGTACTACCCTTTAACTTTCGAAAGAGTGACTATGATAGAATGAGGAAAACAGTTAAGAAAAAACTAAAAGGAGCAGTTGCAAAGGTTAAAGACGTACATCAAGCTTGGGTGTTGTTGAAAAATACTATCTTGGAAGCCCAGACCAGCTGTATTCCACGCTTTAAGAAAAGTGGAAGGAAGTCCAAAAAATTGCCAGCATGGTTTAAAGCTGAGGTCAGAGAGGCTGTTGTTGCCAAAAAAGCATCTTTCAAGAAATGGAAAAAAGAGCCAAATGATGAAACCTGGAAACAGCACAAGCACTGGCAAGTCAAATGCAAGGCATTGATAAGGCAGGCAAAGAGAGAATTTGAGAAGAAGCTTGCTGCGGAAGCAAAAACGCGAAATAAAGACCTTTTCAAGTACATTCGTAGCAAAAAACCCGTGAGAGAGTCAGTTGGTCCATTAGATGATAAAGGGGTTAAAGGAGCACTAAGAGGCGACAAGGCGATAGCGGAGAGACTGAATGAATTCTTTGCTTCGGTCTTTACTGAGGAAGATGTAGGGATGTTACCCACGACTGAAGTGGTATTTAAAGGTGTGGAAGAATTGAAGGAAATATCGATACATCGGGAAGATGTCTTACAACTATTAGATAAACTGAAGAGTAGCAAATCACCTGGGCCGGATGGTATACATCCAAGGGTGTTGAAAGAACTGAAATTTGAGATTGCAGACCTGCTATCAGTAATCTGTGAACTATCATTAAAATCATCTCTAATACCTGAGGATTGGAGGATCGCCAATGTAACACCAATTTTTAAAAAGGGTTCGAGGGGTGATCCAGGAAACTACAGACCGGTGAGCCTGACATCAGTACCGGGAAAAATGGTAGAAACCATCATAAAGAATAAAATTACTCAGCATATAGATAGTCATGACCTAATGGGAGACAGCCAACATGGCTTTAGACAAGGAAGATCTTGTCTTACTAATCTGTTATGTTTTTTTGAAGGAGTGAATAAACAGGTGGACAAAGGTGAGTCGGTTGATATTGTGTATCTGGACTTTCAGAAAGCCTTTGACAAGGTCCCTCATGAGAGACTTTTGGCAAAACTAAAGAGTCATGGGATAGGAGGCAGTGTACTACTGTGGATCAGGAACTGGTTAAAAGATAGAAAGCAGAGGGTAGGGCTAAATGGCCAATTTTCCCAATGGAGAAAGGTGAATAGTGGTGTACCCCAGGGATCTGTGCTGGGTCCGCTGCTTTTTGACATATTCATAAATGACCTGGAAAGTGGAATAACGAGTGAGGTTATCAAATTTGCTGATGACACAAAACTAAAGTTGTTAAAACCCAGGAGGATTGTGGAAAATTGCAAGAGGATCTTGATAAATTGGAAGACTGGGCATCAAAATGGCAGATGAAATTTAATGTGGAGAAGTGCAAGGTTATGCACCTAGGGAAGAACAACCCAAACTATGGTTACACGATGCAAGGTTCCACATTAGGAACCACCACCCAAGAAAAAGATTTAGGCGTCCTTGTGGATACCATGTTAAAACCCTCGGCCCAGTGTGCAGCGGCGGCCAAGAGAGCAAATAGAATGCTAGGTATGATAAGGAAAGGAATGGAAAATAAAACAAAAGATATTATAATGCCTCTATATCGTTCCATGGTGAGACCGCACCTTGAATATTGTGTGCAATTCTGGTCGCCATATCTTAAAAAGGATATAGCAATTTTAGAAAAGGTTCAGAGAAGAGCCACCAAAATGGTAAAGGGGATGGAAGGCTACTCCTATGAAGAAAGGCTAAAAAGGTTGGGGCTCTTTAACCTGGAAAAGAGACGGCTGAGGGGAGATATGATTTAAGTCTATAAATTAATGAACGGAGTGGAACGGGTAAACGTAGATCGATTGTTTACCTTATCAGAATATAGAAAGACTAGGGGACATGCAATGAGGCTACAGGGTAAACTATTTAAGACTAATAAAAGAAAATATTTTTTCACTCAACGTGTAATCAAACTCTGGAATTTGTTACCGGAGGATGTAGTAAAGGCTGTTAGTGTAGCTGGGTTTAAAAAAGGTTTGGACAAGTTCCTGGAGGAAAGGTCCATAAACCATTATTAAGAAGGGACCCAGGATATCAATGCTTGAACCAATACAAGCATTGTGGAACCTGTGTCCCTTGGGGAAACTGCTAGGTACGTATGACCTAGATTGGCCACTGTTGGAAACAGAATACTGGGCTTGATGGACCTTGGTCTGACCCAGTATGGCATATCTTATGTTCTTATGTTCTTATGTTCTAAAAGCACGATTACAGGACTGTTGGCTAAATTTTGTTCTTTCATGTGGTACTGCCAGTAGGTCAATTCTGGGCTGTCGTGTTGGTCTATTTGAGCTCAGCCATGTTAGCAGGGTGCTCATATGTGTGGTTTATTGTTGGTGGAATGCTTTGTGAATCAGTACCAGCATTTTATATTTGATCTGTGCCTCAAGAGAGAGAAAGTGGAGGTCTCTTAATATTGGGGTAATGTGATCATGGTTTTTTTTCCCTTTTTGTATGATCCTTGCTGTTGTGTTGAGGGCTGTCCATAGAAGGTTGAGGCTGTTGGTTGGGAGTCCATGGTATATCGCATTGTAATAGTCCATGTGGGCGAGAATCAATACTTGCATGACCGATCTGAAGTCTGGGGGGTCAATGAGTGGTCTGAGGAAGCTTCTTGGCTTTGAAGAATATGGCCTTTGCTGTTCTTGCAATCTGTTGTTTGGACCTTAATTTGTGTTGAACCTTCAAGCTGCTTAGACAAATATCCCCCATCTCAGCTCTCTAGCCTAATCAACCTACAAGAAGAAAACTGTCCAAAGTGAGAGAATAACAAAATAAATTAAAAGTTCCATCAGATTTCCATAGCTCTAAAAAAAGCGACCAATAATAGAGCCTTTTCCCACTACGCCCACATAATATGGAACAAACTACCAACTGAGTTAAGAGGAACTACTGACCTTTCCTCCTTCTGCAAAAAAACTAAAAACCCATCTATTTATGAAACATTTCAATTCCCTCACATCTCCCCCTAACAATTTCCAATCCCAAGTTACACCATAAACCTTTCTCCCCTTCCACCCAACATTTACTCTCCTATTGCTCCTCTCCCAATTCATGGTCCAGTTTGGTCCTTATTGTTTAACTGGATACTGTAATATAGATATCACAATTACTCTCTGTACATAGTTATAGTTATTATCTGTACATAGTTAATCTGTTATATGTAACTGATTCTGTTTCTGTTCTATGTAAACCGTCTTTGATCTATTCTGAAAAAGCGGGATAAAAATAGTAAATAAATAAATATCCCACTATTAGTCAATGTACCTCAGGGTTCTGCCTTAGGATTTCTTCCCTTTTCTCTATACTGATTCCTGTTGTATTCTGATCTGCTTCCATGGCTTTCAGTGACATCTTTAAGCTGATGGCTCCCAAATATACCTCTCTGCTCTAGAAATTCCACTAGGAATCCAGACTCAGATTTCTGCCTGCTTATCTGATGTTGCTGCCTGGATATCCCACCACCCTCTGAAAGTGAATATAGCCAAGACAGAGCTTCTAATCTCTCTCCCCCACCCCCTAAACCCAGCTCCCCCCTTTCCAGTGTTCTCATTTCATAACCTTGGAATCATATTTGACTCCTTTCTCACTGTGCACATATCCAGCAGACAGCTAAAACCTGCCGTTTCTTTCTAATATCAGAAAATTTCATCCATTCTTTTCCGAACACATTACCAAAAGCCTTATCCATGTGCTTTTTGCCTTCTGCTTAGACTACTACAATCGCTCCGCACAGATCTTCCATTGAACCATCTCTCTCCCCTTCAATCTATTGAAAACTCAGCTGCACCACATAATCGTCCGCCCATGTCACTACACTCACAGAACCCCCTCACTTCATTGGCTCCCTATCAGTTTCTACATACAGTTCAGACTTCTCTTATTGGCCTACAAGTGTATTCTTTCCGTAGCATCTCATTATCTCTCCTCTCTTATCTCTCCCTACACTCCTCTTCAGGAACTCCACTCACCAGGTTATCTATGCCCTTCTCTTCCACCGCCAGGCCCAGACTCTGTTGCCTCCATCTTGCTGCACTGTATGCCAGAAATAGATTTCCTCAGTCAGTATGTCATGCTCTCTCTCTCTGCTCCTATTCAAATCAACTACAAACTCATAACCCCCCCCCCAGTGTAACCACAATAATATCCCTCCTATTCAAATCAAGTCTAAAAGCCCACCATTGTGACACAGTTTTTAAATTTTAAACTCCTCATTCTATTGCTTAATACACATGTTGTTTTTAATTGTTTTAAATAATAAATGCAACTCTCTAATCTCTTACTTGTCTTGCTCATCTCTCTTGAATAGATATATATTCCATTGAGTAGAGATTTTATATATATATATATATATATATATACATGTGTGTGTGTGTGTACCATGCTGTATAGTCTGGTAGTGCTATAGAAATGATGATTAGTAGTAGTAGCATGGTTTATGTTTTATTAGATATACTGCTTTTTGGGGTAAAGCAAAGCAGTTTACAATACAATTGTATTAAAATAAACAAAGTACAATTATAACTATAAGTAAACAATTGAGATGTGAAACATTCCACAAATGTTTCTTCAGGGACTTGTGACCAGATGGTTTTCCATCAACACTGTAACAGATTTAATTTCTTTACAGATGTTCTATAGCTGGCCTGACAATCTTTCCAAACTTCTTTGCTGGAATATTTAGAGTCAATATGCTGTACAATTTCTAAAACAGGACATATTGCTGTTGGACTTACAGATAAACCAGAAAATAAATCACTTCCTGCTTTACAAATTCCCACACAGTAATTGAAAATGGGAGTTTGTTATGTTTTGTTTATTCACATTGGGGGTCATTCCAGAATCTGAATAGGCTGTTTGCTTATGTGCTGGAGATGTGTATCTCGCAAAACCATCTATGGGTGTATTCTGGTACATGGCGTATGGGGACGTCCATGGTGCTTGCATGGGGATCTCAGCCATTGGCTGAGAGGGGTGGAACAGGGGCATGCTTTGATGCAAAGACATCTATAACGTTTTCTGGAATGACCCGTGTATGTTTTTTTACTTTCCCACAGACATGTTCATTATTCATGCCAGAGACATGGAATAGCACTTAATTTTATGTGATATGCACATAGGTGTTCCAACGGGGCAGAGAGTGGATGGAGAGGGACCAGGACTGGCACTTGTGTGTATTTTATGAAATACATTCATAAGGGCTGATGCTTAGTGGTGCATACACATACAGAATTAGATTTGCTTCAGAGCAGGTGTAACTTTGTGAGGCAGCTATCAAGGAAACAATTTTATAAAAGTGAAAAGATGCATACATTGCATCTTTAAAACGGGTACAACATATGTATTTATGTGCGTTTCCTCCCTCTATGCCCTTTTACAATGTTACCGTCCACGTGAGCCAGCTAGGCAAGATTGAGACAGAAGTGGCAATTAGTTACAGTGTAGATTTTAAAACCAAGAACCCAATGGAAGCAAGTTTATAGAAATCATGCTCGAAAGAGGTTATGCAATAATTTATCTTCAAAAAACAAATAAAACATTTGGTCCAGCACTGCAAAGATACGTTTCTACATTTACTATTTTGGCTGATTTTGATATAAATTTCCCCTGCCTATTTATTACCTGTTTGTATTCTCTTATACTTGAGTGTGCCCCCAGTTCATAGGTCTACTGACCAGGGACACTTCATCCTTGATACTTGTCTGCTAGGACTTGCAATACACATTTGCTTTTAGATTTGTAAAGACCTGGTTTCCCGCTAAATTTTGCAGAAAAGGTATACATTTTAAAGTTCCAGGGTCCTTTGCATAGTAGACTGGAACACAGAAGTAGGATTTTATTGGAAAGTTTAAAGTTCCATTGCTTTGTTAGAAGCCCATCTCATAGTGTGCAGTTAAGTCATAGTTAATTCGTTCATTAAGCTTTTTCTACCTGAGAGTTAATTCAATCTGTCTCTCTGCTACCTGAGCAAGGGTTCTGATCCAACACTGAAAGATATGTTTCTACATTTACTATTTTGGCTGGTTTTGATATAAATTTCCCCTGCCTATTTATTACCTGTTTTCATTCTCTTATCTTTGAGTGTGTCCCCAGTTCACAGAAGGTCTACTGGCCAGGGACACATTTGCTTTTAAATTTGCAGAGACCTGGTCTTCTACTTAGGTATCCTACTTAATTTTGTAGCAAAGGTATACATTTTAAGGTTACATGGATCTTTGCATAGTGGGCTGATACATAGAAGTACAATTTCAGTTTCCATTGTATGTTACAAGCCTGCTTCACAGGGTGGGGTTAATTGAATCAACTCTACAACTGACCAAATACCTGAACCAGTCTTCTCTTCAAGCTCCAAGAGACTACACACAGCTAAGGTTTTCAGACTTTGCAATTGTCTTGGGTTTTTTTTTAATATAAATTTTAACGTTGGATACAAGTTTTTAGGAATATTCTCACTGTCTACATTCCTTGCATAGCCTTTAAGTCAGATATCTTAGTGTGCCCTCAGTTCAGATATGGTCTACTGGCAGGGGCACTTAAGTTCTTGCCCACCCTACCCCTCACCCCACCCACCCCAGGGTTGCATTGCCTATATAGTTATCATATACATTGACATATGTCCTTTAATTAGGTGTTACACCCACCTTTTCTCCTTCTCCTAGGACTGGTAAATTAGCATGTCGTTCATTCAATGCAATAACTGTTTTGCTTTCATTCTGAGAAGAATCAGTTGGAACCAAACAGCTTGCCCTATATCCCTCAAGTTAGCTGCTATGCATAAAGAATTGACTCTAAGATTAATTAGCTGCAATTAAACACACCTCCTCTAGGGGAAAAACTGAACAAAATCTACCACCCCTCCCACAAAGAATCAAACAGTCCAAGAACAAATGGATCACAGTGGGCACTGGTAGACTGTGACCTGTAATGCAGAGACATACTATATATCAAGAGATATCCCTGCATAATGCCTTCTCTGCCTTGGATAATGAGGGTGCCCAATCCGTGGAAACTGAAGTGCCTTTAAATGAAATAGTCAATGCCCAATCTACTGATAATTCACCAAATATGAAGAAAATAAATCATAAAACAGAAAGCTACTACTACTTGGAGATTCTTTCATCAGAGGCAACAACTTGGGAACACAGTTCAAAGGAGAGAAGATGGTCAAATGCCTCCCAGGCTCTTCAACCAGCAGGAATACAAACCAAATTGTTGGTATAGTTAGTGCAGAAAGTGAGCACTCCAAAGTTGATGTTGTCATCCACTTAGGTACAAATGGACTGGCTAGAAATAGTGCCTCTGCAGTTCAAAGGGACTTCCAGACTCTGTGAGAAAACCTCAAGCCCACTATAGCACTAAAAACGCAAGCCCACTATAGCACTAAAAACTCAAGCCCACTATAGCATTCTCTGAAGTTCTACCTGTTCTTGGTAAGGGGACAGAAAGGCTGACTTGCAGAAAGAACTTTAATATATGACTCCAAACCTGGTGCAAACAAGAAGGATTTAGATATATAGGCGACTGGGGAAACAGATGGATCAACAAGAGACTATACTGTGCTAATGGACTACATCTCTCTGTTGCAGGGAAAAGGATCCTAACTGAAAAATTCAGGCAGTATTTGGACGGGCATTTAAACTAGGGAAAGGGGGTGACGGATGGAGAAGGACAAGTTCAGGACGACTCTCCCAGCAAAAGCGAAATAACATTGGAAACAGACACACTTTTAAACCACACATCAATGGCAAGTGGGAAGGGGCATGTAGAACAAAATCCATGCAAAACATAGGCAAGACAGTCAACAAATGCTGGAAAGCAATGAGCACAAATGCTCAAAGCTTAGCCAACAAAGTTCCTTATCTGGAAGCCCTTCTGGTGGAAATGGGCTTGGACATTGTGGACATTACAGAAACATGGTTTAACGAGTCACATGAATGGGATATAGCCATAGCTGGCTATAATCTATTTAGAAGAGATAGAAAGGGTAGAAAAGAAGGAGGAGTAGTCCTGTATGTCAAAAGCAATATTAAAGCTGCTGAAATGCAGTGGACATGGAGAAAATAAGAAGCGCTATGGATTGTGTTGGAAAGAGGAGATGGCACTGTCATCCGTACTGGTGTAGTCTACAGGCCTCCAACTCAAACTGAACAAATGGATAGCAAATTGTTGACTGATATTACATTATAGCCATGAAGGGGGAAATTATCATATTGGGTGACTTTAATCTACCCAATGTGGATTGGAGTATTCTTTCTGCAAATCTGGAAAGAAATAAAAACAATTGTTGATGCCTTCAAAGATGCATTACTTAGACAAATGGTAATGTAGCCAACCAGGGAGAGCTCGGTGCTGGATTTAATGCTACACCAATGGAGATAGCATGTCAAATATCCGGGTGGATGTCCATGTGAGCATCAGTGATCATCACACAGTGTGGTCTGAGATAATTGTCAAGGTAAAATCCAATCGCAGCAAGCTCAAAGTCCTAGACTTCAAAAACACTGACTTCAGTAAAATGGCCAAGTGCCTGAAGGAGGAGATGGCAGGGTGGGAGGGGATAAGCAAAATTGAATTGCAATGGGCTAAACTAAAGGATGCAATCAAAGGGGCAACAAATACATATATAAGGAAAGTAAATAAAAACAAGAGGAAAAGGAAACCTATTTGACTCTCCAAATAAATGGCTGCACAAATAAAGGCAAAAAACATAGCTTTCACAAAATTCAGATGTTCATAAACAGAGGAACATAGAAAAGAATACAGGATCAAGCTAAAAGAGACAAAAAGATAAATAAGGATAGCCAAATCAAAGGCAGAAGAAAAGATGACTAAAGATGTGAAGTGTGGTAGCAAAACCTTTTTCAGGTATATTCTTAAGAGGGGGAAAATCAGAGGTGTAATTGCAGGACTCAAAAGTGCTGGGAACGGATTTGTGGAAAGTGACATTGAAAAAGTGAAAATGCTAAACAAATACTTCTGTTCTGTTTTCACTAGAGAAAATCCTGAAGAAGGACCACCTGTGACTTGACAAATATACAAATGGGAATGGAGTAGATACCACACCATTCACAAAAGATGATGTGTTAGAACAGCTTGCAAAACTGAAAGTGGACAGGGCCATGGGAACGGATGGGATACATCTCAGGATACTGAAAGAGCTCAAAGTAGTTTTTGCAAGGCCATTAAAGGATGTTTTTAATAGATGCTTGGAGACAGGAGAGGTTCCACGGGACTGCAGAAGGGCTGATGTGGTACTCTTCACAAAAGTGGTAGTAGGGAAGAAGTGACAAACTACAGGCCAGTGGGCTTTACCTCCGTGGTGGGAAAAGTAATGGAGGAACACCTGAAAGAGCGTATAGTGGACTTCCTCAAAACCAACAGGTCTGAGGCAACATGGTTTTACCAAAGGACAATCTTGCCTAACAAATCTGATTGAGTTCTTTGATTGGGTGACTAGAGAACTAGATCAAGGGCATGCGATGGATGTGATCTACATTGATTTCAGCAAAGCCATTGATACTGTTCCTCTTTGGAGGCTTAGCAATAAACTCAACAGCTCGGGGATGAGTTACAAAATGGTGAATTGGATCAGAAAGTGGTTGATTAACAGATGACAGAAGGTGGTGGTCAACAGAACTCATGCGGATGAAAGGAGGTGATTGGTGGTGTGCCCCAGGGTTCAGTCCTGGGACCAATACTGTTCAATGTACTTGTGAGTGATATTGCTGAAGGACCGAATGGAAAAGTCTGTCATCTTGCAGATGGCATGAAAATTTGAAACAGAGTGGATTCCCTGAGAGAATGGATAACATGAGGAAAGATCTACAAAAGCTGGATGAATGGTCTAATGCTTGGCAGTTAAGATTTAATGTGAAAAAGTGCAATGTCATGCACTTGGGAAGCAGAAATCCAAGAGAACTGTATGCGATAGGGGGCGAGAATTTGGTATGCATGGACCAGGAGAAGGACCTCGGAGTGATTGTTTCTGAGGATCTCAAGGTGGCAAAACATTGTGACAAGGCAGTGGCAAAAGCCAAGAGTATGCTGGGTTGCATACAGAGTGGAATTACCAGCAGAAAGGAAGAGGTACTAATGCCACTGTACAAGTCGCTGGTGAGGCCTCACTTGGAATATTGTGTTCAGTTCTGGAGACTGTATCTCATAAAGGATATAGAAAGGCTGGAAATGGTTCAGAGGAAGGAAACTAAAATGATTTGGAGCCTGCATCAGAAACCTTATGAGAACAGACTTGAAGACCTAAATATATACACCCTGAAGGAGAGGAGGGACGGGGAGATATGATTCAGACATTCAAATACTTAGAGTATTAATGAACAAACAAACTTTTTCTAAAGACAGGGAAGCTGTCAGAGGACATAACATGAAGATGCAAGGGGGTAAACTGAAAGGCAATGTCAGGAAATACTTTATCACTGGAAGGATGGTGGATGCTTGGAATGCCCTCTCAATGGAAGTGGTGGGGGCAAATACAGTGACAGAATTCAAAATGTCATGGAACAGACACAGTGGATCCCATTATAGCAACAGAATACAATCAAAATAAACATAACTATTTCTTTTATCTCAATAAATAGGGATGACCCACATGGAGTGGTTGATACATCCCTAAACATTGGCATGGGAAGGGTGACATGCACGGAGCGGCAGGTGCACCTACTCTTGCCACCTTACTGGGCAGACTAGATGCACCATACTGGTCTTTATCTGCTGACATATACTATGTTACTATGGGGCTTGTTTACAAAGCCGCGGTAGCGGTTTGCGATCGTAATCGGAGTCGCGGCCCCATTGATTTCAATGGGGCCGCGGTTGCGATCGCGATCGCGAACCACTACCGCGGCTTTGTAAACAAGCCCCTATGTTGTATGCTTGCTAGTTGGATTTGGTTCTGCTAGGTACCAAGAACTGCAGAAACTGCTTAGGGTCAAAAAACATAAAATATTTATTCTTATAGGTAATACAACACAACATGGAAATTTTAACAAAACATTTGCCCCCAGAGCCAGGGCTCTTGGTTTGAACCCCAAAAATTCCTTTCTCCTTCTTTACATATCCTTAGAAAAATCAGGAAAAATTGGACTTTTGATCCTATAAACTGCTTCTGTAAATCCTTGAAAAATAAACACAAAATCAAACTACAGTCTGAATCACAAGCAAAGGTAACAAGTAATAACCCGCTATGTTATTACTTCCAAGGTGCTCTCTAAAAACCGCATAAGGTCCATAACTCCTGCCTGAGCCAACGCAGACCCAGTTCTCTGGGAGCTGGATCCCAGAGACAGGTATTGTGTTCAAATCAGAGGAGGGAGATCATTTTGGGCGCTCTTCAAAACCTCACAAACGTACTTTTGCACCATATCCAGAGGCAACAAAAGAGGAGATTTAGGGAGGTTCAACAACCTTAGATTGTTCCTTTAGATTGATTCTCCAAATGTCCCATTTTCCTGGCCAACAATGCCTTGTCCTTAATTTGGGCAGCATTCAGCTCCCGGAGTTCTCCCAGTTGTACTTCCATCTGAGGATATTTCCCACCTTGCTCTCTCTGAGCTCGAGAGACCTCGGCAACAAAATTCTTAACCACATTTACCTCTTCTTTAAAAGAACCCACCACAGTCATAAAGGAGGAATTTAAAGCTATAATGGCTTCCCACAGCTATTCCAGAAGAGTGCCCCAACCTGGATTTGACTTGTAATAGCATCACTCTGGGGAGGGGAACACTGTACCAGCTGCCCCTTCCATCCCTCCATTATCCTTGGTCAGGTTAGATACCAGTGTATCCTCTTCACTCTCCTTCAATTGCGTACTCGTTGGCAGGCCAGAGGGTAGCACACTACTGGGAGACCAAATACTTCTGGGTTGCAGTGGCACAGATTGCAGTTGGGGCTAAGAAGCACCTCAGATACACTCAGACCTGTGGTATGCTCAGCCTGCTGATTTATCAAAGTTGTCACTCCAGTTCCGAATGCCTGGATTCCACATGAATCCAAAGTCCTCTGCATGGTTGATGGTGGCTGAAAAGAGCCCAAGGGTAGTCTCTTTTGCTTACATTTCCTCTGGCCTATCAGGCCAGCATAGAGGAAGCAGAACAGCGCAGCAAGGTAGTGAGTGTGGGAGCTGAGCAACAGATCCCCTTTCCTGACACCGAAAGAGTAATTTTCTAAAGCTATTTAACATGTTTTCATGCACATATTTTATATCTATTTATGTATGTATTTGACTTTATAAAATACTAGTGTAACCCCTCTTTCTGTGTGATTTTTACATTTGCTACTAGTACTATAGTTTGGTAGACAAAGGGGAACATTAATCCAAGAGCCTTATTGCAGTCTTGCACTCATGGGCTCATGGAATTTAATCTCAGGGTTCTTTGTTAGGGCCCGGCATTCATCGGGAGATCATTGGCATTTGATACTCTCCCACCTATTCCCTTTTCAAATAAATGAGTCCAAGCCAGAAATTGTGTTCTAAAACTTTACTGAGTAGTAGCAACAATAACAATTGTCAGAAGCAACAAAAAAGAACGAGCAGTTAATGCCTTCTCATCTCAGTTTGGTATGCTACATTTAGGTTACTCCTTTCTCCTCACAGTTAGGTATGTTACATACTTTTTGCAACAATGCACATAGCTTATAGTATTCTTATAACCGACATGTATATTTGTATGCCCTGCCTATACTTCACCTAAACATCTCCCATGTGCATACTCACATTGAGAGTACAGTCAATGAAACAAAGCATGCACTTTTATAGTAGTCGGTGTAAGAGTTCATTTATGTTTATAAATGGCTACTTCTGCTCTTAAATAAAGAAATTCCAACATTTAAGAACATTGGCACATAAAAATAGGTGGTTCCTTATAAAATCATCCCTTAAGAGGTTAATTTTATAACAGTTTGCCTAGGTTAAATGGACATGGGGCACCTAATATCCCCCTCTTTCATAAAGACACATAGGTGCCATTAGGGGTTATTTTAGAAGACTTGTTTGCAATTTCCACTAGAAAAATCTGGCATTCACATGTGGAAATGGCATCTATTTATATTCTCTTATATACCATGCTATTCTGCATCAGTGTGGTTTACATTGAACAAACTGAAATTACATTGAACAGGGCATTATAACTTAGAGATAGCTATTTTACAGGGAACATGGGCTATGGAGGGTTAAGTGGCTTGCCCAAGACCACAAGGAGCACCTGTGGGACTAGAAACCCCAGTCCTTCCAGCCCAAGGTTGCTGTCCTCTAGTGGGATTTGAACCCCTGACCTTCTGGCCTGAAGTACCTTGCCCCAACCACTAGGCCACTCCTCTACTCCACTCTATGTATAAATGGTGATTTTAAAAAAGGCAAGCTTTAATCACAGAAGTTCTTAGTAGGTAGAAATTGTGAGGGAGTATGTCAGGGCATGGCCTGGGGGGGGGGGGGGGGGTGGTTAAAATTTCCATATATTTTTCCCATTTCATATAAGGAATGCATGTGTATGACCAAAATTGTCCATGTCGGAATTCACAGCTGCTCCCTGGCAAGGAAAGGTTTGCAAAAAGTGTTTGGTTTGGCCAGCTCTTTATAGGAGGAATTAAGGAGTTACATTCTTTAATTAAACTTTGTTTATTTCCCCTCTCAAAATTTCTAAACAAATAAAGATAGCAGCCTCTACAGTTAATTCACGGCATTTATTCATGCAGGTTTGCAAAATGGCCACATACATATGCAAGTTGTGAAATACCAAGTTACACATACAAATGATTTATTTATTTATTTTATTTATTTATTTAACATTTTTATATACCGCACTATTTATTATCAGCGCGGTTTACATAGAACTACAAAACATCAGATAAGATAAGATACATATATCTGTTTTTACATGGAACAGGAAGAAAAACTTGGAAAACAGGGGTAATTGTAACAAAGGATAATAGAACTTGAACTATATACATATGATAGTAATATTACTTGAAAAAGTATCATGTTAGATAGGGATGGGATTGGAGCTGTTTAGATGAACTTGTGTTATTGTGTTCTCTGGAAAGTATATGATGAAAAGGTGATGCTTCAAGGCCTTTTTGAACTGGGGGATATCAGAGATGGCCCTAATGTGTGGTGGGAGGGTATTCCACAGTTTTGGAGCACATAAGCTGAATGATCGGTTCACAGTTGCAGAGATGTATTTTAAGGATTCTTTTGGAACTTTAAGCATGTTTAGTTCCGAGATTCTTCTAAGCCTGTTGGAGGGGATAGGTTGGATCAACTCTGATAGAGAGGAGGGAGCAGGTCCTTTGTGAGCTTTGAAGACTAGTAGCAGGGTCTTGAAGGTGATTCTCGCTTGGATAGGGAGCCAGTGTAATTGTTTCAGGAGAGGTGTTACATGTTCTCTTTTTGGTGCCCCGAAGAGCACTCTTGCAGCACTGTTTAATGCGAGTTGAAGCGGGTTGAGGGTTGATTGGGGGAGCCCCTGTAGTATACAATTTGCGAAGTCAAAATGTGGGATAATTAAAGCCTGGTAGACAGTACGGAAATCATCTGGATCAATTAGTTGGCGAAGGTTTCTAAGGGAGCGAATCTTGAAATAAATTGCCTTTACAGTGTTGGCTATGTGGGTCTTCATGTCTAGATTCTGATCCAGGGTAACACCAAGATAACGGATGTGGGGTTTTACTTGCAACTTAGCATCTTGGACTTCAAGGAATGAAGGTGGTGTGAACTTGGGGTTTCTTGAAATGAAAAGTACCTCTGTTTTCTTGTTCTGGATTCTGAGATTTTGAGTCAGTAGCCAGTCTGAGATGGCGTTAAAACAGTTGGTTATGTTGGTGAGATTCATCTTATCAATGCAAAAAGGCATATATAATAGGACATCATCAGCATAGATCATATAATTGACTTTGAAGGACCTGATAATGTTGCATAGGGGTTGCATGTAGATGTTGAATAATAATGATGACAAAGAGGAACCTTCTGGGACTCCTTGACCTTGGTGAAATGGCTCTGATGTTTCACCATTTGAGCGAACTTGCTGCCATCTTTCTGAGAGGTAAGAGTTGCACCATTCAAGAGCATTTCCACAGAGGCCCTTCTCTCTTAGGCGGACAATAAGAATGTCGTGACAGACCGAGTCAAAAGCAGCCGCAATATCTAAAAAGATGAGAACAAAGCCTTGTTTGATGTTGTCGATGCCAGAGTTTAAGCTGTTGAGAAGTGAGGTGAGGAGCGTTTCGACCCCGTAAGATTCCCGGAATCCATGTTGACAGGTATCAAGAGGCGCTTCAGTGTCGATATGGTCTTGCAATTGTCTGTAGACTATCTTTTCGATTATTTTCGCAAGGGTGGGTATGCTGGAGATGGGTCGGTAAGAGTCTGTTTTTTGCGGATCTAATTTGAGGTTTTTTAGTAGAGGTCGGATGGAAGTCTGTTTGAGGGCAGAAGGGAATGAGCCAGTGTCAAATGATAGGCTTATGATTTTGGATATTGTTGGAGCAAGTTCTTTGCGGAGGTCCTTTATCCAAAAAGCTGGACACGGATCGGTGTGTGCTGTGGATAAGTTGAGAGATGAGATAAAATCTTCAATTAGCTTCAAAGAGGGGGTGGAGAAAGAAGCTAAAGGGGCTGGGAGTGCATGATCATTCAGGATAGTGGGTATTGTAATTTTATTTGTGCAGCATAACTTAGATTGTATGTAAAGGGCATAAGCTTGTGGGTTGATTTCACACTGGTGCTCCTGTGAGGGTTCTTTGGCTAATTTCTTGACAAGGGTAAATAGGTCGTGAGGTTTGTTTATAGCACGTTTAAGGATGTCTGTATGATATAGTCTCATTTTTTCAGAAATAGCTTTGCGGTGGGTTTCAAGATGTTGCATGTATGCAGACTGATTAGTATCGTTGCGTGATCTCCTCCATTTCTTCTCAAGTTTTCGCAAATGTTTTAGGGATTCTTTCAGATCAGATGTAAACCAAGGTGCTGTAGCTTTTCTTCTTAATGACTTATTTCTGGTGGGACGAGATGAGATGCGGTTAAGTCTGTTGTTCCAAGAAGTGATAATCTCTTCCAGGTTTAGGGTAGAATCATTAAAGAGAGCATCGGTTTCCTCAAGGATTTGTTCCCTGTTAAAAGGTTGGAAGCTTCTGGATGTGGTATTTGCATATTTGTTTATGTTCTTGTCATCAGAATATTGCTTCTTTTGAATGGGAATCTGGAACATAATGAGGTTATGATCTGACCATGGAACCTCTGTAATTGCTAGAATAATATTCTGAAGTTGGTTGAGAGCGGATAGAGGGGCAAATATGAGATCAAGGATGTTGCCTTTTATATGTGTGGATTGTTGTATGACTTGCTTGTAGCCTAGTGTTTCTAGGGCATCTATGAAGGCGTCAGATTGGTTGTCTTGTAGAGATGGTAGGTTAATGTCTCCTAAGATCCAATTGGGTCTGTTTGGATTCTGTGAATTGGAGGCAAGATTTATAATGGTTGAGAGATCATCTGGGGAAGGTGATGGCGCTCTGTAGACTAAGTTTATAGAGTAAAGGTTGTTAGAGATAGAGACTGTTTCTAGTTGATTGTTGCTAAAAGAGTCGACCATTTTAAGTTGGAGTCCGTTCTTAGCGATGATAAGAACTCCTCCACCTCTTTTGCCTTGTCTGCAGCTGGTGAAAACCTCATAGTTATTGGGGAGGAGCTGGTTGAGAATTATATTGTCTTCTGGAGAAAGCCATGTTTCGGTAACCATAAGTATGTCAAGGTTATTAGATGTTATTATATCTGTGACAGCTGGCCATTTCTTACGAAGGGAGCGAGCATTAATGAGGGCACATTTGAGGGGGCCTGGTTGATTGTAGTTTTCTGAGTTTGACTTTGTAGTATGTTGAAGAGGTATGTATAATAAATAATGGTGATGAGAACGTTGGACCCAGTTTACATTGTGGCAGTTGGTGCGTGACCATTTTTGCCATTTGTTATGTAAGATAGGTATGGAATTGCCTGAGGAAATTAGAGCCAGTATCTCTGGTATCAGACCTATGAGGAGGAGGTATAGGCCTAGAGTAATTTTGCAGTGGAGGGCCATTGTGAGGCTGAGCTGAATGTCGTTTAAGAGGAGGAAATAAAGGATAGGGTTTGTAATTTATGTGGTGAAGTGTTTAGTCTTTGACTAGGGGAAAAAAGTTCACTGGGAATTAGTTAGATGCAAGAAAATTGTTACAAAGCTTACCAAGAGATAGTTGCGATTTGATTAGGCAATGATCTTTACTGGAATTTAAAGAGGGAGAGAAAATTGCTTATCAGATGAGCAAGTACTGAGAAGAGTGTCTACAGGTTGATACAGTGTAACAATGTATGAAATGTACTAGTCATACTTGAGACAAACTGTTACTTGAGAGGATGCTAGTAACAATAAGCGGTAAGGTATTAGCAGATACAGTGGTGAGATAGCAACATTGTAATATTGGAAACATTGTGCACAAAGATGTGAAACATAGGTATGGCCTTAGCCGTAAGAAACAGCAAAACCTCCAGGTAAATTTACTATGTAGAGGATATGATGGTTTAAATATTAAAACATTTCATGACTTATATTTCAAGTTTCTTAACAGTTGATAGTATACATTACAGGTTATTTAGTAGAGAGCAGTTCATGGAAGTGGCGGTTACTTTTCATTAGGTCTCATTTTTCATCGCGGATTGTGCTCAGCTCCAACTGGGGGGATTGTAATGAAGGTTGTAATCAAGGAGAAGGGCTGTCTCGGTTAGCGGCAGTTCTTTATGGGAGTCTTTGTGTCTTCCCGCGAAGTTGCTTCAAGCTCTGTGCTCAGGCCCAACCAGTGCCCCGCCTAAGGGCCACGCCAAAGGGCCCTCTGGCGAGGCCCTCAGGCGCGGGCCCGACCAGGCGCGGGCCCGCCTGGCGGCGGCTCTATTTAAAGCCGGGCCTGCTGCTCCTCCCCTCCCACAGCCCCGAATGGGCCGGAGTTGCTGCTCGGGAGGGCAGACCGGCCGGTGGAGACTTTCAGCCCCGATCAGGGGAAGCTGCCGCAAATTTAAATTTCCCGCCGGCGGCGGCTCTATTTAAAGCCGGGCCTGCTGCTCCTCCCCTCCCACAGCCCCGAATGGGCCGGAGTTGCTGCTCGGGAGGGCAGACCGGCCGGTGGAGACTTTCAGCCCCGATCAGGGGAAGCTGCCGCAAATTTAAATTTCCCGCCGGCGGCGGCTCTATTTAAAGCCGGGCCTGCTGCTCCTCCCCTCCCACAGCCCCGAATGGGCCGGAGTTGCTGCTCGGGAGGGCAGACCGGCCGGTGGAGACTTTCAGCCCCGATCAGGGGAAGCTGCCGCAAATTTAAATTTCCCGCCGGCGGCGGCTCTATTTAAAGCCGGGCCTGCTGCTCCTCCCCTCCCACAGCCCCGAATGGGCCGGAGTTGCTGCTCGGGAGGGCAGACCGGCCGGTGGAGACTTTCAGCCCCGATCAGGGGAAGCTGCCGCAAATTTAAATTTCCCGCCGGCGGCGGCTCTATTTAAAGCCGGGCCTGCTGCTCCTCCCCTCCCACAGCCCCGAATGGGCCGGAGTTGCTGCTCGGGAGGGCAGACCGGCCGGTGGAGACTTTCAGCCCCGATCAGGGGAAGCTGCCGCAAAATGCCACTTACAGGTATACGTTGCTGAGCTTCCTCCACGGATTTTTCAAAAATGTAGATTTGTAAAATGGTCCTTCCAGCTCCATCTATCAGCAAATACGCTTGTGCTCCTGCACTATTTTAGAAAAGGCTCCACACTGGGCAGATTTGTTTTAGTCAAAAATGTCATCAGAATTGTGTAAGTGCTGGCTTGATTGTTTCAACTCCGATCTCCATGTACTATCCAAATTTTCCTTAAAAAATACTGGCACAAATCCTGGAGAAATGGTGCCAAAATTGAAGGTGTGGGCACTTACAGTATGCCTGCTCAGGAAACATCAATGTTAGTACATAATTGCCCCAGTTCAGGAAGGAAACTTGCAGTGCTGTATGCGCCAGTGGGACGCGCAGTCCTGCCAGCCATCCTGCCTGAATTCCAAGTCACAGTCTTCCCACATGCATAGAGGCTCTGTGTGGGGAGATGGAGACGGGGGCAGCATAGGGGCAGAGCATGGGTGGGGCAAGAGCAGGCCTATCACCCAGACATACAGGGCTCTATACGCCCGGGGAGCACCAGAGGGACACATTGCTTATTCCATCTTGGAGGTAGACTAAGCGCTGATCCCCCATGCACCCCAGCCTGGCAGCCCCCAATGCAGCAGAAGCATGGCAGGCACTTCCCTGCCCTTGATCCTGGCCCCAGCGGGCCCGCCGATGACTGGGTGGTGGGGAAACAGGACAGGGGGGTGTGCATCAGGCCATCTACGCACAGGCGGAATCAGGGACCCTGGTCGTGCTGACTGAAGGATGTCCCCATGGCAATAGAAGGAGCATGTTGGACCATCTCCAGGCTTGATCCTGCAAGAATATCTGGTTCCCATGGTGCAGAATCGGGTCCAAATGGGCCCGTCCTGCTCGAGGCCATCCAGATTGCCCAGATGTGCCCCTTCCTGAATCAGGCTCAATGTGTGCACATATGAAGATATTTTATAAAGTATGTGCCTTCAATGATGCCTCTGCCTGTACTCCACCCAAACTATACTCTGGCTCATGCCTACTTTAAAGTTGCATGCAAACACATACCTGAGTGCACCGCACACACATTTACACCTGACAGATTTGATAACAAGGCTTTCAAGGACATCATCCATTTAATCAGTCTCTTGATATATTATTTTTTGATAAAAAAAAACACCAAAGTGGTTCACATTTAAAAAAAAAGACTAAAGAATAGCTAAAAGAGAATGGAAGAGGGACAAGAACCTGTGCAGCAGACTTCAGACAGGCAAAGGAATAAGTGTCTTATGTCTCTGAAGAAGCTTAAGCAGGTTTGGAGACTGGCTTTAAAATGGGATCTCCAGGTCTCACTTCTTAGAGTCCAAGGTAAGGCATTTGACGTACAGACAAAGATTATAAATTACCTCCTAAGTACCGAGCGTGGAACATGTTTGCAATCTCTTTAGACATGACAGGAGGTAAGACAATGCAACAATCATTAATTTATGACATTACAGAAGAGAAGAGAAGAGAATAGCATGCATTCTTTTCCTTTGTCTTTCAGTTCCATGCCTCAATTCTCATTTCTACTCCCTTTCACCTTCCTTCCCTTCTGTATCTCATTTCTCCAATTGTTCTGAAGTCTAAGATCCACCTGGTGCTATAAGGAGTTGTCTGGCTGTAGCATTTCACAGTCTGGCACTGGCAGTACTGGACACAGTTTCAGGAAGTAGCCAAGCAATGCCAATGAACGTGGGTTTTCTTGCTTGTTAAAGTTTGGGAAATAGGATCCAATATGAGTCAGCTCCAGTATTTTTAGAGGTATGATGCCTATGATGAATGCAGAAGAGATAGAGGTGGAAGCAGCCATTGCTGGAGGGGATCACAGGGGCCCATTGTTAAATTATTTTTGTGATCACAAACTTTCTCACCTTGGGTAACAGAGTTGGTGAGAATTGCATCAGTAAGAAATTTATATCAGTACAAGTCCCTTACTAAGAAATTGATAGCAAAATCTATAGGTGACATGAGGGTCATTTTAAATCACTTAGATGGGATTTAGATATCTGAAAATCACAGAGTTGTCCCTGGAGCCATTTTACAGATGGCTTTTTGAGATGTCTCTGCTGCAGGGATGTCTAAATAGAGGGTGTGACAGAAGAATGTGTGGGGTGGCGTTATGGACATAGACGTCCCTGATCAATCTTAGAACCCTCAGGAACCTCTGCACCTGCATCCAAACTTAGACCTGCTCCAACACGAATAGGCATAGGAAAAGTGCTCTTTCCAGCACTAAAAACACTGGACAAAAAATCGGGAGGCAGTAGAGGCAGTTCTAAAGTGCCTTGAAAGATCAAGTTAGGAACTTAAAAAGTTAGAGAGCGCAAGCATGAAAAAATGCTCATTACTCAAAGTCTATAATTTCCTTTGAAAAAAAAAGTCAAGTCTGCTACATAAAATGTTTTCCAAACTAGTGTTTATAAGTGAACACCAGTCTCCATATCCACAAACATATGCCAAATTGAAAAAGACGTTTTTTTATTTAGTTTGATTTATAACAAAACATTTATAAATTCTCTCAAGCATGGATGAAGTAGTGTGACTAGCCATGTCTTTTAAGCAAGGAGGGCATATGCAACATATACACTCTTTAAATCTGTCCCACTAAAAAAGTACGAGGAAGATGCAAGAAAAGTTCTAGGTATTTGCTATGCTTTAAAAATGCATTTGTCCCCTTTCCCTTCTTTGATCCCTACTTCAAACAGTGTAATGCCTCTGTGAAATCTCAACTAAAAATAACTTACTGCATTATGTTTATGTTTCTTTTTAACATGCCAATCAGAAATCTTTATCAGTTTAGGAAGGTGTTTATAAAGAACATTACTGTCTCGCAATGTTCTGTTCCATAATGAATGGCACACTAACTGATGCCTTAGACCAGAGGTCCACAACTTTTTTGGTTGTGTGGATCCTGATTAATCTCCAAAAGGTTAAGGGACTCCCAGTTCATCTCCACCATTCTTCCTGGTCCTTTTCCCTTCATCACCAAGCCTATCTCCACTAGTCTTCTTTATCTCTCTTCCCCTCTCTGTCTCACCAGTCTCCATTCTTTCCCTCCAATGAGCCCCCACCAATCTCAATCTTGTTTGTTTTCTCTACTCCAACCAGTTCCTTCCAACCAGTCCCCATGAGCCTCGTTCTCTTTTTCCCCTTTTCTGTATCATGTGGACCCCCTGTAATAGTCTCATAGACCCCCATGTGTCCACCGACCACAAGTTGGGAACCATTGCCATGGACTTAATAATGGCGTTGGGTGTCCATCTCAGTACTTGCATTTGATATTGGTTGCATGTCTCTGGCAATACCGTGTCTTCAATAGAACACATGCCTATTATAATTATACTGCAATGGGGGTCAATATATATGGCACTATGGGGCCCTTTACTAAATCTCACTAAGATTGTACACTTAAAGGGTGTTTTTAACACATGGTAAGTTCAAAGCCTCTGCATTAACCGTCAGGAAATGACCAGCATGTACCTGGCAGTTAACTCGAGACTGAGTACATTAATATGTAACTCAATTAACACAGGTGTACTCAATGATACCCATAGAGGTATTATTAGGTGTATCTGTGCTCAGGGCAGGCCCAAGGGTTTCTGCTGCTCCATGCAGAAGCTGTGGCTGTGCCCTCCTCCTCGTATACCGAGCCATGCTGCTCTGCCCCCTCCTACTTGCTGAGCCGTGCCATCACCCCCCCCCACCCCCCACACACACTACTGCTGATTTCAGTGGTGGAGTCAGGGAGGTGGCTTGGCTCAGTGCAAAAGCTTGGCTTCGGCACACACGGCCTGGTGCTTCTGACTTCCCTCTGACACAAGTTTGGGAGGTCAGAAGTGGCAAGCCATGTGTGCCATGCCACCCACAGAGGTCTGTTATCCTAGGCGGCCACCTAGCCTGCCTAGAGACGGCCCGGCCCAGCCTGCCCTCATACCTATGCTAATAGTGATTGCAGGTTAATGTGTTCTGCAGGCCCCAATCCACACCAACCCACCCACTCTCCACATTAGTGTGCAAGTGCTAGTTCACTTGTGTGTTTGGTGGCCAGTAGCTGGTATGCCCACATGTTTGAGTTCAGGCCATTTACTACTTGCTAAAACATGCATTAACCAGTTAGTAGTGCTTAGTTAAAGGGCCCCATGTCTTTATTTGCTGTACTATGTTATTGCTATGACTTAATACAATAACCAGGGTATCCGGATGCCCGGTTCGCCTGCTGCAATAGGAACATCTACCCATGCCTTGTCCCCTCTCCCCCCCCCCCCCCCGATCCCATTCTCCACAAAAAACACACAACACTAACATCTTTGGAATAACCATTTAGGTCACAGCTTTATTAACAGATCCAACACCGGCCCAACATGGGCCAACACAACATTCAAATTTCCAAATAGCATCCCCCCCGACCCCCTAATCCGGATGATGCCCCCCACCAGCCATATATTAGCAAAGTGGTGCATCATCCTCCCCCTATTCCCCCTACCACCTGCCTCGCCGTGTTATTAGCAAAGGCAGGCTCCAGTTGCCTTCCACCGGGCAGAGGCCCCAACAATGATGTCTCTCCCAGCCCGAGGAGCACTCTGCTCCCTTCAATGCGGCATCAGCCTTATATGTCCCGCCGGGTTGACGAGCGCTAGCTCGCTACCCCGCCCAGCACTCCAAACCCCACCTTCACCCCCCCTACCCAGCTGCAACAACCTCCCCTTCCCGCCTCTCCCACACCACGACGCATGGGTGGGTGGGCTGGGACAACTTTTCCTCGCAGAGCTGGCAGGAAGAGGGAGACCACATGGTCGATCTCCCACATTCCCTGCTGCTCTGCCCCGCCCCCAGCTGCCGGCAGCCAATCATGCTGCCCTACACGAGCATGAGGACAGCGTGCTGATGCCACATCCAGCCTTTCCCCCCCCCCCCACCCCTGCAGAAACCGCCGCCGACGAAGACTCGGGCCCCGGGGACCCGGTTATTAGGCCGGCCTCGGGACCCGGCCCTGCGACACGCCAGGCTTAACCAGGGTATCCGGATGCCCAGTTCGCCTGCCACCATAGGAACACCTACCCACGCCTTGTCCCCTCTCCCCCCCCCCCGATCCCATTCTCCACAAAAATCACACAACACTAACATCTTTGGAATAACCATTTTGGTCACAGCTTTATTAACAAATCCAACACTGGCCCAACATGGGCCAACACAACATTTGAATTTCCAAATAACATTCCCCCCTGACCCCCCCTCAATCCGGATGATGCCCCCCACCAGCCATATATTAGTAAGGTGGTGCATCATCCTCCCCCCATTCCTCCTACCGCCCGCCTCATCATGTTATTAGCAAAGGCAGGCTCCAGTTGCCTTCCACCGGGCAGAGACCCCAACAGTGATGTCTGTCCCAACCCGAGGAGCACTCCGCTCCCTTCAATGTGGCATCAGCCTTATATGTCCCGCTGGGTCGATGAGCGCTAGCTCGCTACCCCACCACCGGCACAAGGTCGCCCCACCTATCCTTGTGCCACCCCCCCTGAAGAAAGCTGCGACCAAACCCAGCCCTCAAGCACTTCCTGCCAGTCATTTAGTAGCAAGTCTTGTCCCACTGGGGCCAAATGCACTCCATCCGTGCGATACAGCCCCAAGCACCGCACCTCAGCCCAATGGTGCAAAACCTGCCTCCCGCCAATTTGCTGTACCCAACGCCCAATCTGCCTGTTAATCTTGACTAAGCCTCGGGACCACCGCTGCTGTAACCAGCAGGCATGGCATGGGATGATATCAGACCAAATAATGGCAACCCCAGGTAGTAAATCACACAAAAGTCCAATGTCCCTCTGAACCGTTCGAATGAGCTGCCTACAAGACCAGCTCGACACATCGTTGCCGCCCAGATGAAGCAGCAGCCTGACTGGCCACTGCCGTTGTCTGATTTCCGACTGTATGAAGGGTACGAGCTGACCCCATCTCATGCCACGCTCTCCCATCCAACGCAGCCGGACTCCCGATGCTGCCAGGCCAAGGTGCCTTCCCAGAGGCCGCAACACCGCCCAGCGTTCGGCCCAATAGACGAATGAATGGCCGATGATCCACCACTCTCCAGGGAAGACCCCATCTGTAAGAAGACAAAGCGGGCTGCAACCAGCGGGCAACTCTGCAAAAGGAATGAAAAGATTAATTCCTCCCCCCCACCCCCCTCTTCGCAGGAACATTACACTGCATGACTTCCTGCCAGACTTCACAGACCTGCCTGACCGCTCTTAGCCCTGTTCAGAACTCCTGCAGCCGGACATATCCTTCGTATGCGCCCGAGCGCCACCTGCTGATGCGCTGTATTACCCTCCCTTCAAGTTCCGCTGCCGCCGCACTTGTACCAGCACCGATCCTAAAGGAGTGCGAGGCAAATCGCCTCTCATCACAACTTAAGTGGCGCAAAGCCAAACGCAACACAGCTGTAAACTGGAACTGCGTCACCGGCTTCCCATTCTCATGAAGAAACCAATAACCCAGAGCCCTTGAATGCCGCTGTAAATAGCTCTGCATGTTATGCACCGGGCAGGATGGCAAAGGAAAAATAGCCTTCAGTATCACCCAACCCTCTTTTCCCACCTGATCTGTTTTGGATTGTGGGATAAAGATGCGCACCTGAGCCTCCTCCAGCGCCACATGCCTAACATACAAACCCCCAAACGCGCCCACTCTCGCAGACCTTGGCACCAGTTCGCACACACGGAATGCTCCGAAAAATGCGGTTACGAACAGCTCGTGAAACAGAACAGACTCGAAATCCGAAACCGCAATTTGTGGGAGCGCCTCCCAAATCTGAAGTAGTAGTTCATGTGACACCGGAAGCCTCCAATCCTGTAACTGGGGTCCCACCCTGGCCCACCCAGCCAACATGCGCTTCACCAGAAAAGCTATATGAGGGTTTCCCCACCCGGCCGCCTTACAGAAAAAGGAAAACCCCACTATCGCTGATGTAACCGCTGATCTGGCCCAGCCCTCCCTTTTTGCCCAGACCACAAATTGACCCATGAACTCATCCTGGACTTGCCCTCCCCCCCATCCCATCATACCCAAGAATCTACTCACCTGAGAGTATCCATGCAAATACATTTCCCATGTTCCACGTGCCACTGACGCTGCCAACAACGCCATCATGCCAGGATCCCAACCTGCCAAAGATGATCCGGCACCACCGAGGCCGTTTCTTCTGCGTCCGGAGCCAGCAGCCGGAACCGCGACCACTGAAAATGTGACAAAGCATCAGCAATGGAATTCTGAGTGCCCTGTGCCGCACCCTCGCTGTGACATTTTACCGCAGACAAGCCAAAACGAACACCCTCGTCAGCGCCGCCACTCTTGCGCACTTGGGCGACAAGCGGTTGATAACCTCCACAACCGCGGTATTGTCACACTAGAAAACCACCTGCCTGTTCCGTAACCGCTCCGGCCACACCCACAGCTCAACCACAATGGGGAACAGTTCCAAAAATGTAATGTTGCGGGTCAACCCAGCTGCCACCCAGTCGGCGGGCCAAGCCTCAGCACACCAAGCCCCTTGGCAGTAAGCCCTGAATCCGGAACTACCCACCGCATGCGTAAACAGTTGAAGATCTGCGTTTGTCAGCTCCGGCAACTGCAAAACCGAGCACCCATTGAAATTGGCTAAAAAGGCATCCCATACCCATAAGTCTTCACGCATTCCGGGCGACACCTGAATACGGTGATGTGGCTTCTGCACCCCTGCCATTGCCAAGGACAACCTCCGTGCAAAGGGACGCCCCATGGGAATAACCCGACACGCAAAGTTGAGATGCCCGACCAGGGACTGCAGAACCTTGAGGGTAGTCTTGTTCGCAGAACCTACTGCCCCACCAATTCCTTCAGCCGTTCAACTTTTTGCCCCGGAAAACGCACAACCAGCTTCCCCGAATCTATCTCTATTCCTAAGAAGATAAGGCACGTGACTGGACCCACAGTTTTGTCCGACGCTATAGGGATACTTCCCCGAATCTATCTCTATTCCTAAGAAGGTAAGGCACGTGACTGGACCCACAGTTTTGTCCGATGCTATAGGGATACCAAAGTCACCTGCCAGTTGCTGAAAAGCTTCTAACAATGTGGCACACATCCCGGCCTGGCCAGGCCCCACGAAGAAGAAATCATCCAAGTAGTGCACGATGGTGGAGAAACCCGTCAGCTGCTCCAAGACCCAATGTACGAATGTACTGAAGGTCTCAAAGTAAGCGCATGATATCGAACAACCCATCGGCATGCACTTATCAAAGTAAAACCGCGAATCGAACCGAAAACCCAAGCACAGGAACGCCGAAGGGTGCACCGGCAACAAGCAGAAAGCTGACTCGATGTCGACCTGTGCCATCAGGGCCAAGTACCCACACTGCCGTACCAATGCGACTGCCGCATCAAAGGAAGCATAACGCACTGTGCACAATTCCTTAGGAATGTGGTCATTTACCGAATTGCCAGGCGGACAGGACAAGTTATGAATTAATCTATAACTACCTGTCTCCTTTTTTGGTACAACTCCCAGTGGAGAAACCACAAAAGGGAAAAAAGGAGGTTCCTGAAAAGGCCCAGCAATGCGGCCCAAAGCACATTCGGCCATGATCTTCCTATGCACTATGTCAGCCAGTGCTCTTACAGAACTAGCATTCCTAGCCTGCCTGCCCTCTACCATACCCTCCAACGGAATATGGAAGCCCTCCACAAACCCCAACAAAATCGTCCTCCACGCCCTCCCCCGACGGGACCCCCCATAACGAACTAACCAAGGACGCATGGCATTGACTCTTATGGGCATAGGAGCCAACGCCAAGCTCACTCCCTCATTTACCCCCTGCTGATGGTCCCCCCACCCCTTTGCGACTGCATTTTTCGGCTGAATGCCCGCTCCTGCAGAGAGAACAGGCGTGCCTGAACTTACAATCTGGGAATGGACATGAAGATTTGTTAAAACGCCAGCACACGTCTCCACCCCCCCCCCCCAATGTTCCCCTTCGGCTGCATAGTAGAGATGCCTGGCACTCGAAAGGGCTGCAAGCCAACCAAGGCCGTTGGAGCCACTTGCTTGCCCCCAGCCCCCACCGCACCCCCCACCTTGCTTTTTGCCGACATTTGTGTGAGCCGCAAATTAATGTCTTTTATCCCCCAGGAAAGCTGTCCATTTTCCTCCATCATATCCCTGAACTCCTCATTGTAATTCAACCAAGCCCAACCGTCATGGGCCTGTGATGCTGCTAAAATCGTATCCGCGTAAGCCAAAAGGGCACCGTACTGCCCCGGATAATAATGACCCCAAACGCTGGCCAACCTTAAAAAAGCACGGGTCCAATTAAGGATGTTGTGGGAAACCTTCCGCACCCTCCCGGCTTTTTCGTCCTCCTTACGCTTTTTCCTGCTTTCCCCCGAGCATTTTCGCCCCTCCAGCAAGCGAAAAATATCAATATATCTGCGCCGTTTGATCCGACGTCTCATCTTCCTCGGTACACCCTCCCAAAGCTCCGCACAATGAACCACCACAGCTCCATATCCCTCACCCTTCTCAACTGCCGCTACCGCCGAATCTCCTGAAGAGTCGCCTGACGCTGACAAGGATGACGAAGATGAGGAATCACGCCGGCAATGGCGGCCCCATCTGTGCTTCGCCTTTGCCTTTTTGCCTACAGGAACACCCACCTCCAGTATGCATGCCCCATCCCCGCCGCCCGCATACTCACCAACTTCTGGGTTGGCTACTGCTGGCGTGCTCACAGTCTGGTCTGACACCTCCATGCTGGGCAGCACCACCACAGGGGTTGTAGCTGTCCCACCACCAACTCTACCAGTGTCCAACATGCTAGGTTGTATGCTGCCACCTTCCGGGACCTGCACAGGAAAAGAAGGAGAGAAGCCAGCAGCAACAGCCCCAGAAGCCCCGGCCAACCCACTCCCCCCACCTCCCCAGCTCCAGGCTGAGGTGCCCATACTGCCTGCCTCCCACCCAGCTAATCCCCTCCCCTGCATCAACCCCATCCCACCAAGGCCAGCTCCAGTCCAATCGCCCCAGCCACCCCCTCCCCACCGCCCCATTCCAGTGCAGTGCCCGGGCCCAAAAGACCACAGATTGGGGGACCCCGCGGCTGGAGGATGCGGGAAGCGTTCGCCCGCTGGACAGGGTGTATAAAATCCTGGAAAAGGAGGAGGGATGGGAGCTCTCAGTGGCCCCAGCCTGACCTGTCTGCACTCCACCCTTCCATCTCGGCCCTGCCCCCCCCCCCCCCACTGCCCCAGCAGCGGGAGCTGACCCCCAGCCCCACTTTGCCGCTCAACCTGGGGAGGCACAGTCATGCCTGCGCAGGCCTCATCCACCATCTCCATCCGTATGGTCTCTACCCCCTCTAAGCCCAACACTACCGGGGCGGCCCCACGGGCTCCCCTCCATGGCCGTGCTCCCCTCCACATGCCTCTGCCTTGCGGCTGCCTCCCAACTCCTCCTGCCTCCCGCACCACAGCTGACCCCCTGCTTGCCGGCCCGGAAACCCCTGTCGCTGTACGCCCTCGCCGCCCAGCCCCTCTAGCGCCGGCCCTCACTCTTACTGGCCCCACCGCCTCCCTCCTACCCACCCCCTGCCCTTTTGGGATCCGCGCCATCCCCGTGGCCCTCACAACAAGAGCAAACCCCTTTCTTCTTCTTTTTTTTTTTTTTATAACACTATGCCACCCCAGCCTACGCAACAGAGACCCACTCCCCCAACCCACAATCTGCTTTTGGCCGCAGCTCAGCCACTGCCCAAAACCCACAAGGGCAGAAGGTACCCTACCCTGCACTAGTGGTTCCTGACTTAATCGATGTACGATATATATTTTGCTCTTTTTTTTTTTTCATTTGCACCTCAAGACCCCCCTTTCTGCCTTCACACGAGCCCCCCCTTTTTTTAAAAAAAAAACACTCGCTTTCCCGAAAGGCCCAAAATCCAAAAAAAGAACCCCCCCTTCCTAATTCTGGTGTCCCCCACCTGCTTAAGAAATGCCCGAACCGCCTAAACGCAATTTAAAATTAAAATGATTCACCGCCACAGACCCCGATCTACCCAGACACCTTTTCCTCGCAGAGCCAGCAGGAAGAGGGAGACCATGCAGTCGATCTCCCACATTCCCTGCCGCTCTGCCCCGCCCCCAGCTGCCAGCAGCCAATCATGCCGCCCTACACGAGCGTGAGGACGGCGCGCTGACACCATGTCCAGCCTTTCGCCCCCCGCCCCTGCGGAAACTGCCGCCGGTGAAGACTCGGGCCCCAGGGACCCAGTTATTAGGCTGGCCTAGGGACCCGGCCCTGCAGCGCACCAGGATATACATACCTTTACATATATAGACTATGCTGCAATGCCAGCGAAGGTCATTAGGATTAGAGTTTTTATATGTAAATGTTGACATTCTGGAAAGTTATGAACTGCCCTGGATCTGATCAATCCCAGTGATAGATACAGTTTTCCTTGAAAGAGGAACCTTATTTTCTTTAAGAAGTATCTTCTATAAGAGAAATCCCAGGGTACTTTTGGGTGAAGTTAACTTATGACTAGTTCTAGCTGTATATTAACGTATCAAAAACTTAGTACACGGGGGGGCGGAGCCTGATGTCCAGCGGGTAAGACGCTTCGCGCTGAAGCTCCCGAGAGGCCTACTTAGAATCCTGACTTAATACCTATACAAACTTACTATTTCGCTCCGGGCTGACCGGGGTACCTCGGGGGGGATGGCGGCCCATAAACCAGCGCGCTTGGACTTCGGGTCTCCTTCTTCTTCTCACGGAAAGCGCTCCAAAACAGAGGTGTCCTCCCCACAGAAGATGGTTCCATTTCGGGAGAACCCCGAAATGCACCTGGAGATTTTAGAGGAAATACGCGGCGTGAAGGAATTGGTGCAGTCCAATGGAGAAGCGCTTAGAGCCCTGCGAGAAGACTTTGGAGTGCTCCAGGACCGACTTGAAAGTCTCTCATTACAGCAGGACAATATGGCGGGGGTCCTCGACTCGCACGCGGTGCGCTTGGGCACACTGGACAAGGCTGAGCGCCAGATACAGAATCTTCAAAAGGAGTTAGAAGATAGCAATAATCGAGCCCGTCGCAACAATGTGAGGCTCATTGGAATACCGGAGGGGGTGGAAGCGGGAGATATGAGAGAATTCCTGCTCAAAACTCTTCCCCCCTTGCTGAAGATCACCTTTCATAAAGAACTGGAAATCGATCGTGCACACCGTGTTCCTACCCACATGGCGCTCAACCGAACGACCCCCCGGCCTATTATCTTTCGCTTGCTACGATATCAACAAGTGGAACAAATTTTAAATGCTGCCCGGGCGAACCATCATTTGGAATTTGAAGGTCACAAAGTCTCCTTCTTCCCTGATTTGGCAAAGCCTACAGTCGACCGACGGAAGAAACTCCTTGCTTTTCGCCCTCGACTTCAACAGCTACAGGCTCGCTTTGGCCTGTTGTATCCCGCGAAGCTCCGAGTGACTCTCCACAACCAAACCAGGACATTCGAAGATCCTGATCTACTATCAGCATTTTTAGACTCCAAAGAAGCAGAGCAGATGCGCTAATCCAACGACTTGGACTTTTATTTGCCGGCTCTGTCCGCCATTTTGAAGGGCCCGATGCGGCGGCCATAGTTAAGCACAGAGACTACCTGGACTTTCTTTCTTTCTTTCTATGACTTTTGTTTTGTGGTCTCCTATCCCTCCATGATGTGTGCCTCGGTCGGATTCGGAGCACGCACAGTCCTACAGGTTATGTGTTTTTTCAATTTCGGCCTTCTCTGGGGCTTCTCCCCGCAGACACATGGTCGCCAGTAATTTTTGGGGTTCTGCTTCTTCACTACCGTGCTGCGGTTTTTCTTTTTTAATGTGGGGCGCTTCATTGTATTATCTAAGCTTATTTTCTTTTATGCCATATGTACAGCCAGATACAGTCAATATGAGGGACATTGTGAAATTATGTGCGCTATCATGCTCAGAATTTTTAACTTGTCTGAATGGCTTTATGTAAAATCTTATCACTCAACGTAAAGGGCATTAATAGTCCAATCAAAAGAAAGAAAATCCTTAGCTATCTTAGCCATGAGCATGCTGATTTAGCGTTTCTTCAGGAAACGCACTTAAACTCTGCTGAAACACTGAAACTCAATGTTAAGCCTTACATGGTGGCTGCCTATTCTCCCGCCGTTTCCAAACGGTGCGGGGTAGCCATTTTGGTTAAGAAATCTTTGCAAGCTACTGTAATTGATACTAGCGCTGACAAGGAGGGTAGATGGGCCCGAGTACATCTTAAGGTTGGAGATAGTGAATTTACATGTATTTGCATTTATGCCCCGAATGTGGACAACCCTGCTTACTATGCAAGTATTGCGCAGTTGGCACAGGCCTCTGCCAATACTCCATTAATACTTGGTGGTGATTTTAATCAAGTGTTAGACCCTCTGATAGATAGACAGCCGCCTAGAACGAGTAGTCCACCCAAGAGTCTTGCTACCCTTACAGCTCTGATGCAAGATCTTGCGCTGGTAGATATATGGAGGCTGCTTCACCCCTCCGACTTAGAGTTCACTTTCTTTTCTGCCCCCCATCACTCCCAATCTAGAATAGATTTCTTTCTCATTTCCAAAGCACTGATTTCTCAAGTAGACACGACTAGGACTCATCCTCTCCATATTTCAGATCATGCTGCCATATCTTTATCATTACGTGTCACTGCGCGGGACGATTCTCCCCGAGCTTGGTTTTTTGATAGATCCCTACTGGGTCAAAAAGATTTTCAGGTTGATATAAAGGCCGCTATCCAAGATTATTTTCATTTTAACTCACCCCAAGACACAGCGAGCTGGGCTTGGTGGGAGGGTTTTAAAGCATCTATCCGCGCCACTATAACTAGCTATCAAATTCGGCAGGGGAAACAAAGAAAGCAGCATTTACTGATTCTAGAGCAGCAGATACAAGCTGGGGAGCGTCTCCTCACGTCCCGTACTGACCCATGTATTTTACTCCGTTTACAACGCTTGCGTTTTCAGTACAATCAGCTTTTGTACACTGCTGCTGTTAAAAATATTGAATCACAACAAGGGCTATATTATCGGGAAAATAATCGTGCTGGCAAATTATTAGCAAATGCCCTAAAAGGTCAAAAAGAAGCCAAGCGTGTTACCGCCCTCCGTAATCCGTCGGGGGGGGGCTTGGTCACTAAAGATACCGAAATCTTAGAACTCTTTCGTGATTTTTATACTCGGCTTTATCAATCTGAATGTGATTTTGAGCCAGATGTATTTGAACGCTTACTTTCAGGGGTACAAAGACCGACCCTATCTGACGAAGATAGAGTGGCCTTGGACACACCATTTACTGTCTCAGAAATTCATTCTGCTATCAAGAAATGTGCCTCAGGTCGAGCCGCAGGCCCAGACGGTCTCCCTGCTGAATTCTACAAAACCTTTCACGCTGACTTAGCTCCAGTTTTGAAAATTTATTTTTCTGCTCTGGCCGAGGAGGGTTCTCCTTCTGGGTCCTTTTCAATGGCAAATGTAGTAGTTTTTGAGAAAGAGGGGAGAGACCCGCAACTAACAGCTAATTATCGTCCAATTTCCCTCCTAAACGCGGACTATAAAATATTTGCCACCATTCTCTCTACCCGGCTCTCGGATAGGATGCCTACCTTAATACACCCAGATCAATGCGGTTTCATTCCTGGTAGATCAACTGCTGACAATGCTCGGACTCTATGCCATGTACTGACTACCGCAGTTAATCTTGATCGCCCTTTTGTTGGCCTCTCACTTGATGCTGAGAAGGCCTTTGATCGCTTAGAGTGGCCCTTCCTGTTTGCAGTCCTCCGCTGGTACGGATTCGGGGAAGGTTTTCTCCGTTGTCTTCGCACCATGTATGCACAGCCTACAGCCAGTATATGTGCCAATACTTTAAAGTCTCAGCCTTTTCCCCTTCAACGCGGCACTCGCCAGGGATGCCCACTGTCTCCACTTCTCTTCGATCTTGCACTCGAACCCTTGGCTTTACTAATCCGGCAATCGGAGGAGATTCATGGAGTCCCCTTCACCCATAGGGAAATCAAACTTTCAGCGTATGCTGATGACCTTATGCTTTTTGTCTCTATAGACTCAGTACCGGCTGTCCTAGAGCAAATTGGTAAATACTCACAACTGTCCGGTTATAAGATAAATTGGACCAAGTCGGTAGCCTTTCCATTAAATCCTTTGCTTCATCAGGCAGATATGCAACCCTTCCCCTTTTTATGGCAACCTCGCATGGTCAAATACCTTGGGGTTCACTATTGTTCTCCTTTGGAAGACACTATCTCCTTCAATGCCAAAGACTTAACCTCTAAAGTCCGGGCGCTTACTCACCGCTGGACTCCTTTAACACTTACCTGGTGGGGTCGATTAGAAACCATAAAAATGATGATTGTTCCGAAAGTGAATTATATCTTAGAAATGTTGCCCTGTCTCTTCCCTCGACGTATATATAAAGATATAGAGGGCCTCTTGACTAGATACTTGTGGCAAAACAAGACACCTAGGATAGCGAAACATAAGCTGCAAGCAGATAAGGAAAATGGGGGTGTCAGATTCCCTGATTTCCTGAAGTATCATCAATCTTTTCTTCTCAAACAAGGCGCTCGTTGGCTGGAAGATCCAGTACCGAGTAGACCTGTGTGGCTGGACATCGAAGAGGACCTTTGCAAACCGATTCCTCTTACTTTTCTCCCTGGTATGACTCTCCCATCAGACTCCCACTTTCCACCAATGCTTTTAGACACCTTAGGTGCCTTTAATAATCTTATGCACTCTTTAGACTCCCGACTCTGTCCGTTAGACAAGCTCCCACTTTGGTACAACACTCGATTTCGAATACAAAATAAGCCGATGGCGTGGAGCCCCTGGTACACTAGGGGCATTTGGATTCCTAGTCAGTTGTTTCCATGAAGGTCGCTGGAAAACTTTTAGTGAATTGCAAATTGAATTTGGTCTCCCAGCGAAGCACTACTTTCAGTTGGTGCAACTTCAGCATTGCCTTCGGAGTGCTAAGGTGCTCCCGCCATCGGCCTCCCCTACACAAGGTTGGTTGGAGACTATCCGATCTATCGGTAGTTCACCGGGTGTAGCATCCAATTTTTACAAAACCTTATGTAATGCTATAACTAGAGATACCCCTATAGCGCAGAAAGCATGGGAGAGAGAATTGCATGTGACTTTGACCCCGGAGCAATGGAGCCTTGTCTGGAGTAGAGTGACACGGGTCTCCCGATCCGCCTCACTCACTCAGACACTTTTCTTTCTAGCCCACCGGTGTTTTTACACTCCTGACAGATTAGCCAAATGGAACACTACTCAGGGCAATAGTTGTTGGACATGTCATGCGGCCATTGGTTCACTACCTCATGTTATGTATGAATGTCCCGCACTACAGTATTACTGGCGTCGAGTCTGGGGTCGTATCCAGTCTATTTTGCACTTTCAAGAGCCCCTTTCTTGGAGGATAGTGGGACTTCGCTCAGCTGCGGGGATCCCCTCTCTTCCAAAAACGGCTTACTTCCTTTTGGACTTTATGCTTGGCATTGCTATTTCCCTAATTACGAAATACTGGAAAAATAGCTCCCAGCTGAGCCCCAATGAATGGTGGAATCATGTCTGTCTCTACAGTAAATATGAACAAATACCTCGTATGTTTGCTTCCCCCATTCCGACTCCTCATCATCGGTCTAAATGGAAGATGCTCAATGACTATGTACATTCTGCTCAATGCTCTCATCTGACTGTCTAAATTTGTATATATCTTTGTCCCATGATTATTCTGTATCGCAGATACTCTTTTGATTGTTTTGATGTATAATCACTGTTGTTTGGAAGCGCTCACATGCTGACATAATCAGCTAGAGAAGAAGCGTGGGGGTGGGGGGTAATTGGGTTTACTTTTCTTTATTGTATACTTGTTTTGTCTCCTTTGGTGTGTTGTTTCTTTTGTTTGTTGCAAAATGAAAATAAAAGTTTAAAAAAAAAAAACAACTTAGTACACATTCCTGACCTGTTTGGAAAAGAAACTACAATTGTGGATTTTCTACCTTAGGGGGCAATGCACTAACCTATGTGATTTCCAACTGGTTAATGAGACATTTACAGGGAAATTTGGTGTGCATGCAAATCAACTGCACAGCAAAATTTTATCAGAAACTTTCCTACAAAGTCGGAAATAAAAAAAATAGTTACACTTCTTTGAAGTATACTGTAGTTATTATTTTTACAAAACCCTGCATGGGAAGGCATAGTCATGCATTGGTTTTTGCACAATTCATAATTGATGAGTTGCTTTGCATGCTTGTGCCTCACAGTCGCTCTGTATTTAGGAGTTTAAAAAAAATGTTTGTACATAACAGAGTATGCGTGAAAGTTTACTACAGTGAGCGCCTGAAATTAGCAATTTTTTCACAAATGGGTTTTGATGTGGAAAAAAGGCATCAACGCTCTAAAATGTCACGTTTTGAATGTTTTGAGTGCTTTCATGTTTTCTTTCCACAGGAAATCCCACTTGCAAAAAACCAAAAGTTAGTACATCAACTTTTTTGTGAATAATTGAGAATCTCAGCAGATACTGTAGCTATTCCTTGGGCAAAATGCCAGAATCTAACACAAATACAATAATAAATAACAAGTGCTTTCAGAGATTCACCAAAAATAGCATATGATGTGGTGAGTATAATTTAATGGGAGATTACACAGCATCATCTTCTTTTGCATCATATTCTTTCCTTTCCAGTAGATGCACAGTAAACTCCATTAAAAATGAACATTAACTACCTTTTTTAAAATTTTTATGTTTATCAAGTTTTACAAGTACACCAAGTAAATAAACCTTGGAATAAGTAAAAAGGCATTCAGTCTTAACTAAATGAAAAAAAATCAAAGAAATAAAACAAACAATACAAACAGGATCAATATAATCTAACTGAATATACAATATAGACCACAAAAAAGAGATCCAAGATTAACACAACCATGGGAAGATGGAATCAAAAGGAAACATCCTAGGATTAGAACAGAACATTATGGTGAAGCATATATATAAAGGCCCCTATTAATCCCCAGAATCAGCCCTGCACTTAGCATCCAGAAATAAACATAATTGAGAGGTCTCAAAGAAATGGTATGTACAATTTTGGTAATAGAGTACACATTTACTGGACCCTAGCTGGAGAAACAAATGAATGTGGAAAATTTTAAATCCACAGATTCAAAGACCTCTGAACATTCTCCATATTTTCAAGCTTATGCTGAAAGACCAGTTTATCCTGGGACAAAACACCTTGCTGATCTGTACACACGGCAGTATGTTTTTGAGCCCAGAAACTAATAATTGATGGACTTCAATATTTTTCTCCACACTCTCCAAATGCGATGGTATCATGGTCAAGACCTGGAAGGCTCCAGCACACATCTGGTGCACAGATTGCAGAGCTTTGCATATCAAGTCTAAAGTCATTTCCAACTGAGAAGCAGCCACAGACTCCAGGACAACCACACCCCCTCGCGAAGATGCACCCCCCCCCCCCGGATGCCTGATGCCAAGGCCCCTTCAGCATGCGACAATCCAACCACCATCCCAAAGTCCCAGAACATAGGATATGCCATACTGGGTCAGACCAAGGTCCATCAAGCCCAGTATCCTGTTTCCAACAGTGGCCAATCTAGGTCATAAGTACCAAGCAGTTTTCCCAAAAGACACAGGTTCCACAATGCTTGTATTGGGTGTAGCAGTGATATCCTGAGTCCCTTAAAAAAACTGATTTATTTATTTAACAGGTTTTATATACTGCTTTATCATATCAATCAAATCGGTTTACATTGAAACTTAAACTTGGTAATGTACATTAAAAAGGGACATTGATATCTTAGATTTTTCTGAGGCAATGGAGGATTAACATTTTTATTTATTTATTTATTTATTTACATTTCTTATATACCGCGCTATTAAAAATCAGTATGGTTCATAGTGAACAGAACAATGCTGCAATGCGACAACGACACAATTCGCTTACAGAGAACAGGGTAATAGCTTAGGGGAGAACTTGGGAAAAACTATATACAGTGCATTTTACAGAGCTACAGGGTATTCATAGTTGGAACAGGTTTGATGACATTGAAAAATCTGTACCAGGGGGTGGGCTGATTAACCATTCTCCCGTTGAGTTAGATTGTTGGAACAGTTAGGAAGGGGGGTCAGGGGGCACTTTCTATGTTTTCCAGGGCTAGATTCAGGATAGTGGATTTGGAACAGATGATATTTTAGCGCTTTTCTGAATAAGGTAAGATTCATGATGGCTCGGATTCCAGTGGGAAGGGCATTCCAGGCTATGGGTGCATAAATCGAAAAAGCCCTATTGGCAGTTGCCTTCGTGCATTTTACATCTATCTTAGGGACTTCTAAAGTGTTCAGCATAGCAGATCTTCTGGCTCTGTTGTCAGGGATGTTATTGATCAGACTACCGATGGGTGTGGGAGGCTGGTTTCTCAAGGCTTTGAAGGTCAGGATAAGTGCCTTGTAATGGATTCGGGCCTGTAGTGGTAGCCAGTGGAGTTCCTTCATCACAGGCATTATGTGTTCTGATCTTGGTACACCTGCAAGTACTCTAGCAGCCGAGTTCATTGCAAGCCGGAGCGGATTTAGAGTTGCCTGTGGGAGCCCATGGAGAATGATGTTGGCGAAGTCCAGGTGTGGGATAACTAGGGCCTGGAAAATGATCCGATAATCAGTGAAGTTCAGTAGTGGCCGAAGATGGCGTAAAGTTTGTATCTTATGATATACTGCTCTTGTAACATTTTTCACATGTGTTACCATGTCAAGGCGCTGATCTAGGGTGATGCCTAGATAGCGAATTGTGGATTTTGTTTTGAGTTCGGCATTATTAACTTGGAGAGAGGGAGGTGGGATGAACCTCTGGTTTCTTGTGATGAAAAGAACATCAGTTTTGCTGTGATTGATACGCAGGTTTTGTGTGAGAAGCCAATCTGAAACTGCTTCAAAACATCTGATAATAGGAGAGAAATCAGGCTGGTTGATCGTGAATGGGAGGTATAGCAGGATGTCATCTGCATAGGTGAGGCATTGTACGTTTAAAGAACTTATCAGGGTGCAGATGGGCTGCATATAGATGTTAAATAACAATGCAGATAAGGATGATCCCTGGGGTACCCCTTGCTTCTGTAGGAACTGCTCGGAGGTAGTGGTACCTGTCTTGACCTGTTGCCATCTATTAGTCAGGTATGATTTGCACCATTGTAGAGCCGTGCCTTGAATTCCTTTTTCTTGGAGATGTTGTAGTAGTATCTCATGGTTAACTAAATCGAAGGCGGCAGCAATATCCATGAAGATGAGGAAGAATCCTTGGTGTATGTTGTCGATTCCTGTGATTAGATTGTTGGGGAGGGTTGTTAGGATGGTGTCGACACTGTGTGCTTCCCTGAAGCCGTGTTGAGATGGATCAAGAGGTGCCTCGGCATCAACGTGCTGTTGGATCTGCCGCTGGATGACTTTTTTGATGATTTTGGCAAGCAGGGGGATACTCGAGATTGGTCTGTAGGAATCGACTTTGGCTGGGTCAAGCCTACTATTCTTTAGCAGAGGCCTGATTGATGTGTGTTTAAGGCTCTGTGGGAAAGAGCCTGTTAATAATGACTGGTTCACGATTTTGCACAGTGTGTTGCTTAGTTCACAGCGTAATTATTTTATCCAGCTAGCTGGACATGGGTCATTGGGTGCCGTAGTAAGGTTGATAGAGATGATAGTGTCTTCGATTTCTTTGCTGGATACTTCACAGAATTTGAGCAATAGCATTGGCTGTGGCTTCATGTATATGCTGGTAAAATTGGCGGAGGCCGAGTTCGTACTGGTCTGAATCATCTTCGATTGTAGGTAGTCGGAGTAGTCCTGGGTTTGAGGCATGGGTGGATGTGCTAATGCTGGATCGCCTGTTAGTGATTTCATGATTCTGAACAGGTCATGTGATTTATTTAATGATTGCCTTAGAATATCTGTGTGGTGCTGCTTTATTTTTTCCATTATTTTTGCTCTATGTAATAACAGGAATGAGTTGTATGCACAGTGAGCTTCTGTAGTATGGGTTCTACGCCACTGCCTTTCAAGCCTACGTAGGTGTAGGAGGGATGCTCGTATGTCTTTCGAGTACCATGGTGCATGTTCACGTTTCCGTGGCTCCTTGCTAGCGGAGGGGAGGTAGGCTATTGCATTGAGGCTGTTGTTCCAGTTAGCTACCAATTCATCTGGGTCAAGGGTTGTAACAGTGAGAAGGGGGAGGACCTTCTCAAGGACTTCCTCTTTAACAAAGGGGCAAAATCTTGTTGTTGGGGTTCTAGATGAAGGAGTGTTGGCTGTGTTATTGGTCTTGAAGCAGTAGCTGGTGGGTATGTGGAATCTGAGCAGGTTATGATCCGACCAAGGTATTGAAGTTATGGACCTCAGCAGTTGCTGAGTGGTGTCAGCCACTGACTGAGGGGCGAATATGAGGTCTAGTGTACTCCCTTTCATATGTGTGGGAGAATCAATGAGTTGCTTGTAGCCCAGCTCATTCAGTGCCTCGAGGAGGGCTGTTGTATGTGTGTCCTGTAGAGAAGGGAGATTGAAGTCTCCGAGTAGCCAGTTCGGGGAGCGTGGGTTGTTCGAGTTGCAGGCGAGATTGATGATTGTGGGAAGGTTGCCTGGTGATGACGTTGGGGCTCGGTAAAGTAGATTGATTGTGCAGTGATCATTTGATATGGAGATCGTATCTAGATGGGAAGTAGTGGAGGCATTATTTAGGCTAAATTGCAGTTCTTCTTTTGCAAGGACGAGTACTCCCCCTCCCCTCTGGTTAGCCCTGTGACAGGCATAGAGCGAGAAACCATCAGGTGCCATTTGATTGATGATTGCATTGTCGCAATCGGATAGCCATGTTTCGGTGATCATTAAAATATCAAGGTCATGGATTGGTATAAGAACAATGACTGCAGGCCATTTTGACCGTATTGACCTTGCATTTATGAGTGCACAATTCAATGGCTGTTTAGGTTGGTGTTTTTAGGATTGGTTCTTTTTGGTGTTCTGTAGAGGGATGTGAAGTAGGTGAAAGTGGGATGTGTTAGTGGTCTTTGTTGTGGTGTGGTAATGGTTTTCTGACCATCTCCTTCCGTTGCTGTGGAGAATTGGGATATAATTGGAACAGGTGTTAAAGGCATGTGATAAGCTGAGGAGCCCTGATATGAAGAGAAAAGTGATCAATGGTAGGATTGGACACATCTTGAGGAGGCCTGAGGTGGTTTAGCTGAATGTGTGGGGCTGGGGACAGGTGTGTGAGTGTGAACCACAGGGTTCAGTGATTTGTGGCTTTTGTTGCAGTAGGCAGTTAGGCTCAGGGTAATAGGGTCACAAAATGGCTGAACAGTTTAAACCATAAGGCTATGAGTTTCTTAGAGCAGTAAACAAATCAAGAGAAAATCTGACACTGGGTTGAGGAGAATGGTCAACATAAAGAGTGATCTAGTAGAGTCTCAGGGGCATGTTTACTAAACATTCCTAACGTGCGGGGCCGCGGTAGTGTGCGTGTGCCATATAAGGAGTGGGCGGTTCAGGCAGAAAGAAGAAAAAAACCCGACCGTACGTGTGCGCGTCGCGCTAATTTGCGGGGCCCACATTAGCGCGTGGGAAGGCTAAGCGGGGCGCTGCTGAATACATAACAGAACAGAGCTGTAGCACAACGGTGAACACACTAACCAATGGTGCAGGGGCCACAGGTTCAATCCCCCATTGTGCGCAACAAAAAGGCCAGCTGAGGCAACACCTTGAATGTGTAAAAGTGTTTCAGGAGGCAAAGTACTTTTGGACGGCATAAGGCGGCACACTGTTCATTTTGTACGGCATAAGGCGGCGCACTGTACTATCTGGGCGGCACAAGGCGGCGTACTGTTCTTTTTGGGCGGCACAAGGCGGCGTACTGTTCATTTTGGGCGGCACAAGGCGGCGCACTAATTGTGGGCAGCAGGAGGTGGCGCGCTGATGGGCATAAGGCGGCGCGCTGATGCCAAAGCAAAGGAACACAGCCACAGCACAATGGTTAAGACGCTGACCAATGGTGCAGGGACCAGGGGTTTGATCCCTCATAATGCCCAGTGAAAAAGGCTAGCTGAGGCAGTATGTTATATGTTGTGGAGTGCTGTAGGAGGCTTTTTAATTTTATTTTGTGATAACTACTAGCAAACGCACTCTCACAGCATATTAATATAAGGCGGCCCATAAGGCACATGTTACAGTGCACCGTCCGCCAAGGCACCCTAGAATGTCCCCTATAGGGCAGCATGTATGTTGCGACACAGGATAATGTATAGTGCACCCTATATGGCTGGCAACCATAACATGCCCTATAGGGCGCCCCATAAAGCACCCTCAGAGGCACCTTATGGGTACAGTACACTGAGGGTGGTATTACTGGCAGCAACATATGTACAGTAAATGAAAATAAATCTGTGGACACCCCTATCACATAACCCCACTGTGGATTTGAACCCATGACATCTGGCTACACAGGCAGTGACGTAACCATTGGGCTACAGCTCTATAGCTGTAAGAATCCCCTGGCTGGCTGCAGATAGCCTGTACGTCACCTCACTGACAGTCTGCTGTTGTGACCCATACCCATGATGCACTGCACATGCAAATCAGCTGTCCACGATTGAACACAGGATGGGAAATGCACCCCTAAAGCTCCCCGGCCTGGTAGGGGGAAGTGTCCGTGTGCACCCACACAGCACCTCGGCCTGGTAGGGTGTCCTGAGTGGGTGGACAAATGGCAAAGAGTAGCTAAACACCATCACATTGTGCGGTTACTGTGCTCACCCTGAGTGTGAGATGTTGCGCCCAGGACCAGGTCCACAACACCAGCCATGGCTGAATGCGGCCATGTCAGAGCTCCAAAGCAGCAATAACCTGTGGAATAGGTAGGTGCTGCATAAACATTCTGGAGATCCCTGTCTGGCTCAGTTAGTGGGGACCCCCACCCCATGGACCCCCAGGTGGATAAAACAGGGCTTCCCCTCAACTAGATCCCCACCCCAATGGCAGTAGAGTGGACCATCAACCCCAGTCCTGCTAGGGAACAGACACCCTACAGGGCAGGCCAAGCAGCTCCACACACAATATCAGACAGACATTAGGCCTGGATATTCAAAGACGCACCCCACCACTATCTGATATTCACCTACAGCAAGCCATCAGCCACTGCACCCTGCAAGGCACTCCATCACAACACATATCAGCTGTGAACAGTCTGCTGGCTGGTCCTGATGGACATGCATGCACCCACAACTGGGGTGGCAGCACACACAGACAGATAAGTCCATGAAGAGGCCCCCACAGGACACCCATACATATCACATGGGAGAATCACAATATAGCACTATGGGGGTGCCTAGCCATGCTGCCGTCACTGCACACTCAGGGTGAGAGTGATCCCCCAGCAGCACATACAGAGGTCACCCTGTCTGTGTAGGTGGTGGCCAGGCACTACCATGCCCCTGCCAGTGCCCTATGCCCTGTGCAGCTGCATCCTAGTCAGTCCACTCTGTCTGAGATATACCCATGGTCCCTTGCTACTCATTATGCACATTGGCAGGCCAATACTGGCAACAGTGTTGGCAGTGTGGGCTGTGGAAGGGGCATGCAGCCAACACCCACTGTATAGACAGACACACAATTCCACACCTATGCCATCATGGTGCTACTATTGAGGAGGTAATTAGCCTTGCCCACCAAACCGGTGATGGGCACGGCAAGGCATGGATATGCTACGCAGTACTGCTGGGGGTCACTCCCCAGGGTGGTAAACACCGTCAGAGGCAAGGGCTGGAGCACGCACCGCAAACACCGAACAGATTGTTCGGATGGGGTCAACTAGCAGTATGTGCGTAACATATGGATATCTATCTGCCAGTACTCCTAGCAAGCGTCTCAGAGCTGTGTACCGTATACCTCAGGTGTAGGGTTACATTGTTGGGTATGCAGGTGCTAGTATTGGGAGATGCACGCAGGGTCCAATGTTCTGCCTCTC
Organism: Ichthyophis bannanicus; assembly: GCA_033557465.1. Lineage (NCBI taxonomy): Eukaryota > Metazoa > Chordata > Amphibia > Gymnophiona > Ichthyophiidae > Ichthyophis > Ichthyophis bannanicus. Next base: position 894,545,343 of record CM066032.1, on the reverse strand, counting down.
CAGGAGACATTGGCCAATGGGGCCTGTGGGTGTGGGTGTGGGTGTGTCTGCCTTTGTTGGCTGCTGCTTTACGGCAGAGATTCCCAACTCCAGTCCAGGTTTGCATCACACTGATCGGGTTTACCTGCTGTTCCTCATGAATATGCATGAGCTACATCTACATGCCATGGGGGTGGTGCATAGATATACAGCACAGGCATTTGTATGAGTGGCAGCATGGACCCTGACTGGTGTGTGGCCCACCAGGACTGCATTTGGGAGATCCTGCTCTAGGTACTGCCCCTGTACATGGTGTCTGTGCTCAGTGGGGTAAAAGATAGACGTAGTACCATTGCATATGTCCTCGCCACGAAAGGTTTGTCCTTACTATCACTGTGTAGCTGTGGGAAAAATATGTGGGAAGGATTGGTGGTAGCCCCAGCTGGGCTTTGAACCTGTGACTTTCTGTTCTTGTATGCACTGTCTGTGTGCACTGCACCACCTTGTAGCCACAAATTGGGTGGATTCCCTGGAATGTCCATGCCTGTGGATCCGGCAGGGCCTGTGTGTTGCAGTGGACTGTGCCAGCCTGCACATGGCTTGGCCTCTGTCCTCTGTGGCTAGCTGCCACTGCCCCCTGCACCACATGTACTCGTGCGCCAACATGCTGGCATGAGCTTCTCTCAGAAAAAGCAGATGACCTGATTGCAATGTGGCAGTATGGGACTGCATTTGGGGGACTTGGCTGTAGGTATGCCCATTGTTGTGGTGTGTGTGCGGTGTTGGGTAACATATGGGTGTTTCCCCCATGCTTATGTTCCCTGCAATACAGGGGTGTCTGCTCTATCTTTGTTTAGTGGTGGGTAAAATATATGGACTGGGCTGGCAAGTGCCCCAGCTGGGATTTGAACCTCTGGCCTTCTAGTCCTAGAGGTCATGGCTATGTCCTCTGCACCACACTATGGCCACAGAGACAGTGCAGCCCCTGGAGGTAGTAAACCTGGCAGGATGGAGTCACAAACCCTGCTGTATGCATTTTTACTGTGGGCTCCTTCACCCTGTGTGGTGACAAACGTGCAAATAAAACCCGGGAATGACCACGGAACAAAGGGGGAAAACATATACCCAAGCTGGGCAAAAGTGATATTAATGGGCAACCCTAGATAACACTCCCAGGACAGCTCCAGAAAAAGGGAAATGTTTTTTGGACGAGTCTCCGCTCCGTACACCTTTCCATACATCATTTCTTTTTTTTGGAGCTTTCCTGGGTGTGTTATCTAGTTTTGCCCATCACTATAACTGTTCCCCAACTGAATTACTATTTTTCATATTTTTGTGGTGGTCATTTTCTATTTATAATTGCACTTTTGTGCTGTGCACATGTATCACACTGCTCACGTTTTTTCAGGTTTCCCCGGTTTTGCTTTACATTGCTGACGGAAATGGTTTCTCTTCCCTTTAAATGCATTCTAACGCGAGTGATTCACTTGCGCTATTTTTTTTTGGAAATTCAGCCCCGATAATGTGCGGGGCGCCTCTCCCCTCCCCTTCCCCGCCCATTAACCCCTTCTCTGCGCCCCTCCGGGGCCTTCCTCTGCCCTCCGTTAGCCTTTCCACGCCTCTATCGGACATTTGCGGGCACGTACTTGTGCGGCACCCGTTACTGTGACGCGCAAGTGTGCGGGGCTTCATCGCACGTTTGCGGGGCGTTTAAGCTCTCTTAAGTACCGCTTTTAGTGCGCTATTTTGCGGCGCGCTAATTAGCGGTTTTTAGTAAACATGCCCCTCAGTGTTCAATTAGTTACTTTGTTGCAGGGAGTCTCAAATGTTAGTTCAGTTACTTTGTTTCAGGAAGGGCAGACCTCTGTATCTCAATGATTGCCTTGTGAAACGGTAGGGAATTCTTATTTACTCAGCTTCTGCAACAAACAGCTGATGTGTGAGGAGGCTTACTTGGATTCTGTATCAGATAGCTGGTGGTTGGTGGTTGGGATCTTATTTAGAGTGACGGTTAAGATGAGGTAGAACTTCGGTGTCCGATTAGGTTCCGTAGAGCACTGACCCCATCCTTAATGTAGATCAGGCTTCAAACACATGTCCCGTAACCTAATGATACTTTGGTAGCGATGTCTCCGGTGGTGCACAGAGTCTGGCTAGATCAGGATATCTGTTATTTGCCCCGCTTTTCGTGCCCCGCTTAAAGGGTCATGCCAAATGATTTGCTCCAGGCCACAAGGAGTGCTAGTGGGAATTAAACCCTGCTCTCCTAAACCAATGCTCTTAACCATTAGGCTACACCTCCACTGCATGGTTTGTGTACCTTTCCTCCATAATCCTCATGGGTTTTAACAATTTGAAATAGTTTTGTGTCATCTGCAAATTTGATAACCTCACTTGTTATTTCTATTTTCAGGTCATTTATGAATATGTTAAAAAGCAGCGGACCCAGAACAGATTCCTGGGGTACTCCACTATTCATCTTTCTCCATTGGGAAAATTGGCCATTTAGCCCTACCCTCTGCTTTCTATCTTTTAACCAGTTCCTGATCCACAATAGTACATTGCCTCCTATCCCATGACTTTTTAGTCTTGCCAAAAGTCTGTGATGAGGGATCTTGTCAAAGGCTTTCTGAAAGTCCAGATACACTATATCAACTGACTCACCTTTATCTACCTGTTTATTCACACCTTCAAAAAACCATAATAGATTAGTAAGACAAGATCTTCCTTGACTAAAGCCACGTTGGCTGTCTCCCATTAAGCCATGACTATCTACTGTACATGTTCAATAATTGTGTTCTTTACAATTGTTTCTACCATTTTTTCCCAGTACTGATGTCAGGCTCACTGATCTGTAGTTTCCCGGATCACCCCTGGAACCCTATTTAAAAATTGGAGTTACATTGGCCATCCTCCAATCTTCAGGTATTAAAGATGATTTTAATGATTGTTCACAGATTACTAATAGCAGGTCTGCAATCTCATATTTCAGTTCTTTCAATACCCTTGAAAGTATACCACCTGGTATAGGTGATTTGCTACTCTTCAGTTTATCAAATAGTTGTAATACATCTTACTGGTGTATTGATATTTCTTTCAAATCTTCCACGGTATCACTTTTAAATACCACTTCAGTCATGGGTAACATCCCTATATCTTACTCATTGAAGACTGAATAAAGAATTCATTCAGTCTCTCCACTATGGCCTTGTCCCCTCTTAGCGCTCCTTTTACCCCTCTATCATCTAATGGTCTAACTGGCTCTCTCACAGGTTTTTTGTTACAAATGTACTTGAAAAAGTCTTTATTACGTGTTTTTGCTTCCACAGCAAGCTTTCTCTCAAATTCTCTGTCTGCCTTGTCAATGCCTTGCATCTAACTTGCCAGTGCTTGTGCTGTTTCTTGTTTTCATCATTTGGCTCTTTTTTCTTTTTCCCGAAAGATGCTTTTTTGGCAACAACAGCCTCTCTGACCTCACCTTTAAACCATGCTGACAGTTTTTAGACTTCCTTCCACTTTTCTTAAGGCATGGAATACAGCTGATCTGGGCTTCTAAGATATTATTTTTAAACAACACCCAAGCTTGATGTAAGTCTTTAACCTTTGCAACTGCTCCTTTTTAGTTTTTTCTTAACTGTTTTCCTCACTTTATCATTGTCTCCCTTTTGAAAGTTAAAGGGCAGTACTGTGGATTTCCTTACCATCCCTCCTTCATTAATTAAATCAAACGCTATTGCCAAGTGTGCCCAACATCCTTATCTCTTGCACCAGATTTGGTGTTCCACTAAGGACTAGGTCCAAAATGGCTTCCCCTATGGTCAGTTCATGAACCACCTGCTCCAAGAATCGGTCATTTCATCTAGAAACTTTATCTCTCTAGCATGTCCTGCTGTGACACTGACACAGTCAATGCCGGGGTAATTGAAATCACCCATATTATTACTGTGCTGTAACTTTTATTAGCTTCCCTGATTTCTTTGAGCATTTTATCATCCATTTGTTCATTCTGACTAGGCGGTCGATAGTACATCCCCACTGCCATTGCCTTTCCCTTTTTTACATGGAATTTCAATCCATATAGATTCTACAGCAAATTTTGTTTCCTGCAAAACTTTAATCTTTTGTGACTCAATGCCCTCTCTAACATAGAGCGCAGCCCCTTTACCAATTTGATCAGTTCCATCATTACAACATAGTTTGTACCCAGCTATCACAGTGTCCCACTGGTTGTCCTCCTTCCACCATGTCTCTGATATTCCAATCATATCTAACCTCTCATTTAGTGCTATATTATCTAACTCTCCCATCTTATTTTTTATACTTCTAGCATTTGTATACAAGCATTTTAGAGACTGTATTTCATTCATATTAATCTGGCTATTGGTAGGCAGGGGTAATTTGGAATCTTTAAGCTATGCCTGCTCTGTACTCAAGGGTGGCATCTTCACTCACTGCTGATGTCACGACGCTGGTCAAACTAGGCGTGGGAGGGCAGACAGAGCTCAGAGAAACATCACTGCCCATCCAGTGCTCTCCCCAGCGTCAGCAGCCAGAATGCCCATCAACTCCATCAATGCATAGCTCTCCATAGTGCACTGCCCAGCCTTTAGCACAGTGGGAAGACTCCCTCACCCTTTGCCTTCTGCTTTGGCATAAGGTAAGAGAAAGAAACGAGGCAACAAAACAGCAAAAGCAGCCACCAAACACTTCCTGTTCAGACACTATCTTAGATCTGAACATTAACTACCTTATTGTCTGTCCAATGAAATACTGTACAGATATCACTAACAGTTCATCTTAAGGAACCACAAACTGCTATCCTTTCTTAAGCAGGCCAAAATGGATCCTGAGTAGTTACTATAAGCTCTATATATTATGCATCTGTTCCATAGGAAAAATGGGATAAAACCTTGCATACATGCAATAGGTGCCTAGGTGTTGCCATTGAGTGATAACAGACACTCCCCCTCCCCCAGGGGCTATGAGTGTTATATCTGCAGCATTCCCATTCCCAGTTGGCCCAGAACACAGAAGCTTGTTCCAGTTCATTTTAACTCACAATATCAAGATTCTTCTTATGGAGATGTACAACACTTTTCATTGAATACAGAACTGCAGATTTTAAAGTGATGAATCCATAGAAAAGACCCAGGTTTAGAACTGCTCAAAGATGTTTTTCAAACAGCAGTTCAGTAAGGAAATATCAGTGGAATAATGTGATCTTTGCTGACAACTTCCATCTCTCATTTGCTTGTAAAGCTTAACTCAGGACCAGGGAGGTCTAAAAACAAAAAAATATGCAGTTTTAGAAAAAGAAGCTGATTTTGAGAGTTGTTTGATAGATTTTGCTATGTTTAAGGAAATATCTAAATCATGTTCCCAGGTTCTCTTTGAACACTGTGCATCTAAGAGTTGTATGTCTTCAGTAATTTGTTCCATACAGAAATGAAAGACCCCAAATCCCTATACATAAGTGTATTTTAATTACCTAAATGTAGATGTTTGGTTTCAAGCTAATTAGGTACTTTTAGAAGGATCCTAAACATTTGTAACAGATTTCAAGCTGCTAAATTACATTTTAGGCACACTTTCAGGTAGATTCCATTTTTTTCATCAATTATTTAAATTTGCATCCTCTCTTGTCACCCTCCTCCCCTCCCCCACCACAGTCATATGCCTTCTCTCTGTCCCTCTCAATGCTCCCAATAGTTATACACAGCACACATATGTTTAGCCATCAGAAATTGGGGTGCTCTGAAGGAGGTTTATGAGTAGGGGTGGGGGGGGGGGGGTGTTTAGCTTGTATGTGTAAACATTCAGCACTCACTGGATAAATTTACTCAGCCAAATGCTCTTGCACAAACAGCTGTCTTAAATCTAGCCAGGCAAGTTTTGTCAGGCTAGATTTAGTAAATTTTAGTCTGCGGTCTAGTAAGTTAGGTTCAGTTATAAATTCCTGAAAAATAAATTGCTTAGTTATCATTGCTTCTGCATGTCTTATTGAAAATTGGCTTCCAATGGAATATCACCTAGAGAAGTAATGGTTTTGTGACCCATCTTTCATTTCTGGTCTGATATTCAGTGATGGCAGTTAGTGTGATTACAATGGCTAGCCATTGCCGCTGAACACTAAACCCTGATATTCAATGCCAGCAGAGGCGGCTCTACCATGAGGCGAAGTGAGGCGGCCGCCTCAGGCGGTGAAGTTTTAAAGGCGGCAAAAAATGCCCCCAAAATAGCTGCCTCACTTTAACTTCTAAAGTTAAAAATAAAAAAATCCAACCGCTCAAGTTGCTGCCGCTGCCGAGTCCGCTTCTCGGCAGCGGCAGTCTCTGGCAGACTCACCTGCCTCTCCTTCCTATAGCAGCCGCGGCTCCTACTTCTTGGAACAGCGGCTGTGCTAGCGACATCAACTTAAATACAAACCAAAACCAGGGCAGACTCTGCGGAGCCTTCCCATGCAGCGGCGTTCCGCCCCCAAAGGAAGTAACTCCCTTTGCATACAACTTCCTTTGGGGGCAGGACGCCGCTGCATGGGAAGGCTCCACAGTCTTCTGCACCGGTTTTGCTTTGTATTTAAGTTGATGTTGCTAGCACAGCCACAGTTCCAAGAAGCAGGAGCCCCGGCTGCTATAGGAAGGAGAGGCAGGTGAGTCTGCTGGAGACTGCCACTGCCGAGAAGCGGACTTGGCAGTGGCAGCAACTTGAGTGTTTGTTTTTTCCCCTGGGGGCTAGGACTGGAAATGGGTGGGGGCTAGGACTTGAATTGGGCTGCGGGGGTAGGACTGGAAGTGGGCTGATGGGGGGGGGTGTTTAGGACTGGTAATGGGCTATGGGGGGCTAGGACTGGAAGTGGACTGATGGGAGGTGTTTAGGAATGGTAATGGGCTATGGGGGGCTAGGACTGGTAATGGGCTGAAGGGGAGGTTTAGGAATGGTAATTGCCTGATGGGGGGGTTAGGACTGGAAGTGGGCTGATGGGGTGTTTAGGACTGGTAATGGGCTATGGGGGGCTAGGACTGGAAATGGGCTGATGGTGGGGTTAGGACTGGAAGTGGGCTATGGAGGGCTAGGACTGGAAATGGGCTGATTGGGAGAGGGGCTAGGACTGGAAATGGGCTGATGGGGGAGTTAGAACTGGAAATGGGCTGATCGGGGTTTAGAACTGGAAATGTGCTGATTAGGGGGACTAGGACAGGAAATGGTCTGATTGGGAGGGGGCTAGGACAGGAAATGGGCTGATTGGAGGGCTAGGACTGGAAATGGACTTATTGGGGGGTAGGACTGGTAATGGGCAGATGTGAGGCTAGCACTGGAAATGAGCTAGGACTGGTAATAGGCTGATTGGGGGGGGGCTAGGACTAGAGTGTGCTGAAGGGGGATAGGACTGGAAATGGGCTAATGGGGGAGGGAAGGAGAATGCTGCTGGCCCTGGAAGAAAACTAGGGGCTAGGGCTATAAATGGGCTGATGCGGGAGGATGGTAGAATAGGACTGGAAGGGAGCGGATAATGAGAGGGTCTGCCAGGGGAAGGAGGGGGCATGAAGGGAGCTGACACGGGGGAAGGAGGGGGCTGGAAAGGAGCTGACACCTGGGATGTACTGAAGGGGGACTGGAAGGGAGCTGACATTTGGGGATGGGAGTGGTAGATGGTTGGGTAATGGGGAGGAGGCTGGAAGGGAGATGACATGCAAATAGCACTAGAAGGGGGTTGGACAGAGGGTAGGGCGACTGGAAGGGAGCTGACTGGGGGGGCGGCACTGAGAGTGGAAGTGAGCTGCTATCTGAGATGGTATTTTGACTAGAAGGTGCTGGACAGTGTGGAAGGAGGGGGATTGGAAGGGAATGGACACCAGTGGCAGTCATGGGAATGCAAGGCGGTTGACATTGGAAAGTACTGGGAGGGAAGGGGCTGATACTGGGGAGGGTTACTGGAACTGGAAATGGGCTGATGGAAGGAAGTGAAGAAAACAAAAGAAGAGATAAGAAATGGCAGATGGACAATAGACCAAAGAAAGAGAGCTAAGAGAAGACAGGAAAGCTGAAGCCTCAGATCGGAACCAGCATGAACAGAGAATAAAATGGTCAGACAATAAAGGTAGAAAAAATAATTAAATTTAATTTTAGTTATTGGACTTTGTGCTATTTTTATATTTTATACAGTATTGGGGAACTGCATCTCTTATTTATCTGATATTGCACTGCATGTGGACTCTGGCTTCTTGGTGTTTCAATTTAAATTTTGTCTACATATTTTTATTTTTACTTTAGATTGTGGTTACTTATTCTGTACTTGGTGAGGGTCGATGTTGCGAGTGTTTGACTGAGGTCAGATATTCTGTTAACATGGAGTTTGTACTTAAAGATCTATACTGTACTGTAATAATTGGACTTGTTCAGCTTTTCAAATAGGTGTATGGATGTTCCAGGGCCCACTGTAGTATTTACAGTGATGGTTTTTTTTGGATGGGCTCCTTATGTGAGTTTTGGAAGTTTGTGTTGATATGGTATGGTATGGTAGGTTTGCTCTTTGTTGTAGGGTTTTTTATTAGTTCACAATATGCCTGGTACTGGAGAATAGTGGTTGTTGTTGTTAGTGAGATGATCAGAATCAGATTTTTTTTCTTTAAATATTGAGTTCTGTAGGTGAATGTGTGGAGGAGTAGCCTAGTGGTTAGAGCATTGGCTTGGTAACCAAGCAACCAGGGCTCAATTCCTGCTAGCACTCTTTGTGGCCTTGGGCAAGTCACTTAACCCTCCATTACCTCAGAAGAAAGGCCTGGCAATCTACTTCCAGTGACACTGCCAAGAAAACCCAGGAGCTTCTGGGTCACCAGGAGTCAGGACTGACTCAAAGGCACACATTGCATTGCAGGTGAATGTCCTGGCTCTGCACCTACTGTGGATGCAAAATATATGTTAAAAAAGAAAAAGCAAGAACCATAACACAGTTTATAACAACAAAATAAGAATGAGTTATAATTTAGTTCTATAAACTGTGCTGTTGGTTCTTGCTGTCTTTTAGTTTCTTGGTGTGCAAACGGGTCCATAACTAGCCCTGTGCAAGCGGTGCAGCCGCACAGGGTGTAAAGGTTTGGGGGGGGGGGGGCGCATTTCAGCTGTCTGCTGTTGCCCTGCTGCCGCTGGCAGGACAATAGCAGGCAGATGAAATGCGCTCCGAAAGCCTTTTTGCAGCACATTAAGCAGGTCTGGTCCCTCCCTTCTCCGACGCGATGTCAGAGTAGGGAGGGACAGATCTTCTTAAAGTGCCGGCGCCTTTCAGATTGGGTGCATGCCCCCCTCCTCCTCCCCATACCTCCGTCCAGAGGCGCCTCCATGAAAAAAACAGAGGGCAGCAGCAGCAGGGAAAGAGTAGACAGCGCTGGACGGAGGTATGGGGGGAGAGGGGGGACATGCGTCTGAGCTGCAAGTCGCAGAGGGTGCGATTACAGCTCGATATGGCCCTGTGTGCAAACATCTTGCATTTCCTCCATATAATCTAATCGGCATTTTGGTTTGGTTCAGTCTCTGATTGGATTTCTGAAAAATCCACACACCCCCCCCCCCTCTAAGGTGGGGGGGAGGCGCCTTTTTATACTTTACCTCAGGCAGTAGATTGCCTTGAGCCGCCCCTGAATGCCAGGGTCATATCTGATCACCGACATTGAATATCTGGGTCAGCTGGTGAAGCAGGAAACTAATCAGGCAGTGGCATTTTTCAGCCATTGCCCGCATGAACTGTGATTGGTTGTTATGGACTGAGTATCATGGTTGTGATTGGATGAATGGATGAGGGATGTCTATGTTATGTATTGGGCAAGTGATTGCATGGTTGTGATTGGCTGTGATCCCTGCCCCTCATTGGTGAGGTTTTCTAGTTTTGGGCAGCGTTGCCAATGCTGGAGGGTTTTTAATTGCTGGTGTGTGCATTGCTGTTGAAAGTATTTGGAGCAGTTAGAGGAATTATGGCTGTGGTTGAGGTTTTGATGGTTTGGTGAGTACTTGGTTGTGATGTGACCAATGTTCTATCTGATTTAACACACAGAGAGTGTGTATGTGTTAATTTGGGTGTTTGGTTGGATTCTTTAAACTGTTTTTTTTCTCTTGCATGACTAATAGTGTGATTGAATGTATTTGATATTAATCTCAAGCCTTCTCTTTCCCACAGCATTTGCCTTTTCTGTTGAGAAATAGATTCTATTGGCAATTTTTCCCATGAAGAAGCTGAAGGCAAAACACTCCTGACGGTGTCTTTGGGACGTTGCTGCTGGTGCAGCTAATTTCTTTAGATGAATGCAGATAAGTGAGGAGTAGCATTGATAAATGTGGCTTATTATGTATTTCATTTGGAAAGAGCCTCTTTGCATGTTCTGAGAAAGTAAAGTTTGCTCTGAAGTAGCAATTTATTTATTTAACTATATACTGATTTCTACCAGTCAAAGTGGTGTACATTCAGGTACTATATATATTTTAACCTTGTCCCCAAAGGACTCACAATCTATGTTTTTTGTACCTGAGGCAACAGAGGGTTAAGTGGCTTGCCAAAAGCCACAAGGAGCACATGTGGAACTAGAAACCCCAGTCCTTCCGGCCCAATGTTGCTGTCCTCGAGCGGGATTTGAATCTTTGGCCTTCTGGCCCAAGGTAAACTTGCCCCAACCACTAGGCCATGCCACCCTAAGAAAATAATTCAAATAATATTTAAAAATTGATTATTAAAATTTATTAAAGTGCTTCAAGATTTGGCATATGGGGAGTTTTTCAGGATGGTGAAGTCTGTACACTTAAGGCTTGATAAGTTCTGCCTTTTCTTTGTAATGTAGGCAGCAACTTTGGTAAGCCGTTTTGGTATTGTTTATTTTTGAATTACTGAGATCCTTTTCTCCCTTGCATGCGTGGAATGATGAGATGGACATATGGGTTTCCACATCCAGTTACCCTTGATGTTGTCATAGTGGAATGATGTTTTCATTTGTTGATCACTTAGCTTTGGTGGCAAAAGTTAGCACAGCCTTTAATGTCCCTAACCTTTACCGCCAATGGATAACTGGGCAGTGGCTAATCAGTTATGCCCAGTTGCCATCCCAGAACACCCCAGTGATAACCATGTTAGTGCCACTGTATCTCCTGCTTAGCCACATTCACACAGTCTGCAGGGTAAATGCCTTTGAATACCGGACCCTTCATTTCATTTGTGTGAGAGGGGGAGGGATTGTTTCCTTCATTTTTCCATGTTCATTTTAGTGTGTGCTCTTTCTCAATAGTACAGACTAAAACATTTTAACTCGCAATACTGGCAGTGTGCAGAAATGAAAACCTGACTCTAAAAGGTACATTTTAGAACAGACATGGAGATGGAAATTGTGATGTGGAGGTTATGCCGGTATTTTAGAAAGGGCTGTGCTAAACAAGGAGCCTTTTCTAAAGACCTGAATACGGAGGTGAAGGAGTGCATTGCGTGTGCCAGGACACGGAGCCAGAGAAGCCATTTTACAAACCTGGCAAGAATCAACAGATGCATCTCGACATCTCCCATTTCTAAGTGCTGACATTTACACGTGGAAGTCAGTATTTCAGCACTTCCATGTGTAAGTAGGGTTGCCAGCTGGCCGGTTTTCAGATGGCCTGGCCAGTTGTTATATGGTGAGGCTGGCTGCCAGCAAAGGATAAAAACTGGCAATTGAAAAGCTTTTTTTTTTTTTTTTGCACTGGAGGGATGGGACAGTGTGATGATAAGGCCATGGGGCACAACTGTTCTTGCTGAGATCCTCCAGACTGCATGTGCAGCACTTTCAGACTCTACATCTCCTGCTGGGCACAGAATTGGTTTCAGGTGTCAGATTGACATCATCCCTGAAGCCCCTGAGATGAAAAATCATCACTTTGTTCAGCTCTGACTGTGACTGGAGTGAGACTATCACTGGCTACAGCAGAGCAGGAAAAAGGAATGAAGTATCCTGCACCTGACTGGTCAGTGCTATCTGGCAGGGGCAGGCAACCAGGATGATAAGCCTATTAGCAGCCAATCAAGATTCTCTCCCTGGGGGGAGGTGCTATCATCACTAGTCTGGGGATCAACAGACACAAAAGTTACCAGATGTCCCTGATTTTTGGGACTCTCACTGATTAGGAACCAATATCTCTGATCGTTGCAACCTCTCTGCGTGTTGCATAAATTTCTCTTCCACCAATACTGCTTGCCAGCCTGCTCCCATTCAGTTTGAGTCTTTTCCTGTTTCCTTGCAGCGGCCTGTGTTCTAAATATGCCGCTTCCCCACCTCCCCACCTTTAGCTTACTTGCTCCAGACTATTGTAAGTTTACACTGAGTCTCTCAGTGAAGCTTTATGCTGGTTCTTTTATCTCTATCCCAGCAGCGGGAGCTGTAACATTGTTCCTTTCCTGGGTGCCTCTCGCTGTCCTCCTTTACACAGTAGCTTTTTAAAGCAAGTTGGGCCAAAGGTCAAAGGGAACAACCAAATCCAGTTGAACCTTGAGCTCCTACTTCTCATAAAAAAAAAATATGCAGAAGCTACTCTATCCAGTCTAAAACTGTGGATTGGGAAAGATACTCCTATGAAGAAAGGCTAAAAAGGTTAGGACTCTTTAACCTGGAAAAGAGACGGCTGAGGGGAGATATGATAGAAGTCTATAAATTAATGAACGGAGTGGAACGGGTAAACGTAGATCAATTGTTTACCTTATCAGAATATAGAAAGACTAGGGGACATGCAATGAAGCTACAGGGTAAACTATTTAAGACTAATAAAATAAAATATTTTTTTCACTCAACGTGTAATCAAACTCTGGAATTTGTTACCGGAGGATGTAGTAAAGGCTGTTAGTGTAGCTGGGTTTAAAAAGGTTTGGACAAGTTCCTGGAGGAAAGGTCCATAAACCATTATTAAGAAGGGACCCAGGATATCAATGCTTGACCCAGTACAAGCATTGCGGAACCTGTGTCTTTTGGGGAAACTGCTAGGTACGTATGACCTAGATTGGCCACTGTTGGAAACAGGATACTGGGCTTGATGGACCTCGGTCTGACCCAGTATGGTATATCTTATGTTCTAATGCTTTTCTTTATTGTAGTGCAATAAACTGAGGATAATGCCAAAAATGACCCGACACAGGCTGTGTTTCGTATACCTTCTTCTGGGGTAGTGAGGTGTACTAAGATCATAAATACATGAACAAAACCAATTAAAAACAATGCAATCAATAATAAATAAATAATATAAATAAATATAAAAATGTAATAAACAATATAAATACAGTAAATAAAAGCTATTAAAAACAATGAGAAGAATAAGAAAACAGGTGCAAACTATATGAACAAATGTTTAAAAATACACTATTAAGATCATCCAGTTAATAAAAACTAATAAATAAAATAATACAAAAGATCATAATTTAAAAAAACATAAACTGAAATATAAATACTGAAACCAATCACAAATTAAGACAGCAAAAATGTTAATAAAATGACAGTAATAAAACTTTTGTAATATATCAAAATGAACAAAAACAATGATATGACAATATTGATAAAAACATAAATATAAATATGAATGAAAACTAACGCATTATGGGGCTTGTTTACAAAGCCGCGGTAGCGGTTTCAGATCATCATTAGAGCCGCGGCCCGATTGATTTCACAGCTTTGATTTCAATGGGGCCGTAGCTCCGATAACGAATGGAAACTGCTACCGTGGCTTTGTAAACAAGTCCCTATGAGTATCTGTATAAGGGTGTGACATAAAATAGGAATTTAAATGTATGTTAATACCTCAGTAAATAGGCAAAATCCAAATATGAAGTTCTTGTGCTGAAAGTAGAAAAAAAAGAAGGATAAGATGCCAAACTAAGGAGCAGAACTGGAGTAAACGGATGAAAGCCTGAATCTAAGAAAAACACTGTGGACCATAGGGTCCAATTGATTCTTATAAACTTCACTCTAAAATACAAAAAGTGGAGCGATGTAAGACATTAATACAAATAGATTCTTATAATCTTGACTTTAAAATCCATCCATGTGGAACAATGTAAAAATGTTTTATAAATAAAAAGAAAGGGTTCAAAGTATGCCAAAAATAAAACTTGTTATGAAACTATGCATTTCTAGAATAAGAGTATTATAAAAAAAATCTTGTTTTGAAAAAAAACATGTATGAAATAAATGATTAAAAGACCTATGCTATAATATATCTCCCTTACCTTGAATGACTTATTTTTAAGTATGTATATGAACATATGTTAAAAGAACTAATTATTACCATATATATAACTGTTCCATATAAATGTGATGCGATCCATTTCTGGTAGTTATTCATGAGAATGAGGAGATTATCTCTGTGTATGTAATATGCTGACGACACATTTTGTGGAGCAAAACAATTTTTTTGAAAAAACGGAACATTTAAAACCGCAAAAGAAAGAACATGGTAACCTTTTATTTCAAAAACACCAGCTGTCCAAGGGCAAATCACTAATCAAATTAACAAAAAAACTGCCCTCAATACTAGATTTACTCCAACTGACAATTATCGCTATTTTTCAATAATTAGCTTAACACAATTCAAACAAGGCAATATTGACCTCAGAATGGCTAGAGCCCTACATGTAGTGAATTAATCACTATAAGGAGTAGCTGACGCAGGTATCACAGGGCAAGTAGCCACTGTTGTTGTTAAGTGCCGTTGAGTTGGAGTCGACTCATGGCGACCCTCTGGATAGCTATCCTAAATTGTGTTCGGTCTTGAGTCGGGCGGCTCATTGTTGACAGACTGGTACCCGTAGCTGCTGTTATTGTATCGATCCATCTCATTGCTGGCCTTCCTCTTTTGCGTTGACCTTCTATCTTGCCAAGCATAATGTCTTTCTCTAATGATCTCTCTCTTCGCATGATGTGTCCAAAGTATGAAAGTCGAAGTCTTGTCATCTGAGCTTCTAAAGAAAGCTTAGGTTTGATCTCCTTTAGTACCGACTGGTTTGTTCTTCGGGCAGTCCATGGTATACACAGTATTCGTCGCCAGCACCATAATTCAAAGGCATCAATTTTCTTCCTATCTTTTTCACTGTCCAGCTTTCACATCCATATGATGTTATTGAAAATACCATGGCTTGAACAAGTCAAATCTTTGTATGGAGAGAGACATCTCTGCTCTTGAGAATCTTATCTAGGTCTTTCATAGCCATTCTGCCAAGAGCAATGCATCGTCTGATTTTTTGACTGCTTGTTGCTACTTTATTGATAGTTGATCCAAGTAGGTTAAAGTTGTTCACAATTTCAATTTCTTCTCCTTCAACGATGAACCTGTTGATTATGCCAGTTGTCATGATCTTTGTCTTCTTTACATTAAGGTGCAGGCCCATTTTGAGACTATTCTTCTTTGGTTGTGAGAAGCAAATGTTTCAGGTCATCTTCACTTTTAGCCAGTAATGTGGTATCATCAGCATAGCGAAGGTTGTTGATGAGTCTTCCATCAATCTTCACACCTCTGTTGTCTTCATACAATCCTGCTTCTCTGATGATTTGTTCTGCATATAAATTAAACAGGTAGGGGGAAAGTATGCAGCCTTGTCTTACACCTTTGCTTATATTAAACCATTCTGTTTCTCCTTATTCCGTTCGAACTGTTGCTTCTTGATCAATGTACAGATTGCGCAAGAGAACGATCAGGTGTTCTGGTATACCCATGCTTCTTAATGTGGCCCAGAGTTTCTCATGGTTTACACAGTCAAAAGCCTTGCTATAGTCGATAAAGCACAAATAGATATCCTTTTGGTATTCTTTAGTCTTTTCAAGGATCCATCTCACATCCGCAATGATGTCTCTCGTTCCTCGCCCTTTCCTGAACCCTGCTTGCACTTCAGGTAGTTCTTGTTCCAGGTATGGTTGTAGTCTCTTTTGAATAATCTTCAGTAGAATCTTGCTGGCATGTGGGATCAGAGCGATTGTGCTATAATTTCCACAGTCAGTTGGATCACCTTTCTTAAGTATTGGTATAAACACAGATCTTTTCCAGTCAGTTGGCCATGATGTTGTCTTCCATATTTCTTGGCAGAGCCTTGTGAGTACGGTAACAGCTGCATCAGATTGCTGCAATACTTCTATGGGAATGCTATCAATGCCTGGTGTTTTGTTCTTTGATAAGGCTTTCAATGCTGCTTCAACTTCTTCTTTCATCACCAATGGTTCCCGATCATAAGGTAGAGGTTGAAACGGCTGTTGGTCCACTTGATCTTTATCATTTAAAAACTCTGCATATTCCTTCCACCTTTTCTTGATCTTCTCAGCATCATTCAACATAGAAGCTTGAGCATCTTGTAACATTCCAATTCGAGGCTGGAACTTTTTCTTTAACTCTCGTAGGTTTAGGAAAGCCGATCTTGTTCTTCCTCTAATAGTTTCTGCTTCTATTTCCTTGCAAGTGTCATTGTAGTACTTTTCCTTGTCCTGTCTTGCTGTTGGAAATCTCTGTTGAGTTCTGCGATTGTCTTTCTTTCTCCTCTGGCTTTAGCTTCTCTGAGTTTCTGGGCAATTTTCAGAGTTTCTTCCGTCATTCATTTTGGCCATTTTTGCTTTTTCACCTTTTGTAGAGACTTCTCACTTTCTTCCAACACAACCTTCTTGATGTCATTCCATAACTCTTCCGGAGCTCTGTCATTTGTATCTAAAGCAGCAAATCGATTTTGCAGGCAGTCTTTAAATTCCAGTGGTATATTCTCAAGGTCATATTTTGCTGCATTCATGAGTGGTTTGCTCTTTTTCAACTTTAGCTTGAGTTTGCATACTAGTAGTTGATGATCTGTACCACAGTCAGCTCCAGGTTTTGTCTTTGTTGATATTACAGAGCTTTTCCATCGTTGACTTCCGCATATGTAGTCAATTTGATTTTTATATAATCCATTCGGTAAAGTCCATGTGTACAGTCGCCGCTTGTGTTGCTGGAAGAAGGTGTTTGGGATGAATAGATCATTGGTCTTGCAGAATTCTATCAGTCTTTCTCCAGCCTCATTTCTGTTGCCAAGTCCATATTTTCCAACTACTTTGCCTTCTGCTTTGTTGCCAACTTTTGCATTCCAGTCACCCATGACTATCAGGATATCCTGTTTGCATGTTCTGTCAATTTCAGCTTGTACTTGTTCATAGAACTCTTCAATTTCATTCTCTTCTGCAGCTGTTGTTGGGGCATATACTTGAATTATAGTTGTGTTGATAGGCAATCCTCGTAGACTCAGACACTACACTCTGCCAAACCTTTCAATTTTTATTAATCTAGAACCACAAAATTACCTATGGGAACATACTATAACAATACATATCACAGCCTAAAATCACATGCACACTTCAATCACGATACAAAATCATATCCAGAGCGTCATGATTAAAAGGCTGCAATTGAGCATCGCTGGAACAAATTATAATCCCCTAAAAAGAAAGGGAAAAGAAAAATAAGCCTCTATAAGTAAAACAAACCATAACAGGTCTATAAAGTACTTATCTCCAGAATCCTTTTAAACTGTTCATTCCCTGGTGCTCAATCACCACGCCATAAAGTTTCAACGCCGGAAAGTATCCGATGAAATGAAGCAGAGAAGCATTCAAAGTATCCAGGATCAAAAGGTTTTTCAATCAATTCCCTACGAAAGCTCTTGTTTCGCCATAACCAGGCTTCATCAGGGGAAAAAGTCACAACTTGATAATCCAATGCTTCCTTCAATCTCCCCGCATCTAAAAACCATAGCGTCTGACGCACTTTTAATATAACCCCAAAACCAATCACAACTAACTACGTCACTAACTATTAAAACAGGGAAAAAAAAGGGTGGGGGTAGAGCTCCACAGTGACAACGGACTGGAATAACTGAAAACTGAATGCCTAATCTCTTCCGCTAAAAAAACAGGGAATTGATTGAAAAACCTTTTGATCCTGGATACTTTGAATGCTTCTCTGCTTCATTTCATCGGATACTTTCCGGCGTTGAAACTTATTTCTTCAGCCTTTTCACTTTCCCTTTACAAATAAACACACCACACTGATTGGGAATTAAACCAGTCACAGCTTTATTAACATTTTAAGTTAAATAACATCAAATTCAACCATAACCAACAAGCTAGTGGATCCATGCCTCACCAGCCATGTGATTAGCAAGGTGGCATCCTCTCCGCTACCACCGCAGACAGGCCAACGGCTAGCTTAACTGCCCACCTCTTTCCTCCGGCTTCGCCATGTGATTAGCAAAAGCCAACCAGGGGTTGTCCAGGCAGGGGCACCACACCCCCACCCAAAGTATTGCCTAAGGCTCCGGACCCCGGACACCTCCGGGATCCCGCCACCGGCACAGGCAACATAACTATCCCTGTGCTGCCCCCCCCCCCCCACCGTTAAGCTGTGACCAGTGAAACTCCTACCCAACCACCTATTCCAAGGCCTCCTGCCAATCATTCACAGCAAATCTACCCCTCCGGGGGATAACTGTACCCCCTCTTGCCTAAACAAACCTGCACATGCACTCACTACCCAAGAGTGCATCCTTTGGTAACCCCCATGAGTGATCGGCCTTGGAATAATGTCAGACCAACATAAAACTACATTCTTGAACATTTTCACCTCTGCCAGATCCTTCTTTGCTGCTCTTATCCATTGCTTGCAGGTCCATGCTTGTAAGTCGTTGCCACCCAACTGCAACAATATCATTGAAGGTTCCCTACTCTCTCGCCTGTGGTGCCACGGTCAACTCTGTGGCATCAAGTCCCAGATGCAGCCCCAACCGGCGCAATGCCGCTCGCTTTCCAGCCCCAATAAATGCAGAAGTGACCGATTAGCCAGCAGCCCCAAGGGCCCTGTCCCCCACCTGCAAGGAAAATTAACAGTTAGCCTCTGTAGTCAGTCACTCGTGTCTCAATCCCATCCACACATATCCCTGGACAGCCTGCGAGCATCACTGTCCAATGCATTGTATCTCCTGCTCAATTAGCCCCGCTGCTGCCGCACTAGTTGCGCCAATGCATAAGGAATGCGGGGTAAACCAACAAGAATCTTTGGCTATCTGCTGCAGAGCAAACCGCAGCACTGCAGAAACTTGAATTTGCGACACCGGGATTGAAATTCCGTGCAGGAAAAGCAAGCCTCCCAACATCTGCCACCATCACTAGTATGCTTTCCGGGTCTCCACCGGTGATGTCTTTGACCCCACAATCTCCTGGGCTTTGCTAGAAGTATGCTGAGCTGCTCTTCCGATACCTGCACATTCTTGTGCAGCAGACCCCACCCCACTGTGGACCGACTGGAGTTGGCTACCCACTCCCTAACCCTGAAGGCACCAAAAAAATTGCTAGGCAAAAATCCCTTAAACGGAATGGCTTCAAAGGGCAACCTTGCTACCATGGTAATGTTGCACAAAGCCTACCTAGCAATTTGCATGCAATCGGTTGACGGCTATCACTAGGAGTTGGCTCAGACCGCTCCCCATCTTGCAACAGCCTGTGAGTCACAATTCCTACCCAGGGGCGTCCCAGTCACATTACTTTTGCAAAACTCAAAACACACTACGTGTGCCCACACAGTTGAGCATGAAACCCCAGTAGCCTTCGCATATATCATGTATTGTCCCTAAAACTGATCTGATACCAGACCAGGCTTCCATCCTTGAGCCACCAGGAAGCCCTGCTATTGCATCCTGGAATATGCCTGACCTTCACCTCCCCATTGAGATGCAA
Source organism: Ichthyophis bannanicus (assembly GCA_033557465.1). Taxonomy (NCBI): domain Eukaryota; kingdom Metazoa; phylum Chordata; class Amphibia; order Gymnophiona; family Ichthyophiidae; genus Ichthyophis; species Ichthyophis bannanicus. The sequence continues at coordinate 894,525,640 of CM066032.1, read as the reverse complement.
ACATGCTAACATCACCTCCTTCCTTAATGCCACAACCTGCATGCCATGGGGGCATAGTGATAATAACACTGGCCACCGCTGCATTATCAAACTACAAAACTACTTTTCGGGTACGCAGCCCATCCGGCCACATTTCTGAGACTATTAACAATGGACAAAACTCCCGAAGGCTATGTTGCTAGTTAGACCCGCTTCGTGCCATGCCTGTGGCCAACCCCCACGTGCACCAGTACCCACAAAATAAATGCCTAAGCCCCCACTCCCGCTGCGTCTGCAAGGAGCTGCAATTCCACACTTGAAATCTCTGCTTCCTTCAGCACTGAGGTTCCATTGAAGTCCGTCAAAATACATCCAAACTGCCAAATCCTCCTAAATACTCCTCGACACTACGCTACAGTGATGAGGTTTTTTTTTTTTTTACTCCATAGGCACTGTCGCCAACCAATATAGAAACACCCGCCCCATCGGGATAACCCTGCAAGCGAAATTCAGAGGACCTATCCATGCCTGCATCTCCCTCAACGTCATCTTACAGGGAACCCATACATTAGCCACTAACACCCTTAGTCCTGCTACCTTCTCTACCAGGAGACGATCAACCATCTCCACCGCACCCCCACTCCACGCCCATGAGCATCCCATAGGCATACATATGTCCCAATATCCTTTTTTTAAAATTAAAATCGAATAACCAAATTCCTGACTGTGTGCCGGCAGCAATCTGATGGTTGATTCATAAGAACATAAGATATGCCATACTGGGTCAGACCAAGGTCCATCAAGCCCAGTATCCTGTTTCCAACAGTGGCCAATCTAGGTCATACGTACCTAGCAGTTTCCCCAAAAGACACAGGTTCCACAATGCTTGTACTGGGTCAAGCATTGATATCCTGGATCCCTTCTTAATAATGGTTTATGGACCTTTCCTCCAGGAACTTGTCCAAACCTTTTTTAAACCCAGCTACACTAACAGTCTTTACTACATCCTCCGGTAACCAATTCCAGAGTTTGATTACACGTTGAGTGAAAAAATATTTTATTTTATTAGTCTTAAATAGTTTATCCTGTAGCTTCATTGCAAGTCCCCTAGTCTTTCTATATTCTGATAACGCAAACAATCGATCTATGTTTACCCGTTCCACTCCGTTCATTAATTTATAGACTTCTATCATATCTCCCCTCAGTCCTCTCTTTTCCAGGTTAAAGAGCCCTAACCTTTTTAGCCTTTCTTCATAAGAGTATCCTTCCATTCCCTTTACCATTTTGGTGGCTCCTCTCTGAACCTTTTCTAATAACACTATATCCTTTTTAAGATACGGCGACCAGAATTGCACACAATATTCAAGGTGCGGTCTCACCATGGAATGATATAGAGGCATCCACCTTTGCCATCAACTCCCACCAATACACCTCCTAACAAACCAATGGCCAAATCCAAGGAAGCCTACTGCACCGCGCACAATTCCTTAGGGATATGATCGTTTACCGCTGCTCCCAGCAGAAAAGATAGGTTATGAATCAGGCGGAACTTCCCTGGCTCTTTTTTCGGTATGATTCCCATATGGGAAACAACTAAATCTGAAAAAGGGGGGGGGGGGGGTTCTGTAACATGACCCACAATCCTGCCCCACTCAACCCTACCTTGAACTTATCCTTCACAATCTGCGTGAAACATTTAACCGATGGGAAGTTCCACGCCGTTTAAGCACATACACTGCCTTGCACCAGTCTCACAAACACATACTGGAGACCAAACTCAAGTACTCCTCTATCCCGCTGCCCTGAGTATTGCCAAAGCCACGGCCTTAAGGCTTCCATCCGTATTGGCGTCGAAGCCTGGCCAAATACACCCTCACTACCTGGTGGCCGGCTGGGCGGCGACAGGGATCCTTTCCTAACAAATTTGACCACTGCATGTCCTCCACTACAGACGGGACACACATGGTGGAACTAGCAATCGGGGATGTGCAAGAAAACTTGCTGAACCCCCAGCAAATCCCTCCCGCTCCACTTCCCCCGTTCTCTGCTGTGTCACTATACCCCACCTTTGTCCTCACTTAGTCCCCCTCCCCCGCCCTAGCCCACATCTGCATCAACCATAATTTTAAGTCCTGTGTCCCCCAAACAATAATTTGTTCACCTCCATCTTATCCCAGAACTTCTCATCATATTTCCGCTATGCCCAACCTTTGCGTGTCTGCACTGCCTCTATGTTGAGTCAGCCTATGCCAGCAACATGCCATAGTGTTTGGAATGCAGATGCCCCCCAAAGTATTCCTACACTTGCAAACCCCCAAAGGCTCTTACCCAATTTACCACCTTCCTCGACCCTTTTTAATCCTACCCGCTTTCTCCTCCTACTTATTTTTTATTTATTTATTTATTTATTTATTTATTACCCGACCGCCTCCTTCCCTCCAATAGACTGAACATGCCCATATATCGCTTCCTCTGTGTTTTACATCATAAATTCTTCAGAACCCCTTCCCACCACTCCGAAAATGATGCAAGTGTAGGAATAGCCCCACCCGACTTAACCCCCAAGGCCGTGCTACCGCTTGTCGACCACTCGCCGCCTTCCGCTCCTGACGATAAGGTAGCAGAGTCGTCTGACAGTGATGAGGATGACTCTGAGCTACAATGCTGCCTACCGGAATTTTTTCATTTCTTGTGCACCTTTCCCCCTACCTGTTCCTGGGAACCCATCCACCTTGCTCCTGCACATTGCCCCGCTAGTGCTCACCTGGTGTCTCTGCTCCAGATGCTGCCACCACCACAGAAGACACCAGCTCTGGCACATCCCCAGCCAGCTGCCGCCATCTTTCCTCTCCCGCTCAGGCCTCCTTGGAGAACCTCCCACGGCTGTCACTCCTGTCTCCATGAGTTCTATGCCACCTTGTCCCGCCACGCCTTGCCCGGCTGGGTTTTGAAATGCCATCGGTGTAGGAAGATAAGAAAACACCGGGGGGGGGGGGGAGACACTCGAAGGCCAAGGCTGCCGAACCCCTCGCTAATCTTCCGCGATGGGCCTAAACCTCCTACCCTCCAATGCACCCACATCTTGGGCCCCAACTGCTGGATAATACCCCTTTTCATGGCTGGCCAGCCCACATGCCCCTCAGCACCCTGCCCTCCAAACCCGGCCATCGTGACAGTACCACACACCCCATCCCCACCTCCCCAAAGGAAAACCCAACTCCCTTTGCGGATGCCCGACCACCCCTCCCATGGGATTCAAACCGGCTTCATTTTCCATGCTAACTCCCCCGACAGGCCCGCAATGGAGCCCTTCCACTACCACCCCGGCTCCACTCCCCTGACTGGACCCTTGCTGACCAGCGGGCTGCCCTTGCTGCCTGCTATCCCGTGACCCCCCAGCCCTACCCCTACCTGGTATAGGTAGGTCCGGGATGCCCCACGTCTCCGTTTTGACCTCCAAGCTCGTGCATCCTCCCGGTTAGGAGCCCCCATTACCATGCTGCCCTCTACCCCCTCCTCCTTGCATCACCCCCTGCCTAATCTGTACTGATAACCTCTCCACGCCGCTCTAGGCCAATGAGGTACGCCGCCTCCCCGCCATCTCTAAACGTCCAGCCCCTCCAACCCGACCGCTACATCCCCTGTGTGGAGGCATAGTGCCAAAATATTAACCCCCCCCCCCCTTTGGTTTTTTTTTGTTTTTTTAAGTACTCATTCCCTCACCCCAGAGATACTTGCCTGTCCGTAGCAGAAGCAACCGACTGCCTCTGCTCACCCTCCTCCTGCGACTGGGGCCTCGTGCTCCGACCCGCGCTCCACACCACACTGAGAGCCGTTTCCTGCAGTTTTCAAACTGACAGATAGAAACATAGAAACATGATGACAGAAAAAGACCACAAGGCCCATCTAGTCTGTCCTTCCATAACAACTACAACAGTCCACTTTTTACCTTTAGAGATCCTCTGTGTTGGTCCCATGCTTTTTTGAATTCAGTTACTGTCCTCATCTCTACCACCTCCACTGGGAGACTATTCCACGGATCCACTACTCTTTCCGTAAAGAAATATTTCCGCATATCACTCCTGAATCTATCTCCCTTCACCCTCATCCCATGTCCCCTCGTAGCAGAACTTGCTTTCAATTGAAAGAGGCTCTCTCCCTGAACATTTATGCCACGGAGGTATTTAAACATCTCAATCAAATCACCTCTATCCCGCCTTTCCTCTAAGGTGTACATATTAAGATCCTTAAGTCTGTCCTCATATGCTTTATAATGAAGCCCATTAATCATTTTAGTAGCAACGCTCTGCACCGACTCCATCCTGTTCACATCCTTTTGAAGGTGCGGTCTCCAGAATTGCACACCATACTCCAAATGAGGTCGCACCAAAGACTTATACAGAGGCATTATCACCTCCTTTTTTCTGCTAGCCATTCCTCTCCATATGCACCCAAGCATCCTTCTAGCTTTTGCCGTCGCCTTTTCTACCTGTTTAGCTACTTTAAGATCATCAGACACAACCACGCCTAGGTCCCGCTCTTCTTTAGTGGACAAAAGTACTTCACCTCCTATACTGTATTGCTCCCTTGGATTGCTGCAGCCCAAATGCATGACCTTACATTTTTTAACATTAAATCCCAGCTGCCAAATTCTAGATCATTCTTCAAGCTTAGCTAGATCCCTCCTCATGTTATCTACACCTTCCTGGGTGTCTACTCTATTGCAGATTTTGGTATCATCCGCAAAGAGGCAAACCTTACCCGACAGCCCTTCCGCTATATCACTAAAAGATGTTAAAAAGAATCGGACCAAGGACAGATCCCTGGGGCACACCACTGGTAACATCCTTCTCCTCAGAGTGAGCTCCATTTACTTGTACTCTTTGTCGCCTCCCACCCAACCAATTTCTAACCCAAGCAGTAACTTTAGGGTCCATCCCTAGGGTGCTCGGTTTGTTTATAAGTCGCCTGTGAGGAACAGTGTCAAAGGCTTTACTGAAATCTAAATACACCACAACTAGAGCTCTCCCTCGGTCCAACTCCCTGGTCACCCAGTCAAAGAAATCAATCAGATTTGTCTGACAAGACCTGCCTCTGGTGAATCCATGCTGCCTCGGATCCTGTAATCCGCCAGACTCCAGAAACCTCACTATTTTCTCTTTCAGCAGCGTTTCCAATAATTTACTCACCACCGAAGTTAAACTAACCGGCCTGTAGTTTTCAACCACATCCTTACTTCCGCTTTTGTGTAAAGGCACCACATGAGCCTCTCTCCAGTCCTTTGGCACCACTCCCGACTCCAATGAGGCATTGAAAAGGTCAGTCAGTGGGGGGGGCGGAGCCTGATGTCCAGTGGGATGGTCGCATAACGCTGAGGCTCCCGAGAGGCCTACTCAGAATCCTGAATTAACACCTCACTAACTTAGAACTTCTACTCTGATCTTGCCGGGGCACATTGGTGAGATGGCGGGGACCAAACCAACGCGCCTGGAATTTGGATCTCCAGCGGCTTCTCACGGCAAACGCTCCAAAAGTGAACCTCCGTCCCCGCAGAAGGGGCCGGCCTTGTGCGAGGGCCCCGAAATGCAGCAGGAAATCCTCGTAGAGATTAGAGGGGTCAAAAACCTTGTGCAGGCAAACGGTGAAGCACTCTGAGCGCTGCGGGAAGATTTTGGTGTGCTGCAAAGCAAGCTAGAAGGGCTTTCTTCGCGTCAGGACAAAATGGAGAGCATATTGGACTCCCATGCGGCCCGGTTGTCCAAACTCGACAAAGTTGAACGTCAGGTGCGGGCCTTGCAGAAAGAGGTGGAAGATGGCAATAATAGAGCGCGCCGCAACAACATACGACTCGTGGGCATACCGGAGGGAGCGGAATCGGGAGACATGAAAGAGTTTTTATGCAAAATCCTCCCTTCCCTACTCCAAATCACCTTTACCAAAGATTTGGAGATTGATCGCGCTCATCGTGTACCCACAAGCATAACGCTCAACAGGAAGACCCCGCGGCCTATCATTTTTCGACTATTGAGATATCAACATGTGGAGCAAATTCTAAGTGCCTCTCGGGCAAAGGGCCATATGGAGTTTGAGAGCCACAAGATCTCCTTCTATCCCGACTTGGCTAAACCCACGGTCGACCGCCGAAAGCGCTTTCTGGAATTCCGGCCGAGGCTTCAACAACTACAAGCACGCTATGGCCTGATGTACCCGGCCAAGCTCCGGGTCACGCTTCACAATCAGACAAGAACATTTGAGGACCCTGATCTACTAGCAGAGTTTTTGGATTCCAAAGAAGCCGACTTGATGCGCTGACTTCCAGAATATTCCTGCAAGTCTCCTCATATCCGCTGTACCTGCCATATTGGATCTGCCGCAGCCTAGCAAAGAGTCTGGCGTGGGCAGTCTGTGGCCTTATTCTTGATGGTATCTGTGACCCGACTCCATCTACCCACAGCAGCCTTGATGAGTATCAGAGACAGTGTTATTATGGACTCTGGTGTTTCTTTTCTTTTTTTTTTTTTATATGTCTTTCTATTTCCTCTCTAGGGCCTCCTCCCGCAGACTTCTGGTCGCCATATTCTTTGGGGGTTTTGCTTCTTCTCTAAGATACGTTGGTACATACTTTTCAATATGGGGTGTATTAGCCAGAATACTCGGTGATTATGACATTGTTTGTACAGATTCTGCTTATGTTATATGTTATCAAGCGCCCTTACCTAAAATGTCTATTACCGATTGATGGCACCATGTAAGATTTTCTCATTGAACGTAAAAGGAATCAATAATCCGATAAAACGGAAGAAAATCCTAAGCTACCTCAGTCAGGACGCAGCGGATCTGATTTTTCTCCAAGAAACGCATTTAAATTCGAAGGAAACTCTTAAACTCAATATTAAACCTTACATGGTGGCCGCCTATTCCCCAGCCGTGTCTAAGAAATGTGGGTTGCCATACTGGTTAGGAAATCTTTGCATGCTACTGTTATTGCGACTAGCTCAGATACAGAAGGTAGATGGTCTAGAGTTCACCTCAAGATAGGTAGCCTTGAAGTTACATGTATATGCCTTTACGCTCCTAATGTTGATGACCCCGCCTTTTTTTTTGCTACCATTGCTCAGGTTGCGCAGGCTTCTGCTAATACTTCCTTGATTATTGGGGGGGATTTCAATCTAGTCCTTGATCCCCTGATTGACAAACAGCCGCCCAGGACGAGTGGTCCCCCCAAGAGTCATGCCACGCTTACCTCCCTGATTAAGGATCTTGCTTTAGTTGATCTATGGAGGTTACTACACCCCAATGAGCTTGACTTCACCTTCTTCTCCTTCCCTCATCAATCTCAGTCTCGCATAGACTTCTTTCTAATCTCAAAACTGCTAGTTCCTCAGGTGGACACTGCAAAGATTCACTCCCCACATATTTCAGATCATGCTGCCATTTCCTTTCAATTAAACACTACTGTACCCCAGGGAAATTCGGGAGCCTGGTTCTTTGATAGAGCCCTGTTAACTCAGCCAGAGTTCCAGTCAGAAATTCGAGCAGCCATACAGGATTACTTATCATATGCCAGGGTACAGACACGGACACTTTTAGAGCCCAACAAGTCTGGGAGCGCGAACTGCAAACCACTTTAACTCCTGTGTAATGGAGCGTTTTCTGGAGTAAAGTAGTGCGGGCTTCCCGGTCTGCCTCTGTTACCCAAACTCTCTTCTTCTGTGCACACAGATGCTTTTATACCCCAGAAAAATAGCCAAATGGAACCCAAATGCTAGGGACCTGTGTTGGTCTTGCCATACTGCTGTGGGAACCTTCGCTCATGTTATTTATGAATGTCCTCAACTGCAGGTCTATTGGGGGCGGGTCTGGGGTCGTATTCAATCTATCTTACACTTTTATGAACCTCTCTCTTGGAAGGTCGTGGGACTCCGCTTTGTAGCGGAGGTTCCCTCTCTTCCTAAGAAGGGTCGCTTTCTCCTTGATTTCATGCTGGGTATAGCCATATGCTTAATCACGAGGAATTGGAAGGATAGCTCTCGACTTACTGTCAATGAATGGTGGAACCTCGTCTGCTTATATAGTAAATATGAGCAGATACCTCGGAGAGCTATTCCCCATGTCCAAACTCACTCTCGCTTGTCTAAATGGCAGATGCTTAATGATTATGTACAATCTGCTCATTGCTCCAACATGTCTGTATAATGCGCACTCATCATGTTTTAGATCACCGTTAGGTTTTGTAACACAATAATGTAAGTACACGCCCGCTTCGGGAATGTTTAGCTTTCTAGAGAAGAAGCAGGGGGGAGGGGGGTGGTAGGGGTTTATTTTGGTGTATGTATTACACGTTATGTATCTGTCTTTTAGCTGTATGTCTTCCTTTTCCTTTGTTGTTATAAAACGAAAATAAAGAATTTAAAAAAAAGAAAAGGTCAGTCAGTGGAGTTGCTTGAACGTCCCCAAGTTCCCTCAGTATTCTAGGGTGTATCCCATCCGGTCCCATCGCTTTGTCTACTTTAAGTTGAGCTAGTTTCTCATGAACACAGTCTTCTGAAAATTGTTCAAGATGTCCCTCGCTTCTGTTCTTATTTGTGGGTGTTTTCTGAGGTCCTGCTCCTGGTTCTTCATCTGTGAACACAGAACAAAAATATTTGTTAAGCAATTCCACTTTATCCTTATCAACTTCTCCATATTCCCCCCCTGCACCCTTGAGTCTGACAATACCACTTTTGCCCTTCCTCTTCTCACTAATATATCTGAAAAATGTCTTATCCCCCCATTTTATTGCATTGGCTATTTCCTCCTCCTTTTGAATCTTGCAAGATGGCCATCCCTCGAGGAATCCACCTGCTGCCTCTGCTCCACACTCCTCCACATTGAGAGCTGTCTCTCTGCTGCTCCCGCGCTCACACGCATCGTGTACTCCAAAACGCCGTCGGCAACTTTCTGCAACTTGTCTCACCTCCACATGGCCATCACTCTCCGGAGCTCCATAATGCAGTCAGCACTCCTCATCCCCTGGCTGCCATCCGACGACTGCCCCCATGCTGCTGACACCCGCTCTCCTCCTTCTCCCCCCCCCCCCCACTGGTCATAACTGTAATTGGCTCCCGCCGCATTCACTCATGCGGCGGGGCCAATCAGCTTGATGGATGCCATGTTCCTGCTCCCGGCGTACTGTCAGGCAACCTCTGCCCTCCACATCCAGGGATTCCCACATCTAGCCGCGCCCCAGTTACTCCGGCCAGCAGGGACCTTGCCCCGTGGCCTTATTTTTAAACTGCAACGGTCTATTTTGGTAAAATCGGCAAAGGATATGGAGTGTTTTATGCTGCCAAAATATTAACGATGACGCTGGTGCAAAGTATGTGTTTCTACCAAAATGTAAACAGCACCACTGATACAGAAGGGGGGGAGGGGGAGGAGGAAGAGATTGGAACAAAAATATATTTTTATGATGGATTCTTTAGCACCGAATGGTTTGAATTTAGATAGTGACCTATCAGTATTTCTCTAGTGGGATTACTAAGTTTTTAAGTTTATATAGTCCTTATATAATCTTAAGAACAAATGGTTAGTTAGCATCTAGATAGTTTTTGGTGTTATCCTGTTATTGCACTACAATAAAGAAAAGCGTGGTCTTTCCCAATCCACGGTTTTAGACTGGGTGTTTCACTTCACATGGATTTGTGCTTTTGTCGGGGAAGCTACTCTATCCTACAACCAGGAGGCTCAACTGCACACACAGAGTCTCTAAAAATGGAACAACACTGGGTACCAATGGTGGGTAAGTACAGTACAAAAGAAAACTACCCACTTGTTACAATAATAAGTACATGCATGCCCGCTTAAAGTGCATTATGACTTCATGACCTGCATTTGTGTGTTAGAGTATGGGTGTTTGCAGGAGATCGAGGTATACAGTATATGTAAATTAGTGTGTGCATTTGTTATGTAGTTCCTTCATATTGGAGTTGGTCAAATGTGTGTTTGTAGAGGGTTATCGTGAAGAGCGATGTGTAAGGGAGACTGGAGGTTTTTTGCATATTTATGTGTGGGAGAAGGGCAAATGTGACTGGAATGAGAGGACATGGTTGAATGAGCGGGATTAGAAGATTGGGATTAGTGTGTTAATGTGCGAGTGGGAATGTGTTTGTTGAGAGGGATGTGTAAACGGGTATGTATGGGGGCTGTAGAAGTTGGTGCATGTGTGAGTGTTTAGGTGGAGGGGACTGTAAAGGAAATATGTCTGGCTAGATGGGGTAGGGGTGGTTTAAGGGCTGCAAGGTATATAGTAGTGGATGAGAATAGATGAATGTGGTAGGTAAGGGGTATGTGTATAGGGATATGTTTGTGTGTGGGGGGAAAGGATGTGCACACATATTTGTATTTGGATGAGGTAGGCAGGATGAGGAAGAGAGGATCAGGAATAGATGGAGAGATATAAAGGAGGGGAGATTAGGAGGGCCCAGGACAGATGATGATAATGGATGAGGAGGGAAGATCTAGGAAGGGGGAGGTGTGAGAACCAAGGATGATGGGGGATGGAGATGGGAAGACAAAGGAAAAGAGAATATTTTTCTTTGTTGAAGGAAGCTGCTATGTTTTTCTTTATCTGTTAAGCAGTTGCACTTTTGAGTAAAGAGTGTGAAGCTCAACCGGCATACTTGTGTAAATAATCTTGAGCGAACAACTGAAGAATTATCCTGATGCAACCTGCATAGAACCTTTTGTTTGGGAAATAAATTTTGTTATCTTTGCCTTTACCACTGGTTTCATGACAATTTCTTCTTAGAAGGCAAAAGAACTACCACTCCCAGCAGTCTTAGCTGGAGCAAAATAGTTTATCCCACCTTCTATAAGGAGAACATAATGGCAACCCTAACCCTCTTAGCCTGAGGCGGAGGGCTAGGGCATGACAAGTGGCATAGTTGTTGGATCATTTTTGGTACATCAGGATTTACAAACACTCCAGGATATACGCCAAAGGTTTCTTCAAGCACCAAAACTGCGGAGCTGTGCTGTGAATGGCAGTGTGGAAAATCGCTGGTAGTGTCAGCCAGAGTGACTGAGGACCAGTGAAAACACTCCTTTTCAAGGCATGAGTCAACGCCTATGCTCAGGTAAAGAGTATTTGGGCGTGGGTAATTAGGATTCAAGTGAAAAGGATAGAGGTTTCCACGCATTCACGTTAGAAGGGACTAACAAAAGTTTTGTAGTACCGCACTTGGTGGGCTTTGTTTGTCTTTTGTTCTTCCTGCAGAGAAAACTGTGGAAATGGATCCCAAAGAAGTTCTACAATGGATGGCATCTCAGTTCAAGAAGCAACGAGAGATGGCTCATCGTGCGCAAGAATAGGCTGCGGCAGTTTTGCAGGCCCAGCAAAAGCCGGTAGTGGACTTAATGGAGGCGTTGCTCGCCAGTCAGAAAGCGACAGTGGGAGCAATACCAACTCCATCGACTTTGGATGCGACAACACATACCTGTGTGGTAGGACCACAGACTTGTGGGATTTTTTCATTTGGACAACTTGCAATAGGTGATGATGTTGATGATTTCATAGAAGCATTTGAGAGAGTTGCCCATACTGTGGGGTGGCCAATGGAACAATGGGCAGTACGGCTAGCCACATCCCTCATGGGAGAGGCACTAGCAGCCTACAGGGCCATTCCAGCGGCACTTGCTATAGATTATGGAGAGCTCAAAAAGGCTATCCGAGACCGCTTGGGTTTAACTCTGATGGTCTACCATCGCATGCTGAAAGCTACAAAGTTAAGAGCTGGTGAGACACCTAAGGCTCTGTGCCAAAGGGTCAGAAGCTTAACTTTAAAATGGTTAGCTCCAGAAGGAAAAACCATGGAGTCAGTAATAGATACAATTGTTTTAGAGCAGTTCATGGCTACGGTCCCTAAGGAAATTCAATCTTTTCTGATATTACAAAACTGCCGGACCACAGCAGAGGCAGCCCTGCTGACCAAGCGGTATTTAGAGGCAGAATGAGCTTGTCAGGCAAAAGGGGGCGCTCTGAGAGTATCAGCGGAAGCTAATTTTGGAAAATCAGAAAAGGGACCGAGACAAAATGTGGAATGTATGAAAAGTTATTTGCCTAAACAAGAGAGTAGGTGGGCAAAGAAAAGATGTTTCAAATGTGGAAAACTAGGTCACATACAAAAGGAATGTAAAGCACGTACGGCATTGATAAGTGCTAATGTGAAACAGGTACGAGAAGATTTCCTTTTGAATGCTGAGGTCCTAGGCGTTTCTACTAACACTCTACTCGACTCAGGTGCTGACCAGAGTATGATCTCTAGTAGACTCTGGCAGGCAATTGAAGCCCGGAGTGAGTCAGTCCCAAGCCGACCAGAGGGAAGGGTCAGAATCAGATGTATCCACGGTGCATCCTCCTTCTATCCCATGCAGAAGCTATCAATAAAGGGGTTAGGAATACAGAGGGAAGTCCTGGTAGCAATAGTCCCGAAATTGCCCCATGACCTAGTGCTGGGTAGGGATTGGCCCCAGTTCAGAAGAGGGTTGGATAAGGGCCTACATCCAAAAGTAGGTCTGGTATCTACTCGATCCCAGTCAGAGACCCCAGATATAAAGGATGAACCCCCAGATGAGTCACTAGGTGAACTACCAACACACGATGACCTAATAGCTTCCCCTTCTGATAGGCCTAAAAAGAGACTGACTTGAACGCAGAAAAAGAGATAGAACAGGATTTCAGCCAGAGGGCGGAGGCCATGGTAACAGTGGTTCCCAGCCCCCTGTTCGAAAAACCCAGGAAGCCAGGTCAAAACCCAAAGGAGCCTCTGAAAATGGATTCACCTGTTAAGAAAAAATTTGTATTAAAATTTTGCAAGGTGTCTGCAAAGGCACAGAGTCCCCAGAGAGCCTCACCCGAAGCAGCAGGTTATGATTTGTACAGCGCTGTGGAAGAAGTAATTCCCAGACATGGAAGGGCCCTGGTAGACACTGGCCTACAAATGGAAATGCCCATTGGGTGTTATGGCCGGATTGCGCCACGATCTGGTTTGGCCTTAAAACATTTTCTGGATGTGGGCACCGGTGTTATAGATCCAGACTATAGGGGAGTAATGAAAGTACTGCTCTTCAATTTTGGAGATGAGGATTTCAGAATAAAGGAGGGTGATCGAATTGCTCAACTCATTTGTGAGAGAGTGGGGTTTCCCTCGCTAGAAGAAGTACCCATGGTAACTCCTACGAGTCGAGGAACCGGAGGGTTCGGGTCCACTGGAAGAACTGATGTGAAAGGACTGACTGCCATTTCTGAGGAGAAAGTGGAAGAGGATTTAGGGCCGCAACTAGCAGAATGCAAAACGAACCCGGAGCCTAGAGTAGGCGATGAACTTTCCCTGCAGCAGAGGCAAGAACTAGCCAGATTGCTAGCAAAATTTACAGATGTCCTGACACCGATCCCTGGGGAGACCAAATTGGTAGCTTATGAAATTATAACCCCACCTGGGAAGGTGGTTAGGCAAAGGCCTTATCGGCTACCTGAGGCCAGGAAACAAGAGGTAGTGGCCCAGGTACGAGAGATGCTCGAAATGGGGATTATTGAGGAATCCAAGAGTCCATGGAGTAGCCCCATTGTGCTAGTGCCAAAACCAGATGGCACCCTGAGATTCTGCATAGATTTTAGGCAGGTGAACACCATCTCAATGTTCGATGCGTACCCCATGCCCCACATTGAAGAGCTGTTAGATCGGTTGGGACAAGCTCAATATCTAACTACCTTAGATATGACCAAAGGCTACTGGCAAATTCCCCTAACCAGGGAGTCAAGACCTAAGACTGCTTTTAATACGCCGATCGGACTGTTCCAGTTTCGAAGGATGCCTTTCGACCTACATGGTACAGCAGCAACCTGTCAAAGGTTGGTGGACCACGTTTTACATCCACATCAGGAATACGCCGTGGCTTGTATGGATGATATAATCATACACAGTGCCAGTTGGGCCCAACATTTGCAGAGAGTGGTAGCTGTTCTACGGGCTATGAGACGGGCGGGCCTGACCCTGAATCCAGTAAAATGTATGTTTGCCGGACAAGAAGTGAAATACCTCGGACACATGGTGGGGCGAAGTATGGTCAGACCATTGATGAATAAAATAGATAGTGTTCAAAATTTTCTTAGGCCAACAAACAAAAAACAGCTGAGGAGTTTCCTGGGCCTAATCGGATATTACCAACGGTTCATCCCTCGGTTCGCCGAAGAGAGTGCCTTATTTACGGACATGCTGAAAAAAAATGCCCCGGATAACCTCAAATGGACCCCGGAGGCTGAGAAGGTTTTCACGGTGTTAAAAGGGAAGCTGTGTAAAGCTCTGGTGCTACGCGGCATAGACTTTGGGCAACCATTTATTGTCCAAACAGATGCATCAGAGACAGGCTTAGGGGCAGTGCTGTTACAAATGTATGAGGGGACGGAACATCCCACAATGTACCTCAGCAGAAAGCTGTCCCAGAAGGAAAGGAATTACTCAACGATAGAGAAGGAATGTTTGGCCATCAAATGGGCGGTGGAGGCCCTCAGGTTTTATCTCACCAGATGGAGGTTCTTATTGGTCACGGATCATGCACCCCTGAAATGGTTGAATCAAATGAAGAACCATAATGCCCGTCTGACTCGCTTCCATATGGCATTGCAAGCCTTCAACTTTAAGGTAGAACACAGAGCGGGAAGGTTGCATCAGAATGCCGAAGCACTATCGCGGATTACGAGCTGTGCGGGTGGAATGTCGCCAGCCCGTAATATCTTAAGCGGGGGGGGGGGGGGGGAATATGTGATGAGGAAGCCTCTAGTGAGCATATGGAAGTAGAAGAAAATAATGATTTTACCTTTAAGAAAATATTTTTCTTTGTTGAAGGAAGCTGCTATGTTTTTCTTTATCTGTTAAGCAGTTGCACTTTTGAGTAAAGAGTGTGAAGCTCAGCCAGCATACTTGTGTAAATAACCTTGGGCGAACAACTGAAGAATTATCCTGATGCAACCTGCATAGAACCTTTTGTTTGGGAAATAAATTTTGTCATCTTTGCCTTTACCACTGGTTTCATGACTATTTCTTCTTAGAAGGCAAAAGAACTACCACTCCCAGCAGTCTTAGCTGGAGCAAAATAGTTTATCCCACCTTCTATAAGGAGAACATAATGGCAATCCTAACCCTCTTAGCCTTAGGCGGAGGGCTAGGGCATGACAAGAGATAATGTAAGATTAAGATGCTGAAGAATGGAAGACAGGAAAAAATCATGCGAGAAAAAGGAAGAACAGGGAGGGGATCAGGTGGGAAGAATAAGGAAAGATAAGAGAAAGAAGGAAAGAATCAGGAAAATGGAATAGACAGATAAGGGAGAGAATGGAAACAAAAATTAAAATTGACAGGCTACTGAAGCCTACAACCACAGAGACTGTAACTGCACACACAGGTTCTCTTAAAAGGAGACAAACAGATAAAATAAAAAAGGAATAAAGATGAGCAAAGAATGAATTAAAAGTATTTAGCTCCCATGTTTCCAGAGTAGTTCAAGGCAATTTCCATTCAGGTACAGAAGGCATTTCCCTGTCCCCAGAGGGCTTACAATCTAAGTTTGTATCTGAGGAAGTGAAGAGTTAAGTGACTGGCTCAAGGCCACAAGGAATACCAGCAAGATTTGAATGCTGGTTTTTCAAGTTGCATACTGTTACCCTTACCACTAGGCTACTTCTCCACTCCAAATGCAGTAGACTTTAGAAACATCTTTATTAACCATGTTTCTATAACACGTAACTATCCAAGGACAATCTAGGAGAATCACAGAAACACACATATAAAATATAATACTTAGAGAAATAACCAGTTTAAAAATAAACAATTTAACATTACTAAAACAAACAACTTTCACTTGGTTTGCAGCTTGTCGTGCTGTGAGGGCTTGTGTGCATCAGTGATGCTGAGAGCTAAACTATCGGTAGTTTAACTACTGGCAGGGTCTCCCAAGATGGACAGGTCTCAGATGAGGTGCCAGACCAAGACAAACCACCCATCTGGGCAGCAGCAGAATGGGATAGTGTTGACGGTGGAGGATCACATTTCCGTGACAACGGCAACAACACCAAACAAACTGCGTGAAAGAAAGGCCCAGCAATCTACTTCTGTATCTTGCCATGAAAACCCAATGGATAGTTACAACAAAACAAATTGTGCTATAGTGCTGGAAGATGAGACCCCCAGATCGTAAGGCACTCAACTAGCTACTAGGGAAGAGATGAAGACTTTTCAGAGTAAAGCCAGCATTTATGATGTGGTTGGATCAAAGCCCTCGGGACGTCTGACTGCTGATGTAGCTGGGCATGAAATGAGAGTCAGAAGCTGTAAAGATGTCTTACACATTGGAACATGGAACGTACGAAGCATGAACCAAGGGAATTTAGAGGTGGTCAAGAATGAAATGGAACATGTACAACTTGATCTGTTGGGTATCAGCGAATTGAAATGGACTGGCATCGGGCACTTTGCATCAGATGATCACATGGTCTACTATGCTGGAAATGAAAGACAAAGAAGAAATGGTGTTGCATTTATAATAAAGAAGAAACTTGCAAGAACTGTAATGAAATACAATGCAGTCAGTGAATGCTTAATCTCTATTCGTCTACGAGGAATGCCTATCAACACAACTATAATTCAAGTATAAGCCCCAACAACAGCTGCAGAAGAGAATGAAATTGAAGAGTTCTATGAACAAGTACAAGCTGAAATTGACAGAACATGCAAACAGGATATCCTGATAGTCATGGGTGACTGAAACACAAAAGTTGGCAACAAAGAAGAAGGCAAAGTAATTGGAAAATATGGACTTGGCAACAGAAATGAAGCTGGAGAAAGACTGATAGAATTCTGCAAGACCAACGATCTATTCATTTCAAACACCTTCTTCCAGCAACACAAGCGGTGACTGTACACATGGACTTCACCCAATGGATTGTATAAAAATCTAATTGACTACATCTGTGGAAGTCAACGATGGAAAAGCTCTATAACATCAACAAAGACAAAACCTGCAGCTGACTGTGGTACAGATCATCAACTACTAGTATGCAAAGAACATAAGAACATAAGATATGCCATACTGGGTCAGACCAAGGTCCATCAAGCCCAGTATCCTGTTTCCAACAGTGGCCAATCTAGGTCATACGTATCTAGCAGTTTCCCAAAAAGACACAGGTTCTGCAATGCTTGTACTAGGTCAAGCATTGAAACTCAAGCTAAAGTTGAAAAAGAGCAAACCACTCATGAATTCAGCAAAATATGACCTTGAGAAAATACCACTGGACTTTAAAGACTGCCTGCAAAATCAATTTGCTGTTTTAGATACAAATGGCAGAGCTCCAGAAGAGTTATGGAATGACATCAAGAAGGTTGTGTTGGAAGAAAGCGAGAAGTCTCTACAAAAGGTGAAAAAGAAAAAAACGGCCAATATAGATGATGGAAGAAACTCTGAAAATTGCCCAGAAATGCAGAGAAGCTAAAGTCAGAGGAGAAAGAAAGACAATCACAGAACTCAACAGAGATTTCCAACGTGCAGCAAGACAGGACAAGGGAAAGTACTATAATGACGCATGCATGGAAATAGAAGCAGAAACTATTAGAGGAAGAACAAGATAGGCTATCCTAAAGCTACGAGAGTTAAAGAAATAGTTCCAGCCTCAAATTGGAATGTTACAAGATGCTCAAGGTTCTATGTTGAATGATGCTGAGAAGATCAATAAAAGGTGGAAGGAATATACAGAGTTTTATATGATAAAGATCAAGTGGACCAACAGCCGTTTCAACCTGTACCTTATGGTCGGGAACCATTGGTGATGAAAGAAGAAGTTGAAGCAGCATTGAAAAACTTATCAAAGAACAAAGCACCAGCCATTGATAGCATTCCCATAAAAGTATTACAACAATCTGATACAGCTGTTACCGTACTTACAAGGCTCTGCCAAGAAATATGGAAGACAACATCATGGCCAACTGACTGGAAAAGATCTATGTTTACATCAATACTAAAGAAAGGTGATCCAACTGACTGTGGAAATTATCGCACAATCGCTCTGATCCCACATGTCAGCAAGATTCTACTGAAGATTATCCAAAAGAGACTACAACTATACCTTAAACAAGAACTACCTGAAGTGCAAGCAGGGTTCAGGAAAGGGTGAGGAACGAGAGACATCATTGCGGATGTGAGATGGATCCTTGAAAAGACTAAAGAATATCAAAAGGATATCTATTTGTGCTTTATCGACTATAGCAAAGCTTTTGACTATGTAAACCATGAGAAACTCTGGGCCACAATAAGAAGCATGGGTATACCAGAACACCTGATCCTACTCTTGCACAATCTGTACAATGATCAAGAAGCAACAGTTTGAACGGAACAAGGAGAAACAGAATGGTTTAATTTGTATGTAGAACAAATCATCAGAGAAGCAGGATTGTATGAAGACAACAGAGGTGTGAAGATTGGTGGAAGACTCATCAACAACCTTCGCTTTGCTGATGATACCATATTACTGGCTGAAAGTGAAGATGATCTGAAACATTTGCTTCTCACAATCAAAGAACATAGTCTCAAAATGGGGCTGCACCTTAATGTAAAGAAGACAAAGATCATGACAACTGGCATAATCAACAGGTTCATCATTGAAGGAGAAGAAATTGAAATCGTGAACAACTTTAACCTACTTGTATCAACTATCAATAAAGAAGCAACAAGCAGTCAAGAAATCAGACAACGTATTGCTCTTGGCAGAATGGCTATGAAAGACCTAGATAAGATTCTCAAGAGCAGAGATGTCTCTCTCCATACAAAGATTTGACTTGTTCAAGCCATGGTATTTTCAATAACATCATATGGATGTGAAAGCTGGACAGTGAAAAAGATAGAAAGGAAGAAAACTGATGCCTTTGAATTATGGTGCTGGCGACGAATACTGTGTATACCATGGACTGCCTGAAGAACAAACCAGTCAGTACTAGAGGAGATCAAAACTAAGCTTTCTTTAGAAGCTCAGATGACAAGACTTTCATACATTGGACACATCATGCGAAGGGAGAGATCATTAGAGAAAGACACCATGCTTGACAAGATAGAAGGTCAACGCAAAAGAGGAAGGCCAGCAATGAGATGGGTCGATACAATAACAGCAGCTATGGGTACCATCTGTCAACAATGAGCCGCCTTACTGAAGACCGAACACAATTTAGGATAGCTATCCAGAGGGTCGCCATGAGTCGACTCCGACTCGACGGCACTTAACAACAACAACAAAACAAACAAAATAAAAAAAAACAGTCAAACATCAAGGGTCAGGTTTACAAAAGCACACCAGTAGCACGTGTTAAACGTGGGATTTGGGTGCCAAGTTAAAAAGTAGCATGTGCCACATTGCCAAAAACCTTTGCTACCAAAATTGCACAAGATGGGGATAGAACTGGATGGGCTATGTGTACAATGGAGATGTTGATGGCAAAGTGCATCTAGTACCAGTGTTAATAGCTCACGGTGACCGTGCGTGTAGCCCTTTATGTAAGTGCACTTTATGCCACCTCAGTGGGCGAGATAAGTGCTCCTGAATGCTGGATTGTGTGGTACTGGAATAAAAAAACTCAGTGCTAGTGCTTCAGACCAACCAGAAAACCAACAATTGAAACACTGTGTCACTTAAAATAAACAATGTTTCTCTCAAATGACCTAGCATCAAAATAATTAAAAAGATGCTAAGTTGCTTCTTAAGGGAATAAAAGGACCTCAGTGAGGGAATCCTGCTATGTATATGTGGCTTAACATTGTAGAACAATCTCCACTCGATAAATCATTCAATGGTCTATACTCACAACAGCAGTTTTATTTAAATATTTAAAGCATTTAAATATCTAAAAGATACTTAGCTGACAAAGTGAGCTCTCAAAGAAAACTCCAGATCATATACACCACTGTGAGTCTTAGGGGTATGTTTACTAAACATTCATAACGTGCGGGGCCGCGCTAGTGTGCGTGTGCCATATAAGGAGTGGGCGTTGCGTCCTGAAAAAGAAAAACACGCGGTTTACATATGCGCCAATGTGCGCCCCGCACATGTGCGTCCCGCACATTACCGCCTGGAAAAGCTGCGCGGGAGGTATAAGGCAGCGCGCTGATGGGAAAGCACACGAGCTGAGCCACAGCACGATGGGAACGACGCCTACCAATGGAGCAGGGATCGGGGGTTCAATCCCCCGCAGTGCCCAATGAAGCGGCAGGCTCAGGCACCATTTTAGGAGGCACAGAAATAGTGGGCAGCAGAAGGCGGCGCACTAATCCTTTACGAGGCATAGGAACTTTGTGCGGCATAAGGCGGCGCACTGATGGGAAAGCACACGAGCTGAGCCACAGCACGATGGGAACGACGCCTACCAATGGAGCAAGGATCGGGGGTTCAATCCCCCACAGTGCCCAATGAAGCGGCAGGCTCAGGCACCATTTTAGGAGGCACAGAAATAGTGGGCAGCAGAAGGCAGCGCACTAATCCTTTACGAGGCATAGGAACTTTGTGCGGCATAAGGCGGTGCGCTGATGGGAAAGCACATGAGCTGAGCCACAGCACGATGGGAACGACACCTACCAATGGAGCAGGGATCGGGGGTTCAATCCCCCGCACTGCCCAATGAAGCGGCAGGCTCAGGCACCATTTTAGGAGGCACAGAAATAGTGGGCAGCAGAAGGCGGCGCACTAATCCTTTACGAGGCATAGGAACTTTGTGCGGCATAAGGCGGCGCGCTGATGGGAAAGCACACGAGCTGAGCCACAGCACGATGGGAACGATGCCTACCAATGGGGCAGGGATCGGGGGTTCAATCCCCCGCAGTGCCCAATGAAGCGGCAGGCTCAGGCACCATTTTAGGAGGCACAGAAATAGTGGGCAGCAGAAGGCGGCGCACTAATCCTTTACGAGGCATAGGAACTTTGTGCGGCATAAGGCGGCACGCTGATGGGAAAGCACACAAGCTGAGCCACAGCACGATGGGAACGATGCCTACCAATGAAGCAGGGATCGGGGGTTCAATCCCCTGCAGTACCCAATGAAGCGGCAGGCTCAGGCACCATTTTAGGAGGCACAGAAATAGTGGGCAGCAGAAGGCGGCGCACTAATCCTTTACGAGGCATAGGAACTTTGTGCGGCATAAGGCGGCGTGCTGATGGGAAAGCACACGAGCTGAGCCACAGCACGATGGGAACGACGCCTACCAATGGAGCAGGGATTGGGGGCTCAATCCCCCGCAGTGCCCAATGAAGCGGCTGGATGAGCCATCACCTGTCATGAGCAATAGTGATCTAGGAGGCATTTTACATGTTATTGTTATTGTTATTACTCCCCCTTGCAAATGCACTATGAAAGCACTGTAATATCAGGTGATGCATATGGCGCAATATAAGGTACCTCACATGTCAAATCCTAAAGCGCATTGTCCACCAAGGAAATCACAATGTCGTGTGTAGGGTGCTTTACAGTTTGTCGTATGAGGCAGGGCATGGTCCAAGCACAGTCAGTGCTGGCATCACTGTGCAGTCTAACGCAGGGAAATCCCAGGTAGGTGAGCAGACATGCAGGAGGGAACAGCAGTGTAGCACAATGGTTAGGGCATTGCGTGATGGTGCAGGGGTCATGGTGCCAAATGAGCAGTGACCAAGGTTGGCTTAGTGACATCTGTTTTTTCAGAATGCAACTGTACAGTAAGCTGTGCTGCCATCTAAACACAAGCCTAGCCAGAGTACCGTTCCTTTAGGCTGCTACACAATGCACATCATAAACAACCACATCATCAAATTCGAGTGCACATGTAACCCAAATACTGCACAGAGCCGAAAGGAAAGGCAATCCAGAAGTATAAGAACCACTGACATCACAGGTGCTGTACCACAAAGATCTCCACAAGGCTATGTGGCAGCAACAGAAATGGATAAAGACACTGGTGCCAGCTGTAGCTATGTACAGAGTGATGTACCATGTTATAATGATGTACCATGTTATAATGATGGTGTGCAACAGTGGATGGGAAGATGTGTCCAGCAGAGGAGGCTGAAATGGCAGGATCTGTGAAATATCATGATTACAGTGGACTAGCGATGATATGCAGAGCAAACACAGGAGCGACAAACATGGAGAGTTGTGATGCAGGAAGGTGTAGGAGTGCAGGAAGGGTTGCAGCTGCATGCACATCAGGGTAGCATGACACAAGAGTTGGCAGACAGAAGATGGACAGATGCATGGCTCACAACTCAGATGAGTGTACAATGTGTCCACAGCACAAACCTGACAACATATGACAGTCAAACAAATGGAAAACACAACTGCAGGACACGCATACACATCCAAGAGAACAGAGAGGAATCACACATACGTACAACACCAGAAATGTAAATGCAAAAACAGGTAGGAAACAGCACCAATGTGTGTGTTATAGCAAAGGATGCAGTCAGAAATAGTCCAGGCCCTCACGCTACATGCATGCTGGTTGTAAGGACAGGCAAACCCACAAGGGAAACCATGAACAAATGCACCTGCAGAACTCCTGTGTACATTTCAGATCACAGTCTGTATTTGGGACCAGGGACGCATGCACAAACACACAATGATATGTGATGCTGTAGACACAGCATGCAAAATATACAGACCACATCACCCCAATCCTGAAAGAAACACACATACAGGCACCTGAAGCAAGGAGTCAATACAAAGCCCTCCCACTCACCAACAAAGTCATACATGAAGCACGCAACCCCCAAATCAACACCAGACTGTGTCGCCCAGGCCACGGCACAACTACCAGACAAGCCCCCACCAACTCCGGTACTGTAAGCAACAAATGAACCAAATGCCCGCAAGGGACCTGCAATCGAGACCCTGAACTTTCTGCCCCATGTATCATGCACAGCCCCCCAAGATGTCCTGGTAACAACCCAGACCACTAATCCATTATAAAACAGCTGAAAAACATACTGTCCCAGGAACCCCACTAATCCAACCCCTAACCCACCCCATACAAATATGACAATGTGCACAATCTGTCAATGTCCATAGTATGTCCTATGTCCCCATTTGAAACCGTCAATGTAGCCCCCCTGGCAATGGCCGTGGCCAACATGTAAAACTTCCCCCCCCCTCGTATGAAACCCCCCTTGACCCTGTGAAAAGTGGGATACCAAAACAAATACATAAATATATACAGACATAACAAGAGCAAAGCAAGTTATCCCCAAGGGCAGTGGAGGATGCGTGGTGAAGCAATGTACTGATCATGGACAGGACAGCAGAGAGCAACACATGAAAAAGGGTGAACACACACCTGCTGAAACCCATCACCACCACACCCCCAGGTGCACAGCAGTGTAAACAACATAATGAGAGAAACCTATGTAACAGATGATATCTGCTGGCTAGGCAGCACACAGTGCACACCCTGCTGCACCCTGATCACAGACAAGGGTGTGTGTAGAGTTGATGAACCTGCTGTGAACTAATGGTCAAGTCATCATAATGTACAAAATAATTAAAAACAAAGGATATCGTGGGCTAAACGGATAAACTTATTTGAAAACACATGCCACCAACCACACCCACAAATAATACACTGAGCCCAAGGAATACATAATATTCCAAAGACAGGGTCTGTATGTGAACCAGTAAGAACCTGTGATGTGCAAAATGACAGACACATGCACAGCTGCCATCCTACACTGTTGTGAGCACAGTTGGACATGGACCTTGCAAGCAACCCAGTAGACACAAGTGTAAATGTGCTCTACGAGAGGAGGAGCAGCCTAGTGTTCACAAAACTGTCATGCACACAAGGCAACCAGGCCTCATTTCACAAAAGCAGATCATGTGGCCCTTGGAAAGTAACTCGAGGAACATTGTCAAGGTAACCACGGAGTCCCAAGGTCACAAGGAGTCATGACATATTCAAAGGTAGACATTGTAGTGCATGTGTGTGAACATGACCAAGCAGCAAAAGGAACTAATGTCTGTAAAATACATATCTTTATTTGGATCACTCCTCCCAGTTACTGTACACAGTGTAATCATAATTTCAAAGTAAGCCCCTCCCTGTTTAAAGATGGGAACACAGTCAGCAAGGTACAAACACACATGCCACATAAAGGTCAATGCCTGCGCACAATTGAGTGGCATGAGATCTCTGGTGGAACAGGTGCATGATATGCACTGGGTTCCAGGGCCACATACCCGAGCATCTGCTGCATGCCCACAATGTGTGAGCTACATATGAGGGCATGTAGACTCTAGGCGTTGTAAGCGTAAGACCCCAAACACATCACATGTCCCCCCCCCCAACATAGCCCTCATGCAACACAGGTGGCCCCCAAAAGAGAAAAACATATGCTGGCACAATGTTGACATGTGACAAACACCCTCATTAAGTTATGTCCAACCTCCCACATAATGGCTGATTGGCACATCAGAAAGTATTCAGTGTACATGACAAATATCATCTAGAGCTGAATGATTGTATGCTAACAGGTAGCAGGGACACATGAACACAGAGAAAATACAAAGCACACAACTCCCTGAAAGGTGCAGACATAACACCGTGCAGTATGTCCCCTTGCATTGTTTGTTTGGTGGACAGTGTTTGGCTACCGATAGCATGGTCCATGCAATGCTGAAGTGTAGGAGGACAATGGACACCCACACTGACCCACACCAAATATAATGGGCTAATGAGACTGTTGTCAATGCAGGGGGTAAAACAGGACTCTGCAAATGTGCACTGCAACGCGTGGACATACATGCAGAGTGTCACATCTGTACAGTAAACATATACAATAACTAGCATGTCCAGATGCAAATGATGGTCAGACAGCCTACAGTGAACCACACAGAGCCATAGGTCCACATGCAGTGTCTCACAAACATAGTTATTGAGAAGCACAGGCACCAGCTGCACACAAACATGGTACAGTGATGCCACACATGAATCTAAGCACCCCTGGCCCCTCCACACATCTAACAAGGATGGTGGTGGGCATGAAAGTGTGTATGTGGCAGAACCTGCACCTTGTTTAGGTGTGGGGCAGGTGGACATAGACAATTGGATCCCTCCATGTGTGCCCCCGTGCCACAAACATGGCTGTATGCTGATGTTGAAACCCACAAAGTAACATATCATGTGTGCCATGTCACACACATGGGACACACCTATACACTAACCAACTGTGGAGGGATGTCAGAAATACATAGATTATGTCAGTCCCTGATGCGCACAGTGTCCCAAAAGCAAGGTGTCCTTGACAGCCAAAAGATCATCGCAAAACACACCATGCAAACCTGGCCATGCACAGTAAAGTGCCACCGTCCAATATGACACAGTCCATGAAAGTCCATCTGTGTCCCTGTCAGCAGCACGACACACAGCCACAGCATGGCACACACTGTGTGTTGTACAGGTCTATCATGGGTAAGTCAGCGGTCCAAGAGCAAAAATGTCCATCACAGGCCTGTGTCCCACCAACATAGGTCAAACATCCAATGGCACATCTCCCCAGAAAGACTAAGATGAAGGTCAGTCCCACAACAGACGTTGGATGGTGAGCCAGATGCCGTGGAGGAAATGGTGCTGTTATGTCATCTGCCCTGTGTCACGAGAGGATAAGTATGGTATTGTTAGACACCTTGCCAAAACAGAACAGATTGCCAAGATTCACAATACACAAAATACAGACCAAAGGGATGCAAAGTCACAAATTACAGCAGATGCATATAAAAAAAAAAAGGAGATGAGTGCCAACAGTACATGTAAATGCAGGCATGGCTGTCACATGGATATGGTTATGTACAATCCCAGGTCACACGGGCATCTCACAGCTACACACTATATGCATCTGTTTGTGTCTACAGAGATGCTACATAACATGTCCATGTGAAGATCATAAACCCCAGGACAGGTACAGCCAGATGTAATACCAAATTAGCAAAGTTAAAACAAACCCTATGTGTGCATCATGCGCCCGTCATCAATTCCTCCAAGTACTGCATAGCCACATCAGGTCACAGCGAAGGGAGACAATGTCAGCCAGACATGTCGATTTACCATGTACATCAACTGTTGATGCATCTCCACATCATGCCTACATATGAGAGAAATAAATGTTGCTCAACACCTGTCTCTCAAAACACAAGACACATTGCTGCTCACAGCTCACCACACATGTGGACCATGATGACAAGGTAAGCAGCACAACAGTAGAGGTAGTACACCCCACCATGCCCCCCAGGTGCCCACACCCATGAGAGCACGTGATAATGTACCATGCCTGGACAATGCTGGAGGACATATTCAAAACATAAGCGCAAACACACACACAGTATGCGTTGGTCAGGGGCACAGCTGAAAAACATGGGCTGTATGTGCACAAGTGCAAACCTGTGCACATCATGGCCAAGTCACATGCACATATACCTTGGTGATGTCTGATCTAACTATGATGGTGTAGACAGAAAATGCAGTATCCGTAAAACACGACAACCAAAAACACATCTAACTCTGCTGTACATCTGACTGAAAAGGTGTCCCTGCGAACATACTGTACACAAACACATGGGGAGATGGGTCACCACCCCAAAATATGGGTAAGGGAGGCTGTCAGGGGAGAGTTGTACAACACCAGCTGCCTCTTATGACACATGACAGGCGACATGTTGTTCCCATGAACCCATGTACGCACAATGTAGCTGTAGATCCACCTACCCTGGACCACAGCATCTTGGACGATGGGCCCTCATGTGCCAATGCTACATTGGAACAGCATCCTCATGAAGCTGGTCCTGTGGAGAGGGAAACAAACCATCACAAAATATATGTCATGTCCCATCTGTGAAACCCACAGTACACAGCAATGTCAACAGCTGGCAGACCCCACAACCTGACCCAACGACTGACTGTTCACCCTCACACTGTACTGATATACCACATGGGAGAGGCAGCATGTAGACGTATGATACCAATGAAATGTCCCCCTATTACTCATTTGCCCCCACCACCCTCGGTTGTTCCTCACACCTGTCTAAGGAGGTGTCTGCAAACACCATGTGTGAAACACATCCCAAGGTCACACTATTAGTCTGTGTTGGCCAGGTTGACAACATTACCCCCTCTCCGTGTCTATGACTCCCCTAATGTTGTTTGTTAGTCCATTGTACATACCTGTGACACCTGGTAATATGCTGTACCACCCCCTGTATCCACTGTGCAAAGGAATATTATGCAGTGTACATCCTGTACATCAATGATTACTTAGATATGTGCGCTGATCATGTGCCTAAATACATGGCAATGTCATCACCATGTGTACCAGACAACACCCCCATGTCTGTCTTTCATCAGACCATGATGGCGTCATGTCAGCCCACTGGGTATCAGGGAGAATGTTAATCCATGGAGAGGCTATATGTGCACCTGCACCACATATCACCCAAATAGGTCTGTGTGTGTATGTCAACATAACATCCCTTGCCAGTGTAGACAAGGCATATGTGGCTGTGTACTGTGCTAACCTGACCGACATACAGCATGTACCAGAGCCATGACGTAGATGTTGAGATAGTATCACCCACATATGCCACTCTTTATTTGCTAAACCGCTAAACTAGCAAACAAATACACACATGCAGCTCTACAGTGGGGTCCTGTAATCCACCCGTTCATGATGTGACCCGCTGCACATCCGTATGTGTGTACAGTGAAAATACTGCAATGTATGACACCTCACTATATAAGATTAAACCAATGATATGGACCCCGGGCTGCACACTGACTATGTCCACATGCCTCACCCTAGCCATGTATGTGCTACGTTAATCAACATACCGTATGGTACCGTTTGGTGTGGCAGCAACACCTGTCACATGTAATCTATCCCATCATGGGTATGCAGTCATGCGCATGTGTACTGTGCTATGTTAGACATGTTGCATGACACATTATAAACATACAGACATAGCCAGCCCATAATAGCATAACACACACACAAGCACACCCTGATTGTAGTACATAAACAAGGTGGCCGCATGAGAGCTCTCCACAAATGTTGCCATCTACACCCCATTTAACCCCGGAACATATGCCTGACACCGTGCCACACACACACACTATAATGGAAACAGTGTGTTTGCACAGCAGTTGCTATCACACACAGACACTAACTGGTACTGTGACCCCCAAAAGCTCATAAAGGTGTCGCAACACACAAACCCCAAAAACACCAACAGCCCCTGTTGTGCCCTGTCCACATTGTCCATTGCACACCCCTGGCCCTATGTTACTGTTGGATGTTCAGCATAAGGACAATGCAGTGATGGATCTGAATGCTATATGTTCAGACACATGACCCGTTATAAACCTCACATGCACACAACAGCACATATATGTGGGAGGATGTGCAATACATACCACTGAATATCTCAGCAATCAACCTCTGCCTGACCGCTGTGCCTGCCTGTGTGTCACCACTGGCACGTACAGGGGGGCACGGTGGATCCTCCGCAAGATCCTCATTAATCTCTGCAGTAATATCATGCCTGAGAGCAATGTTGTGCAGGATGCAACAGGCTACGATTATCTCTGCAACAGTCATTGCCTTATATTGTAAGGCCCCACCTGTCCGATCCAGACACCTGAAGCGACTTTTCAAAACGCCAAAGGTGCGCTCTATGACAGAGCGGCTGGAGGCGTGGGCCTCATTGTACCTCCGCTCTGCACGTGTCCGTGGTTGACGCACAGGGGTTAGCAGCCAGGGGCGACATCCATACCCTGCATCACCTGCAAAAAGAGAATGATGCATGTGAATGCATGAGCGCATGCCACCACAAATTTGCACAGGTATGGACCTTAGAGACAAGTGCATTACACATCCTGACAGAATCATATGACAACACAAATATACATTTGACAGAATAAGACCTATGGTGATAGAAATGTCAGAAAGGGCCCCTGTAGTCTGGACAGACATGGCAAATAACAGCAATGTCACATTTTTGCAAACAAAGATCCGCTATGTGTGGCATATGCGTCTTGGTATGCAGTCAATGTCCGCATCTCTGAAACCACCAATGGCAGCCTAAACCACCAGCACACAAAAAACATGTTAAACGTATATGTTAGCAAGCTATACACCACAATAATGTTGTATGAGGCAATGTAAACGCACACCCAGAACATGTCTGACCTGGGGTTTCGACAACATCAACCCAATATCACCTCACAACACTGTGTCCACTAAGGTCAACATACCTACAGACAGCAGTCTGATGCCATATGCTGTGGACTGCTGACCACCAACCATGTCAGTGGACACCCGGTCCACTGTCACCATCATGTTAACATCCCTGTTAAGCTGTGTTCCACAGATCTGCACACTGTAGCCCACATGAGCCCTGAACTATCACAACTACAGAGACTGTCAAGGTTCCTCTGTATGGGGTACCAACACCTCTCTGCCTGCTCACAAGTTGGCCCCTGCCCTTGCTGTCACCTCTCTCAAAGGCAGAGACACATCAGATTAATGACATACACTGATGCCAAAGTAGTGGCCATCTGCAGTGGCCCAAAGTCATTCACAACACACGTGTGTATGCACACATGTTATGGGCCATGCCTAAACCAGTACCCTACCTAGGGAAAGGTGTACCCAACGTTGCCAAGGTTATGAACATCCATCATATGTGTCGAAACCCCAAACAACTACCAACCCATGTCATCCACCAAACAATGTTCAAGAACCCCAGTAATGTGTAGGGGTGTGGCCCTCACACACACACATGATAAGCGATAGGTGTATGGATTGTGACTCACAGAAATGTGACATGACATAACACAGTTACCTCAAAAGCCACTAATGCACAGGTGGGTGTGATGGACAACAATCCCACCCACCCACCTGTGGCCCGGTGAAATACACACACACGTTGAAATGCACACCCATGTACATGCATCTGAACATGTGCATATGTCCCCCTACACCATCAGCATGTCACCCCCAGGTATTGTTTCCAACCAGATGTGACATGGCTCATCATGTCACATGCAACTCAATGTCTACACCCCGCCCATAATGTCTGCTGAACGTGAGCTCAGCTGCCTAACACACAGAGCGTATATAGTGCAATATATAATAGATGTTAAGTGACAAAATGATATAACCTACAGACTACATCATATGTGTGGACATACTCACCCAGCAGGATGCAGTCCCCATACAGTCCCTCCTCAAACTGTCGAAATAGTGCTGAGCGATGCAGGATATAGGAGTCATGGGTGGACCCTGGAAACCGTGGGACCACATTCAGAATATGCAGATCAGCATCACATACAACCTGAACATTCAGGGAATGGTAGTGTTTGCGGTTGCGGAACACCACCTCCCTGTCTCTAGGTGGGACCAGGGCAACATGTGTGCAATCAATAGCTCCCATCACGTGTGGTATCCCAGCTACAGCCTCAAAGGCTTGGTTCAGGGTCCCCCAATGTTGCCTAGTGTGGGGAAGGGCTATGTAATTCCCCACCCGGCTGACCATGGCACGCAGTACCTGGTGGAGACATCGGGAGAAGGAGGGTCGGCTCATGCCACCCACTGCGCCCACTGAGTGTTGGAAACAGCCAGAGGCAAAGAAATGTAAAGCAGCAAGGAGCTTAACTAAACCCGGTATGGCATGGGACCGATTAGTCAGGGGCTCGAGGTCAGGTCGTAGATCCTCATAGAGCTCCCTAATAGCCCTTGTGCTCAGCCTGTACAGGGAGATGACCTGGTCCTCACGCATGTCCTGGAGCTGGGCCCTGGGCCTGTAGAGGCGAGGCTGCCGAGCCTGCACCTCGGCACGTCTCCTGCGCTGTGCACGTACATCAGCTGCCTGGCCCTCCTCCACAGCTGCAGGTCTGATTTGCTGCGGGACTACACCCATGCCCTGTGCCTCAGCCCCATGGACACCATCCCCCCTGTCCGGCAACCGCAGCATCTGCTCACCTTCCAGGGCACATGCAGAAACATATATCCCAGCCATCACCTCACCCCGCAGGCCTACACAAACACACTACAACACACACACAAACCTCCCACAACAGTGACCAACTCACAAACACCGACTGACAAACTGAACAAACGGATGCGATACACAACACAATACACACAATACAATACAATACACACAGTACAACCCAATAGACAATGAACTACACAGATAACCTAGCCTGATCAATATGTCACCCTCTCCAAACGTACACCTCTCCTACAATACAACCCTCAATGTGTACTATCTCTGCCTGAGGATATATAGATGTATTTCCGGTGTTGTGATGTGCGCCTGTGACGTTGTGCGTCATTGCGCGCCATGGGGGAGCGCCGCGCGCATGTGCATCCCATAGAGCAATCCCTGCCGTCCGTGTGCGCCGCGCTGGGGCGTGTATGCGTGATGACGGCATGTGCGTCTGAATGCGCCGCATCCAAACGCCCATGCACATCTCTGACGCAGATCCGCGGCGCGCACAGACGAAAGCGCATGCGCACATCTGTGGCGCGGAAAACAAAGCCGAACAGCAACAGCGCATGCGCAAACGAAAAACATTAGAGCGTAAACGTCCATGTTGGCCGCGCTGGGGCGTGTATGCGTGATGACGGCATGTGCGTCTGAATGCGCCGCACCCATACACGCCCATGCACAGCTCTGACGCAGATCCGCGGCGCGCACAGACGACAGCGCACGCGCACATCAGCGGCGCACCAAAAAAAAAACAGAAACGCATGCGCAACGGCAAAAAGCAATGATAACATGGTATAAAACACACTGTACCACAGGTAAACGACGAGGGTGTTGTAAGATACAGTGAGGGAGTGTGGAGAAACAGAGGCGTGTGTGATACTGAAGAGGTAGAAGGTGTTGTAGGGGGAGAGGAGGCTGTGTGTCTGTAGAGTGCCATATCGTATTTGGTGTATCACTGTTTCCGTGTCTGTTCTATGTGTATTGTTGTGTTCTGTGCAGGGTAGGGTGGATTGGGTGGGGTGGGGTGGTCTGCAGTGTGTAGGGTGGTGTGTGGTGTCCTGTGCTGGGTGGGGAGTGGTGAGGGGAGAGGGTGATGGAGAGAGAGGGGGAGAGGGGGAGAGAGGGGGTGAATGTTGATGAGGCTGGTGGGGATGCAGAACACCAGTGCACTGCAGAGGTGGGTGGGGCGGTGACACCGGTGCCTGAGGCTGTTGCAGGCCCATCGGGGAATACAGGTGTGGAGGTGCAAAGACACACTGGCAAAAGAAAGCGCCCACCTGTGCCAGCTACGCAGCGGAGGAGGGCGCTGAGATTCAGTGACCAGGAGAACCACAGCCTCCTGAGCATGGTCCTGGAGAACTACGATGTCCTCTTCGGCCGCCTCAGTAGCCAAACACCCGTGGGGAACCGCAATGCTGTGTGGGAGGATGTGAGGCTAGCAGTGGCTGGGGCGGGTGGCCCACCAAGAGACACGGACAGTCTGAAAAAAAGATTTTCTGACATAAAAAGAGGTGTACGGCAGGTGATGGTGGCTGAACACCAGCATGCCCTGGGGACAGGTGGCGGGGGCCCCCTCATCTCCCCACTATCGGCCCTCGAGCGTGAGCTTGCAGAAAGACTTGGAGATATCTACACATGTGGCCTGCCTGAGCTCCTGGACACTGCACACCCGCTAGCAGGTACGTCTGACAAATCTTTATGTAACAATGTCCAGGCAACAGCCTATGCGTAGCACCGTATGTAACTGCCAATATGAAACAGGTCTATCAGCTAAGCATGTGCATTTCCAAACCCTTTGTACGCTATGGCTACTAGGTAGTCCCCACAGTGTACGCCTGTAATCACAAATATGTGTCAGGGTTGGCCAGGCCATGTAATGGCCAAACCAACATGGCTCACTGTAACAACACCCAGGGGTCACTGAACCTGTGAGGTGACAGTAACAGAGCTCACAGCTGCAAACTGGATACCTCTGCTGCACACAGTGTGTGGATAGGCAGACCAGCAAACATTGTCCCCAGGACAACCACACAACATGCACTGTGAGGCACAGCTCACCCCTCCCATCCCCCAAGCCTCACCTCTGCTGTCACATGTATGGAATTCAGTCTGCGGGCCAATACATGACCAAAGCACATACAGGATAGAACCCAGAGAAAATGCCCACAGACCTAACATCTCAACCAACAGCAACCCTATGATGTCACCAGCTCAGTCTGGAACCTATGTATGCAATGACGCAATCACGGCATCACAGAGGTCCATCAGTCACACTCTGTCAGACAGGTTGCATGTCAAGGGGGTCTGTCCCTCCTGCAATAACCGTGACAGGGCACTGCTGATAGCTCTGCACAGGCACCCTCCCCGGCCCCACGGGCCATGACATCCCCCCCCAAGAGTCCACAGCACACTCATAACTGAGTGTGTAGGTCCACACAATGCATCCAGAGCTTGCACTCCTTCCATGATACCGCCATGACATCCCTGTGAGCCAGTACCTGGTGTGATAACTGCTGTGACAGTCCCCTCTGACACGACAGTCCCATCTGTGCTGCTGTAGCCTCTGTCATGGCTGCTGAAAGCCCAGCTGCGATGTCAGCGCCTGTTCTGTTGAGCATGTCTGTATGGACACTGTACATACCTTCCCGTCCTGCAGTCCAATCTGCCACTGTGCACCCTGTCCCTCCTGTGATGGCCCCCCTCCCACTCATTGTGTGTCACCACAAACTACCGTACAACAAGATGGCTGACACCCATGTTTGTGATGGATGTTGCCCAATATCCTGGCTCCACGTGTGTCCCCTATGCAATGTGTCTGAGCACCCAGCCTGGGTGAGGTCTGAGCACAGGCCGCACATGCATGTGGCACACATCTCCCTGATGTGACCGGTATGAATGTTATTTGCCACGATTAGTGGGGTCCAATCACAGGGAGATATCAAATAGATATACAGAGAATACCCTCCAGAAATACATGGCGGACTCACTGGATGAAGGTCTAGACCACCTCTACCTCTGATCAATACAGACCGGGTGTGGAAGATATGCTGGTCTCACACGCACACATGCAAAGCTAGGGACGATGCAAAGACAGGATGCCCTAACGCATCACTGACCTGTAGCATGTACCTCTCCATTGACAGGGTAAGATATGTTCTCTCTGTCCAATGTTCCTGTCATCCCAGTCTGTCCACGGAACATCACGCTAATCATTAACAAACGTCGTATAACATGTGCCTGATCAGCACAGACAATGCTCACCTGAATGCTGCTACTGTGGAGTTCCATGGTAGCAGCAGGCAGATGATCAGTGTCCAACATAACAAAGGAGATGTTATACAAAGGTGGTCAATGATAACAGACCTGTGCAGGTGCAGCAGGAAAAGTAGCGGTCCAAGGCCGGAAAAAACATATCCTAACCTGTGAAATGAGCAGCAAATGATACAGGTCGTTGATGCGAGAAGGTAATCTGCCTATGCTGCTGCAGAAGCGTTGCATGTGTGAGTCAGAGATCAGCGGTTCTGCCACACCACATGTGTGTTGATAAGAGGTGTAAGTAGTCTACACCATCCTCAGGTGACCATCCCAATGTCCCCCGGAGTGTACACCTTGTATATCTATGTAGTTAGTTTCATATCTATATCCCCTCATACACCGCACTATTCAGCATCAGCGTGTCTAACAGGCAAACCTAATCCCAGTACACTCAACATGCATGAGATCACAGATGACAAGGGACGGAACGTGGATACCAAGGCAAACAATGTACAGAAATCCCACAGATGTACCATAAATGATTAGGGACATGTTACCACTATAAGGTGACAGGTATATATTCCAACGTCATATATACTCATCACAGGCAGGTTACTGAGATATCATGCAATCAGGTACGTGGGTGGGCTCGCTGAGGTCGACAGGTGTTGATGACTCTATAGGGAAGAGTTTGGAGGGATAGAAAGTGACGGCCTACCTGAATTGTGATTAGCTGCTGATAGGCCAGATGCCAGGGGGTGCTGCATTCCAGCACCTAGGGGCACAAAGGTGAAAGGTCCTGTGGGCTGCAGAGGAGGCAGGGCTTGTGATGGCCGTCTGTAGCTCTAGGGAGGTGATGTTCGTGGATGCTCTCGCTCTGTCTGGTGTAGTGCAGTGAGTAGGGGAGGAAAAGAATGCAGTGTAGAGCCTATTAGGTTTGTTCAACGTGTGAGGTAGGGTAATAAAGATAATGCTGGTCTGAATGGCTAGCCAATGTAAGTGAATCAGCTCAGGGGAACATGGTTATCCAAGGCGTCTCCCTGAGGTAACCTTGCTGTAGCAGTCATTGGCAGCTGTAACGGGTATAAGGTGGATTAGTGAGGAAGCTGACAAATGATGGTCCCGTAATTGACGTGTGTGATCATCAGTGCATGGTATATTGTCATCAAATTGTCTGGTTCCAACATGCAGCGTAGGTGTCCCAAAAAGTGGATTAGGTAGTATGCAGGTTTGCCTGTGTTTCCCAGGTGGGATATCATATGGACGCGTAGCTACAGAATGAAATACTGGTAAAGTGAGGACGGGTCGGATTGCAGTTCATATACCCTAGTCCTGAGATGATGTGGTGGGATGATGTTGGGATTGCGCGTGATCAAGAGGACCTCCGTTGTTGTAAGTCACATATGGAGGTTTCAAGAGGACGGACACCCTAACAATGCATTGGGGCAGGGTATGAGAGGGGGGAGAGACATATGTGCATTGGAGATGGGTGTGTAAAGAACAACGTCATCGCCATAAGGCATGTAGACAACACTACAAGGATGTATGATCCCACAGATGGTTTGCAGGTAGATGTTCAATAGGGGGATAGAATGTGATGAACATTGGTTAGCACCCTGATGTAGGTGGAAGGGTTCAGATGTACTGTCCACTGAGCCGACATGCTGCCACCTTCGCTATAGATTGGACCTGCACCATTTAAGCACTGTTCCAGTGATGCCCTTCACAATTATTCCCGCCACAAGGAGGTTGTGTGTCACTGAATCACACGCTGCAGGGACGTCCAGAGTTGGGAGGTGGCAACCCAGTTGGATATCATCTATGCCATACATCATCTAACTGAAGAGTATGGTGAGGAGGGTGTCAACTCCATGGAGTTCCCTGAGGCCATGTTGGCAGGGGTCCAGTGGTGCAGCACAGTCAATATGTCCCTGTAGCTGTCGTACGTCCACGTCTCCTATCATCTCAGCAAGTATAGGTATGCCAGAGATGGGTCTGTAGGAACCCAACTTTAGAGGGTACAGATTGCAGTCTGTCAACAGGGGTATAGCTGAGGTATGCCAAAGGCCTGCAGGTAATGATCCAGTTGTAAAGGAAAGGGACATGATGTTGTCGATCACTGGGCCGACGTGCCTGTGAAGCCCCTTGACCCAGGAGGCATGGCATGGATCGGACTGGGATGTGGAGATGAATAGGGCTGCAATGGTGCCCTCATGTCCTTTGTCGGAAGGGAAACAGAATGGTGAGATGGTGCCAGGGACATCCTGCACAGGTGTAGTGATTGTCACTGAGGGACTGTTGATAAGGCACAACCGAGATTGTAGGTGAGTTGCAAAGTCCTGAGGGTGTATCTCCGCTTGGGGCCCTGAGGATGGCCCCCTAGACAGGGTCCAAACTAGGTACAAATGTTCACGTGGACCATTGTGAGATCTCCACATGGTATCATAGTGTTACCATGTCATTGACACTGAGATTGCCGTGCGGCTAGCAGATGGGTGGCTATTGACTGTTCTCAGGGCAACATATGCATGTTAGCGACGCCAGTGTTTCCCGTGGTTCCGTAATGGGATGAGGGTATCTCCACGGACTGCTGTGTACCAGGGAGCATCCGCTCCATCCCGTGACTGCGTAACTGTTGAAGGTCGCACAGCGATAGGACTAGGACTGATGTGCCAATCTAGCAGACTGATGTCCGGGCAAGGTAATGTTGTGACGCATAGGATGACAAGTTCAGCACACATCCATGTATATTGCTGTCATTGCCCTACCAACACACACCGCTACCAAGTAGCTCACAGGACATACCTGTGATCAGCATTGCAGACCACGCAGCCTCGTGCAACCCCACACCCCGTATGTGTCTCACACGCCACACCCTGTAGCTATCCCCTATAGGGCATGTGTGTATGCTGTCCTAACACAAACCCTGATGTGGGGCCAGGTCGCAGGACACAGTTAGCACATGTTCCTCATCCCATCCGTACCCCCACCTGTCCCATATCTGGTAACGGCAATCAGACACACCCCCACCCCCACAACAGTCTATGACGTACCCTGTATTAATGTGTGGACATGCAGCAAGGCATGTATAGGTAACATATGAGCTGCCAGGCACTGCATGTGTGTGGCCAAACGCATGACGGTGCTATAAGGGTCTACTGCACAGCATCCCAGCCCACAGCCCTGAATGTCACGCACCGCGCCAAACACTATCCGTCATGGTCGCATGCCCAATATAATGGCCCTGTACACTCTGAAAGGGGGTGGCAGAGGCGGGTGCGACCACAGGGTAACCAAGGGCAAATGGTGACATGAGAGGCACATAGGGAGGGAGACATGGGACGGGGCAGGAAGGGGTCTGCGTCCATGAGCACCTTACTGCCAATCAGAACACACAGACAGGGATACTGCACCCACATGTACCCCAGGTGAGGGGACATGGCACTACCGTATGGGTTGTTGAAGGAAGCAGGTGAGTGTGTAAGCAGTATGCATGCCAACATCACCGCATGTATGTGTTGACCACAGCACAAGCGGATATACAGTTGTTGCGTAGATACATATCAGAGCCCTCCTCTATTGCTCACATCACAGGTGACTACAGCAGCATGGGTGCGCATGAGGCTGAGCAGGGGGAGGATGTAGATGAGCCGGACGAGGATGTGGCTGAGACCCGGGAGGACAGAGAGGCCCAGCAATCAGGCGCAAGCACAGATGCAACTGGCCCACAGCCCTCGCCCCCCAGGACCAGCGGATCATCACCTGGGATGGCCGGAAACATGCAGCAGCCTGTTGACAGCCAGGCTATGGGTCCCCCACCACAACAGCTGCAGGCCCCTTCCAGCCACATGATGGACGTTCCGATGTCTGAGTTGCGCAGCCATGGCGCAGGTGGAGCACACAATGCTGAAGGTGGGTGGCATGAGGTGGTCACATACACAAGGTTTATGTAACTGTTCCCTGTGTGATGTGATTGTGTTGTTTGTCACATTGTACACCAACAGCTGCTACTGGTGAGGGTTATGTACGTGGCATATTGGCGGAATAGACACAGGGGTATGGCTTTGGGTGGCGGGTGGTCAGGTAACAAACAGCACACCATTTGAGGGCCAATGAACACAGTCATATGCCGACATAACTGCAGTGTTGTGTGAACCTGGTGAGGAGCAAGCGTGTCCTAGGTCAGGAGCGAGCCCCTGACAGGGTGAGTGACCCTGGACAAGCAAACTGTCAGTCCTGTATGGCATGTGACAGCAGGTACCTGCGATGACACACCACCGCTCCCAGAATGCACCAGGGTCCCCAGAGACAGAAAAGGAGCTGGTGTGTGGTACCGTGTGTCCATGCAAGAGGGCTATGAGGTGTTCCCCAACTACACACCACAAAGGTCAGGGCCTGAGTCAGCACAGCTGTGCAGTGCTAGGGTGGAGCACACAACAAGGCATAGGCCACATGGAGTGCCATCTACAGTGGACTATCATGTCAGGGAGCATGATCATGATCCCCAGCTACATCATCGGATGCAAAGGACACAGTGCACAGACAGAGATGGCATGTGACCCTTCGAGGGATGAAGCGCCGATGCGCTGTGAGGTGGCGCCGACGCAGGAGAGGTACGTGTACTGGGACACAATCAGAAGGCAGTCCCACATCAGTGGAGTGGTGAGGGTCAGGGAAATGGTGCTGTAGAGCTAGGCGTCTCCAGACGGTACCTCTGCCAGCGGAGTCTGCACGTCATAGGGACCCAGGGACACGTGCCAGATGGTATGTGAAGAGAGTCCCAGTGTCCCTGGAACTGTGTTGGGCGGCTGGACATGGTAACTGGTGAACATAATGGCCAGAATATCTGGCGAGGAACCCTCACAGCGATGGGAGCACAGGTGGAAACACTGACCTATGCCCTGGCTACACCCCTGGAGGACAGCTGGGAAATACGTATGCAGCATGATCGTCTACATTGGGGAATCCCTCTGTGTCAGGCCCTCATGTGGAAACATAACTGTTGACGGGGGGGAGGAGCCCCAAGGTACAAGCTGGGGATACATGGATTACCGCATGTCCACACCCGTTATGTCATAATATGTTGGAACGTACACCTACCATCGCACAGACATACAAACCTGTTATCAAATCCACCCATTGAGGCCCCTGGGTATGACTGATAGCCACGCAGTGGGAAGCAAGCCAGGTGGATGATCAGCTGGGTAACTGCTATCAATTGAGCCGTACCTACATGAATGTGTGCCCTGATGCAATGACCCTGGAGTCCATGTGTGGGAGATGGGAGGTCAACCTGCAGAGAACAGGTGATCCATACGGCGTTGGCTATGGGTATGGTTATGTTCTGGGTCACGGATATGGTTATGGTTATGGTTATGGTTTGTAAAAAGGGATCGAGGGGTTATCCGGGAACACACAGACCGTTGAGCCTGATGTCAGTACCGTGACAAATGGTAGATACCATCATAATGAATATATGTACTCAGCAGGTAGATAGTCACAACCTGATGGGGGACAGCCAACGTGGCTTTAGACCAGGAGGATCCTGTCTCACTAATCAGTTATGTTATATTGAGGGTGTGAATAGGCAGGTGGACAAAGGTGAGTCGGTTGATGCTGTGTATCTGGACTGGCAGGGACCCTCTGACATGGTCCCGCATGAGAGACCGTTTGCAAAGCTAGAGATTCCTGGGATGGGAGGCAGTGTACTATTGTGTATCATGAACAGGTTGGAAGATATGAAGCAGAGAGTAGTGCTAAATGGCCAAGTTCCCCAATGGGGAAAGGTGAATAGTGGTGTACCACAGGGATCTGTGCTGGGTCTGCTGCTTCTTCAGATATTCCTAAATGACCTGGAAGGTGGTGTGACAGGTGAAGTTATCAGATTTGCACATGACACACAACAATGTCAGGTTGTTGAAACCCACAGGGATTGCGGATACATGCAAGAGGACCCTGATAAACTGGAGGACTGTGCATCAGAATGGCAGATGAGGGTTAATGTGGTGAGGTGCAGGGTTATGCACCTAGGGAGGCCCAACCCAAACTATGGTGTCATGATGCTGGGTTCAACATTAGGCACCACCACCCAGGGAGATGTTGTAGGCGTCATTGCAGATACCATGTTCATACCCTTGGCCCATAGTGCAGCGGCGGCCAAATTATCAAATAGGGCGATAGGTATGATCTGGACAGAAATGTCAGTTATAAAAACATATGTTAACATGCCTCTATAGCGTTCCATGGTGATGACACACCCTGTATATTGTGTGCAATACTGGTCACCGTAAATTGAAATGGGATCTAGCAAATACAGAGGTGGGTCAGATAAGGGCCACCAAAATGGCAAAGGGGATGGGAGTCCACTCCTATGAGGTGAGGCTAAAAAGGTTGGTGCTCTATAACCTGGGAGAGAGACCGCTGAGGGGAGATGTGATAGAGGTCTATATATCCATGGACGGTGTGGAATGGGTAGACATAGATGACTTGATCACCTTATCAGAATATATAGAGACTGGGGGACATGCACTGGAGCGACTGGGTAAACTATTTACAACTGATAACAGGATGTCGTCTTACACAAAACGTGTACTCAAACTCTGGGATATTCTGACTGAGGATGTAGTAAAGGCTGTTAGTGTAGCTGTGTTTAGAACATGTTTGGACAGGTACCTGTGGTAAGGTCCATAAACCATCATTAGGAAGGTACCCTGGATATCACTGCTTGATCAAAGACAAGCATTGTGGGACCTCTGTCCCTTGGGGAAACTGCTAGGTACGTATGACCTAGATTGGCCACTGTTGGAAACAGCATACTGTGCTTGATGGACCCTGGTGTGACCCAGTATGGCATATCTCATGTTCCTATGTTCCTATGTTTGTTTTTCGATGATTGGTATGGATAACCTTGCCACAGCCTGCACATAAAAACCATGCTGTGTACAGACAGGTCTGCACACATCTCTGGGGATTCCATGACATGTCCAACTGTTGACACCCCTGCCCCGTGTCACCGCACATCTAACACTGACAGCAGGTATCCTGTTGTGTGTGCTACCAAGGATATCTGTGTTGGTGGAAGTCACCCCACATAGCAATATCCTGTTGCCGTCACACCTGAGGAGGCATAACTGATCAGTGTGAGCAGCCGTGTCTGTCATAGATGGGCTACATCCCCCACATTCCCCTGCGCAACATATTAGTATATACCCCTGACAGGCCTGGGATGAATCACACCCAGGCATCTGTCTGACAGCGGCCACATGTTAACAGACAGGGGATGCATACATGCATTGACCTAGCAATAGTCTTCCGCATCGCACACATGCAGCTGACACACACGCATCTGAATGGCATTTGCCACATTGTCCAGGGGGAACTGGGACAGACCCACCATGCCCTATGAAGCCCTGCACCTGTTGGGGCCCACGGCCCCTTGTCACACCATGCTAGAGATGTAGTTGCCCGCCAGAATATGATAGCCCTACAGCAGACAAGGCCTGTCCAGACACCCAGATACCTGGCACCCACCAGATGTCCAGGTCAGGGACAATGTAGAGTTGGCCCGGGTGAGGGACATGTCCCACCGGGCCTCCTGAATGCGCACATATACGATGTCGTGCATGACATATCAATGTGTGCAATAACATGTCCCCCTCGTGGGGACATGACAATATGCCCCCAAATTGCACAGCTGGGTCGGTCACCTACATGGACACACTGGTCATGTGATGTCCTCTGTTGTGTATAGCGTTGGACCATACCCCGCATGTGCAAACCCATCTGCAGGCCACGGCACTCCCCCCCCATGCAGTGTTGTGACGCACCACACCCCATGGGGCAGCACCTGCTATGTGCATAACCAGCATTACATTGCCTGTATGTGTGTGGGGCAGACAGCCCCTGCGGATCCATCTCTTGTCCAATCCTATCGGAACATGCCCACCGCTTGTCTTGCCCAGGTAGTACGCACTGGTACCATGTCCCTCCCCACAAACAACATGTCCCTGCCATCACACAACATGGCCCGTACCCTCTCCTAACATCATTGCCAGACGGATGATGCAGCTGTGCACATACGCCAGTGAGGGTCTGTTGTACCAATGCACACATCGCCCCCCTGTGACCAGAGCCCCCTCCAACATGGACCTGTCAAAGGTCTGTGTTCCTGCTGCACTGTGGCCCCACCCTGTCCCCCTGACCCCCACCCTTTCAGGGGCACCTGTGATGGTGTGCATCTGTTGTCCCTGTCCCTGTATCAGCCATCAGCTCCCATGTCCTTGAAACATGTGTTCAGTCCCCTGGATGCACAACCGTAGCAGACCATGCAGTACATGTGTGATTCAGCACAGCCACATGGGTCACGTGCATCAGAACATCTCTGAGTGTGGACCGTGTGCTGTGTGTGGGGTCTCCCCACACTAGTGGGGCACACGCTGCCACATCGCCACACACCTTTGTCTACAGGAGTAAGCCACACCACAGTAGTAGCCCTGGTGATGATGTGCAACCTGTCACTGTGTTGATGTAGTTCCCAGACCAC
Source organism: Ichthyophis bannanicus (assembly GCA_033557465.1). Lineage (NCBI taxonomy): Eukaryota > Metazoa > Chordata > Amphibia > Gymnophiona > Ichthyophiidae > Ichthyophis > Ichthyophis bannanicus. The sequence goes on along the minus strand of CM066032.1, from coordinate 894,482,791 downwards.
GGACTATCTCTCATACAACGCTCTGTCTCACACACAGGCCTGCGTGAGGCGTTGATGGACATCAGAGCATCCATTGATGTCGTATGCAACAAGCTGGACCAGTCGACGGCACAGATACAGGGCCTCACAGAGGTGGTGAGGGCTATACCTTTCGAACGCATGTGTGTAGCCCTGGAGGGGATGCTGGCGGCAAGACAGCAGGGGGTACATGCACCGGCACCAGCAGCAGCACCGGCACCAGCACCAGCACCGGCACCGGCTCCTCAGCCACAAGCGCCTCCATCTTCACAGGGGGAGGGTGTTGCACCGCAGAGGGTGGGGGGGATGGGTCAGGCCAGGCGTGGTCGGCCGCGCCGTCGAAAGTAACCTTAGCCAAATAAAACTGTAGCAAACAGTGTGTGCCAGGTCTGTAGCATATTTGTGCACCTGTGGTCCCGTATGTATTGTGCACATGCATGGTTGGTCCATGACCATTTACCCTTTACCCTTAGCACGTTGCCAATGTGTGGCTTGGCTTGCCAGTTACACCTGCAGCACTGGCACAACAAGATGGCTGTGACCCTCACAGGGTGTGTCAGCTGCCCAGGGCCAGGAGCTGGGTGCTGCTCACACACACCCATGGTCAGGGAGGGTGCATATTCCCAGACCTCACGCGTACTGATGTGTTCCATAGTAATGTTGTCCCCTACCTACACTCGCCACTGTGTGCAGATGCCTGACAATCGCCGCTGCTTGCAAAGCACATTGCACGCCATGGCACACCCCTCGGGCATGTGGGTGGTATAGGCAGACAGGGGTGTCATGTGTCAGGTGGTCCAGGCAGTCAGCAACACATGGGGCTACATAGCACACATCCATGTGTCAGTGTAATTTGGGTGGACCCCCACCAGGCGGCATCCCATGGCCCCACCCAGTACCCACAGCCCCACACATATATGGCCCCTCTGACTGCATGTGCGCGCACGACACGTATGACACCCATGTCCGCCCCACCTGGCCCTGCAGGTCGCAATACATATCCCGTGCTTGCATACATGTTGAATGTAGGAATGACACGTGACCATTGGGTTACGAAAGTATGAAAACATTTATTTCGTTCAACATTAACAATGGGCAACATGCCCAACCACACATCACACAATCAGGGGGGTGAACACAGCCCAGCACAGGGCACATGGGGGCATCACAGGTGCCATCGCTGGTACCTGTGATGCTCTTCGGCAGGTGGTAACCGGGATGCCAAATCCACCACATCAGTTGCCACCTGCCGAACAGCCACAGTCAGAGACTGCAGCGCATGTAACACGACATGGGTGTCACGTCGTGCATCAGCCAGGGCCACTAACACCTCGTCCATGCACCTGCCAGCACACAGACACACAGTGGCTGCAGTCTGTGTGCTGGCATGTGCATGTGGTGTGACAGTGGCCCTGGGTGGTGCACGCTCATGCTGCCACCCATGCCGTGCAGATGCCTGCAGTGTCTGCCTGCTGCCCCCTCGGCCCTGTGCTGGGCTGTGTTCGCCACCACCCCCCTCCCGCCCCTCCCCCCTCCCTGTGCACCCTCCCCCCACCCTCCCTGGCCTGTCCGTGCCCCTCCCTCCCCCCTCCCTGCCTCCACCCAGACCCCCTGTTCCCCCCTCCCCTGCACCCACTATTAGCACATCATCGTCCTCCTCCTCCTCATCCCCCTGGTCATGGGTGGGTGGGGTGACTTCCTCCTCCTCCCCCTCCTCCTCCCCCACATCTGTCACAGGCGTTGGCTCGGCCTCCATGGCCAACTCCTCCTCTTCCTCCGTCGGCCCCTCCTGTCCTTCCACGTCTGTCTCCTCCTGCCTCGCGCGCCGGCTGGTGGGTCTGCGAAGGCAATAGGTGGAGGTGTGTGGTGCCCCATCGCTGGTATCACTGTCTGTGAAGGATGACAGACATCAGGGCACATCCATGTGTGTCACATACAACATTTACAGATACAGGTGAGACACAGGCTGGTGGTCCCATGGCCGACCTGAACCTGCAACCTAGCCCTGGCAATACTGACCATCATGGTGCTCTTGTTGCTCCCTCCTGCACCTCTCCAGGAACTCGGGGTGGTAGTGTCGCAGCTCCCGTGCTTTTTTCCTCAGGTCCTCCACCTGTGGATATGTAAACGTTGTCTGTGGTCAGCACCTAACACCTGTCACTGGTGCAGACAACCAGATTACATTGCCCTGTGTGTGACGCATGTACCTGCAGCACCACCCCTGCTGTTTGTGGCATATACAGCTGCGTGACACAACCCCGGAAGGCCTTGCCTTGGAGATGTGGGGGTAGGTTTGCACAGCTGTGTCACAGCAGTATCAGACGAGCCTAGCTGGCACAAACATGCAGTGTCACATAGGGCAGCTCTCAGCAGCATCACATGTTGACTGCATGCTGACCCACCCATATCACCACAGCCACACATGACATTGGTGGAATGGTGTTTGGCACAATGATGGACAGAGGGAGAGGAGCGACGGGGGCAACCGGTGGGGCGTGACAGACACACAGTGGATGAGGGGGGGAAATATCACCTAGGGGAGATGATCTACCTTGCCAGACACATCCCAGCTGTGCATTGACAGCAGCTGTCCATGGTGGGTGTGTCTGTGGTCCCATGCTTCACGTGGGACATAGTCACCATTGGTGGCGCCCCCTAGGCACCATTGGCAGGGTATGCACCCCATAATGTGTGTGCCCTGTGTGGCAGCTCACCCACACATTAGGGATCTGTGACATCCCCTATGGGGGTTGCCTCAGGGATGTGTATGTTTGTGATTGGTGTTTCACAGCATCCCTATCACACAGAGCATCCCTATGTGGGCCCCCAGCTGAGCAGTACTGGCCCTTGTTGGTCATCTGCAGTCTCCATGTCGCTGCTCGTGTGTTGACATGCACACAGACAGACTAGGATGGGGCCCATGATGCGTCCATGTGACCCACCTGCTGGTGCATTTCAGGGTCTAGGTGGTGATTTACTTGCAGGTCCCATGTTCCCATGTGCACAATGCAGGGATGTCACAGCTGCAGCTGGTGTGTTGTTGTCCGTCTGCGAACCTGTCATGCTCGTGTGACCGCAAAGAGATGTGCGAGGGGCTGTGCCAGCTCCCAGGGTATCTCTGCAACCACATACATCGTGGCATGGACCTGGTGTGTGGGAGGGGAAGCAGGCCTACCCCCTGCAGTGGCTTTTTCCAGATGTCCATCACGTCCAGGTGTGGTTATACACATGTGCCCTGCCACACAGCTCGGCAGCTTTCACAGCCATGCACCATGTGCATACTGTGTGTGCTGTGTCTGGACCCAGGGTGTGAGCTGTGTGTTGAGCTGCCCCACCCCTACCAATATAGCGGATACTCTGTGGACTGATGGACTGAGGGGTGGCTGTGCACATGGTTGCCGTCATCCATGTGCTCGGGTGGGGGGGTTAGTGTGGCCTGTGGGGGAATGGTAATACATGTTTAAGGTCGTGACATATGTCCACCTATCGCAGGGATAGACCTGGCCAGTCCTGTGGGGTCCCAGATGTGTCTGTTCCCTCCGGTTGACTCAGTTGTGCACAGATAGGGGCTGTGGAACACACCGTCCATTTCTTGGGGTGCTACCACGTGTACCCCTCCTGACCTCTCTCACACATATCCCCTGGGGTCTGATGGGGTCTGCTTCTGGGAAATGTTCCGATGTTATGTTGTGGGTGGAGGGGGTGTTCGGGGGTGTCTCCTGGGCTGCCTCATGTGATGGGCATGTTCCAGGCTTCCTATGGTCTGTCCCACAACACATGCATGGGTGGACATGGGCCTCATGGGATAGTCGACAGATGTTTCCGTGGATGGCCAAGGGGGGGGGGAGAACTCACCAGGTACCCTGGGGTCCTGTGGGTGTTGTCGCTGGTGGACCATATACGGCTGGGTGTCTCCCACATGTGTTGTTTTGTGTGTCGCTGCCAGTTATATCATCTTAAGCTGGGGGTGTGCCATGTTGGGCATCTGACTGCTAGCATCCATTCGTGCTGCACAGAGGGGGTTTGTGGGTGGTCCATCAGTTGCGCACTCATCGTTTCTGGGACCACCTGGCCAGGACTGGCCTGTCAGCATCCACGCTAGGGATGTTTGCATGGGGATTGTGCTTGACAGTTGGAGACACATACAGGGGGTGGATCACACCTTATCCTATGACAGGTGGTCCATTGCTGCTGCAGCAATGCAGCCACAGGTCCGTGCCACAATGGGAATGGCAGGGACCCTAACTATGCCCCGTCACCATTCCAATGCGACACTGTAAGCATGATTTTCGTTTGCCCCAGGCATGCCTGACATGGGCTACCTGGACCTCACACTTGTCATGTGTGAGGTGCACATCTAGGTGTCAGCGATGTTGGCAGACCCACATCCATGCCATCCACAGGGAACAGGGTTCTGGACAGTATCCTGGGTGACAGCAGGGATGCATGGCACAAACTGTGAGCTAGGCATCATTGTTCATGGGCACCTACCAAGCTGTTTCACGGCATGTCCTCTGTGTCATGATGTCCTCAGCATACCTGAATACCCCACACTGGAACGAATAGGGTGCCTTTTCTCTGGGGACGCAGGTGACGTCAACGCAGCATAGCTGTTATATAGCTCTACGGCATGTGGGGGGTTGTTGGGGGGTGTATCCCATCCTGTTCATGGGGATACCCTGCACGTTTGGGTTTCCTGTAGGTGTGGCATCCTCCCATGAGGTCTGTGTATGGTGGGGTTGTCTGCCTCATGTGTCCGGTGTTGTACGTCAGTTGTGACTGCACTTGATTGGACCCTGCCCACAGGACATGGCAGCCCCTGGTGGGACATGTCATCGCCCAACAACAGTTTTGTGTTGGGACATGCAGGCACCCCCTTGCAATTGACAGTACTATCCTCTGAGTGGTCACATTCACTGGTCAACACAGCGGGTTTGACGTGTATTGTCCCTGGGGGATGGGGCAGACTGCGGTACTAGGACAGAGGCGCATACTACCAGGTGTGACCCTGCACCAATGGGTACCACATGCCAAACACATGCACTGATGGTCCATATGCCCATGCTGTGGCCATCATCTTTGTGGCCTGTAGTCACACAATGTGTGTGGTATGGGGTGGTTACAGATACCCTGGTGGGGCAGGGCTAGCTGCACTAGCATGTTTTGTGGCCAGCACCCTGTGCGCTGGTGACACTTGCTCTGCCTGTGTCTATTTAACGGTCACAGCCCATGCCACTCAGCACGGCACATGGGGTTTAGACACATCTGCTGACCCCATACCTTGCTGTGGGCACAGAGTCGCTTTTCATGGCCAGTGATACCACCAGGGATGTTTGTGCAGTGTGCGCTCCTCAGTCCCACCACCAGGGAAACCCCATGTGCTAGGGTTTGGGACCCCTTTAGAACCAGCACACTGTATGTTGTGTCAGATGTGATACACAGGGAACATGGGGCTGCACAGGGGACATTGCTCCCCACACAGCCATGTTTGTGTGGTGGTGGCCACTGTGCCTGGCTGCCTGCTTCAGCCTACCACCCCTGTGTGCCAACCCACTGTCCAATCATCGTGACATCGCACGTGAGGGCCCTCGGCAGTCAGCACACTGGCCATGGCTGACAGTGACTGGGGAGGGATCAGCACCCCCCACTTCAGTCCCCTGACACAGGGCGTGGCTTCCATGCTGGTGTTGTGGCTTTGGACTGGGCACAGATATTGTGAGGACATGGGTGTGTCATTGCCAAGGACCCCCTTGTCTTGTGCTTGGGTGAGGTCCACACAACCACTGGTGAGGGTGGTTAACATACACCAGTGTCAACGGTTCTGGCGGCATCAGCAGGCACAGACACAGGGATGGCTATAACGTCGGGTGTAGTGCACATACAGGGACACAGAGATGGGGAGTTGGACTAACCTAATGATCTGGGGTGCAGCATTTTGGGCTAACATCAGGGAAGGTGACAGGCGCTGTGTGATCCCCCCCTGTGCTTACCAGATGTCTGGTGGGGAGCTGTGGCATGCTGGCCTCAACAGGCCATCAGGTACCATCATGTGTCAGCTCATTCCTGCTTGTTCCAGATGTTTAGCTGTACCCAGTACAACCTACATGCCTAGCTGTGTGTGTGGCCATGTGTGCAGTCACACCTATGTGCATTGTGCAGGTCTCCCAGAGCGCACATATCTGTTTCCCTTTGGCACCCTTGAGAGACATGGCATTGCCATGTCCATGTGTTCTGGCCACTGATGGTGTCCATGCTCAGCCCTGTCACCCTGTGGGTGTTACGTCAAACACATTTGGGGTCACACTATGTACACATGCCATGCACTCCACGACCAATGGCAACAGAGTGTACCAGCACACATGGGTGTTTGAAGACACATGAGACATTGGGTGGGTTCCCCTATGCACCTTGGCAGGGGACACGTCCATGACACATGCCTTTGTACATAGCCAGAGATGTCACTTGCCATACCACTACAGGATCAGTGTATCCTGTATGTCATGGGGATATTGATAGCTACGTCAGTCCAACCTTGGCAAATGTTGGACACAGCATACTGGTCATGGTGGACAGGCATCTGTCCCAAACAGGCGTATCGGGTGTTGTTATGTTCCTCTGACCTGTGTCGTGTATGTTTCTGGGAGGTGTCACTGCACACACTATGGGCTATTCCCACCTCTGGTCATGTGTGCTTGTTAGGCTATCTGGGCCAACCTGACTGTGTGCTTGCAAACTTTCAAGGGCATCTGTGAGATACCTATGCACACAGGGGCGGTATGCCTGTGGGCTGTGGGAAGGAGCGACCTGAATCAACATACATAGCTGTGGACAGGTTGCCATTGCAGAGGTTATGACCTGGTTCTTGGAGATACTGTGTGTGGGTATTTGCTCACGCGCATCCAGATCTGCATCCTACATATCATCTCCATACATCTACAGTGTTTGTCCTGGGCTATGTGGCCCCTAGACTGCGGATGCCGTGCAGCCAGACCACTATACCTTATTGCACACATTTGCCTGACATACCCTCCGTCACGATCAGCTCCCCCGCCACCAGGGTCTTGTGTGTGCCAGGGCACATCATCATCAGGATACAGCATTGCACCATATTGACACCCTGCCCACACAACGCATGTATCATGTGTGCCTGAGATACGGGTGATTGGCTCATCTGCTGTGTCACACTGCACCATATCACCTGGGTGACAGGGGCACACCCAGATGTGCCCGACGGACACATGCAGATTGGGGGATGTGATAGGCAATAGTAGCACCTACAAACATAACCCCAGGGGTTCTGAGGCCACACATTGATGGTCTCCCTGCACCCCACGCGTTTGGGTGGATGTGTAGCAAACTCACTGGTGCAACCACACATATCTCCTGGGTGAGAGTGAGCCAACTTTGGATGGCCTCTCTGGCCCCCTGGAGGTAGGGGGATGCTTCCAACTACATTAGTACACACAGCCATATCTCCAGGGTGACACAGAGCCCACTTTGGATGGCCTCTCTGGCCGCCTGGAGGTAGGGGGATGCTTCCAACTACATTAGTACACACAACCATATCTCCAGGGTGACACAGAGCCCACTTTGAATGTTCTCACTGGCCCCCTGGAGGTAGGGGGATGCTTCCAACTACATTAGTACACACAGCCATATCTCCAGGGTGACAAAGAGCCCACTTTGGATGGCCTCTCTGGCCCCCTGGAGGTAGGGGGATGCTTCCAACTACATTAGTACACACAGCCATATATCCAGGGTGACACAGAGCCCACTTTGGATGGCCTCTCTGGCCCCCTGGAGGTAGGGGGATGCTTCCAACTACATTAGTAAACACAACCATATCTCCAGGGTGACACAGAGCCCACTTTGGATGGCCTCTCTGCACTCCTGGAGGTAGGGGGATGCTTACAGCTACATTAGTACACACAGCCATATCTCCAGGGTGACACAGAGCCCACTTTGAATGTTCTCACTGGCCCCCTGGAGGTAGGGGGATGCTTCCAACTACATTAGTACACACAGCCATATCTCCAGGGTGACACAGAGCCCACTTTGAATGTTCTCACTGGCCCCCTGGAGGTAGGGGGATGCTTCCAACTACATTAGTACACACAGCCATATCTCCAGGGTGACACAGAGCCCACTTTGAATGTTCTCACTGGCCCCCTGGAGGTAGGGGGATGCTTCCAACTACATTAGTACACACAGCCATATCTCCAGGGTGACACAGAGCCCACTTTGGATGGCCTCTCTGGCCCCCTGGAGGTAGGGGGATGCTTCCAACTACATTAGTACACACAGCCATATCTCCAGGGTGACACAGAGCCCACTTTGGATGGCCTCTCTGGCCCCCTGGAGGTAGGGGGATGCTTCCAACTACATTAGTACACACAACCATATCTCCAGGGTGACACAGAGCCCACTTTGGATGGCCTCTCTGCACTCCTGAAGGTAGGGGGATGCTTCCAACTACATTAGTACACACAGCCATATCTCCAGGGTGACACAGAGCCCACTTTGGATGGCCTCTCTGGCCCCCTGGAGGAAGGGGCATGCTTCCAACTACATTAGTACACACAGCCATATCTCCAGGGTGACACAGAGCCCACTTTGAATGTTCTCACTAGCCCCCTGGAGGTAGGGGGATGCTTCCAACTACATTAGTACACACAGCCATATCTCCAGGGTGACACAGAGCCCACTTTGGATGGCCTCTCTGGCCCCCTGGAGGTAGGGGGATGCTTCCAACTACATTAGTACACACAGCCATATCTCCAGGGTGACACAGAGCCCACTTTGGATGGCCTCTCTGGCCCCCTGGAGGTAGGGGGATGCTTCCAACTACTTTAGTACACACAACCATATCTCCAGGGTGACACAGAGCCCACTTTGGATGGCCTCTCTGCACTCCTGGAGGTAGGGGGATGCTTACAGCTACATTAGTACACACAGCCATATCTCCAGGGTGACACAGAGCCCACTTTGAATGTTCTCACTGGCCCCCTGGAGGTAGGGGGACGCTTCCAACTACATTAGTACACACAGCCATATCTCCAGGGTGACACAGAGCCCACGTTGGATGGCCTCTCTGGCGCCCTGGAGGTAGGGGGATGCTTCCAACTACATTAGTACACACAACCATATCTCCAGGGTGACACAGAGCCCACTTTGAATGTTCTCACTGGCCCCCTGGAGGTAGGGGGATGCTTCCAACTACATTAGTACACACAGCCATATCTCCAGGGTGACACAGAGCCCACTTTGAATGTTCTCTCTGGCCCCCTGGAGGTAGGGGGATGCTTCCAACTACATTAGTACACACAGCCATATCTCCAGGGTGACACAGAGCCCACTTTGAATGTTCTCACTGGCCCCCTGGAGGTAGGGGGATGCTTCCAACTACATTAGTACACACAGCCATATCTCCAGGGTGACACAGAGCCCACTTTGGATGGCCTCTCTGGCCCCCTGGAGGTAGGGGGATGCTTCCAACTACATTAGTACACACAGCCATATCTCCAGGGTGACACAGAGCCCACTTTGGATGGCCTCTCTGGCCCCCTGGAGGTAGGGGGATGCATCCAACTACATTAGTACACACAACCATATCTCCAGGGTGACACAGAGCCCACTTTGGATGGCCTCTCTGCACTCCTGGAGGTAGGGGGATGCTTACAGCTACATTATTACACACAGCCATATCTCCAGGGTGACACAGAGCCCAATTTGAATGTTCTCACTGGCCCCCTGGAGGTAGGGAGATGCTTCCAACTACATCAGCACACACAGCCATATCCCCAGGGGGTGTGAGGGACCGCTTTGAGGGGCCCTGTAGACTCCTGGAGATGGTGATGGTGATCCCCAGAACGTTCTGACACACACACATATCCACAGAGTGACTGAGTGCACACTTTGAGGGGCTCTCTGGACCCCTGAGGATAGGGTGGATGTATTCAACAACATTGGCAGACAACCCCAGATCACCTGTATGTCTGAGGCCCCATGTGCTTAACATTTCACCACCCCTGATGGTTAACCCTATGTGTTACCCTGCTGATGCAGATACCGCCATCAACACAGGATGTTTGCATACGCTCCTTATGCAGATGCATGGCCTAGTTTTGTTACAGTGTGCTTTACTGTATCAACACCAGCAGCTGTCATGACACCAGGGGGCCATCATGCCCTCTGTGGCCCAAACCGTCAACACCTGGCTACATGGCCACACACTCAGATGTGATACCACATGTATATGGCATGTGTTTCACCTGCTACACTAAACTTATACAGACTACTTACACACAACAGCATGGACAGCTGACATCAACCCTGTATGTGTGTATGTTTATTTTGACCTAGGTCCATTCACTTACCTCCCGTGGATGGTCTGCCTGCCTGTTAAAACGCCTGGTCACCCTCTCCCAGGCCCTCAGGACCCTCCCCATGTTCTTTTTCCTGGAGGGCCCTGGGAACAGCTTGTGCTGCTTTTTGGAGATCAGGGAGCCCAGGTGGCACAGCTCTCTGTGGCTAAAAGCCGGCTTCCTAGTTCGGGACGCTATGTTTGTTTCTGGGCGTGGTGACGCGCGGACGCTCCCGGCGCAACTTCCGGAATTGCGCGTGACGTATCGCGCACGTGCGTTTCGCATGGCTGTGCGTCTGCAAATTGCAAATACTACCTACACGCACCATTCATATTGATTTGTAATGGTTGTGCTCAAAATATGTTTACTGTTCTGTGCCTAATCACATAGCTACTGGGGTGTCTCTAATGTCACTTTAACAAACAATTATTATTATGGTTTACCCTTGTTCACACAGTGTGGTATTAACCTCTGGACACATAGCAACTGATTGCTGATGCATTGTCAGATGAGGTATGCTATGTGTGTCACATAGCAGGTAGTGCTCAGACACTACTAGTTATGGGTGCAGACAGACCATCAGCATCAGGTGCCAGTGAAATATGTTGTGTGGTGTATCTCCATGTCTGGACAGACATTTTGTGGTGGTTGCCATCGGGGTTGGGGGGGAGATTCATATATGAGCATTGCACACGCAAAGTAGGTTGCGTGTTGGACATTACAGGACTATGTGGGTCCGCATGTCACCACACTGCACATTATCCTTTGGTATGTGTGACGGCATACAGTCCTGGTTTTTTAAAAATAGCACAATGGTTGATACATGGACTGCTTAACCAGCCGTCATGGGTTACATCTTCCAGTTGAGCTCAGGAGTGCCTGTCTCAGGCATCACACATTCTCATACTTGAGTGCAACAGTAGCCATGATTGTTTTCATGTACATCTGTGCTGCACCAGACATATATCTTCATACATTGCAACATTGTTACCTGCCCCAGACCGGTTTCCACATTACAGAGGTGCTGCTATTGGCAAGACCCTCACACTGCTACATACATCATGTGCAGTACACCATTCTCGCCAATGGAACAGCGCACCCCTGGTGACCATTGCACACTGTCTGCATGCCTGCCTCTTTCACCAGACAGGCATCTGTTCTTAGCAATCGAGCTGTGGCCCACACCTAACCTTGATACCTGTGGAGCCAGAGGTTGCATGTTTCCATCCACAGTGTGGTTATTGGTGAGTGCAGCCAGTGACAGGTCCCTGACTGTGAAATAGTGCTGGAATCTCTGTGATCCTCACAGTGCTGTCTGCATCATGTGCTCCTTACACAACCGTATAGGGTGGACTTGGGTTAATGCACTGTGATGGTTTCCGAATTGCCAGTACTACAGGACATTACACACATTCCAGGCCTGACAGTCCCCATGAACCTTCAAAATGTTTGCTATATGTTACAATGTCATCTTCAATGTATGTTACTTTTCTGCAATGTAGGCGCTGTTCCATGTAAAACCATGTTCATTATATGTTAAGTGTAAACCGCCTTTGATCTTTGGAAAAAGCGGTATAGAGGAAATGCATAATTATATAGATTCAGACCTGCACTGCTGCTGACTGGCGGCATATAGGGGCCAAGGACAATATATAAATCACTTTGCTTATACACACACACTTTGGATTTGAACCAACAACCTTTCACTTCAGAGGCATTGCAGTCACCAGGGGACTACAGCTCTGTGGCTGTGATAAGAGGTCTGTCTGGCTAGAATATAACCTCTGCAGACTTTGTGCTGCAGTTACCAGGGTGTGGTCTATCCAGTCGCACCCATGATGCACTGCACATGCAAGGCAGCAGTCTAGTGATGGTCCAGCGATAGGGTGTGCAACCCCACAGCACCTCAGCCTCGTGTTGGACATTGACCTTCTGTGTTGCTGGTGCAGAGTGGGTACTGACCATCCCAGTGTGTGTGTCTGTTGCTCACCCTGAGGGTGAGGTGAGACACACAGCACCTATCCTGGCTGAGATGGCCTATACATCATATCAATTTGTTTGCCAATGTCTGATAGTTTGGCACATCTGACCATTTCTGTCTCCAAGACCCATCTGGGCTACAATGTTCACCGAAGTGGGCATATCCTGTGTGGGTGCCCTGCCCTTCATGATATATTTGCAGGGGGGGTGGGGAGAGGAGGTTACAGGACCTATAGGCCGGGTATGTCTGACCACCAAACCTTCCCTGTGCAACACAGTTTCCCCAAACAAAACATATCCACATTCTACATCCCAGCTATGGTGCTTGTAGCTGCCGCCATCAGCAGACTGGGTCCAGCTGTGGTACAGAAAACCTACAGGTCACTCACTGCTATTATGAACGCATCCATATTTCAGGGTGCGGCAGACAGACAGTAGGGCCTGAGAGCCTAAGCTCACCAAAACCATCTGACATTTTCCAGCAGCAGGCACATTGTGTGCCCAGCTACTGACCCTGCACGGTGTTCCAGCCAGACACATGCAAACTGCAGACAGGCCACTGGGCAGTCCATGGTGCATGCTACCAGGGAGACTGTGTGCACCCATAACTGGGATGTCAGCACACTCATCGCACAGTTACCTCAGTGATTGGGCCTCACATATACACAGAACCCATATATATATCACATGAGAGAACTATTATATGGCACTATGTCGGGACCTAGCCATGCCATGGTCACTGATCGTTCAGGGTGAGAGTGACCTCCACACAAGGCATGCTATGGACACCATGTCTGTGGGGGTGATGGCAAGGCACAGCATGGTCCTAGGCATGCACATTTGCCCTGTGTAGCTGCATCCTGCTCCAGCCACCCTGTTTGTTCTGTACCCACAGTACTTTGCTCCTCATTATGCACATTGGCAGGCCAATAATGGCAACGGTGCTATTAGTGTGGTCTGTGGGAGGTGTTGACAGCCACCACACACTGGATAGACCAGGGGTGGGCACCTCCGGTCCTGAGGGGCCGCAGACCCAGTCTGGTTTTCGGGATATCCCTAATGAACATGCATGAGATATATATGCATTAGAGATATCCTGCCAACCTGACTGGTTTGTGGCCCTCCAGGGCTGGATTTGGAGACCCCTGCCTTACACCTCTGCCATTTAAGATCGTGAGTGGGCAAGGTACAGATGTCCTAGACATCGAAAGGGTATATAGAATGTGTCACATACCTCATCGATTCTCACCACCACCACCAAAAAGTTGTCTAATAGACAATTTTTTGGTGGTGGTGAGAAGTGAGGAGGACTGTGACAAAATTCTATCTAACCTTTTTGATGTCTTGGACATCTGCACCTTGTCCACTCACAATCTTAAATGACAGAGGTGTAAGGCAGGGGGTCTCCAGATCCAGCCCTGGAGGGCCACAAACCAGTCAGGTTGGCAGAATATCTCTAATGCATATATATCTCATGCATATTCATTAGAGATATCCCGAAAACCTGACTGGTCTGCGGCCCTCCAGGACCAGGTTTGCCCACCCCTGGGATAGACAGACACACACTCCCCACACCTAGGACAACATTGAGCAGATGTGGTGTTATTTGGGAGCCATGGCCAACATAGTGATGGGCACAGTGCGGGCATGGCAACGTTGGGATGTACTTTTGGAGTAATTTCCCAGGGTGCTACTCTCTGGAGGAGATCTGACCTGACACACATTGCACATACATCAGAGACGTTGGTTTGTGACAGCTCGCTGTTCTGCTTGTGCGTAGCATGAGCATTTTTATCGGTCAGTGATCATATATTGCTTTGGATATATGTGTGACATCTCCAAAATGTGTAGTGTGGGATTGTTGATGTATGCACATGCTAGTTTTCTGACTGCCACACAAGGCCCTACATCCTGCCACTTCATCGGTCTTCCAATAATGGTGCCTGCAGGTGCAAATGTTTCTGCCCCTGTTGCCCACTGCTCTAGGGAGGTTTTTTCACAACTACAGTCAATGTGAATCAAACACTTGTTGGGGCTTTCATGCTATCTGTGATTAATATGCCTGTGATACAGCTGCATACCATGGTGGTGTTCAACTCACCTGCATCACACCACATCTTTCATGCAGACATCAGACAACCTGATTGATGTGTGAGCCTCCATGGCTGCATATGGGGGACTCTGCTGTGGGTGAGGCATATGTTTATGTGGTGTGTGGTATTTATAGCAAACTATGGTATCGTGACCAACACTTATGTCCTCAGCACGGGAGATCCATTCTTTACTTTAAGGTTTCGCGAATGGGTAAAACATTGGGACTGGGATGGCAGGTGCCCCAGCTGGGAATTGAACCTGGGGCCTTCTGTGCTTGGAGGCACTTGCTACATGTACTGCACCACCGTCTTAGCACAGCAACAGTACATTCCCAGGGGAGTCCATGGCTGTTTGTCACACAGGGCCTGTCTGTTGGATTGTACTGCAGCCACATGAGGGGTGGCTAGGGCCCAGCATCTGCTGTGGGGCAGCAGCCCTCTGCCCCCTCTGCCAAGCAGTTGGCATCCGCCACCAATGCTGACACGGGCCTATATTGGGTACAGCATCACAGCTGACTGACATGTGGCCCTCCAGTGATGCATTGTGTCGACTCTGCTGTAGGTGTTGTACATATTTGAGGGGTAAGTGATCCTTATGGTAAAATAGAGGTCCTCTGAACATGCTGTTGTTATCTGCAAGACATGTTTTTGATTTCCTCTCACGTTTTACTGGTGGGTAAAATATGTGCACAGTGTTGCTGCTGGCCCCAGCTGGGAGTTGAAACTGGTAATCTTTGGTTCCCCAACACACTGGCTGTGTCCCCTGCACCACACTGCAGTCACAGAGTGAATGTGGAGCCCTGGAGATGGCATGTCCTGTTTGTCATAGCAGGCCTTTCTGTTGTGGTCTGGTGCACCCACATGGCATTGGCTCAGCCTCCATCTTCTCTGGCCACCTGCCACTGGCCCCCGTCAGATACCAGTAAAGTTCTGCCAACATGCTACAGGCCCTTCTGGCTACTGGTGCTGGGGCGCACAGTTTTAAACCATACAGTGTTGCATGTAGGCAACTACCTATGCTGCACATTCCCCCAACTCACACATGCTGTTGTGCAACATGTGCATGCCATAGGGGACCTGTCCATTGCTGTGGGGGAACCCTGCTCTATCCTACATCAATGTGTGATCATTCAACATTTATGCCGCAGGGGCTGGTGACCCTTCCAACATTCATATTTTTGGCCCTGCCTTTCTTGGGAGTGTGTCTGATGATGTTTCACATTGCTGTGACCATTACCCAGGTTTGGTCCTCTTTTGTGCTACAATCGAGAGGTTTAACAGCTCTGGCCAACACACCAGTCCTGGGAACACTACAGGCATGGATATGTTTAGGCATAGACTGTTGGGGGTCACTCCCCAGGGCGGTACGCACTATCAGACACAAGACCTGCTGCACACAACACACACATCTGAAATGATTGTTTATGGTGGTGCTCAATGGGACAAATGTACTGAGCATTTGAATCAATATGAACCATATTTTCACATGGGACCTTGGATAGCTGTGTACCATGTACCCAGGTGTGGGGTGGCATTGCTAAGGTACACATCTGCTACTTTTGGGGAGTTTTACAGGCAGGGCCCACTGTCCTGCCTCTCCAGGATGCATTGTCCAATGGGGCCTGTGGGTTGTGGGTGTGTCATGGCCTGTTGGTTTGATGCCTTTCATATGGGTTACACACATCAGGTCAGGTGTGTCAGACACTGTTCTGGTTTTAGGATGTCCTCATGGATATGCATGTGCTACATCTGCATAACATGGGGGTGGTGCATAGATATGCAGCACAATCATTAGTATTAGCTGCAGCATGGATGCTGAATGGTGTGTGGTCCTCCAGGTCTGCATTTCGGCATACTCTGATCTGAGTGATGCCACGGTTAATGGTGTATGTGCTTTGGATGGGAAATGATAGCCGTATAGACCAATGCCTATCTCCTCTGCATTCCAGGTTTGTGCTTACCAGCACAGTTTAGTTGTTGGAAAAAAATGTGGGCGGAATTGGCCATAGCCCCAGCTGAGCTTTGAACCTGTGACTTTATGTTCTTGCATACACTGTCTGTGTGCACTGCACCACCATGTAGCCACAGATTGGCTGGGTTTCCCTGGGAGGTCCATGTCTGTACATCCATCAGGGCCTGTCTGTTGCAGTGGACGGTGCCAGACTGCACATGGCTAGGCCACTGTCTTCTGTGGCTCACAGCCACTGCCCCCTCCACCCTCTGTACTGTTCCACCAACATGCTGGCATGTCCTCATCTTAGCAAACGCATATGGCCTGATTAGTTTGAGCCACTCCAGGACTGCATTTGGGGAACTCGGCTGTGGGTGATGCCCATTGTTCAGGTGCATGTGCACTGGAGGGTAAAATATGGGTGTTTGCAACATGATTATGTTCTCTGCAATAATGGGGTGTCTTTACTATCTCTGTTTGGTGAAGGTTTAAAATATGGGGACTGGGCTGGCATGAGCCCCAGCTGGGATTTGAACCTGTGACCCGCCCGTTTTGGAGGTGCTGGCTCTGTCTGCTGCACCACACTGTGGCCACAGACGGCAGTGCAGTACCTGGTGATAGGACACCTGTCAGGATGGGGACGCACACCTTGCTCTTCAGTCTTTACTGTGGCCTCATTCACCTTGTCTGGTGACAAACATGCAGCTAAACCCCAGAAATAGACACATACACTGGGGCTTTACTTTTAAAAAAGTTGGGCAACAGGATATTGGTGGGCAACCATTTGGAAGACACCCAGGAAAGCCACAGGGATGGGAATTATTTTTGGGGGAGTCTCAGCTCCATGGCCCTTTCCAATATTCATTTCTTTTTTTCTGGGACTGTCCTGGGTGTGATTTTTATATTTGCCCATTACTGTAACTGTTCACAAGCTGCATTACTTATTTTTAATATTGATTTTCTGGTCATTGTCTATTTTTTACTTTCACCTTTTCTGCTGTGCACATGTATCACACTGCTTACGTTTTTTCAGGTTTCCCCGGTTTTGCTGTACATTGCTAACGTAAATGGTTTCTCTTGCCTTTATATGACCTCTAGCGCGACTGTTTCACTCGCGCTATTTTTCATGGGAAATTCGGCCCCGTTCATGTGCGGGGAGCCTCTCCCCTCCCCTTACCGCCCATTGACCCCGTCTCTCCGCCCCTCGGGGGCCTTCCGCCCTCCGTTCGCCGTTACACGCCTCTTTCGGACATTTGCGGGCCCTTATTTGTGCGGGGCCCGTTAGTGTGTCGCGCACATTCACGGGGGTTCCTCGCACCTGTGCGGGGCGTTTAGGAGCGTTTGTCACCGTTTTAAGTGGCGCGTTTGAGCCGGTGCGCTGAACTTGGCGGAGACCGCAAATTTCCGGACTCTTTACGTAAACATACCCCTTAGAAAATTCTGTCCTAAAAGCAGCTCGACTGTGAATTTTGCCTTCCAAAAATTCTTTAAGTCTGCAGCAGGAATATCTTTTCAAGTGGTCACTTTTTTTGATGGCTTGCATTGTGCCCTGTATAACTAGCCCAACCATCCCTAAAGGGCATCCAGTAGTCTACGGGGGAGCATAGAATCCTGCGCATCCTCTTTTTTCAACACTGTTCCTCACAAACAGGTTAACAGCTATCATTTAGGGAAGAAGTACA
This sequence comes from Ichthyophis bannanicus, assembly GCA_033557465.1. Lineage (NCBI taxonomy): Eukaryota > Metazoa > Chordata > Amphibia > Gymnophiona > Ichthyophiidae > Ichthyophis > Ichthyophis bannanicus. The sequence goes on along the minus strand of CM066032.1, from coordinate 894,464,703 downwards.
GCAAATGCGTTAACA